>OY743225.1:101106856-101811495 GCA_963555765.1 Orthonevra nobilis | reverse complement strand
ATCCCATGATTTTAAAAAGCACTTTTTTCCTGATTTTGAGATTCATGTAAACTGAGCTGTTGATCTTAACAGAGGCTTCAAACTGAGCGCATGTATGGTGAATTTGTGAAAAACAACCCTTATTTGAGGGAAATATCGAGAAAAAAGATAGAGGCAAAAATCGTCTTTTTACGTAATTTTTTGTGGACTATAGCCCATGATTTTAAAATGCACTTTTTTCTTGATTTTGAGATTCATGTAAACTGAGCTGTTGATCTTAACAGAGGCTTCAAACTGAGCGCATGTATGGTGAATTTGTGAAAAACAACCCTTATTTGAGGGAAATATCGAGAAAAAAGATAGAGGCAAAAATCGTCTTTTTACGTAATTTTTTGTGGACTATAGCCCATGATTTTAAAATGCACTTTTTTCTTGATTTTGAGATTCATGTAAACTGAGCTGTTCATCTTAACAGAGGCTTCAATTTGAGCGCATGTATGGTGAATTTGTGAAAAACAACCCTTATTTGAGGGAAATATCGAGAAAAAAGATAGAGGCAAAAATCGTCTTTTTACGTAATTTTTTGTGGACTATAGCCCATGATTTTAAAATGCACTTTTTTCTTGATTTTGAGATTTGATCTTAACAGAGGCTTCAAACTGAGCGCATGTATGGTGAATTTGTGAAAAACAACCCTTATTTGAGGGAAATATCGAGAAAAAAGATAGAGGCAAAAATCGTCTTTTTACGTAATTTTTTGTGGACTATAGCCCATGATTTTAAAATGCACTTTTTTCTTGATTTTGAGATTCATGTAAACTGAGCTGTTCATCTTAACAGAGGCTTCAATTTGAGCGCATGTATGGTGAATTTGTTGAAAACAACCCTTATTTAAGGGAAATATCGAGAAAAAAGATAGAGGCAAAAATCGTCTTTTTACGTAATTTTTTGTGGACTATAGCCCATGATTTTAAAATGCACTTTTTTCTTGATTTTGAGATTCATGTAAACTGAGCTGTTGATCTTAACAGAGGCTTCAAACTGAGCTTATGTATGGTGAATTGGTGAAAAACAACCCTTATTTGAGGGAAATATCGAGAAAATAGATAGAGACAAAAATCGCCTTTTTCGTCATTTTTTGTGGACTATAGCCCATGATTTTAAAATGCACTTTTTTCTTGACTTTGAGTTTCATTAATACTGAGCCGCTCATTTTATCAGAGGCTTCAAACTGAGCACATATATGGTGAATTTGTGAAAAACGACCCTTATTTGAGGGAAATATCGGGAAAACAGATAGAGGCAAAAATCGCCTTTTTTCGTCATTTTTTGTGGACTATAGCCCATGATTTTAAAATGCACTTTTTTCTTGATTTTGAGATTCATGTAAACTGAGCTGTTGATCTTAACAGAGGCTTCAAACTGAGCACATGTATGGTGAATTTGTTGAAAACAACCCTTATTTTAGGGAAATATCGAGAAAAAAGATAGAGGCAAAAATCGACTTTTTTCGTAATTTTTTGTGGACTATAGCCCATGATTTTAAAATGCACTTTTTTCTTGATTTTGAGATTCATGTAAACTGAGCTGTTGATCTTAACAGAGGCTTCAAACTGAGCGTATGTATGGTGAATTGGTGAAAAACAACCCTTATTTGAGGGAAATATCGAGAAAATAGATAGAGACAAAAATCGCCTTTTTCGTCATTTTTTGTGGACTATAGCCCATGATTTTAAAATGCACTTTTTTCTTGATTTTGAGATTCATGTAAACTGAGCTGTTGATCTTAACAGAGGCTTCAAACTGAGCACATGTATGGTGAATTTGTTGAAAACAACCCTTATTTGAGGGAAATATCGAGAAAAAAGATAGAGGCAAAAATCGCCTTTTTTCGTAATTTTTTGTGGACTATAGCCCATGATTTTAAAATGCACTTTTTTCTTGACTTTGAGTCTCATTAATACTGAGCCGCTCATTTTATCAGAGGCTTCAAACTGAGCACATGTATGGTGAATTTGTTGAAAACAACCCTTATTTGAGGGAAATATCGGGAAAACAGACAGAGGCAAAAATCGCCTTTTTTCGTCATTTTTTGTGGACTATAGCCCATGATTTTAAAATGCACTTTTTTCTTGATTTTGAGATTCATGTAAACTGAGCTGTTGATCTTAACAGAGGCTTCAAACTGAGCACATGTATGGTGAATTTGTGAAAAACAACCCTTATTTGAGGGAAATATCGAGCAAAAAGGTAGAGGCAAAAATCGCAATTTTTCGTCATTTTTTGTGGACTATAGCCCATGATTTTAAAAAGCACTTTTTTCCTGATTTAAGGTTTTATTCAAACTGAGCTGTTGATCTTAACAGAGGCTTCAAGCTGAGTACGAGTATGGTGAATTTGTGAAAAACAACCCTTATATGAGGGAAATATCGAGAAAAAAGATAGAGGCAAAAATCGTCTTTTTACGTAATTTTTTGTGGACTATATCCCATGATTTTAAAAAGCACTTTTTTCCTGATTTTGAGATTCATGTAAACTGAGCTGTTGATCTTAACAGAGGCTTCAAACTGAGCGCATGTATGGTAAATTTGTGAAAAACAACCCTTATTTGAGGGAAATATCGAGAAAAAAGATAGAGGCAAAAATCGTCTTTTTACGTAATTTTTTGTGGACTATATCCCATGATTTTAAAAAGCACTTTTTTCCTGATTTTGAGATTCATGTAAACTGAGCTGTTGATCTTAACAGAGGCTTCAAACTGAGCGCATGTATGGTGAATTTGTGAAAAACAACCCTTATTTGAGGGAAATATCGAGAAAAAAGATAGAGGCAAAAATCGTCTTTTTACGTAATTTTTTGTGGACTATAGCCCATGATTTTAAAATGCACTTTTTTCTTGATTTTGAGATTTGATCTTAACAGAGGCTTCAAACTGAGCGCATGTATGGTGAATTTGTGAAAAACAACCCTTATTTGAGGGAAATATCGAGAAAAAAGATAGAGGCAAAAATCGTCTTTTTACGTAATTTTTTGTGGACTATAGCCCATGATTTTAAAATGCACTTTTTTCTTGATTTTGAGATTCATGTAAACTGAGCTGTTCATCTTAACAGAGGCTTCAATTTGAGCGCATGTATGGTGAATTTGTTGAAAACAACCCTTATTTAAGGGAAATATCGAGAAAAAAGATAGAGGCAAAAATCGACTTTTTTCGTAATTTTTTGTGGACTATAGCCCATGATTTTAAAATGCACTTTTTTCTTGATTTTGAGATTCATGTAAACTGAGCTGTTGATCTTAACAGAGGCTTCAAACTGAGCTTATGTATGGTGAATTGGTGAAAAACAACCCTTATTTGAGGGAAATATCGAGAAAATAGATAGAGACAAAAATCGCCTTTTTCGTCATTTTTTGTGGACTATAGCCCATGATTTTAAAATGCACTTTTTTCTTGATTTTGAGATTCATGTAAACTGAGCTGTTGATCTTAACAGAGGCTTCAAACTGAGCGCATGTATGGTAAATTTGTGAAAAACAACCCTTATTTGAGGGAAATATCGAGAAAAAAGATAGAGGCAAAAATCGTCTTTTTACGTAATTTTTTGTGGACTATATCCCATGATTTTAAAAAGCACTTTTTTCCTGATTTTGAGATTCATGTAAACTGAGCTGTTGATCTTAACAGAGGCTTCAAACTGAGCGCATGTATGGTGAATTTGTGAAAAACAACCCTTATTTGAGGGAAATATCGAGAAAAAAGATAGAGGCAAAAATCGTCTTTTTACGTAATTTTTTGTGGACTATAGCCCATGATTTTAAAATGCACTTTTTTCTTGATTTTGAGATTTGATCTTAACAGAGGCTTCAAACTGAGCGCATGTATGGTGAATTTGTGAAAAACAACCCTTATTTGAGGGAAATATCGAGAAAAAAGATAGAGGCAAAAATCGTCTTTTTACGTAATTTTTTGTGGACTATAGCCCATGATTTTAAAATGCACTTTTTTCTTGATTTTGAGATTCATGTAAACTGAGCTGTTCATCTTAACAGAGGCTTCAATTTGAGCGCATGTATGGTGAATTTGTTGAAAAACAACCCTTATTTGGGGGAAATATCGGGAAAAAAGATAGAGACAAAAATCGCCTTTTTCGTCATTTTTTGTGGACTATAGCCCATGATTTTAAAATGCACTTTTTTCTTGATTTTGAGATTCATGTAAACTGAGCTGTTGATCTTAACAGAGGCTTCAAACTGAGCGTATGTATGGTGAATTGGTGAAAAACAACCCTTATTTGAGGGAAATATCGAGAAAATAGATAGAGACAAAAATCGCCTTTTTCGTCATTTTTTGTGGACTATAGCCCATGATTTTAAAATGCACTTTTTTCTTGATTTTGAGTTTCATTAATACTGAGCCGCTCATTTTATCAGAGGCTTCAAACTGAGCACATGTATGGTGAATTTGTTGAAAACAACCCTTATTTGAGGGAAATATCGGGAAAACAGACAGAGGCAAAAATCGCCTTTTTTCGTCATTTTTTGTGGACTATAGCCCATGATTTTAAAATGCACTTTTTTCTTGATTTTGAGATTCATGTAAACTGAGCTGTTGATCTTAACAGAGGCTTCAAACTGAGCACATGTATGGTGAATTTGTTGAAAACAACCCTTATTTGGGGGAAATATCGGGAAAAAAGATAGAGACAAAAATCGCCTTTTTCGTCATTTTTTGTGGACTATAGCCCATGATTTTAAAATGCACTTTTTTCTTGATTTTGAGATTCATGTAAACTGAGCTGTTGATCTTAACAGAGGCTTCAAACTGAGCGCATGTATGGTGAATTTGTGAAAAACAACCCTTATTTGAGGGAAATATCGAGAAAATAGATAGAGACAAAAATCGCCTTTTTCGTCATTTTTTGTGGACTATAGCCCATGATTTTAAAATGCACTTTTTTCTTGATTTTGAGATTCATGTAAACTGAGCTGTTGATCTTAACAGAGGCTTCAAACTGAGCACATGTATGGTGAATTTGTTGAAAACAACCCTTATTTGAGGGAAATATCGAGAAAAAAGATAGAGGCAAAAATCGCCTTTTTTCGTAATTTTTTGTGGACTATAGCCCATGATTTTAAAATGCACTTTTTTCTTGACTTTGAGTTTCATTAATACTGAGCCGCTCATTTTATCAGAGGCTTCAAACTGAGCACATATATGGTGAACTTGTGAAAAACGACCCTTATTTGAGGGAAATATCGGGAAAACAGATAGAGGCAAAAATCGCCTTTTTTCGTCATTTTTTGTGGACTATAGCCCATGATTTTAAAATGCACTTTTTTCTTGATTTTGAGATTCATGTAAACTGAGCTGTTGATCTTAACAGAGGCTTCAAACTGAGCACATGTATGGTGAATTTGTTGAAAACAACCCTTATTTTAGGGAAATATCGAGAAAAAAGATAGAGGCAAAAATCGACTTTTTTCGTAATTTTTTGTGGACTATAGCCCATGATTTTAAAATGCACTTTTTTCTTGATTTTGAGATTCATGTAAACTGAGCTGTTGATCTTAACAGAGGCTTCAAACTGAGCACATGTATGGTGAATTTGTTGAAAACAACCCTTATTTTAGGGAAATATCGAGAAAAAAGATAGAGGCAAAAATCGACTTTTTTCGTAATTTTTTGTGGACTATAGCCCATGATTTTAAAATGCACTTTTTTCTTGATTTTGAGATTCATGTAAACTGAGCTGTTGATCTTAACAGAGGCTTCAAACTGAGCACATGTATGGTGAATTTGTTGAAAACAACCCTTATTTTAGGGAAATATCGAGAAAAAAGATAGAGGCAAAAATCGACTTTTTTCGTAATTTTTTGTGGACTATAGCCCATGATTTTAAAATGCACTTTTTTCTTGATTTTGAGATTCATGTAAACTGAGCTGTTGATCTTAACAGAGGCTTCAAACTGAGCACATGTATGGTGAATTTGTTGAAAACAACCCTTATTTGAGGGAAATATCGAGAAAAAAGATAGAGGCAAAAATCGCCTTTTTTCGTAATTTTTTGTGGACTATAGCCCATGATTTTAAAATGCACTTTTTTCTTGACTTTGAGTTTCATTAATACTGAGCCGCTCATTTTATCAGAGGCTTCAAACTGAGCACATGTATGGTGAATTTGTTGAAAACAACCCTTATTTGAGGGAAATATCGGGAAAACAGACAGAGGCAAAAATCGCCTTTTTTCGTCATTTTTTGTGGACTATAGCCCATGATTTTAAAATGCACTTTTTTCTTGATTTTGAGATTCATGTAAACTGAGCTGTTGATCTTAACAGAGGCTTCAAACTGAGCACATGTATGGTGAATTTGTTGAAAACAACCCTTATTTGGGGGAAATATCGGGAAAAAAGATAGAGACAAAAATCGCCTTTTTCGTCATTTTTTGTGGACTATAGCCCATGATTTTAAAATGCACTTTTTTCTTGATTTTGAGATTTGATCTTAACAGAGGCTTCAAACTGAGCGCATGTATGGTGAATTTGTGAAAAACAACCCTTATATGAGGAAAATATCGAGAAAAAAGATAGAGGCAAAAATCGTCTTTTTACGTAATTTTTTGTGGACTATAGCCCATGATTTTAAAATGCACTTTTTTCTTGATTTTGAGATTTGATCTTAACAGAGGCTTCAAACTGAGCGCATGTATGGTGAATTTGTGAAAAACAACCCTTATTTGAGGGAAATATCGAGAAAAAAGATAGAGGCAAAAATCGCCATTTTTCGTCATTTTTTGTGGACTATAGCCCATGATTTTAAAATGCACTTTTTTCTTGATTTTGAGATTCATGTAAACTGAGCTGTTGATCTTAACAGAGGCTTCAAACTGAGCGCATGTATGGTGAATTTGTGAAAAACAACCCTTATTTGAGGGAAATATCGAGCAAAAAGGTAGAGGCAAAAATCGCAATTTTTCGTCATTTTTTGTGGACTATAGCCCATGATTTTAAAATGCACTTTTTTCTTGATTTTGAGATTCATGTAAACTGAGCTGTTGATCTTAACAGAGGCTTCAATTTGAGGGCATGTATGGTGAATTTGTGAAAAACAACCCTTATTTGAGGGAAATATCGAGCAAAAAGGTAGAGGCAAAAATCGCCATTTTTCGTCATTTTTTGTGGACTATAGCCCATGATTTTAAAAAGCACTTTTTTCCTGATTTTGAGTTTTATTCAAACTGAGCTGTTGATCTTAACAGAGGCTTCAAGCTGAGTACGAGTATGGTGAATTTGTGAAAAACAACCCTTATTTGAGGGAAATATCGAGCAAAAAGGTAGAGGCAAAAATCGCCATTTTTCGTCATTTTTTGTGGACTATAGCCCATGATTTTAAAAAGCACTTTTTTCCTGATTTTGAGATTCATGTAAACTGAGCTGTTGATCTTAACAGAGGCTTCAAACTGAGCGCATGTATGGTGAATTTGTGAAAAACAACCCTTATTTGAGGGAAATATCGAGCAAAAAAGTAGAGGCAAAAATCGCCATTTTTCGTCATTTTTTGTGGACTATAGCCCATGATTTTAAAAAGCACTTTTTTCTGATTTTGAGTTTTATTCAAACTGAGCTGTTGATCTTAACAGAGGCTTCAAGCTGAGTTGTATGGTGAATTTGTGAAAAACAACTCTTATTTGAGGGAAATATCGAGAAAAAAGATAGAGGCAAAAATCGTCTTTTTACGTAATTTTTTGTGGACTATAGCCCATGATTTTAAAAAGCACTTTTTTCCTGATTTTGAGTTTTATTCAAACTGAGCTGTTGATCTTAACAGAGGCTTCAAGCTGAGTACGAGTATGGTGAATTTGTGAAAAACAACTCTTATTTGAGGGAAATATCGAGAAAAAAGATAGAGGCAAAAATCGTCTTTTTACGTAATTTTTTGTGGACTATAGCCCATGATTTTAAAATGCACTTTTTTCTTGATTTTGAGATTCATGTAAACTGAGCTGTTGATCTTAACAGAGGCTTCAATTTGAGCGCATGTATGGTGAATTTGTGAAAAACAACCCTTATTTGAGGGAAATATCGAGCAAAAAGGTAGAGGCAAAAATCGTCATTTTTCGTCATTTTTTGTGGACTATAGCCCATGATTTTAAAAAGCACTTTTTTCCTGATTTCGAGTTTTATTCAAACTGAGCTGTTGATCTTAACAGAGGCTTCAAACTGAGCGCATGTATGGTGAATTTGTGAAAAACAACCCTTATTTGAGGGAAATATCGAGCAAAAAGGTAGAGGCAAAAATCGACATTTTTCGTCATTTTTTGTGGACTATAGCCCATGATTTTAAAAAGCACTTTTTTCCTGATTTTGAGATTCATGTAAACTGAGCTGTTGATCTTAACAGAGGCTTCAAACTGAGCGCATGTATGGTGAATTTGTGAAAAACAACCCTTATTTGAGGGAAATATCGAGCAAAAAAGTAGAGGCAAAAATCGCCATTTTTCGTCATTTTTTGTGGACTATAGCCCATGATTTTAAAAAGCACTTTTTTCCTGATTTTGAGTTTTATTCAAACTGAGCTGTTGATCTTAACAGAGGCTTCAAGCTGAGTTGTATGGTGAATTTGTGAAAAACAACTCTTATTTGAGGGAAATATCGAGAAAAAAGATAGAGGCAAAAATCGTCTTTTTACGTAATTTTTTGTGGACTATAGCCCATGATTTTAAAAAGCACTTTTTTCCTGATTTTGAGTTTTATTCAAACTGAGCTGTTGATCTTAACAGAGGCTTCAAGCTGAGTACGAGTATGGTGAATTTGTGAAAAACAACTCTTATTTGAGGGAAATATCGAGAAAAAAGATAGAGGCAAAAATCGTCTTTTTACGTAATTTTTTGTGGACTATAGCCCATGCTTTTAAAATGCACTTTTTTCTTGATTTTGAGATTCATGTAAACTGAGCTGTTGATCTTAACAGAGGCTTCAATTTGAGCGCATGTATGGTGAATTTGTGAAAAACAACCCTTATTTGAGGGAAATATCGAGCAAAAAGGTAGAGGCAAAAATCGTCATTTTCCGTCATTTTTTGTGGACTATAGCCCATGATTTTAAAAAGCACTTTTTTCCTGATTTTGAGTTTTATTCAAACTGAGCTGTTGATCTTAACAGAGGCTTCAAACTGAGCGCATGTATGGTGAATTTGTGAAAAACAACCCTTATTTGAGGGAAATATCGAGCAAAAAGGTAGAGGCAAAAATCGCCTTTTTTCGTCATTTTTTGTGGACTATAGCCCATGATTTTAAAATGCACTTTTTTCTTGACTTTGAGTTTCATTAATACTGAGCCGCTCATTTTATCAGAGGCTTCAAACTGATCACATGTATGGTGAATTTGTTGAAAACAATCCTTATTTGAGGGAAATATCGGGAAAACAGATAGAGGCAAAAATCGCCTTTTTGCGTCATTTTTTGTGGACTATAGCCCATGATTTTAAAATGCACTTTTTTCTTGATTTTGAGATTCATGTAAACTGAGCTGTTGATCTTAACAGAGGCTTCAAACTGAGCACATGTATGGTGAATTTGTTGAAAACAACCCTTATTTGGGGGAAATATCGGGAAAAAAGATAGAGGCAAAAATCGCCTTTTTTCGTCATTTTTTGTGGACTATAGTCCATGATTTTAAAATGCACTTTTTTCTTGACTTTGAGTTTCATTAATACTGAGCCGCTCATTTTATCAGAGGCTTCAAACTGAGCACATGTATGGTGAATTTTTGAAAAATAACCCTTATTTGAGGGAAATATCGAGAAAAAAGATAGAGGCAAAAATCGTCATATTTCGTCATTTTTTTTGGACTATAGCCCATGATTTTAAAATGCACTTTTTTCTTGATTTTGAGATTCATGTAAACTGAGCTGTTGATCTTAACAGAGGCTTCAAACTGAGCGCATGTATGGTGAATTTGTGAAAAACAACCCTTATTTGAGGGAAATATCGAGAAAAAAGACGGAGGCAAAAATCGCCTTTTTTCATCATATTTTGTGGACTATAGCCCAAGATTTTAAAATGCACTTTTTTCTTGATTTTGAGTTTTATCCAAACTGAGCTGCATATTTTAATAGAGGCTTCAAACTGAGCACATAGATGGTGAGTTTGTGAAAAACAACCCTTATTTGAGGGAAGTATCGAGAAAAAAGACGGAGGCAAAAATCGCCATTTTTCGTCATTTTTTGTGGACTATAGCCCATGATTTTAAAATGCACTTTTTCCTGATTTTGAGATTCATGTAAACTGAGCTGTTGATCTTAACAGAGGCTTCAAACTGAGCGCATGTATGATGAATTTGTGAAAAACAACCCTTATTTGAGGGAAGTATCGAGAAAAAAGACGGAGGCAAAAATCGCCTTTTTTCATCATTTTTTGTGGACTATAGTCCATGATTTTAAAATGCACTTTTTTCTTGATTCTAAGTTTTATCCAAAGTGAGTTGTTGATCTTAACAAAGGCTTCAAACTGAGCACATGTATGGTGAATTTTTGAAAAATAACCCTTATTTGAGGGAAATATCGAGAAAAAAGATAGAGGCAAAAATCGTCATATTTCGTCATTTTTTTTGGACTATAGCCCAAGATTTTAAAATGCACTTTTTTCTTGATTTTGAGTTTTATCCAAACTGAGCTGCATATTTTAATAGAGGCTTCAAACTGAGCACATAGATGGTGAGTTTGTGAAAAACAACCCTTATTTGAGGGAAGTATCGAGAAAAAAGACGGAGGCAAAAATCGCCTTTTTTCATCATTTTTTGTGGACTATAGTCCATGATTTTAAAATGCACTTTTTTCTTGATTCTAAGTTTTATCCAGAGTGAGTTGTTGATCTTAACAGAGGCTTCAAACTGAGCACATGTATGGTGAATTTTTGAAAAATAACCCTTATTTGAGGGAAATATCGAGAAAAAAGATAGAGGCAAAAATCGTCATATTTCGTCATTTTTTTTGGACTATAGCCCAAGATTTTAAAATGCACTTTTTTCTTGATTTTGAGTTTTATCCAAACTGAGCTGCATATTTTAATAGAGGCTTCAAACTGAGCACATAGATGGTGAGTTTGTGAAAAACAACCCTTATTTGAGGGAAGTATCGAGAAAAAAGACGGAGGCAAAAATCGCCTTTTTTCATCATTTTTTGTGGACTATAGTCCATGATTTTAAAATGCACTTTTTTCTTGATTCTAAGTTTTATCCAAAGTGAGTTGTTGATCTTAACAGAGGCTTCAAACTGAGCACATGTATGGTGAATTTTTGAAAAATAACCCTTATTTGAGGGAAATATCGAGAAAAAAGATAGAGGCAAAAATCGTCATATTTCGTCATTTTTTGTGGACTATAGCCCATGATTTTAAAAAGCACTTTTTTCCTGATTTTGAGTTTTATTCAAACTGAGCTGTTGATCTTAACAGAGGCTTCAATTTGAGCGCATGTATGGTGAATTTGTGAAAAACAACCCTTATTTGAGGGAAATATCGAGCAAAAAGGTAGAGGCAAAAATCGACATTTTTCGTCATTTTTTGTGGACTATAGCCCAAGATTTTAAAATGCACTTTTTTCTTGATTTTGAGTTTTATCCAAACTGAGCTGCATATTTTAATAGAGGCTTCAAACTGAGCACATAGATGGTGAGTTTGTGAAAAACAACCCTTATTTGAGGGAAGTATCGAGAAAAAAGACGGAGGCAAAAATCGCCTTTTTTCATCATTTTTTGTGGACTATAGCCCAAGATTTTAAAATGCACTTTTTTCTTGACTTTGAGTTTCATTAATACTGAGCCGCTCATTTTATCAGAGGCTTCAAACTGATCACATGTATGGTGAATTTGTTGAAAACAATCCTTATTTGAGGGAAATATCGGGAAAACAGATAGAGGCAAAAATCGTCATATTTCGTCATTTTTTGTGGACTATAGCCCATGATTTTAAAAAGCACTTTTTTCCTGATTTTGAGTTTTATTCAAACTGAGCTGTTGATCTTAACAGAGGCTTCAAACTGAGCACATGTATGGTGAATTTTTGAAAAATAACCCTTATTTGAGGGAAATATCGAGAAAAAAGATAGAGGCAAAAATCGTCATATTTCGTCATTTTTTGTGGACTATAGCCCATGATTTTAAAAAGCACTTTTTTCCTGATTTTGAGTTTTATTCAAACTGAGCTGTTGATCTTAACAGAGGCTTCAATTTGAGCGCATGTATGGTGAATTTGTGAAAAACAACCCTTATTTGAGGGAAATATCGAGCAAAAAGGTAGAGGCAAAAATCGACATTTTTCGTCATTTTTTGTGGACTATAGCCCAAGATTTTAAAATGCACTTTTTTCTTGATTTTGAGTTTTATCCAAACTGAGCTGCATATTTTAATAGAGGCTTCAAACTGAGCACATAGATGGTGAGTTTGTGAAAAACAACCCTTATTTGAGGGAAGTATCGAGAAAAAAGACGGAGGCAAAAATCGCCTTTTTTCGTCATTTTTTGTGGACTATAGCCCATGATTTTAAAATGCACTTTTTTCTTGACTTTGAGTTTCATTAATACTGAGCCGCTCATTTTATCAGAGGCTTCAAACTGATCACATGTATGGTGAATTTGTTGAAAACAATCCTTATTTGAGGGAAATATCGGGAAAACAGATAGAGGCAAAAATCGCCTTTTTGCGTCATTTTTTGTGGACTATAGCCCATGATTTTAAAATGCACTTTTTTCTTGATTTTGAGATTCATGTAAACTGAGCTGTTGATCTTAACAGAGGCTTCAAACTGAGCACATGTATGGTGAATTTGTTGAAAACAACCCTTATTTGGGGGAAATATCGGGAAAAAAGATAGAGGCAAAAATCGCCTTTTTTCGTCATTTTTTGTGGACTATAGTCCATGATTTTAAAATGCACTTTTTTCTTGACTTTGAGTTTCATTAATACTGAGCCGCTCATTTTATCAGAGGCTTCAAACTGAGCACATGTATGGTGAATTTTTGAAAAATAACCCTTATTTGAGGGAAATATCGAGAAAAAAGATAGAGGCAAAAATCGTCATATTTCGTCATTTTTTTTGGACTATAGCCCATGATTTTAAAATGCACTTTTTTCTTGATTTTGAGATTCATGTAAACTGAGCTGTTGATCTTAACAGAGGCTTCAAACTGAGCGCATGTATGGTGAATTTGTGAAAAACAACCCTTATTTGAGGGAAATATCGAGAAAAAAGACGGAGGCAAAAATCGCCTTTTTTCATCATATTTTGTGGACTATAGCCCAAGATTTTAAAATGCACTTTTTTCTTGATTTTGAGTTTTATCCAAACTGAGCTGCATATTTTAATAGAGGCTTCAAACTGAGCACATAGATGGTGAGTTTGTGAAAAACAACCCTTATTTGAGGGAAGTATCGAGAAAAAAGACGGAGGCAAAAATCGCCATTTTTCGTCATTTTTTGTGGACTATAGCCCATGATTTTAAAATGCACTTTTTCCTGATTTTGAGATTCATGTAAACTGAGCTGTTGATCTTAACAGAGGCTTCAAACTGAGCGCATGTATGATGAATTTGTGAAAAACAACCCTTATTTGAGGAAAATATCGAGAAAAAAGATAGAGGCAAAAATCGCCTTTTTTCGTCATTTTTTGTGGACTATAGCCCATGATTTTAAAATGCACTTTTTCCTGATTTTGAGTTTTATTCGAACTGAGCTGTTGATCTTAACAGAGGCTTCAAACTGAGCACATGTATGGTGAATTTGTGAAAAACAACCCTTATTTGAGGGAAATATCGGGAAAACAGATAGAGGCAAAAATCACCCTTTTTCGTCATTTTTTGTGGACTATAGCCCATGATTTTGAAATGCACTTTTTCCTGATTTTGAGTTTTATTCGAACTGAGCTGTTGATCTTAACAGAGGCTTCAAACTGAGCACATATATGGTGAATTTGTAAAACAACCCTTATTTGAGGGAAATATCGGGAAAACAGATAGAGGCAAAAATCGCCTTTTTTTCGTCATTTTTTGTGGACCATAGCCCATGATTTTAAAATGCACTTTTTCCTGATTTTGAATTTTATTCGAACTGAGCTGTTGATCTTAACAGAGGCTTCAAACTGAGCACATATATGGTGAATTTGTAAAACAACCCTTATTTGAGGGAAATATCGGGAAAACAGATAGAGGCAAAAATCGCCTTTTTTCGTCATTTTTTGTGGACTATAGCCCATGATTTTAAAATGCACTTTTTCCTGATTTTGAGTTTTATTCGAACTGAGCTGTTGATCTTAACAGAGGCTTCAAACTGAGCACATGTATGGTGAATTTGTGAAAAACAACCCTTATTTGAGGGATATATCGAGAAAAAAGAAAGAGGCAAAAATCGCCTTTTTTCGTCATTTTTTGTGGACTATAGCCCATGATGCACTTTTTTCTTGATTTTGAGATTCATGTAAACTGAGCTGTTGATCTTAACAGAGGCTTCAAACTGAGCACATATATGGTGAATTTGTGAAAAACAACCCTTATTTGAGGGAAATATCGGGAAAACAGATAGAGGCAAAAATCACCCTTTTTCGTCATTTTTTTTGGACTATAGCCCATGATTTTAAAATGCACTTTTTCCTGATTTTGAGTTTTATTCGAACTGAGCTGTTAATCTTAACAGAGGCTTCAAACTGAGCACATATATGGTGAATTTGTAAAACAACCCTTATTTGAGGGAAATATCGGGAAAACAGATAGAGGCAAAAATCGCCTTTTTTCGTCATTTTTTGTGGACTATAGCCCATGATTTTAAAATGCACTTTTTTCTTGATTTTGAGATTCATGTAAACTGAGCTCTTGATCTTTACAGAGGCTTCAAACTGACCACATGTATGGTGAATTTGTGAAAAACAACCTTATTTGAGGGAAATATCGGGAAAACAGATAGAGGCAAAAATCACCCTTTTTCGTCATTTTTTGTGGACTATAGCCCATGATTTTGAAATGCACTTTTTCCTGATTTTGAGTTTTATTCGAACTGAGCTGTTGATCTTAACAGAGGCTTCAAACTGAGCACATATATGGTGAATTTGTAAAACAACCCTTATTTGAGGGAAATATCGGGAAAACAGATAGAGGCAAAAATCGCCTTTTTTCGTCATTTTTTGTGGACTATAGCCCATGATTTTAAAATGCACTTTTTCCTGATTTTGAGTTTTATTCGAACTGAGCTGTTGATCTTAACAGAGGCTTCAAACTGAGCACATGTATGGTGAATTTGTGAAAAACAACCCTTATTTGAGGGAAATATCGGGAAAACAGATAGAGGCAAAAATCAACCTTTTTCGTCATTTTTTTTGGACTATAGCCCATGATTTTAAAATGCACTTTTTCCTGATTTTGAGTTTTATTCGAACTGAGCTGTTAATCTTAACAGAGGCTTCAAACTGAGCACATATATGGTGAATTTGTAAAACAACCCTTATTTGAGGGAAATATCGGGAAAACAGATAGAGGCAAAAATCGCCTTTTTTCGTCATTTTTTGTGGACTATAGCCCATGATTTTAAAATGCACTTTTTTCTTGATTTTGAGATTCATGAAAACTGAGCTGTTGATCTTAACAGAGGCTTCAAACTGAGCTCATGTATGGTGAATTTGTGAAAAATAACCCTTATTTGAGGGAAATATCGAGAAAACAGATAGAGGCAAAAATCGCCTTTTTTCCTCATTTTTTGTGGACTATAGCCCATGATTTTAAAATGCACTTTTTTCTTGATTTTGAGATTCATGAAAACTGAGCTGTTGATCTTAACAGAGACTTCAAATTTGTGAAAAACAACCCTTATTTGAGGGAAATATCGAGAAAAAAGATAGAGGCAAAAATCGCCTTTTTTCGTCATTTTTTGTGGACTATAACCCATGATGTTAAAATGCACTTTTTTCCTGATTTTGAGTTTTATTCAAACTGAGCTGTTGACGGTGAATTTGTGAAAAACCACCCTTATTTGAGGGAAATATCGAGAAAAAAGATAGAGGCAAAAATCGCCTTTTTTCGTCAGTTTTTGTGGACTATAGCCCATGATTTAAAAATGCACTTTTTTCTTGATTTTGAGTTTCATTAAAATTGAGCTGCTTATTTTAACAGAGGCTTCAAACTGAGCACATGTATGGTGAATTTGTGAAAAACAACCCTTATTTGAGGGAAATATCGAATAAAAAGATAGAGGCAAAAATCGCCTTTTTTCGTCAGTTTTTGTGGACTATAGCCCATGATTTAAAAATGCACTTTTTCCTGATTTTTAGTTTTATTCGAACTGAGCTGTTGATCTTAACAGAGGCTTCAAACTGAGCGCATGTATGGTGAATTTGTGAAAAACAACCCTTATTTGAGGGAAATATCGAGAAAAAAGATAGAGGCAAAAATCGCCTTTTTTCGTCAGTTTTTGTGGACTATAGCCCATGATTTAAAAATGCACTTTTTTCTTGATTTTGAGTTTCATTAAAATTGAGCTGCTTATTTTAACAGAGGCTTCAAACTGAGCACATGTATGGTGAATTTGTGAAAAACAACCCTTATTTGAGGGAAATATCGAGAAAAAAGATAGAGGCAAAAATCGCCTTTTTTCGTCAGTTTTTGTGGACTATAGCCTATGATTTAAAAATGCACTTTTTTCTTGATTTTGAGTTTCATTAAAATTGAGCTGCTTATTTTAACAGAGGCTTCAAACTGAGCACATGTATGATGAATTTGTGAAAAACCACCCTTATTTGAGGGAAATATCGAGAAAAAAGATAGAGGCAAAAATCGCCTTTTTTCGTCAGTTTTTGTGGACTATAGCCCATGATTTAAAAATGCACTTTTTTCTTGATTTTGAGATTCATGTAAACTGAGCTGTTGATCTTAACAGAGGCTTCAAACTGAGCGCATGTATGGTGAATTTGTGAAAAACAACCCTTATTTGAGGGAAATATCGAGAAAAAAGATAGAGGCAAAAATCGCCTTTTTTCGTCATTTTTTGTGGCCCATGATTTTAAAATGCACTTTTTTCCTGATTTTGAGTTTTATTCGAACTGAGCTGTTGATCTTAACAGAGGCTTCAAACTGAGCACATATATGGTGAATTTGTAAAACAACCCTTATTTGAGGGAAATATCGGGAAAACAGATAGAGGCAAAAATCGCCTTTTTTCGTCATTTTTTGTGGACTATAGCCCATGATTTTAAAATGCACTTTTTCCTGATTTTGAGTTTTATTCGAACTGAGCTGTTGATCTTAACAGAGGCTTCAAACTGAGCACATGTATGGTGAATTTGTGAAAAACAACCCTTATTTGAGGGATATATCGAGAAAAAAGATAGAGGCAAAAATCGCCTTTTTTCGTCATTTTTTGTGGACTATAGCCCATGATTTTAAAATGCACTTTTTCCTGATTTTGAGTTTTATTCGAACTGAGCTGTTGATCTTAACAGAGGCTTCAAACTGAGCACATGTATGGTGAATTTGTTGAAAACAACCCTTATTTGAGGGAAATATCGAGAAAAAAGTTAAAAGCAAAAATCGCCTTTTTCGTAATTTTTTGTGGACTATAGCCCATGATTTTAAAATGCACCTTTTTCTTGATTTTGAGATTCATGTAAACTGAGCTGTTGATCTTAACAGAGGCTTCAAACTGAGCACATGTATGGTGAATTTGTTGAAAACAACCCTTATTTGAGGGAAATATCGAGAAAAAAGTTAAAGGCAAAAATCGCCTTTTTCGTCATTTTTTGTGGACTATAGCCCATGATTTTAAAATGCACTTTTTCCTGATTTTGAGTTTTATTCGAACTGAGCTGTTGATCTTAACAGAGGCTTCAAACTGAGCACATGTATGGTGAATTTGTTGAAAACAACCCTTATTTGAGGGATATATCGAGAAAAAAGATAGAGGCAAAAATCGCCTTTTTTCGTCATTTTTTGTGGACTATAGCCCATGATTTTAAAATGCACTTTTTCCTGATTTTGAGTTTTATTCGAACTGAGCTGTTGATCTTAACAGAGGCTTCAAACTGAGCACATATATGGTGAATTTGTGAAAAACAACCCTTATTTGAGGGAAATATCGGGAAAACAGATAGAGGCAAAACTCGCCTTTTTTCGTCATTTTTTGTGGACTATAGCCCATGATGCACTTTTTTCTTGATTTTGAGATTCATGTAAACTGAGCTGTTGATCTCAACAGAGGCTTCAAACTGAGCACATATATGGTGAATTTGTGAAAAACAACCCTTATTTGAGGGAAATATCGGGAAAACAGATAGAGGCAAAACTCGCCTTTTTTCGTCATTTTTTGTGGACTATAGCCCATGATGCACTTTTTTCTTGATTTTGAGATTCATGTAAACTGAGCTGTTGATCTTAACAGAGGCTTCAAACTGAGCACATATATGGTGAATTTGTGAAAAACAACCCTTATTTGAGGGAAATATCGGGAAAACAGATAGAGGCAAAACTCGCCTTTTTTCGTCATTTTTTTTGGACTATAGCCCATGATTTTAAAATGCACTTTTTTCTTGATTTTGAGATTCATGTAAACTGAGCTCTTGATCTTTACAGAGGCTTCAAACTGACCACATGTATGGTGAATTTGTGAAAAACAACCCTTATTTGAGGGAAATATCGAGAAAAAAGATAGAGGCAAAAATCGCCTTTTTCGTAATTTTTTGTGGACTATAGCCCATGATTTTAAAATGCACCTTTTTCTTGATTTTGAGATTCATGTAAACTGAGCTGTTGATCTTAACAGAGGCTTCAAACTGAGCACATGTATGGTGAATTTGTTGAAAACAACCCTTATTTGAGGGAAATATCGAGAAAATAGTTAACGGCAAAAATCGGCTTTTTTTCGTCATTTTTTGTGGACTATAGCCCATGATTTTAAAAATGCACTTTGTTCTTGATTTTGAGATTCATGTAAACTGAGCTGCTTATTTTAACAGAGGCTTCAAACTGAGCATATGTATGGTGAATTTGTGAAAAACAACCCTTATTTGAGGAAAATATCGGGAAAAAAGATAGAGGCAAAAATCGGCTTTTTTTCGTCATTTTTTGTGGACTATAGCCCATGATTTTAAAATGCACCTTTTTCTTGATTTTGAGATTCATGTAAACTGAGCTGCTTATTTTAACAGAGGCTTCAAACTGAGCATATGTATGGTGAATTTGTGAAAAACAACCCTTATTTGAGGAAAATATCGAGAAAAAAGATAGAGGCAAAAATCGCCTTTTTTTCGTCATTTTTTGTGGACTATAGCCCATGATTTTAAAATGCACTTTTTCCTGATTTTGAGTTTTATTCGAACTGAGCTGTTGATCTTAAAAGAGGCTTCAAACTGAGCACATGTATGGTAAATTTGTGAAAAACAACCCTTATTTGAGGAAAATATCGGGAAAAAAGATAGAGGCAAAAATCGCCTTTTTTTCGTCATTTTTTGTGGACTATAGCCCATGATTTTAAAATGCACTTTTTCCTGATTTTGAATTTTATTCGAACTGAGCTGTTGATCTTAACAGAGGCTTCAAACTGAGCATATGTATGGTGAATTTGTGAAAAACAACCCTTATTTGAGGAAAATATCGAGAAAAAAGATAGAGGCAAAAATCGCCTTTTTTCGTCATTTTTTGTGGACTATAGCCCATGATTTTGAAATGCACTTTTTCCTGATTTTGAGTTTTATTCGAACTGAGCTGTTGATCTTAACAGAGGCTTCAAACTGAGCACATATCTGGTGAATTTGTAAAACAACCCTTATTTGAGGGAAATATCGGGAAAACAGATAGAGGCAAAAATCGCCTTTTTTCGTCATTTTTTGTGGACTATAGCCCATGATTTTAAAATACACTTTTTCCTGATTTTGAGTTTTATTCGAACTGAGCTGTTGATCTTAACAGAGGCTTCAAACTGAGCACATGTATGGTGAATTTGTGAAAAACAACCCTTATTTGAGGGATATATCGAGAAAAAAGAAAGAGGCAAAAATCGCCTTTTTTCGTCATTTTTTGTGGACTATAGCCCATGATTTTAAAATGCACTTTTCTCTTGATTTTGAGATTCATGTAAACTGAGCTGTTGATCTTAACAGAGGCTTCAAACTGAGCACATGTTTGGTGAATTTGTGAAAAAGAACCCTTATTTGATGAAAATATCGAGAAAATAGAAAGAGGCAAAAATCGCCTTTTTTTCGTCATTTTTTGTGGACTATAGCCCATGATTTTAAAATACATTGATCGATGATTGATTGATGATTGTTGATCTTAACAGAGGCTTCAAACTGAGCACATGTATGGTAAATTTGTGAAAAACAACCCTTATTTGAGGAAAATATCGGGAAAAAAGATAGAGGCAAAAATCGGCTTTTTTTCGTCATTTTTTGTGGACTATAGCCCATGATTTTAAAATGCACTTTTTCCTGATTTTGAATTTTATTCGAACTGAGCTGTTGATCTTAAAAGAGGCTTCAAACTGAGCACATGTATGGTGAATTTGTGAAAAAGAACCCTTATTTGATGAAAATATCGAGAAAATAGAAAGAGGCAAAAATCGGCTTTTTTTCGTCATTTTTTGTGGACCATAGCCCATGATTTAAAAATGCACTTTTCTCTTGATTTTGAGATTCATGTAAACTGAGCTGTTGATCTTAACAGAGGCTTCAAACTGAGCACATGTTTGGTGAATTTGTGAAAAAGAACCCTTATTTGAGGAAAATATCGAGAAAATAGAAAGAGACAAAAATCGCCTATTTTCGTCATTTTTTGTGGACTATAGCCCATGATTTTAATATGCACTTTTTTCTTGATTTTGAGTTTCATTAAAACTGAGCTGCTTATTTTAACAGAGGCTTCAAACTGAGCACATGTTTGGTGAATTTGTGAAAAAGAACCCTTATTTGAGGAAAATATCGAGAAAATAGAAAGAGACAAAAATCGCCTATTTTCGTCATTTTTTGTGGACTATAGCCCATGATTTTAATATGCACTTTTTTCTTGATTTTGAGTTTCATTAAAACTGAGCTGCTTATTTTAACAGAGGCTTCAAACTGAGCACATGTATGGTGAATTTGTGAAAAAGAACCCTTATTTGAGGAAAATATCGAGAAAATAGAAAGAGACAAAAATCGCCTATTTTCGTCATTTTTTGTGGACTATAGCCCATGATTTTAAAATGCACTTTTTTCTTGATTTTGAGTTTCATTAAAACTGAGCTGCTTATTTTAACAGAGGCTTCAAACTGAGCACATGTATGGTGAATTTGTGAAAAACAACCCTTATTTGAGGGAAATATCGAGAAAAAAGATAGAGGCAAAAATCGCCCTTTTTCGTCATTTTTTGTGGACTATAGCCCATGATTTTAAAATGCACTTTTCTCTTGATTTTGAGATTTATGTAAACTGAGCTGTTGATCTTAACAGAGGCTTCAAACTGAGCACATGTTTGGTGAATTTGTGAAAAAGAACCCTTATTTGAGGAAAATATCGAGAAAATAGAAAGAGACAAAAATCGCCTATTTTCGTCATTTTTTGTGGACTATAGCCCATGATTTTAATATGCACTTTTTTCTTGATTTTGAGTTTCATTAAAACTGAGCTGCTTATTTTAACAGAGGCTTCAAACTGAGCACATGTTTGGTGAATTTGTGAAAAAGAACCCTTATTTGAGGAAAATATCGAGAAAATAGAAAGAGACAAAAATCGCCTATTTTCGTCATTTTTTGTGGACTATAGCCCATGATTTTAATATGCACTTTTTTCTTGATTTTGAGTTTCATTAAAACTGAGCTGCTTATTTTAACAGAGGCTTCAAACTGAGCATATGTATGGTGAATTTGTGAAAAAGAACCCTTATTTGAGGAAAATATCGAGAAAATAGAAAGAGACAAAAATCGCCTATTTTCGTCATTTTTTGTGGACTATAGCCCATGATTTTAATATGCACTTTTTTCTTGATTTTGAGTTTCATTAAAACTGAGCTGCTTATTTTAACAGAGGCTTCAAACTGAGCACATGTTTGGTGAATTTGTGAAAAAGAACCCTTATTTGAGGAAAATATCGAGAAAATAGAAAGAGACAAAAATCGCCTATTTTCGTCATTTTTTGTGGACTATAGCCCATGATTTTAATATGCACTTTTTTCTTGATTTTGAGTTTCATTAAAACTGAGCTGCTTATTTTAACAGAGGCTTCAAACTGAGCACATGTATGGTGAATTTGTGAAAAACAACCCTTATTTGAGGGAAATATCGAGAAAAAAGATAGAGGCAAAAATCGCATTTTTTCGTCATTTTTTGTGGACTATAGCCCATGATTTTAAAATGCACTTTTTTCCTGATTTTGAGTTTCATTAAAACTGAGCTGCTTATTTTAACAGAGGCTTCAAACTGAGCACATGTTTGGTGAATTTGTGAAAAACAACCCTTATTTGAGGGAAATATCGAGAAAAAAGATAGAGGCAAAAATCGCCTTTTTTCGTCATTTTTTGTGGACTATAGCCCATGATTTTAATATGCACTTTTTTCTTGATTTTGAGTTTCATTAAAACTGAGCTGCTTATTTTAACAGAGGCTTCAAACTGAGCACATGTATGGTGAATTTGTGAAAAACAACCCTTATTTGAGGAAAATATCGAGAAAATAGAAAGAGACAAAAATCGCCTATTTTCGTCATTTTTTGTGGACTATAGCCCATGATTTTAATATGCACTTTTTTCTTGATTTTGAGTTTATTAAAACTGAGCTGCTTATTTTAACAGAGGCTTCAAACTGAGCACATGTTTGGTGAATTTGTGAAAAAAAACCCTTATTTGAGGGAAATATCGAGAAAAAAGATAGAGGCAAAAATCGCCTTTTTTCGTCATTTTTTGTGGACTATAGCCCATGATTTTAAAATGCACTTTTTTCCTGATTTTGAGTTTCATTAAAACTGAGCTGCTTATTTTAACAGAGGCTTCAAACTGAGCACATGTTTGGTGAATTTGTGAAAAACAACCCTTATTTGAGGGAAATATCGAGAAAAAAGATAGAGGCAAAAATCGCCTTTTTTCGTCATTTTTTGTGGACTATAGCCCATGATTTTAATATGCACTTTTTTCTTGATTTTGAGTTTCATTAAAACTGAGCTGCTTATTTTAACAGAGGCTTCAAACTGAGCACATGTATGGTGAATTTGTGAAAAACAACCCTTATTTGAGGAAAATATCGAGAAAATAGAAAGAGACAAAAATCGCCTATTTTCGTCATTTTTTGTGGACTATAGCCCATGATTTTAATATGCACTTTTTTCTTGATTTTGAGTTTATTAAAACTGAGCTGCTTATTTTAACAGAGGCTTCAAACTGAGCACATGTTTGGTGAATTTGTGAAAAAGAACCCTTATTTGAGGAAAATATCGAGAAAATAGAAAGAGACAAAAATCGCCTATTTTCGTCATTTTTTGTGGACTATAGCCCATGATTTTAATTTGCACTTTTTTCTTGATTTTGAGTTTCATTAAAACTGAGCTGCTTATTTTAACAGAGGCTTCAAACTGAGCACATGTATGGTGAATTTGTGAAAAACAACCCTTATTTGAGGGAAATATCGAGAAAAAAGATAGAGGCAAAAATCGCCTTTTTTCGTCATTTTTTGTGGACTATAGCCCATGATTTTAATATGCACTTTTTTCTTGATTTTGAGTTTCATTAAAACTGAGCTGCTTATTTTAACAGAGGCTTCAAACTGAGCACATGTATGGTGAATTTGTGAAAAAGAACCCTTATTTGAGGAAAATATCGAGAAAATAGAAAGAGACAAAAATCGCCTATTTTCGTCATTTTTTGTGGACTATAGCCCATGATTTTAATATGCACTTTTTTCTTGATTTTGAGTTTCATTAAAACTGAGCTGCTTATTTTAACAGAGGCTTCAAACTGAGCACATGTTTGGTGAATTTGTGAAAAAGAACCCTTATTTGAGGAAAATATCGAGAAAATAGATAGAGGCAAAAATCGCCTTTTTTCGTCATTTTTTGTGGACTATAGCCCATGATTTTAAAATGCACTTTTCTCTTGATTTTTAGATTCATGTAAACTGAGCTGTTGATCTTAACAGAGGCTTCAAACTGAGCACATGTATGGTGAATTTGTGAAAAACAACCCTTATTTGAGGGAAATATCGAGAAAAAAGATAGAGGCAAAAATCGCCTTTTTTCGTCATTTTTTGTGGACTATAGCCCATGATTTTAAAATGCACTTTTCTCTTGATTTTGAGATTCATGTAAACTGAGCTGTTGATCTTAACAGAGGCTTCAAACTGAGCACATGTTTGGTGAATTTGTGAAAAAGAACCCTTATTTGAGGAAAATATCGAGAAAATAGAAAGAGACAAAAATCGCCTATTTTCGTCATTTTTTGTGGACTATAGCCCATGATTTTAATATGCACTTTTTTCTTGATTTTGAGTTTCATTAAAACTGAGCTGCTTATTTTAACAGAGGCTTCAAACTGAGCACATGTATGGTGAATTTGTGAAAAACAACCCTTATTTGAGGGAAATATCGAGAAAAAAGATAGAGGCAAAAATCGCCTTTTTTCGTCATTTTTTGTGGACTATAGCCCATGATTTTAAAATGCACTTTTTTCCTGATTTTGAGTTTCATTAAAACTGAGCTGCTTATTTTAACAGAGGCTTCAAACTGAGCACATGTTTGGTGAATTTGTGAAAAAGAACCCTTATTTGAGGAAAATATCGAGAAAATAGAAAGAGACAAAAATCGCCTATTTTCGTCATTTTTTGTGGACTATAGCCCATGATTTTAATATGCACTTTTTTCTTGATTTTGAGTTTCATTAAAACTGAGCTGCTTATTTTAACAGAGGCTTCAAACTGAGCACATGTATGGTGAATTTGTGAAAAACAACCCTTATTTGAGGGAAATATCGAGAAAAAAGATAGAGGCAAAAATCGCCTATTTTCGTCATTTTTTGTGGACTATAGCCCATGATTTTAATATGCACTTTTTTCTTGATTTTGAGTTTCATTAAAACTGAGCTGCTTATTTTAACAGAGGCTTCAAACTGAGCACATGTATGGTGAATTTGTGAAAAACAACCCTTATTTGAGGGAAATATCGAGAAAAAAGATAGAGGCAAAAATCGCCTTTTTTCGTCATTTTTTGTGGACTATAGCCCATGATTTTAAAATGCACTTTTCTCTTGATTTTGAGATTCATGTAAACTGAGCTGTTGATCTTAACAGAGGCTTCAAACTGAGCACATGTTTGGTGAATTTGTGAAAAAGAACCCTTATTTGAGGGAAATATCGAGAAAAAAGATAGAGGCAAAAATCGCCTTTTTTCGTCATTTTTTGTGGACTATGGCCCATGATTTTAAAATGCACTTTTCTCTTGATTTTGAGATTCATGTAAACTGAGCTGTTGATCTTAACAGAGGCTTCAAACTGAGCACATGTTTGGTGAATTTGTGAAAAAGAACCCTTATTTGAGGAAAATATCGAGAAAATAGAAAGAGACAAAAATCGCCTATTTTCGTCATTTTTTGTGGACTATAGCCCATGATTTTAATATGCACTTTTTTCTTGATTTTGAGTTTCATTAAAACTGAGCTGCTTATTTTAACAGAGGCTTCAAACTGAGCACATGTATGGTGAATTTGTGAAAAACAACCCTTATTTGAGGGAAATATCGAGAAAAAAGATAGAGGCAAAAATCGCCTTTTTTCGTCATTTTTTGTGGACTATAGCCCATGATTTTAATATGCACTTTTTTCTTGATTTTGAGTTTCATTAAAACTGAGCTGCTTATTTTAACAGAGGCTTCAAACTGAGCATATGTATGGTGAATTTGTGAAAAAGAACCCTTATTTGAGGAAAATATCGAGAAAATAGAAAGAGACAAAAATCGCCTATTTTCGTCATTTTTTGTGGACTATAGCCCATGATTTTAATATGCACTTTTTTCTTGATTTTGAGTTTCATTAAAACTGAGCTGCTTATTTTAACAGAGGCTTCAAACTGAGCACATGTATGGTGAATTTGTGAAAAACAACCCTTATTTGAGGGAAATATCGAGAAAAAAGATAGAGGCAAAAATCGCCTATTTTCGTCATTTTTTGTGGACTATAGCCCATGATTTTAATATGCACTTTTTTCTTGATTTTGAGTTTCATTAAAACTGAGCTGCTTATTTTAACAGAGGCTTCAAACTGAGCACATGTATGGTGAATTTGTGAAAAACAACCCTTATTTGAGGGAAATATCGAGAAAAAAGATAGAGGCAAAAATCGCATTTTTTCGTCATTTTTTGTGGACTATAGCCCATGATTTTAAAATGCACTTTTTTCCTGATTTTGAGTTTCATTAAAACTGAGCTGCTTATTTTAACAGAGGCTTCAAACTGAGCACATGTTTGGTGAATTTGTGAAAAACAACCCTTATTTGAGGGAAATATCGAGAAAAAAGATAGAGGCAAAAATCGCCTTTTTTCGTCATTTTTTGTGGACTATAGCCCATGATTTTAATATGCACTTTTTTCTTGATTTTGAGTTTCATTAAAACTGAGCTGCTTATTTTAACAGAGGCTTCAAACTGAGCACATGTATGGTGAATTTGTGAAAAACAACCCTTATTTGAGGAAAATATCGAGAAAATAGAAAGAGACAAAAATCGCCTATTTTCGTCATTTTTTGTGGACTATAGCCCATGATTTTAATATGCACTTTTTTCTTGATTTTGAGTTTATTAAAACTGAGCTGCTTATTTTAACAGAGGCTTCAAACTGAGCACATGTTTGGTGAATTTGTGAAAAAAAACCCTTATTTGAGGGAAATATCGAGAAAAAAGATAGAGGCAAAAATCGCCTTTTTTCGTCATTTTTTGTGGACTATAGCCCATGATTTTAAAATGCACTTTTTTCCTGATTTTGAGTTTCATTAAAACTGAGCTGCTTATTTTAACAGAGGCTTCAAACTGAGCACATGTTTGGTGAATTTGTGAAAAACAACCCTTATTTGAGGGAAATATCGAGAAAAAAGATAGAGGCAAAAATCGCCTTTTTTCGTCATTTTTTGTGGACTATAGCCCATGATTTTAATATGCACTTTTTTCTTGATTTTGAGTTTCATTAAAACTGAGCTGCTTATTTTAACAGAGGCTTCAAACTGAGCACATGTATGGTGAATTTGTGAAAAACAACCCTTATTTGAGGAAAATATCGAGAAAATAGAAAGAGACAAAAATCGCCTATTTTCGTCATTTTTTGTGGACTATAGCCCATGATTTTAATATGCACTTTTTTCTTGATTTTGAGTTTATTAAAACTGAGCTGCTTATTTTAACAGAGGCTTCAAACTGAGCACATGTTTGGTGAATTTGTGAAAAAGAACCCTTATTTGAGGAAAATATCGAGAAAATAGAAAGAGACAAAAATCGCCTATTTTCGTCATTTTTTGTGGACTATAGCCCATGATTTTAATTTGCACTTTTTTCTTGATTTTGAGTTTCATTAAAACTGAGCTGCTTATTTTAACAGAGGCTTCAAACTGAGCACATGTATGGTGAATTTGTGAAAAACAACCCTTATTTGAGGGAAATATCGAGAAAAAAGATAGAGGCAAAAATCGCCTTTTTTCGTCATTTTTTGTGGACTATAGCCCATGATTTTAATATGCACTTTTTTCTTGATTTTGAGTTTCATTAAAACTGAGCTGCTTATTTTAACAGAGGCTTCAAACTGAGCACATGTATGGTGAATTTGTGAAAAAGAACCCTTATTTGAGGAAAATATCGAGAAAATAGAAAGAGACAAAAATCGCCTATTTTCGTCATTTTTTGTGGACTATAGCCCATGATTTTAATATGCACTTTTTTCTTGATTTTGAGTTTCATTAAAACTGAGCTGCTTATTTTAACAGAGGCTTCAAACTGAGCACATGTTTGGTGAATTTGTGAAAAAGAACCCTTATTTGAGGAAAATATCGAGAAAATAGATAGAGGCAAAAATCGCCTTTTTTCGTCATTTTTTGTGGACTATAGCCCATGATTTTAAAATGCACTTTTCTCTTGATTTTTAGATTCATGTAAACTGAGCTGTTGATCTTAACAGAGGCTTCAAACTGAGCACATGTATGGTGAATTTGTGAAAAACAACCCTTATTTGAGGGAAATATCGAGAAAAAAGATAGAGGCAAAAATCGCCTTTTTTCGTCATTTTTTGTGGACTATAGCCCATGATTTTAAAATGCACTTTTCTCTTGATTTTGAGATTCATGTAAACTGAGCTGTTGATCTTAACAGAGGCTTCAAACTGAGCACATGTTTGGTGAATTTGTGAAAAAGAACCCTTATTTGAGGAAAATATCGAGAAAATAGAAAGAGACAAAAATCGCCTATTTTCGTCATTTTTTGTGGACTATAGCCCATGATTTTAATATGCACTTTTTTCTTGATTTTGAGTTTCATTAAAACTGAGCTGCTTATTTTAACAGAGGCTTCAAACTGAGCACATGTATGGTGAATTTGTGAAAAACAACCCTTATTTGAGGGAAATATCGAGAAAAAAGATAGAGGCAAAAATCGCCTTTTTTCGTCATTTTTTGTGGACTATAGCCCATGATTTTAAAATGCACTTTTTTCCTGATTTTGAGTTTCATTAAAACTGAGCTGCTTATTTTAACAGAGGCTTCAAACTGAGCACATGTTTGGTGAATTTGTGAAAAAGAACCCTTATTTGAGGAAAATATCGAGAAAATAGAAAGAGACAAAAATCGCCTATTTTCGTCATTTTTTGTGGACTATAGCCCATGATTTTAATATGCACTTTTTTCTTGATTTTGAGTTTCATTAAAACTGAGCTGCTTATTTTAACAGAGGCTTCAAACTGAGCACATGTATGGTGAATTTGTGAAAAACAACCCTTATTTGAGGGAAATATCGAGAAAAAAGATAGAGGCAAAAATCGCCTATTTTCGTCATTTTTTGTGGACTATAGCCCATGATTTTAATATGCACTTTTTTCTTGATTTTGAGTTTCATTAAAACTGAGCTGCTTATTTTAACAGAGGCTTCAAACTGAGCACATGTATGGTGAATTTGTGAAAAACAACCCTTATTTGAGGGAAATATCGAGAAAAAAGATAGAGGCAAAAATCGCCTTTTTTCGTCATTTTTTGTGGACTATAGCCCATGATTTTAAAATGCACTTTTCTCTTGATTTTGAGATTCATGTAAACTGAGCTGTTGATCTTAACAGAGGCTTCAAACTGAGCACATGTTTGGTGAATTTGTGAAAAAGAACCCTTATTTGAGGGAAATATCGAGAAAAAAGATAGAGGCAAAAATCGCCTTTTTTCGTCATTTTTTGTGGACTATGGCCCATGATTTTAAAATGCACTTTTCTCTTGATTTTGAGATTCATGTAAACTGAGCTGTTGATCTTAACAGAGGCTTCAAACTGAGCACATGTTTGGTGAATTTGTGAAAAAGAACCCTTATTTGAGGAAAATATCGAGAAAATAGAAAGAGACAAAAATCGCCTATTTTCGTCATTTTTTGTGGACTATAGCCCATGATTTTAATATGCACTTTTTTCTTGATTTTGAGTTTCATTAAAACTGAGCTGCTTATTTTAACAGAGGCTTCAAACTGAGCACATGTATGGTGAATTTGTGAAAAACAACCCTTATTTGAGGGAAATATCGAGAAAAAAGATAGAGGCAAAAATCGCCTTTTTTCGTCATTTTTTGTGGACTATAGCCCATGATTTTAATATGCACTTTTTTCTTGATTTTGAGTTTCATTAAAACTGAGCTGCTTATTTTAACAGAGGCTTCAAACTGAGCATATGTATGGTGAATTTGTGAAAAAGAACCCTTATTTGAGGAAAATATCGAGAAAATAGAAAGAGACAAAAATCGCCTATTTTCGTCATTTTTTGTGGACTATAGCCCATGATTTTAATATGCACTTTTTTCTTGATTTTGAGTTTCATTAAAACTGAGCTGCTTATTTTAACAGAGGCTTCAAACTGAGCACATGTTTGGTGAATTTGTGAAAAAGAACCCTTATTTGAGGAAAATATCGAGAAAATAGAAAGAGACAAAAATCGCCTATTTTCGTCATTTTTTGTGGACTATAGCCCATGATTTTAATATGCACTTTTTTCTTGATTTTGAGTTTCATTAAAACTGAGCTGCTTATTTTAACAGAGGCTTCAAACTGAGCACATGTATGGTGAATTTGTGAAAAACAACCCTTATTTGAGGGAAATATCGAGAAAAAAGATAGAGGCAAAAATCGCCTTTTTTCGTCATTTTTTGTGGACTATAGCCCATGATTTTAAAATGCACTTTTTTCCTGATTTTGAGTTTCATTAAAACTGAGCTGCTTATTTTAACAGAGGCTTCAAACTGAGCACATGTTTGGTGAATTTGTGAAAAACAACCCTTATTTGAGGGAAATATCGAGAAAAAAGATAGAGGCAAAAATCGCCTTTTTTCGTCATTTTTTGTGGACTATAGCCCATGATTTTAATATGCACTTTTTTCTTGATTTTGAGTTTCATTAAAACTGAGCTGCTTATTTTAACAGAGGCTTCAAACTGAGCACATGTATGGTGAATTTGTGAAAAAGAACCCTTATTTGAGGAAAATATCGAGAAAATAGAAAGAGACAAAAATCGCCTATTTTCGTCATTTTTTGTGGACTATAGCCCATGATTTTAATATGCACTTTTTTCTTGATTTTGAGTTTCATTAAAACTGAGCTGCTTATTTTAACAGAGGCTTCAAACTGAGCACATGTTTGGTGAATTTGTTGAAAAAGAACCCTTATTTGAGGAAAATATCGAGAAAAAAGATAGAGGCAAAAATCGCCTTTTTTCGTCATTTTTTGTGGACTATAGCCCATGATTTTAAAATGCACTTTTTTCCTGATTTTGAGTTTCATTAAAACTGAGCTGCTTATTTTAACAGAGGCTTCAAACTGAGCACATGTATGGTGAATTTGTGAAAAACAACCCTTATTTGAGGGAAATATCGAGAAAAAAGATAGAGGCAAAAATCGCCTATTTTCGTCATTTTTTGTGGACTATAGCCCATGATTTTAAAATGCACTTTTCTCTTGATTTTGAGATTCATGTAAACTGAGCTGTTGATCTTAACAGAGGCTTCAAACTGAGCACATGTTTGGTGAATTTGTGAAAAAGAACCCTTATTTGAGGGAAATATCGAGAAAAAAGATAGAGGCAAAAATCGCCTTTTTTCGTCATTTTTTGTGGACTATGGCCCATGATTTTAAAATGCACTTTTCTCTTGATTTTGAGATTCATGTAAACTGAGCTGTTGATCTTAACAGAGGCTTCAAACTGAGCACATGTTTGGTGAATTTGTGAAAAAGAACCCTTATTTGAGGAAAATATCGAGAAAATAGAAAGAGACAAAAATCGCCTATTTTCGTCATTTTTTGTGGACTATAGCCCATGATTTTAATATGCACTTTTTTCTTGATTTTGAGTTTCATTAAAACTGAGCTGCTTATTTTAACAGAGGCTTCAAACTGAGCACATGTATGGTGAATTTGTGAAAAACAACCCTTATTTGAGGGAAATATCGAGAAAAAAGATAGAGGCAAAAATCGCCTTTTTTCGTCATTTTTTGTGGACTATAGCCCATGATTTTAATATGCACTTTTTTCTTGATTTTGAGTTTCATTAAAACTGAGCTGCTTATTTTAACAGAGGCTTCAAACTGAGCACATGTTTGGTGAATTTGTGAAAAAGAACCCTTATTTGAGGAAAATATCGAGAAAATAGAAAGAGACAAAAATCGCCTATTTTCGTCATTTTTTGTGGACTATAGCCCATGATTTTAATATGCACTTTTTTCTTGATTTTGAGTTTCATTAAAACTGAGCTGCTTATTTTAACAGAGGCTTCAAACTGAGCACATGTATGGTGAATTTGTGAAAAACAACCCTTATTTGAGGGAAATATCGAGAAAAAAGATAGAGGCAAAAATCGCCTTTTTTCGTCATTTTTTGTGGACTATAGCCCATGATTTTAAAATGCACTTTTTTCCTGATTTTGAGTTTCATTAAAACTGAGCTGCTTATTTTAACAGAGGCTTCAAACTGAGCACATGTTTGGTGAATTTGTGAAAAACAACCCTTATTTGAGGGAAATATCGAGAAAAAAGATAGAGGCAAAAATCGCCTTTTTTCGTCATTTTTTGTGGACTATAGCCCATGATTTTAATATGCACTTTTTTCTTGATTTTGAGTTTCATTAAAACTGAGCTGCTTATTTTAACAGAGGCTTCAAACTGAGCACATGTATGGTGAATTTGTGAAAAACAACCCTTATTTGAGGGAAATATCGAGAAAAAAGATAGAGGCAAAAATCGCCTTTTTTCGTCATTTTTTGTGGACTATAGCCCATGATTTTAATATGCACTTTTTTCTTGATTTTGAGTTTCATTAAAACTGAGCTGCTTATTTTAACAGAGGCTTCAAACTGAGCACATGTATGGTGAATTTGTGAAAAAGAACCCTTATTTGAGGAAAATATCGAGAAAATAGAAAGAGACAAAAATCGCCTATTTTCGTCATTTTTTGTGGACTATAGCCCATGATTTTAATATGCACTTTTTTCTTGATTTTGAGTTTCATTAAAACTGAGCTGCTTATTTTAACAGAGGCTTCAAACTGAGCACATGTTTGGTGAATTTGTGAAAAAGAACCCTTATTTGAGGAAAATATCGAGAAAAAAGATAGAGGCAAAAATCGCCTTTTTTCGTCATTTTTTGTGGACTATAGCCCATGATTTTAAAATGCACTTTTTTCCTGATTTTGAGTTTCATTAAAACTGAGCTGCTTATTTTAACAGAGGCTTCAAACTGAGCACATGTTTGGTGAATTTGTGAAAAAGAACCCTTATTTGAGGAAAATATCGAGAAAATAGAAAGAGACAAAAATCGCCTATTTTCGTCATTTTTTGTGGACTATAGCCCATGATTTTAATATGCACTTTTTTCTTGATTTTGAGTTTCATTAAAACTGAGCTGCTTATTTTAACAGAGGCTTCAAACTGAGCACATGTATGGTGAATTTGTGAAAAACAACCCTTATTTGAGGGAAATATCGAGAAAAAAGATAGAGGCAAAAATCGCCTTTTTTCGTCATTTTTTGTGGACTATAGCCCATGATTTTAATATGCACTTTTTTCTTGATTTTGAGTTTCATTAAAACTGAGCTGCTTATTTTAACAGAGGCTTCAAACTGAGCACATGTATGGTGAATTTGTGAAAAAGAACCCTTATTTGAGGAAAATATCGAGAAAATAGAAAGAGACAAAAATCGCCTATTTTCGTCATTTTTTGTGGACTATAGCCCATGATTTTAATATGCACTTTTTTCTTGATTTTGAGTTTATTAAAACTGAGCTGCTTATTTTAACAGAGGCTTCAAACTGAGCACATGTATGGTGAATTTGTGAAAAAGAACCCTTATTTGAGGAAAATATCGAGAAAATAGAAAGAGACAAAAATCGCCTATTTTCGTCATTTTTTGTGGACTATAGCCCATGATTTTAATTTGCACTTTTTTCTTGATTTTGAGTTTCATTAAAACTGAGCTGCTTATTTTAACAGAGGCTTCAAACTGAGCACATGTATGGTGAATTTGTGAAAAAGAACCCTTATTTGAGGAAAATATCGAGAAAATAGAAAGAGACAAAAATCGCCTATTTTCGTCATTTTTTGTGGACTATAGCCCATGATTTTAATATGCACTTTTTTCTTGATTTTGAGTTTCATTAAAACTGAGCTGCTTATTTTAACAGAGGCTTCAAACTGAGCACATGTTTGGTGAATTTGTGAAAAAGAACCCTTATTTGAGGAAAATATCGAGAAAATAGATAGAGGCAAAAATCGCCTTTTTTCGTCATTTTTTGTGGACTATAGCCCATGATTTTAAAATGCACTTTTCTCTTGATTTTGAGATTCATGTAAACTGAGCTGTTGATCTTAACAGAGGCTTCAAACTGAGCACATGTATGGTGAATTTGTGAAAAACAACCCTTATTTGAGGGAAATATCGAGAAAAAAGATAGAGGCAAAAATCGCCTTTTTTCGTCATTTTTTGTGGACTATAGCCCATGATTTTAAAATGCACTTTTCTCTTGATTTTGAGATTCATGTAAACTGAGCTGTTGATCTTAACAGAGGCTTCAAACTGAGCACATGTTTGGTGAATTTGTGAAAAAGAACCCTTATTTGAGGAAAATATCGAGAAAATAGAAAGAGACAAAAATCGCCTATTTTCGTCATTTTTTGTGGACTATAGCCCATGATTTTAATATGCACTTTTTTCTTGATTTTGAGTTTCATTAAAACTGAGCTGCTTATTTTAACAGAGGCTTCAAACTGAGCACATGTATGGTGAATTTGTGAAAAACAACCCTTATTTGAGGGAAATATCGAGAAAAAAGATAGAGGCAAAAATCGCCTTTTTTCGTCATTTTTTGTGGACTATGGCCCATGATTTTAAAATGCACTTTTTTCTTGATTTTGAGTTTCATTAAAACTGAGCTGCTTATTTTAACAGAGGCTTCAAACTGAGCACATGTTTGGTGAATTTGTGAAAAAGAACCCTTATTTGAGGAAAATATCGAGAAAATAGAAAGAGACAAAAATCGCCTATTTTCGTCATTTTTTGTGGACTATAGCCCATGATTTTAAAATGCACTTTTCTCTTGATTTTGAGATTCATGTAAACTGAGCTGTTGATCTTAACAGAGGCTTCAAACTGAGCACATGTTTGGTGAATTTGTGAAAAAGAACCCTTATTTGAGGAAAATATCGAGAAAATAGAAAGAGACAAAAATCGCCTATTTTCGTCATTTTTTGTGGACTATAGCCCATGATTTTAAAATGCACTTTTTTCCTGATTTTGAGTTTTATTCAAACTGAGCTGTTGATCTTAACAGAGGCTTCAAAATGAGTACGAGTATGGTGAATTTGTGAAAAACAACCCTTATTTGAGGGAAATATCGAGAAAAAAGAAAGAGGCAAAAATCGGCTTTTTTTCGTCATTTTTTGTGGACTATAGCCCATGATTTTAAAATGCACTTTTCTCTTGATTTTGAGATTCATGTAAACTGAGCTGTTGATCTTAACAGAGGCTTCAAACTGAGCACATGTTTGGTGAATTTGTGAAAAAGAACCCTTATTTGAGGAAAATATCGAGAAAATAGAAAGAGACAAAAATCGCCTATTTTCGTCATTTTTTGTGGACTATAGCCCATGGTGTTGAAATGCACTTTTTTCCTGATTTTGAGTTTTATTCGAACTGAGCTGTTGATCTTAACAGAGGCTTCAAACTGAGCAAATGTATGCTGAATTTGTGAAAAACTACCCTTATTTGAGGGAAATATCGAGAAAAAAGATAGAACCATCAGTGTGCTATCTGTTTCGAGACACGCTATTTCCAACGGCGTATCGAAGTCTAATACAGAAAGGGCTTCGTCCATTTCCTTTAAGTTGCCTGCCAAAATTTCGTTAAGAATTGAATTCCTTATTTAAAAATTTTAAATGAATCGAGGCAAAGTGGACTTTTTCCCGCTTGAAGCGTAACCTGGATATCAAGTGTTAGCACATGGAGGAGTAGAGCCCTTATTGGGGCAACACTGGCTGTTCTCTGTACTGCTGCTAATTTGCCCAATGTTATTGCCTTGAGTGTTGCTTTCCACCAGACAATGAAAGGATAGGTCTGACTATCAAGGAGTAGAGCCAGCGCATCGTTGCTGGTTTGAGCCCCAACGTTTTCCCGAATAAAAAGTGCGTCAAATGCATTATAAATTCCTTCCTGCATGTTCAAGTCCCAGTTTGTCTTTTTTGTCCAGAAATATCCCCAAATGTTTTGCGTGATCCCGTCTTGTTCCGGCAGCTTTAGCAAAGGTATTTTGTATTTTCTGGTGAACATAAGTCTGTCCATTTACTTAAGGTTTTTGGACCAGATTCAAGTACTTCACTTAAAGTGTTAAGAGATTAGCCCTGCGCTAGTAACACAACATTATCTGCGTAGACAGTTGCATCTTTGTCCACAGCTTGCAGTTTTTTAAGTAAAGTATGTGGTCTATGACCATAAACATAGTAGCGGGGATGCTGCTAGAGCGAATTCCTTAAGATGAGGGCTATCTTCTATTTTCCTTAATATCTCGTGCTGAGATGTCTCCGTAGATTTACCCTTCAATCAACTAAGCGTCCCAGCAACAACTTCATATTGTAACTAGTTTCCAAAATATCCTTATATAAAAAGCAAATTAAATCTACTTAATATTGAATCAGTTTTATCAAGCCAGATCCAGTTGCAATTACCTTTTTTTCCATCTGTTAAGTCAGCAAAAAGTTTTTAACGAAAAAAAACAAACTCAGAAACATTTAATCTTTTTAAAACCAAAGATGCAAAGGTCTCCACCCATTTGTCAACAAGAACAAGCTGCTGACAAACAAAAATATACAAGGCCACGGATTAAAAATCAAAGCTAAAGTGAAATAAACTACATCGGCGGATTCCATTTGGATTATCCAAGAATTTAATCCACTTGCAAACCTTACGAATAGTAAACCTATAAAAAGCAAAGCTAGTCGCCTAACCCCTTCTGTCAGTCGAACCAACTGCAAGTGAGAAGTTCAAGATTGCAGTCGAACATAATCAAGCACGGGTGGAATGGATTTCTTCGGTGATCCACTCCGGAACTTGTCGTTTTTTCGGCCAGAGGCACGGTAAGTGAAATCAAAGATAAAGAAAAATAAATCATTGCGAATGTAAAAAATAAAAATTGTTGGTAACACTTAGGAAGTTATACTTTTTCGGTCTTAATGTGATTAAGTTTGAAGAAAAGTCTTTAAACAAATAAAGTGCACTTCGGATTTATCAAAGTTTTACCACTTATCAGATTTATTTATTTAAACATTTTAATATTTTTTGTGTTAAAAAAAAACAACAAAATACACTTTGCAAATAAATAAAAAAAAAGTTGAAAATAAAAACTGCATCTAAATGTTGTAAGCCAGTTCTCAACTTACTCATCCAGATGACGAAGTGGCATTTTTTATTCACCCTTTGCTTATTCTGGTCTTAGTTCCAGACTTTTTAAATTCTTATATATTGGATTGCGGCTGAAATCAGTTTTGCAAGGGTGCCCCTTGCCATCAAAGATCCATGAGTAATAATCTGGAAGGAGCTCTGACGAAAGAGCTTTTTCCCCATTTTTACATTTGAATTGAAGGCTAAACAACAATTCCGTTTAGTTTGTTGCAACATCTCCGTTCAATTGTCAATTTCTTGACAATTCATAAGAGTGGGTGTGTGTTTCAATTTATCCTATTGGAAAACGTCACCCTAAAAATTCAATTGTTTTATTTCGATTTCAGACAATTTGTTAAACCGTTCTTTGTCATAGCATTTATGGCCATCATCCGCATAGAGAGCCGATCTTAAGAATCTTACTTTTTTTTGTAAATTATTCCATTTCAAGGGAATATGACCATCCTTACGATACATTATCTTCAAAACGAGCAGAAATTTAAGTGGAATAATTGAAAGTATGCGTTAAACATTTTGAGTCACAGTGGTACTGCCAGAGCACCACCTATTTAAACCGCTGTCAAAAATGTTCTACTGCATATTTTGGTCTGAATTTTTGTACCCGGGAGTTTTTGGGGTCGCTAAACATGAATCTGACGGAATTCAAAATGGCGGATCCAAGATTGTGGGCATAATATGTGAAACTGAACTTATATTTTAGACTAACCAGACAAACATTATTTCACTGCATATTTTGGTCTGAATATTTGTACACGATTGTTTTCTGGTTCGTAGATCACAAAACCAAAGTTATATTTGCAAAATTCAAAATGGCGGATCCAATATGGCGGAATAATGTGTGAAATTGAACTAATCATTTCGACAAACCAATCAAACTTTATTCTACTGCCTACTACTTTGGTCTTACTAACTTTAGTATTGGATCCGCCATCTTGGACATGAAAAGTACCGAAACACTAACATTAGACTCATGATCTGTGACCTTGAAAACCCCTATAAACCAATTTTCTTTGGAGTTTAATTGGATTTTACAAATTTAGTCCACCATTTTATAATTTGTAAATCTAACCTCAAATTTTTAATTAGTCACCACGAAAGGACAATCGAGTACAAAAATTCAGACGAAAATATGCAATAGAATTATGTTTGATCGGTTGGTCTAAACGATTCAATTGCACAAATGATCTGCATCCCCAAACACCTCTGTATACCAATTTTAGTGAAATTTGATTGAAGTTCACAAATTTGGTCCGCCATCTTGGATTTGAAAATTATAAAAATCTAAGCCCAGATTCGTGATCAGCGACCCCAAAAATCACATCCTATTCCGTACATTGGGTGATTTGCACAGGTGCGATAAAAGGCCATAGAGAATCGTATAGGATCGGGGTGTCTGTCTCCACCTGTTTAGGCCGAAAGGTCGATTTTATGAAAAATTGAATTTAAAAAGAATAAAAATTAGTCTTTTTCAACGAAATAATCCAAACTCCCATCCTTTAATTTAATGTTTGACTCAATTCGTTTAAGTAAAGAATTTTTGAGAAATAAAATTTTAAAGTACACATGAGATGCTGGAGTATCGAAGGAGAGAAGAGCAACTGTCAGCAAACTTAGGTTAACGTTGATTATGGTACGACAGATACCCTCAATTTAAAAAGTAAAAAACGTTTTTTTCTGAGAACAAAAATTACGTTTCATAGTGTTTTAAATTTAAGACACTTTAAAAAAAAATATTTTTTTTCCTTTCAAAATGTTGATTGAAAAACTTTATTTTTCAAAAATCCTTTACTAAAAAAAATTTAGTTGAATGTTTACTCATCATCCCGGTCAAAACATAACGATTGGCAGCTACAATTTCGTTGTTTGACCTCTCATTAAAAAGGTCAAGTTCATTTTGTGAAAGAGAATTACTATCAATTATAAATGGAATGAGGACTTAAAACTCTTGTAGAATCAATGGAATAATTAGTGGAGTCGTCAAAAATAAACCAAATTTCATACTGATGATACTGAGTCCCTTACCTTATCCTATAAATAAAAGTTTTGAGCTTGGTGTGTTTCCTGCATGCTTAGAAACAACTATTGTGATTCAAAATTTTATTCTTAAACACTCTGGAAACCGCAAGAAAAGCCAGAATGCTGAATTTTCTTAAAAGGATTAATTTCCAAAACATGCCCAATTTGGTTTCAGGAAGAATAAGTGCACTGAGGATGCAATGATCAAGCTTTTAAGCTAAGTTTATGACTCCTTAGACAAAAGCCTAAAATCGGGTGCAATATTTGTAGAACTGCCCAAAGCATTTGATCTTGTCAATTGCAGAAATACGCTACACAAACTGTTCGTTATAGGATTTAAATTGCGTGAATAGTTAGTTCAATTGTAGGAAAGAAAATGTAAAAATTAATGGAGTACTGAATGAGTAGAGAAGATGTACCCCAGAGATCAGTCCTATACCCCTTAATGGTACCCTTGTAGCTTTTGCTGATGATTTAGCTATCAACTATAAAGCTTATTCTTTGGAGACGTTAAAAAAGCAAATGAAAACCGATTCTAATTATGTTGGTAACTTGATGAGTTGCCATCAAATGGCACTAAGCAATTAGTCAAAAGTCATAATTTTCTCCCTGTCACAACCCTACGCAACTAAGAAATACGATATCACCATTCCAGATGCGATACTATTCGCTGTAATAAACACTGTTTTTGCTTTGAATTTGTTTCTTAATTTAAATACAGACTTTCTTGGAATCTCCATGATTCAGCAGTTAAACGATCGTTGTAGTTTTCGATCAATAAAATGTTTTATCTACGAAAGCCTGTTCCAGGGAAGCTACTTCTCACTAAAATGTACTATGCATTATTTAACTCGCGTCTGGAATATTTTCCTGTGTACTGGGGATCTGATTTTTCAATCCGTCGTAAAAGCACAAAAAAGTGCACACAGGAGCATACGCTTCCATTGTTTTAAGCGATTTCGTTCACCATATAGTATATATACATAAAGGGTACTAAAGACATACTTAGTATGAAACAGAATGATTAGGTTTAAAAGTAATCAAATATATCCATTAAGAAACAATAAAAGAAATTTGTGAATATTATTGATCCTCATTTCACACAAAAACCGGTTTTTAAGAAAACTAAAATTTTGGCTTCTTTCAGGATCGAAAGTGGCAATGCATTTCATGTTTTACTGCAACATCTTTACGAAATTTAAATTTTACATTTATAAAAATACTTGTTTATCAATGCATTGGAATACTTGTAATACAACATACACAAAGCATGACATATTTCTTGTGCGAATTCATTTCAAACCGAGTAAAAATTCATTCTGAATTCGTTGATGAACGTCAAATTGTAGTGGTGTTAACGCGAACCTATTCACCCACTTTAGCCGTGTATGTGTTTCGGAAAATATTGAAAAGAATATGAAAAAATGTATCCATAGATCGTTTCAAATGAGTATACAGTAAGTTCGCGCATGTTTTTTTCTTATCCCGTCTTTCATTTATGGCTTCATCGCAGGTGCTTGACCATTCCTTGACCGTAATTTTTGCGAATTCTTCTTCTGCTTATTTATTGACGGTGTCCAGATTAAACGTGGCGTTTCTATCCGCCGCTCTTGATTTTACAGTACCCCATGTTTTATCAATTTAAGTCCTGATGTAATGGTGGTAGCCTGAGTATTTCATGCCCTGATGATCTTATCAAGTCGTCTATTTCACGCTGCGGATCCGTCTTGTTTCATTTTACTTTATCATTAAGTTCAACTTTAAGCATTGAAGAGCGTTGTGTTTAATATAATTTTCTACCATCCAATTAGTTGGCTGATAAAGTTGGCGTACGGTTTTTTAATTTGTTGTGATATGAAGTATCGTCCATTACAATAAACGACAGTTCATCCAGCTGCTGAAGAATCTATTCTCTTAACCATTTTGAGAAATTTTCAAAGTTCATTAGACTTCGATGAGAGGAGCGCCATCGACCAATCCATTTGATCCACTAGCATGTGCAATAATAAGCCATGATCCTTTGCCAATAGGCTTTTTTAATCCTTCCGTACTTCCATCAGTCCAAGACATTCCTCTTGTGTGGGAGCTATGTATATATGAGTCATCTATATAAATAACTTGGTATCCACTTTCACGGAAATTCCTGATTTGCCGCATATATCTAATCCTTTGAATTTGTATGTCCGTCCTTTCATATCATACAATAAGGCAAATAACGAAAATTGTTGAAAAAAGCCCTGCAATAGTCCATAAAATAATAGAAAAATGTAAAAGCCTGGGTAATGTGGAAAACAAACATCGATTAGGTCGCCTCCGCAAATTTACGGAGCAGGAAAATCGTCTTATAGTTCGTAAGATAAAAAAAAATCCAAAGACAAGTGCTCCTAAAATAATGGCAGAGGTTATTAATGAAACAGGCAAGTTGTGTCACCCTTATACCATTCGCCGAGTACTATATGATGCTGGATATCATGGTAGAAATATCAGAAAGAAACCCTTTATCAGCAAAGTCAACCGACAAAAACGACTAAATTTTGACAAAGCATTCAAAAACCACGAACAAACCTTCTGGGACAAAGTAATTTTCACTGATGAAAGTAAGTTCAATATCTTTGGATCCGACGGTCGTGGAAAAGTTTGGAGAAGAAAAAATACCGAGCTCGATCATTGAGTCTACGATGAATCAGTATGATTACCTTAATATATTAATAGCGCCAAATTAGGCTTGGAGCATTCATTTGTCTTCCAACAAGACAATGACCCAAAACACATGTCGCTTATGGTTAAAGAATGGCTTTTATATAACGTATAAAATCAAAACGCCACCCCATTCACCGGATCTGAACGTTATAGAACACCTTTGGGATCATTTGGACCGCCAGATTAGGAAACAAGAAATCAAAACCAATAATGATCTTAAAAGAGTTCTTATAGAAGAATGGTCCAAAATCGATAGAAACATAACTCAAAATTTGGTAAACTCCATGTCATCAAGACTTAAAGATATCATTGAGGTTAAAGGATATGCTACGAAGTATTAATTGAAAAGTTTTATGCCGCAATACATTGGATTTATAAATAATTTGTACAATGTGTACTTACTTTCGAGACGTAGTTTTCTTACCTCTGTTTATTTAAATATTGTTTTTTGTTATTTTTTTTTAATTGTTGTTCCTTTCCATACAATTATCACAAGATTAAATAAAATTTTGTTAAATAGAAAAACCCTTGCTTACCCATTGAGTACTCAAAATAGCAATGAAAATGGAGAAAGCTTAGCCGAATTGTAAATATCATTTTCCAGCCAGCAAAGGCGTTTTCCAATTGCACAGTAATTTGAAACGATCTATAGTCATTGAATATTTATGTGTGCCTTAAATGCGAAATCAACACAACGAACGTCATTCAATCTTTACATTGTTCTTTTCTTCAACCCCTTTTTTTAAGTAGTTTATGTAATATGATGGGACAACCAGAACTTAAGCACACCTCAAAATTACATGAAATACTATTTTTAATCCTTTATTTTTATAAAAATTACATATACAAGGATGTGACCCTTCGTTTGGTTGGGTGGAACTCCATTCCAAAAGTTGCAAAATGTTTTGTTTTTTTAATTCGAAGTTTAACATTATTTTTGATCGACGAAATCATTGCATACTTTTTAAAGTTGTTAAGTTGCTCCATGAAAATCATTGTCTACTGTTAGGTGTTAAGTTGAGGTGACTTATTTTTTGTTGCAGCGGCAATAGTATGCCTGCTGTGAAAACTGCAAGTGTAATGATGCGGAGGGCTTTCCCTTAGATGTCATCATGAACTTTGCGAAATTTTCTAAATTTACACTTCCTCTTCTTACTAGGACGACATCGGAGCTGCGTCTCATAGGATGGAATGTGCCACCGCATGAACTTCAATACATACCCAACCATTGGCTTAAATACACAGAGCCACCCGAATCGATCAACTATCTACTGGGACTCCTCTACATATTCTTTTTCATCATGTCGGTCCTCGGAAATGGTGTCGTCATATACGTATTTTGCGCGTAAGCTTAAAAAAAATTATCAAAAATCTTGAACAAGTTATTTGATAGAACTTTATTTTTCAGAGCAAAAAGCTTAAGAACTCCATCGAATATTTTCGTCGTAAACCTAGCCATCTGTGACTTTGTTATGATGCTGAAGACACCTATATTCATTTACAACTCATTTCATTGCGGGTTCGCAGCGGGCCAGCTTGGTTGTCAAATATTTGGAATCATGGGATCGTACACAGGTATCGGAGCAGCTTTGACTAATGCATTTATAGCGTACGATCGATATAACGTGATCACAAGGCCAATGGAGGGTAAAATGACACAAGTCAAGGCCATCATCATTTTGATCTTCATCTATATGTATGCCACACCGTTTACAATGTTACCAGCAACCCGCTTTTGGGGACGTTTTGTTCCAGGTAAGCATTTAAGCTTGAAAAAAAAATAATTAAAGTTCTCTTTGGGTTCGATAAGACTTTAAACGAGTGTATTCACTTAACCCAGTAAAGGTGTTTGTGCCCATAACTTCGACACTCATTAATTTGTCGTTATCGCGTATGCTTAATTTGATGGCTGTTCTGGTCCATGCTCTGTTGACAACTTGAAACAATGGAATCACCAGCGAGGCGTTTAGTGATTAGCTTTATGGATGAATTTTCAAGAATTTGTTTAACTTGTTTTTTTCGTAATAAATTTTAATTTTTATTGCGTCGCCATAAAACGGCCATTAGTGAAATACTAAGAGGTACCTTACAACATGATGTTGGAATTAGAAGGAGGTGGTTCTCATTCAAACCAGCTGTTCTGGCAGCTTAAGGTCAGTGAGTGGGCAGCTGGGAATCAGATTCTACTAAGAGCAAGTGGCAAGAAGGGCATTTATATCTTCTGACCTACGATCTCTTACTCGGCGTAACAACATTAGCCGCGTTTTGAAATTTGCGAAAAATGTTGGTTGGAAATTTTTTTTTCTTTTTCAAATTTTGTCAAGGCTTAGATCTAGGTGTTGTTTTCTTATGCGGTGTTAATCGTTTGTTAAAATTTTTCACAAACGGTCACGGGAGCAGAAAGTTGAAAAGACTTTTTGTAAGAATGTTTTTTGGATTCCTGGTGCTTTGTTGGTGCAGTGTTTTTAGTTTAAAATTGATCCAGAAACATTACTTATCTAATTGGTACTTTGTTGTACCTTCACCACAGCAGAGTGCCGAGCCTGTCACTTCTGCAGTGACTTTCGGTTTTAGGAGGACAATTCCACCCTTTTTTCATCCCCCGAGTAGCATCCATTCAGAGCTCAGTCGTTTTTCCTTTGGTTCTCTTCGCGCAATTATCCTCACATCTCCAACAAGCAGCTTAAACTTTGATTCGTCGGAAAAGATAAAATTGTCCACATGTCACGTGACCAATTAAGATGCTCCGATAGCTTTTCTCTGACTCTTATTAAGTGCTCTAAGTTCAGCTTTCCGGAGTCTTTTCCTCACTGCGCTTGACGAAATTATTTTTCCAGTAGCTCGACACAGATTGTTTTTATGATCCAAAGAAGTCATGAGCCGATCTCGACGGCTTTGGAGCACCAAAAACGATCTCCCACTGGTATTGTATTTTTTAGTTTTCTTTCTGCTGGCACTCTCGGTCTCACAATATTTTATTTTAAATTCCATGCCACAACTTGTTGAACAACATTTTATGTCTTAGAAATTTCACGAGTGATCAAAGCCAAAGTAGTTGAAATCCAGTTTCTTGAATTGCAGCCATCGCAACTGCTGCCTTGTGAACCGGTGCATTGTCTTTATTGAACAGAACTCCGGCTCGCAATAGGCAGCGTCTGTTTTCCATAAAAGCCTCCCGCAATCGTCTTATTTGGCTTGCGTAACAAGAGCCTGATAAAGAGGCTCCCTTTTCCAAAAATTCAACGCTTTTGCTATGAGGGTCGCTTCGAGCTCATCGATTGCTTTTTGATTTCAGGATCAAAATGGTGGATCCTGGACAAAAAATATCCTGAAACCTTTCGAGAAGCATTCTTAAAATGTCGACTCATTTTTTCTTTTGCTCGTTGCATATTTGGCAAGATACCTAAAAACTGGAATCAATTCAACTATCTACACCATTTGCCTTTTTTGTACTCGCCGAGTATTTGAATATGAGAAAAATGAGTGCGCTTGGTGTGGAGTTCTTGGAAATTACCACTCACCCAACAGTCCAGACCTGTCTCCAACCTACTTTTTCCTTTTTTCGAATTTGAAAAAAGAGTACGGAGGTCAAAATTTGAAAAATTGGGCTTTGCGCGATTTGCTCTGCCCACTCTTTGAACTTCCCATTTGATGTTGGTTAAATTAGGTAAGTTCTTATTTCTACTCGAAGTTCTGAAGAAACTGCGTGCAGCTTTTCCACGTTGTAAATGGTTAGCTGTCAGCGGGGTTGCAACAAGCGCTTCGTCACTATTCCAATGAGAGTTTGCGTGGCAATTTTTCAAGCACCAAAGGATGTTTAGTACAGCCTATGGTTTACTTGAATCGAATTGGAAAGTGGAGGCTTAAGAGAGTTGTCTTTCATTCTATCCTTTGTTTCTTTTACTAAGATCTCAATATCAAAAGTATTTGACTTCATCATCACTTTTATTAATTCATCAAATCGACAAGATAACACATACTCGTGTATTGATAGCTCTTGCTACTCCTTCATGTATTGCATCAACTTTCGTCCTCTTATCCGATCAACTTCGACCCTCCCGAAAGTCCGTTAAATGTTTCTAATACATTTGTCAGTCTGTTTTTGCATAATATAGAGAAGATTGAGTTAAAACATAGAAATTTTTGAAGTCAAAAACACATAGTTTCACTTCTGGCTCATATAAATTGCCCATGGTTTTATTTTCGCCAATTTGATGACAAGAAGAGCTATGCTAAAAAACTAAGCAGGCCTTCAGGATTTTGGACCAAAAAACTTGTGGCTCTATAATTGTCTAAGGTAGTTTCTCGTCCGGAAACATGAGAAAAGAAAGTTATAGACTTTAGGATTCACATTTCTGACATATTTTTCTAAGCTCTGCCGTGGAAACATGGATCAGGAAAAAAAGTAAGGGGCACCTCAAAATATGAAATGGCGCCGAATCAAATCTAAATCAAATGTTTTGGGACGAACTTGACGGAAAGTATTGCTAAACAGTGCCCAACAACGAAAGATGGTTTTAGAGGGATCCTTCAAGAAGTCTAGAAGTTGATCGATTAATTGTCGGCCAAATTGATGCAAGTATGAGGTGGATTTTAATAGAAGAAGTGAACAAGTCTTTTTCTTCTTTATCTTTATTGTAGCCTAATATAAACATAGTAGTTTTTGAATTCTTAAATATATTGCACAAGTTAAAGATGTGGTACGCAGTACCTTACTTCTGAAAAATGTTACTATTTACAATCAAATATTATTATCAAAGAATCATATTAAGTTTGAAGGAAAAGCTACAAGAAAAACCTTCTTAATCTAAACAAAAGAGAAAAAAAAACAACATGCTATATTTATATATAACAATTATAATAAATAAGTTGAAAATAAACTGTTTATTTAAACAACAGGGTTGAGAGAAGGAGGGAATTGGGGATCACCTGACTCGTGATATTTCTAGAACATAGAGTTTTTATTATCACAATGATTACATAATATCAATCAGTGAATAGATTCGTACATATAAAAGTAAGTAAATCGATATATAAATAATATATAAATAAATAAATTAATATATAAATAAATAAAAAAGAAATCAAGAAATCAAGATATAAATAAATAAATTAATTAATAAACAAATAAATAAATAAATATTTTAATAAATAAATGAATAATTAGGTAAATAAATAAAAACTAAAAAAAATAAATAGACAAATAAAAAATTGAATAGATTGATAGTTAAATAACTAACAGTAGATAATAACAAATATGGCAGGAAGTCGAGGACCATTATCACAAGTTTAGTTAGATTGCTAGGTCTGAAACTAATTCATTGTCAGACATCCTACATCTTGAGTTCTATCCTGCAAATAATTTTTTTATTCTCGATGATATTTTTTCTACATTTGCTAATTCATGAAGCTCATTGGTCGAGAAATGCCATTGTAGGTTCAGAATCATTTTGAGTACTTTATTTTGAGCTCTCTGCTGTCTTATGATATGGGAATTTTCACATTTTCCCCATACAAAAGTTTAACCTGAAAGCTTGCTTTAAAAATCATTTTTTTATTTTCATTGCTCAATCTAGACTTCCGATTTATAAAAGGATACAACGTTTGTATTGTGAGATTAGCTCTCTGATTTGTTTTCTGAACATGAAGACCAAATGTCAGTTGTCCATCAAGGTGGACGCCAAGGTATTTGCCGCTTGACTTCCACTCAATATGCGTTCCATATTCCAAGAAACAGGGTTTTCTTTTTTTTTGTAAAAAAGACAGCCTGAGTCTTTGAGGCATTTATTTTGATCTTCCAATCGTTAAAGAATCTGCTGATAACAGTCAGTGCAGATTGCAATTTGTTTTCGATATTAAAAGCAATTGCATCTGCTGAAAAAATGCATGTAACATCCGCAAACATAGCAGTTCTACAATTACTCAAGCGAGGGAAGTCATAGATGTAGATGTTGTACAGAACTGGTGAAAGCACTGCACCTTGAGGTACTCCATCGGTTACAGGGAGACAGGGAGATATCCAGCCATTAATGAGATAAGTGAGAAAGGATTTAATGATTGTGATAAGGTACCCTAGAAAGTTGAGGGGATATAGTTTATGCAGCAGTCCGTTGTGCCATACAGTGTGAAATGCTTTCTCCACATCAAGAAAGACCACACCAATGCTCTTTCTGGAGTTAAGATTTGTTTGTATGATTTTAGCAACCCGATGGACTTGGTTCACAGAATTGTGTTGGGGTCTGAATCCAAATTGCTCAGGTGGCAAAATATTATAATTGTCTAGGTGTGCAGTTATTCTAGTTTTAATTAATTTTTCGAGGCCTTTTCCTAGTGAGTACTGAATAAACTTATTGGCCGATAGTTGCAAGCTTCGAATGAAACCAGTTTTGCTTCGAAAGATTGATTCGTTCTCAACATATGCGAGTAGAAAAATTACGCACAAACGTTTGTACGTACGCACGCACACACACACATATACACATCCTTCTAGAAAGGTGCCATGACATAAGGCCATATTCTGAAATATGGCCTTATGACACTTCTGCAAAGTGAAATAAGGCTTAATGGCTTAATGTCACTTTGCAAAGCGTCATAAGGCCATATTTTTTAGCGACCATATATGAGAGTATGTAAAAAAACCTGTAGGAGCTGTTTATGTTGTCAATAACAAACATTTTTACCGTTCAAATAGTGATAAGGAATGGCCATTGGTAGGTAGTTTGAAAAATTGCCTCCACTTCGCATTCTTAAACTTAGTTTCAAGTGGAAAGTATTGTTCAGATAGCATTCTGGAAAGTTTGAGTGATTCGATTTTTAGTTTTGACTTTATTGAAGGTTTAAGAAAGGGAATAATCTCCTCTGTAATCCTGCGATAAAATATTTGTATCCGTTTAAATATAATTAAAAAATGAGCCGATTTTACGTATGTTACAATAGTGCCGTAACGTGCTAATCTAGTGTAAATCTAGTGCCGCTATAGACTTCCAAAACCAATCGTTATGGGCAAATCAAGCAGTACCTGAGTGGCACGCAACGCGGGCTTAAGAGATTTCAACTCCCTTTCCGTAGTCAGTCCACGCTCGCGCGACTTCGTCGCCCCGCTCAGGGTATGTACTTGTCGCAAGACAGTTTTTGTTTTTGTTGCTTTTTATATCAATTTTTGGGGCAATTTTTCATTTTTAATTTGGGTCAATTCTTTCGTAACTAAATACTTTAAAAGCTTAAATAAAATCAATGAAACATAAACGGTCTTATTCCCATGACGCTGTGATAAGGCCACGTTTCAGAATCATAAGGCCATATTGCAGAACAGGACTTTATGTTACATGGCCTTATGTCATGGCACCTTCTAGAAACAATGAAATCTGACTCGTGAGACCTCGAAACGTGGAGATCTGCCAAAATTTTGATTTCTGAAAATCGGACCCTTTACAAAACCTTAGAGATGGGAAGTTTGAAATGTATTTCGCTTGAGGGAGACTATATTGGAATGAAGATTCTCATACTATTTTTTGATTAGATGGGTGTCCGTTGTTATATTTTTGTGATGTTCTGGAGCTACTCCGTGCTTCCATAAGGGGAGATTGACATTGTTCTTAGCAACAATTTTCCAACCGCATTTGTTGAAATGTTATTCATTCTGCCAATTGAAAGTTTAATCGAAAATGTACGCTTTCAAAACTGACTGTGGCCGATAGTTGAATTTTACAATATTTGGAGAGCCAACTTGATAGTCAGCTCGATAGTCAGAATTAAATTTCATCATTGCGCATCACTGATATGCGGATGTATTAAAGAAACATTTCCAAACAAAGTTATTTGCTGAATGGTTAAAAAAAAAAATAATAATAAATTATGAAGGCGCAACTTTACCAGACAATTGATAGTTAACTAAATAAATTATAAAACGTAAAAGTTGCACATTATATTCGCGGCAATCTTGAAATTCTTTTAATTTTGTTTTAGACAATGTTTCAAACTTATTCACAAATTATTTATTTAAATCGTTTACCCTTAATTTGTTTGAACACAAGGTTTAGCTTGTTGCGTTAGATTCAGGTCACTATTGTCCCGTCTCTACCAAGTTCGGTTCCCATACGTCTACATCAGAAGGTAAAAATGTATCCTCGATATCATGTCAGAAATGACAACCCAGGATTCCATACAAGTGCCATTAAAATCTGACACCCTCGACTAGAGAATCAAAGCCAAGAGGGTCAAGTGGCGGTGAATTAAGGAATAATTAGTTTCATTTGATCGATGGGAGCAATTTAAGTACGAACAGACCAAAAGACACCCAGAGCAGCACATTTGCACATTTCTGTGTTTTTTTTTTTCTTCAGTGTGGTGTAGTTTTTATTGCCTTCAAGAATGCGAGAGATTACCGTTGAAACGTGAAGGGCACAAATTGGAAGCAAGGATGCTGCAAAAAACGTTATTCACGTAGAGATTTCTTATTCCAGTTAGAAGAGGAACTATCAACTGCATACAAAGAATACCATGCATTTTGAAAGTGCACACAACAAACACGGACGTTTCTCATCCTCCGCCCGATAAATTTAATAAGTTTGTAGTTTTAACTTGGTCAATTAACATTAAAGTGCGCTAAAAAAAAGGCTCTAATCTTTCTAAAGTAAACTTGTGCTAATCTTTGTGTTGACGTTAAGCTCTTGTCAAGCAAAATTTGGAAATATAGTTTTCTCCCAGAAAATTCTTCTAGGCAATATCTACAGGGCAAATCAATATGTGGACTATATGCCAATAGTTAACATTTAAGAACAACTTTCCTGCAATACCTCCCATGTTGTCCTTTGCGGTGATTTTAACTGCGACTTGTTGGATGCAAATGCTTCTTCCCAATTAATAAATAATTTTAGATCACTTTTTTGTCAGTGGCAAAAGTAAGGTATTATTGTATAGTCAGCTCCAAGCTTCTGGTTTCTCAAGACATGATCTCATCTTTTTAAATTTAGATTTCAAAAACAGACCAAAGGAGATCAGTTGCCAGTTTCGAGACTAAAAGAACGTGAAACGTGTCCCTCTTAAAACAATTGTGGATTCACTTCAGAACCAGCAAACAGTTGTTTCCATGCTTTTAATTTCTAGCTATTTGGGGAATACAACGTTGATGTATGTAGGTACCTCGTTGGCCCTATTTTTTTTTTTCATCATAAAAATCCTTAAGTTTTGATATTGTCATAGATTCTTGAAGGTAACCAGGGGTTTCTATAGTCTTGTCGAATTTCATGTTTTAAAGTATCACCTCAACCTTTATCATGTTAAAATGAATGGCCTTAGCTTATTCTGAAATTTATAATGAAAGATCAATGTAACGTGTTGGACGCAAAAATAAACTTATTTCAAGTGATTTCGGGCCAATTTCGGGATATCCTTCCTAAGACTAAATTCGTTCACCTCGTAAACATCATATCTTCAATGATATGGACCTGGATTGGAACGTTTTAAAACACGATAGTAACATTTACCAAAAAAAACATTTACATTAACATATCCCGAAAATTTTAATTTTCTCTCTTATGGGATTGTAAGTAAGTAAATGGACATGAAGAATTATAGAACGCCTATTTAGCGGGTTGAATCTTAGGTGCGTTTCAGTTTCGATTTTTCTCATACCTGCAGTCAGAATAGGTAAAGAGAATTTCACTACCGACACCGCTTTGCCAAACTACTACAATACATCTGGTCGCTTGGTCTAACAGATGGTGACTGGTTCGTTAAAGAAAAATTGATAAATGTTCGTTTCTTCGATTTTATTTTTTTATTGTCTTATCGAATGTTTCAAGTGAAAAGATAATGCTGGCGGCTTATGTGTAAACATCCAAGTCAATGACAGACATACTGGAAGTATTTCCTGTTTGTTAGTTTCGTTGCATTATTCTTCCTATTGTAACAGATCTTTTCTTGATAGTTTTTACAAATCGGTGAGAATGTCAGTCACTCCCGAGAAGTGGAGCCGTGAAAATGTCAGATGTTCTTTACCGAATTTGAACCCGGATCTCTTTGCTCAGGGGCAGATGCATTTACCACTGAATGCACGATCGAGAATTATGTTAAAATAATCGCATGACAGTGCATCGGTTTGTCTTAATTCTTTTTTGACACAAAAGGTCTCAATTACATCTTATCCGGAGCAACGATTGTTCTTCTTCGTTACCCTGCACAGATAGTATGCCAAAACTAAACAATACCTCTGGATGGAGCGTTCTTCCTACCAAAATAACCAACACAATCATGCCGTGTTGTCAAAAAAATTTTCGAACTTGAAATCCCCTTATCAAATTATCTTTGATTTTTACTAATTTTTTTTATCATTTTAAGTAATTTTTTTTTCAGAAAATTGCCTTCCCGTTTAAAGAGTGGAAGAAAAAACCCAACCCCCCTGCTATACGATTTTTTGCTTGTCTTAACCTTACGTTATCACGCTAGCCTTTTTCGAATACTCTGTACAATAAGAAAGCACATTTCCCATGTTATAACTTTAAAAAGCACTTCATAATCAAGGGAGGCATAATCAAATTATGTCCATTGAATAAATCTTTTCCTAATTAAAAATTCAAATCGCATATTCCATGCCTAGGCAGCAAATTTTTCTATATAAGACACCTGTGATATGCGAGGCACTTGTTTTCGCCGTGTTCGGAACTATAGTCAAGTGTGCTGAACGTCTCAAATGGAGTAGGCCTCCAAGATGGGTGATCAGGGATACGTTCTTGTGGATCCTGTTGGGAACTTGTCATTTTTCCGCCCCGAGGCGAGGTACGACTTTTATTTCAATGAAACTACAAATGTTGTGCAAATTCAAATTTTAAACTTCATTCAGAACCGCAACGGAACTACACTATCTTGGATGGAATGTTCCCCCAGATGAACTTCAACATATTCCCGAACATTGGCTAACGCATGCTGAGCCAGAACAGTCGATGCACTATCTGCTTGCTTTGATATATTCTGCCTTTACGATAGCTGCACTTACGGGAAATGGGATTGTCATTTGGGTATTTATGAGGTTCGCTCTACATTGAACTTGAAACTTTGATGGTATTTCTAATTCTGCTCGTTTACGTTTACGGGATAGTGCCAAGGCTCTTCGGACGCCATCGAATATTTTTGTAGTGAATCTAGCGATTTTGGATTTCTTAATGATGTCAAAAGCGCCCATTTTCATTTATAATTCGCTAAATTTTGGCTTCGCCTTGGGCAATGCCGGATGTCAAGTGTTTGCAACTTTGGGCGCTTATTCGGGTATTGGAGCTGGCCTTACAAACGCGTTTATCGGCTATGATCGTTACAATGTTATCACGAGGCCAATGGAAGGAAAGTTATCGATGACGAAGGCTTTGTGTATGGTGGCTTTCGTTTGGATATATGCAACGCCATGGGCTTTGATGCCATTGTTTCATGTTTGGGGACGATTTGTGCCAGGTTAGTTATTATTTATTTATTATTTAACATAACATAACTATTAGATTATAAAAAAATCACTTCATTCTAACCGAAGAGAAAAGAATTGGAATTGACGAAATAAAATGTGAACGTTTCGTTTAATTTGTGGTTTCAAAAAAGACAATTTAGTAATTTCGTAAAATTTTGACTCTCTTGACATCGGACCAAAGTTAAACAAAAAAAATTGCCCTTTCAAAACATGCTAATCTTTTTTTTGTCTATATGATTTAATTGCAGTTAAATGAGAAGTGTCCTCTGGAATCAAAATAGTTTTTATTTTCGAAAAAGAACTACAACTCCATGAGATTTGTACGTTTTCGTGAAAAAAATTATCAAACAAAGCAAACCTTTTAAAACATCATGAATTGAAGAATAGCCTCATCTTCATATTCATAAGCGGAGCATCTGCAGATATCGTTGTAAATATTTTTCAGTTTTCGGGGCGCAGTTCAAATGGGCAAAAGTGCACCGTCAAGGACCAAAGGATGTTCGTTGTTTAAATTTATTTCAGCCTGTACTTTAAACAAATTTGAAATTTGAGGCTTAAGACAGGTGCAGTTCCCTGTTTACTGTTTTATCATTTGTGTCTTTCTCTTGTAAAAACCCATGTCTATACTTCGAAACTAATTATAATTGCGACATTTTCTCTAAACGCCAACGTTTGAAAATGACGCGGAAAATTATACTGGAGTTAAGGAAAAAGGGAAAATCGTACCGGCATATTGGTCAAATTGTCAATTTGACTCTGTGAAAAAAACCATTGATAAATTGTAAAGAATTAAAACTTTGGAAAACTTCAAACGGGCAGGGAGGCCGAGAAAATGTTGAGTGAAAAAGAAACAGGCATATTGTAATGAACATTGCATAAATCGGGCTTATATGGTAGAAGTGATAGGTAGGTAGGTAGGTAGGTGTAATTGTCACATCTGAAACAGTTGTGACCCACTTAGATCCTGTTTGTATCCATTATGTTATCACTTCGGGTGACTTATACACCGATTCCTCTTTGGCCAGGGGACTAACTGAGACCTTAGAAATACCTGATTGGTATCCACTTGGTCTCTGTAGAGATTGTGCACTTTATTACCGGTTATAACCAGTTTGTTTTCTTAATGAATTTTGCTATGTACTGAATCTTTATGCCTGACATACTATATCTTCTGGGTTGCCGAATGTGCTTTTCCTCGTTTTTGGTAGTGTAGTACGCTTTATACTTCTTCCCCGTCCCTGCAACTCCTGCATAAGTCGTTATGGGGGGCTCCCATTCTTAATGCGTGTGAGCCCATGATACAGTCTAACAACAATATTCCTGTTAAGGCTAAGGAGTGTACTTGTCTTTTTTGGATTAATGAGAGCCCAAATTTGCATCGAAGTCCTACAGGTGTCTTGTTCCACCCATCTCCGATTGGTGAAGTGATAGAAGCAAACTAATTATATCCAAAGTAAATAAATAAAAACGTTTAAATTTTGCAAAAAAAAAAAAACTACATTTCATTTTTAAAAAAAATATTTTGTTGACTGACGAGAGTAAATTTGAAATTTTTAAAAGCCAAACAAATAAAAATAATTGCAGAAAATAAAACAGAACTTAGTGAACATAAGCACAGTAAAGCAGGAGGGGATTTCAGTGCTGGGGTGGGGGTGTATGGTAGCACCTGTGGTCGGGAATCTTGTCTTCATTGAAAGTTCTATGAATGAGCACGACTATATGAATATCGTAAGGAATAACATGCAATCGAGCGTAGACAAATAAGGTATGACTAAAATTTGATAAGTATATCTCGCGGTAAGGAATGGTTTTATTTTGTATCATTAAAATCTGATTTTTGTTATTTTAGTTTAAATTGCACTTTACTCGAGAAATCATACCCACTTTTGACGCGCACGGTATATGACTAGCTTGCCCGACAAACGTTGTCATATCCGAACGTTGACATGAGTTCAAAAGTGTTTTCAATGTTCCAATTTTAAAGTCATTGACACAAGATTCTGCCAACGTGCATTAATCTGTTTCTTCTCCTGATTTTTAAAGTTTTTTTTTAAAATATTTTAATACTTAATCTCCTTTTCATGTTAAAACAGGGAATTTAAAAAAAATGCAATTAACTTTATAGGAAAACATAGGAAAGAGACATTTTAAAGACGTCATAATCGCTGCAAAATATCGCTGCACACAATTGTGATAGGTAACGCTTCTTAATGGTGGAAACTTTTTATTTTATATGCGAAAATTTAGATCCGGGCTCTAGGTGACCATTTCAACACCTCCTGCGGAATATCCGACATTTTTTTTTTTTTCAAAAATACATTTTCATTCAAATTTGTGCATTACTTGAAGTTTAAAGTTATTTCCAACAAATAGTTGCTCAAATGTTGCGATGGAGCTAATACAATTATGTGTTATGAACCCACTAATAAATATTTTGCCATCGGTCAGATAAATGTTTCCTTTTGGTCAGAATAAAAGTATTTCCTTCCCTTAGTACCGTCGTATGAACACGCAGCCATCGTAGCTTCATAATCGATAAAGAAAAAAATTTCCCCGTTTCGGTCTTCACTCGCTTTCATCAAAAAATAGTAAACAACCTTTTGCTCAGAAGTCAACAACAGGAGTCATTCGAGTTGAAGCGCACGCCTAATAATGTTTTTAAAAGGCAAATGTGTGATACCTTGGGTTACTATCATCGTCATATTCCAGCCAATTTATTTGAAACTTAAAAACTTAAGCTTTTTTCTTGAATCACTTTGTCAATTGGCGAAAACCGTATACAAATCCGTTTCGTAGTTTTTGAGTTTATCGCTTTCAGACAAACAGACTGTCGGGCACGGGAACTTTGTTTTATAATACACAGTGAAGTGATTAGATATGTTCAGTCCTAATTGTTTGAGGTGCGGTAATTGCAACAAAAATTACCTCAAAAACAAATAACAAACTCAAAGATCCAACACTTTTAGCATCAAACTCGGTTTTTATTTCATTCTCATTTACTATAAATGAAGAATTTGAAAATTGCAGTTGTTACTTAATTTAACGACTTTAAATCTAGTGCTATATTGTTTTTTCAGCAACAAACAATATTGAATTTTTTGATATGGAATATAAATCTTAGAAAACTTGTCTGATTCATTTTTGTGCCAAGTGCCAAACGTATGGCGCAAAGTATAAGCATATTGCGTATTGCCTTTCAAAAACAAAAATTTAACAACAGCTCGGTGGTTCATTTTTTCCATTTTCACGAAATCTCTCACATCGACTCACTTAAACGATTGTCAACTAAAAACTGCGCATCCAAAATGGCTGAAACTTTGATGAGCAACTGTCAAAAGGTGCAATACTATCGTACATTCACTTGCTTTTATTGACGGGTGCTGCTATATTCACGCTGAAGTCGGAAACTTCGAACCAGCCTCATAGTCCAACATTAAGCTACATTTGAAAGGACTTGCGAGTTTTGATCCTAGCAGTTTGAAGTAGCATCGATTACCTGTCAGCTGCTAGGTGTGATACGTGGTTCCATTTGGTGTTCGACAGATTGATTTCCTATCGCCACGATGCCTGACAGCCCGAATCTTCTGGCCTTTTCGTACAAGCTTCAATGACTTCAAGCAAACAAAACGACAGTGCAACTTGCCAGAATTCGATGTAAATAAGTCTGGCTTCACTGGAATTTCCTGGCCGATAAGAAAACTAATATTGGCCAGCATCTTCTTTAGAGAAATATGGGCCAACATTTTTCGTTGAAAGTGAGAATTAAAATCACGCAATTTCAGCTTTTGCAAAAACTCGGCCTGATAAAGTTTTTAAGCCAAGATCGTTCCTTTAAATCTTCCACAAAGTGGACGGGCATAGCTCAAATTGCTTTACACGATGCCGAATCGACTCCTTCGGATTCACCTCAACACTGCGCTTCACAACGACAATAACTTCTGCTGTTTGCACTGTTTCTCGTCTTTGGGGATTCATATTATTTAACCGAGTGTACGAGGTGCGAAAACGATTCATCGTGTTCCGAATAAGTTGTTCAGATGGACAATTATGTTGACCGTAAAATTGACGTAGCGCATGATAAGTTTGGCGAACCGAACGCATTGTTCTGACGTAAATCTATTCATCGTAAATGGCAAAACCTTTTAATCACAAATCAACTTTCATCAGTTTTTGAAACTGTTGCCAGTTTAAAAACCAAACACCTTTAAGATTTGTAACTTATGCAGGACATAAGATCGCTTTTTTTGGATCTGATGAGTAGAGTGAATATTCCAGTCGTAGGGAATGCTTTTTCGTCCTTCGTCCTGGCTGTTCCGCCATCATATTCCTTTAAGGATGCTTGAATCAATGCTGCAACAGTTACTCTCGACAGACGTTTTTCTTGTTCACAATTATGGAACAATTATGAGTTTACCTACGGAACATGTAGTTTCAAAAAGATGGTGCCAGCACGATTCTTCGAGTCTTATTTCGAGTTTCTTATGGAGTATTTAATGGAAATGCTGTAAATCAATCAACAAACTAACCAACGCACCTTCATGCTGAGAGAAATCATTCGAAACAAAGTAGATGAAATACGCTAATTGCCAGCGAAAAATGTGCTTAAAAGGGCTCACTTTGATGCCAAGGTCAGAAACGGACACTTAACATCATACATATAAATGTAAAATTATACTTCGTATAGAAAGCTTCCTGTACTTCGAGAATGCCATGGATACTTTAAGGACGTCTGGCGGTGTGTAGGCTGTAAGAAATTTGCCCGAGGCTTTAATATTTGTGTGGTTGGCCGTAGTTCAGTGCTGAGTATGTCGACTGCTGAGCGTGAGGACGCGGGTTTAGATCCGGATAAGATGGCATTCTTTCACGGCCCCACCTTTCGCGAGTGACTGACAATCCCTCCGATCTATTCAAACTGTCAAAGAAATACTTTCTGGGACCCTCGCCATTGGCGAAAAATATAAGAAGCACATACAAATGGTGAAGCCAGGCCCTGGCCTCAATAGAACTCTTACGCCACCATTTTATTTTTTAATATTTGTAATCGGAAAGGAGTACAGAGTACTTTAATGTGACATCCATATGGCTATAGTTTGAAAAAGGGAAAGTGTTATTAACATTTTTAGTAAAAAAAAATCTCAGTAAAAAATTAATTTCAGAATAAAAGGGCTGACAGCAAAACGTCTTGGACATACGTACATATTTGAAATCAGTGCGCAATTCTCTTTCGTTTACATATAATTTAAAATATTAAAACCTCCGAAAATCGGGGAAAAATCGTTTTCGAATGGTCGCGTACAGCCCCGGCTGGAAAAATGCCTGCCAGACTATCCGAATTGCTTATTCTGCCACTCCCAAAATTTGCTGTCGGCTCTAAGACTACAAGAGGAAGCTTCTGGGGTCGTTCGGAGTTGCTATAAGCTACAGAACCACTCTTTAAACGGCGCTTGACAAACTAAGTGAAACAGAGCCAATTTTTCCATTTCCAGTTGGTTTTAACAAGACTAATTTTTTTTTTAATATCCATTTAACTTATAGTATTTCAATTCCATTGAACACAGTCAAAAATTTCAGAGAGTAATAAGAACAGAGCAAAAATCTGCTGATTTTTTTAATAAACATTTTTACTACTTAACTTATCACACTTCCTTATAAGAAAATGTCCCTTTATAAATCGCTTAGATGACTTCATAGAAAGTGCTCTGAAACGCCACAGAGAAGGTGGCCATAAAAGCCATGCCTCCTCAATGTAGACACTCAATCAGCATGTTAATCTTTTTCTCCTTTCAACAGTCATTTTGTTTTGTATTATTTCTCTATCCCTTAACCTGTCAATCGCCGTTATATATAAATTGAACTTTAGCCATGACTTTAATTAACCACATCGACGGCCAATAGCTCCTCAATTCCACTTTTAAAATTTCGCAAGTTAACAATTGCGTTACATAAAGAGCTGAAAACATTTTTCAGGGACCGCACTCTTAGTCCGATCCCTTGTTAGTATTCTTAAAGGGATACTACAGAACGTTGACTATTTTGTGCAAAGTATGCAGTCGACGCTGCAAGAGATTACAAATCACGCGACGAATACTTTTAAATCAAATCAAACTGCGACTGAAACTATAAAAGTCCCTAATGCAACATTTCTGCTCACAGTAACCAAGCTTGGCCCGTAAGGGAACATGTTTCTCGAGAAAAATTAAACCTCAAAAGTAAATTATTGTTTCAGTTCGGTATGATAATCGAACAACAGTACGGCCCGCATTGCAGCAATGAGTCGTTTTCACACGCTGAAGCACGGTAAATATTTGCTTAGGAGGCGTTAAAAAGGCATTTATTTGTATATTCACTCCAAGACTATCGTCGGAAGTCCGATATCTAGGATGGAATGTACGTCCAGAGGACCTTCAATATATTCCCGAACATTGGCTAACTCAACAGGAGCCCGAACACTACATGCACTATTTGTTAGCACTTCTTTATGTGGTCCTGATGATTGGATCACTCACCGGAAATGGTTTGGTCATCTTTATATTCTCAAGGTGGGCGCACGCAAAGACCTCAATTTTGCGACAAATTATTATTTACCATTTTTTTTAATTTTATCAGTGCGAAATCCCTTCGGACTCCCTCGAATTTGTTCGTCCTTAATTTGGCAGTTTTTGATTTGATAATGATGCTGAAGGCGCCCATCTTCATTTATAACTCCTTAAATCATGGGTTCGCCTTGGGTAACACGTTTTGCCAAATTTTCGCATCTGTTGGCTCGTATTCTGGAATTGGTGCTGGCATGACCAATGCCTTTATCGCCTACGATCGATACAATGTGATTACCAAACCTATGAGTAGGTCGTTAACATACACCAAGGCATTAATATTCAATATATTAATATGGGTCTATTGCACGCCGTGGGTTGTCATGCCTGCAACAAGGTTTTGGGGAAGATTCGTTCCAGGTAAATATCCAAATGAAGTATAAACATAATTTTATCAACATTTCTATTTTATTTATATTAATGTTGTACAGCATTGTTTTTATAACATTTTAATATTAAGCTACACATGCTCAGGCAGCTCATGGATTATTGAGGGGAAAAATTGTGTGGGGTGGTAAAGTTTGTGAAAATAATGCGGGCATCGTTCTCATTTAAAAGTGCTCAGACAATCTGTCTATGTAAAGGGATATTTATTCCTTAAAGCAGGTAGATCTGTTCACTCTACGGCTAAGGACTATAGACCAATCAGTCTTTCCGTTTTTATTTTAAAGACAACTGAAAGACTAATCGCAGCAAACAGCACGCATACAAAAGAGTAGATCCGTGGAGACCGCGCTGCATTCAGCAATCAGCATCATCGAGACGTGCCTCTACTACAAACACCATGACATAGAAGGGGCTTTCAACGAAAAACAAAACGCTGTCCTGGAAAAAGCCTGACAGTGTCAGACTGTGGATTACGAACGTACTCGAAGTCAGAATAAAGATTAACTATTAGGAGAGGGCACTGCCAAGAAAACGACAACCAGAGGCATACCGCAAGGTGGTGTAATTTCACCCTTACTTTGGATCCTAGTGATAAACCTTCAAAGCCAAGGGCATAAATGCAGTACCATACAGTCACGAAGTCATCCTCTTGACAGGAAAGTATAGTATCTACCTGCTATCAGCAGTCTTAAAGAGGCTGTAGTTGAAGAACACATATTGGCTTTAGGGCCAATCCGGGCAAGACGGAACTTGTTATCTTCACAAGAAAGAGGAAACTTGAGGAGTTTTCTCTCGCAAACATTAATGGAACAGCGTTGAAACTTTCCCAAGAAGCTTTCCAGTTATACTGGACTCGAAACTCACGTGAAATAGAAACATTGAAGATAGAGTTAACAAGGCAACCTGTGCTCTCCACCTATGCAAGAGGATCTGCAGTAGGAATTGGGGTATGCGACGTTATGAATTACATAAAATTGGTGCATCCTTTGCTTACCTACGGCACAGAATAAAGCACAAAGGGTAGCCTGGTCTAAGTATTAAAGGAGCAGTAAGATCAAAGCCGCAAGCAGGTCTCGAAATTATGCTTGATCTACCCAATATCTTCGAGTATATGAAGAGCACTGTAGCTAAGAGGGCGATTCGACTGAGAGAATCTTACAATTAGAAGGACGCCTCCTACGGACGAGGACTGATTACGCGATCTCTTCTTACAACTTCACCAAAAAGTTCTGCACCCAGCAGGAAGGATTGGGAATCAAGCTTCCCTGCCGAAGCACTCAAATCTTCACCGATAGATCAAAGATGGAAGAAGGGATAGGTGCTCGTAACTCGTAAAGACTTCCAAATGAATGTAGTGTCTTTCAGGCTGAAATGTTCGCCATCGAAAGACCTGCTTTGACAGTACTAACGTCGTCGCTCCTACAACAGTGAACATCCTTGTGGACAGCCAAGCAGAAACACAATAAGGAAACCATAAAATCGAAATCGGAAAGCAGCTGTATTACAATTCCATATGATCTGGGCGAGCGCCATAAGGTTACCATAATCTAGGTTCCTACCCACAGCAATAGTAACATTGACGGTAACGAACTTGCAAAGAAAGGATTATTGCTAGAGGTGGAAAGAATGGAAAGATTACCTCGAATACCATTTTGTGAGCTAAAGAAACAAATAGATATAGTGACTCGAGAACGTCTGGCGTATAGTATGGAACTCTAGGGACAATTTTCTCATATCTCGTTGTCTATGACCGGAGCTAGAGACAAAGGGATACAAACGCCTTCTGGCTCTCAACAAGAAGGATTTACGCATTACGCAGAAGTGGCGTTATATCCGAAGATTTTGTGGGAGACGACTTCGGTTAACGGGAGACAGAATGCACATGGAACTGGGAGCACTTAAGGACCGCATGAATTTCATCAGGAACACCAAATGGTTTCACCAGGAGCGAAGTTCTGAAAAGGACATAGCTTGTGATGGAGTATCATACCTTTAAAGCCCCCTTGGTTACTTCCAAATTAAGAACTTCCTTCCCCCTTCAACCAAACCTAACCTTACTTTGTAAAACCATAGTACGCCCTTGATGAATGTCCTCAATTACATTCTTGCATCTAACTGATTTTCTCTGGAGTCTGAGATATTCGAGAAGATTGTTGACTATTTAAAATTTTTCATTAACATGTCAGCTCTTTTAACAGTCTGAGGAGATGATGCCAAGTCTGAAAGCCATCGCATTGATATCATAATACCAAATCATTATTCTAACAAAGGTGTTTAACCCACTTAGACTTTTTTCTTAGCAAGTCCTTGTTTCATTTAATTCTGGTCAATCGGCTCTCGCGCGCTGTCCTACGTTTAAGGAATATCTTCTACTTGTGTTCAATATTTGTTTAGCTTTACATATTGAGAAAAGAACTTGCAATCTGTTAAGGAGCTTACTTCGTTACCTCCCATGTTGTTATGCTGATTTGGTGAGCATTTCCGAATTCTTCAAGAGCCTTGTTTCAGTCAAGAAGCCAATCTTATCTACATCTTCATCCGCATAATATTTTCTCATTCAATTGTCGAGGTTAGAGATCAGTTTGAACACCCATGAATCGTTCGTCGAATCCATCGCTCCTGCGATATACTTGGAAATTTCAATATTAATTGGCTGTATTATACCGACATTTATCGGAGACGAATTCCGGAAATAATAAATGATAAGGAGGATAGTGCCAGACAAAAACTTCGTATGGTTTACGTCAAAAACCAACAAAAATTGATCTTTACAGCAGAGCGCAGTGGTGTAATAACAAAAATAAGTGGGAAAATTATAGACTTTTTAGAAACATTTTCGAGCGAAATATTTCACGTACAAAGTTAAAATTTATAAAAAACAAACTCGGTGACGCTCATGCTCAAAAGGACGTGTGGAGGCAGTTGAAGAATAACGTCCTGAAACAAAATAAGGACAACGTTCAAGAAGTGCAATTTAATGATGATGTCGGTACAAATCATTCTGTGATATTTTAAGTATACAAATATCAATCGATGAGTGCAATATAAACTCGTTTAAGTTCAATGATTTAGACGTATAAGAAATAATCGCAGCCACTAAAAATCAATGTCATTGGTCCTATACTCGTGCGTCCTTATTGTCTGGGATATATTCTGAATATTGGAAGACATGTGAATCAAAATCGGCACGGAACGTCGTCTAATCCGGTGTTTGAGGAAATCTTTAAGAAAATTGTGCAACAGCCGTCGAACAATAATATTTTAACATAACATCGGTCAGTTTTAAAAACAAACCAGTCCTACGAAACACGTGTTAATTAAATTGCTAAATATTGGAAAGGGAAAGTTTACCAGAGCAATATAGTTCAGTGTATCTTGACCTGAAAAAGTGAATCTTGCAATTTAACTTGACAAACTATCAAAAAGTAGATTCGATCCAAGGAATTAAACTGGTTCAGATCGTTGTAAGTGGAAGGAAACAGCTTAATTGAATGAAAATGTGTCATCCTCCCCTAATGTTAATACATAAAGAACCAAATTAAGATTGCTTCCAACCCTCATATACATGGGTACACAAATGATGTGAAAACCTGGTCTTATTCACGGACGACACTCTGTTATATGCTACTGGAAACAACTTAGAAACCTGAATTAATAACATTATAAAACATTTCGCTGCTGTTATTCAGTGGCTTACAATGAACCAAGTGATCCTTAAGACGGCAAAGACAAAGCTTATTGTTAATAAAAATAGCTCCATACAGATTCGCCCAAAAATCATTGTTGCACTCGAGACAGTCAATAAAGTCAAAAATCTTTTGTTCAAGACGTTTGGCTCTTATTCATAATTCACACTGATAACTCATATATTAAAATAGCAAAGTTGTGTTTTTAGAAAACGAGGAAAACCTTGTCTCTAAATAGTGCAATACACATTCTATAATGTGATCATCACATGGCATTTTGAATAATGTGGAAGCTTAATTTTTATGTGTCCACAATACCTGAAAACCAGACTCAAAGTGTTGCAGAACAAGGCAATGCGTATAATCTTAAAGTGCAATCGGGTTACTTACTAACTTACATATGAGGCCAGCAATTCTGTAAGGATCAGAGCCTGACACCCTGACGATTCTTAGGTAAGATCAGGCTTTTTAGCGTCCGCGATTGATTAGTAAGTGAACCGGAGGTTCGGTCTTTCAATTCTTCTTGCGATATTGTCCATTCTCTCGATGAGACCGAGCTTATGTAGTCTTTGCACTATATCCACATCTTTTCCATTCTTCCATCTCGCAAATAGCAGATATCCTAATATTTGCTCAGCTGCTTTGCTTATCGTCTATAAAGCAAAATCAGTGTTTTGTAGAGCAGTACTTATGCCCTTGGTGGAGAGCCTTTGAATCCTTGTTACTTTCACAACTTTCTCCGTCAGATCTCCACTGGATATATTTTTTCCGAAGTAGGTGAACTCCTCAACTTACTCGAAACTGTAGCTGTCAATCGTTACGTTTTGGCCGAGATGATGCTCGACAGCATATATTTTGTCTTGTCTTCATTGGAAATCGGTTTAATATTAATGCCTTGTTACGCTCAACACTCAAGGATTTTTTGGGAATACTTAAAACCTCAACCAATCAATGAAATAAAATACGGAAGATGTCCAGACTACTTATGCAATCACAGCAGAACACATAATAGCGCTTGGAGCTTTATGCCATATGTGTTTCCAGAAATTGACCAGAATACCAATATACTTAAAAAACGTATCAAACATACTTTAATATTCAAAAGAAACTTGGTTGAGACTATAACAGAGCCAATTTATGTACATAAACAAGATTGTGGTTGTCTTCTTTGTTCGAACGTATTATTATGTTCATAACAAATTATCTAAATTTAAATCGAAAATCGATAAGAAAGCAGAATTTATTAAATTAATGCTACTAAGCGAAATTAAACAAAACTTGCTTAGTAAAATAAGGGTTTCTACATTCGGACTCTAGCAAATGTTGTTTTTTTCTGGTTTAAGTTTGGGACAAAAGAACTTGGTCTTTTTGAAAGTTATGACCTTGTTGATATATTCCGTGAACAACAATCTCAAATACAGGAACTCAAAACTAAATGTAAAAAAAAATTAAAAATAAACCAGACTTCAACAAAATTAGCCCACGGGTGGGATATTTTAGGACAGACCATCCACAAAATAGTAAACACATCCCTATTAAAAGGCGAGTTCCCAAGTTCATGGAAGGATTCTATGGTTACACCGGTGCAAAAAGTAACGAATACAAAAAAATGTGAGGAATTCCGCCCCTTGAAACAGCGGTTAAACAACAGATAGTGGAATATCTAGAAAGCAACAATTTACCAATCTGGGTACCAAAAAAATTATTCCTGTGAAGCGGCCGTTAACCACTTAGTAAACGAATGGAAACACGGCGGAATGGAAAAGAAAATAATAGCTCTATTCTTAGACTTCAAACGTGCTTTCGAAACCATTGATCGAGATACACTTTTGAGAAAACTTCATAAGTATGGGATACAGGGTACTGAACTTAATTGGTTAAGATCTTTTCTGACTACAAGACTACAACGCACAAAAGTAAATCATACCGTGTCCGAGTTCATCGAAGTTGAGCAAAGAGTGCCACAAGGTTCAATTTTAGGAGCACTCCTCTTTATTCTTTACATAAATGATATGCCCACAGTTATAAAGTTTTGTAAAGTTATTTTTTATGCCGATGACACATTAATCTACGCTGAAGCATGTAGAAAATCAAATACGATATAACACAACTAATACTTTGGCTTTAAATGAACAAGCTGAAATTTAATGAGCAAAAAACTAAATTAATGGAGATAAATCTACCAAGAGATACGAACATCAATATAAACCGAAACCAGATTGAAAGTGTCAAAAATATCAAATACTTGGGAATAATTATCGATAGGGAGTTAAATATGCATGAACACGTCGACTACATATGCAAAAAAAAAATAGGTAAAAAGATTGGTTTCTTCAAGAGGATTAGGAAACAAATGGATGACTCGACTGCCATAATGGTTTATAACACCATCGTAAAACCTCACTTTGAGTTCTGCGCCACTATTTTATACTCATGCTGCAACCAGAAACATATTCAAAGGCTTCAAAAGCTGCAAAATAAAGGTATGTAGAGTATCCTAAGGTGCAACCGTCCCAGAATGTTCACATCAGCCGGTCGATATACAATTATATAGAAAGGTTTTAGTTTGTTTAATAGCTTTCCCAACCATATAAAAAATGAGAAAAACTTCAGAATATTTAAAAGCAAATGCTTAGAGTTTGTAAAAAGAAGTACATAAGAGAAAACAAGACTGAATTAAATAAATATGTACAAATTATATTATAGTTTTGTAAAGTGTTGAATTAATACTTATAAAGTTTTAAACAAACATTAAACATCAAGTTTACGACAAGTAACTAGTACCAATCCGAAAACAACAATTACATACTTTGTTCGGATCGAGCTCTTCGATCTATTTGCTTTTTCTTTTTCCAAATTGACATAGGATCCTCTTGCAATTAAGTCTTTTTCCACAAGAACACTAAGCCTGCCATAACCTTAAAAAATATGTAGCTATACATGTACACTTAGCCGAACAGGACTGTGTTTCAACTTGTTCAGTGCTACCCATTCTTGTATCAGAAGCTTTTATTTGATAACATTACGACGTAATGCTATAGGAAAAGTGGGAATCCTTTTCACCAGTGCCATTTAAGCACATTTTAAAAAGTGAGTGATAAGGGAGTAGACTCCTGTCTAGCGAGAAAATAAGCAAGAAATAACGCCGTACTCCGAGGACGGCTTTATTATTTTCCATCACCATCCTTCCCAGCAAACCAACTGCGAACGATCGCGTACAGGTCAAGTCCGAAGATCGAGGTCATTGTAAGTCTTTTGCAATGTGACTTCGAAAAAGTTCAGGGATATTGCGATGATTGGAAGTTGAAAATCAATTTTCAAAAGTGCGAAACCATTCTGTTCAGGACTCCGTTGTCTGGGGCTTCTAGAAATACTAGAAAGAAGTGGCGAATGTTCTCTATTGTTGGACAAAACGGACAGCCATTAGCGAACCGAAGTGTTGTCAGATACCTTGGGATCTGGCTTGATCAATATCTATATTTTGACAAACATATAGATGCTGCTCTGGCCAGAGCCAAAGCGGCCTTTGCCTTGACAAAGAGACTGTTTCACAGCAGTCAGCTCGATGCCAAGGTAAAGGTGATAATTCGGCCTGTCCTTGCCTATGGCTGTCCCGTTTGGTTTAACGTGGGAACAAGCTTAATGGAAAAGATACGGGTTTTCGAGAGACGGTGTCTTAGGGCCTGTCTCCATTTATATAGAACTCCAGAGTCTGAGTACAAAAAATTCTACAGTAATGAGGTCCTGTACAACGGGGCCAACCTGATCAGAGTGGACAACTTTCTGATAAAACTTATTCGAAGTCACATTGCAAGAGCAACGACTTCGACCAACAACTTGATCTCCGGGGCTTTTTACCCCAATGACATGCATCATGAGACAGTGCGCCTTAACGGCCTTATTCCCCCTGAAGCTTTTCTCTATTTAGATAGAAAACGTCTGGTCCAGGATAGATTAGCGGTATCGTTAATCTTCCACGTTGGTCGAAAAGCTGTGGACGGGCGAGTCACTTACGAACAAGACGTTGCAAGTAGCTCACCGGAGACCCTCAGGTTTAGTAGGGCGGTATCTTACCGCGACAGAGTTGATGTCGTAAGCCAATATTCTTACTAATGGTGGTTGGACGAAGAGTAAAACTCAGTCGTCTTTATTAATATTGAGTGCCCTTCAGGCAAATATAGCATGTACTGTCAGCCGTGGCCGGCTTATTTATGTTAAATGTAGTTTAAGTAGTTTTAATTTTATTTTAATATAAGTTAGGTTAATATTTTACTTTTTAGACTAGTTTGTAGTTTGTAGTTAGTATTTAAGTCCTATTTTAATTAAACATAAAAGTCCATATACTAAGTTTTTTGCAAAAATTTATCTTTTTTCTTCGTTTTAATATTAGTTTTTTGAATTTAAATGAAACAATTATTAGTAAGTCGTTAATTATTGTTAGTTTTAGCTTAGAGCGCCCGCATAGGGCCAGTAACTTAGTATAGACAAGTTAATTAAGCTAGCTTTAAGCGTTTTTGTCTAGCATGTAAGGAAAATGAATTAATTGAATAAAAATGCATTTTGAATTGAAAAAAAAAACCAACTGCGAACAAAAGAACTGAAAGCAATTCCTTACCTAGACGATTATATGAACACAATATTTCTATTTAACGTGCAACATTCATATGGTTCCAAATTTAACTCCTTATTTATAATTATTAAAAGGACACTTATTTCAAAAACCAAACTTACCTTAAAAATTCAAATTTGAAAAAAAGTTAACGACCAATAACGGATTATTCACAACCACAAATAAAAAGAAAAAAAAATGATCACTTCACAAAATAAATTGCACTCGAAAAAAACCTCAAATTCACAAAAGAACAAAAATTAAATATTTTCAGGAGAAAAGGTCGAACACTGATTTACTAGAAAATCATAATTTAAGCCCGAAATTAAGTCGCGTTGAATTTTAATTGATTTTTTTAGTTTCCGAAATCTAACACCGCTTCGAACGTTTTTCAGTCGCGCACCTCACTGACATTCACAATTGTAATTGTCAAATATTTGATGAACCGATCAAATTAAGGGAAAGTTCACATTTCAATCAGAAATATATTTTTTATCATTGACATTAATTGATTTTTAGATATGTTTTTGACCAGAATATTAAGTTTGCCAAAATAGTTGGCAGCAGATAGGCAACCGACTCGCAATGGTCAAGAGCCCTGCGAAACTAGTTAACATTCTTGAAGGAATGGGTTAAATTTGTAGTCAACTTAATTTTGGGTTAAAAACTATAAACCAGCTGACTGTCTGATTTCGCATGCAGGTGTTTAACGAACTGCTGTGCACTGGAGTGGGTTCATTCCGAAAACTAGTCATAGTTCTTGCTATGTATAGCTAACGAGACTTATCAGAAGCACTCCAGCTGGTTAATCCTACTGTTAAAATACGAGTAATTGCGTTGACTGACTCTTCTTAGGACTTGAAACCCAGTTTGAAGTTCATTTACAGTTCAGTACAGTATTTTAATATTTTGAAAAAAAAACTCAAAGATAATTTTTGTCTAAAAATAGGCCTTCTGCGATGTCGAAGAAAAGTTTAGTTCTCGCAAAATAAGCCTTGTGCTTGTTAATTAAGTAAGAACAAGGCATTCACAGGTAAATGGAGAAATCGTATGCACCTAGGCTTGCCGCGCATGGTCCTATTAGGTAGTATACCATCGAAAACGTTACTGAGCTGATATTAAGATTGAGCCGATTCTTTTTTATATGTTCCTAAATCGGGGAAAAACAAAATACTGTACAAGACCACAGTCACCTTTTTCTCTTTAAGTCATCAAGGGCATACTCATTTGAGGAGGGGCACTGAGCCACCTGCCATTTCCGGAATGATTATAGCCCTCTTCAACGTTGAAACGCAAACGAACGTCTGGCGAAATTAAGAATATTCTTCTGTATAGTTCTTTCATCAACTTTGTAACGATGTGATTAGATATGTTATGTGATGTGATTAGATATGTTACTATGATTGCTTCATAACTAAACGATTTGTGCCATTCCAGATATGAGTTTCCCCATCACCTTACAGTGATAATCGTATCTATGATACGCGAGAAGAAATTCGTTGTAACAGATAGAAAGTACAAGACTGAAAAAATGTTTGATGTCATTAATGGTCTGCTACAAGGCACAGTATCCGCACCAATACTCTTTAACATTTACGTTTCTAAAATGCTGAGGGACTTGGATGGCTCAATAGCATTCGCCGACGACGTCATTCTGTATGCTTATGGTTCAAAAATTTGCGAAATTAAAAACGAACTCCAACTGAAGTTTGATACTCTCGAAAAATTCTGTGAGGATTGGAAACTAAAAATAAACAATTCTAAATGCGAAACCATACTGTTCCGCACCCCAGTAGGACAGGGCAATTCAGACTTGCGACGCAATTGGAGAAATTTGGTTATAACATCTTCAAATGGCCTTCGAATCGAATCAAAAATTGTTGTGAGATATTTAGGAGTTTACTTAGATAAATTCCTATATTATAATGATCATGTTAATATCCAATTAAAAAAAGCAAGGGCAGCATTTATGTCGCTGAAGAAACTTTTTTATTCCAACTATTTGAGATCAGATGTGAAGGTCATTTGCTACCAAGCTTTTGTGCGTCCAATTTTGACTTATGCGAGTCCAGTGTGGTGGAACATAAGCCCATCTTATATGGAGAAGTACAGAATTTTTTAGAGGAAATGTCTTCGAGCATGCACGGGAATGTACAGAAGCGCTCATTCCGACTTTCGGCATTACGTCTCCAACAAAAGACTATTGGATGCTTCCGGCGTGTCTAGAGTTGACAATGTCATTCTAGACCTTGCGAGGAATCATTTTGCGCGGTCGAGTAATGTTATTGAGAATGAATTCATATCGGGTTTATTTTATCCTAACCCTGGGTATTTTAGAAATTCATTGATAAGTGGACATATACCACCTGAAGCATTTCTTTATCTGGATGCATATGGCTATCTTTCAGACTCGAGTAATGTCCCTATCATATATCATGCTGCTAGAAGAGCAACAGATAAACGAATCCTCCATGTGCCTGCACACTCAAGCGATGAAAGCAATATTTGGAAATACTGCATGAGCGTACCTGATAGAGATGTAAATAATGACAACAGGTCAAATTTAAATAAATACTGGTGGCTAGATTGGGTAGAAGCTAACAATTAGGCAAAGTTAGTTTAAGTAGTTTTATCTTAGTTTGTAGGTCTTTGTTTTTTTTCGTTTGTTTTTGTTCGTTCTTTGTTAAAAAATATATTATTATGAGGAGTTTTTTAACCTCCACCTTTTCTTCTCGAAAGTAAATTATATATAAATTATAAATATCACAAAACAAAATATGTTCTAGTAATTTAGTCTAAGTATATATTATAAAATTATAAGTAATGAGAGCCAATTTTGAGTTGGCCATTTACGAAAATGTAAATTTATTGATTTAGCGTTTATCTTGTTTCTCGTTAAAAAAATTGTTAAAATTATGGTGGAAATAAACAAGTTTGAAAAAAAAAAAAAAAAAAAAAAAAAAAAAAGTAGTTAGAGCAAGATTATTCTTCTTAAATCACAAAATCTTATTCCTCCTGTTTAACTACATGTGTTTTGTTAAGGTTTCTTTAACCATAAAATCTTACTGCAAATAGCCCTTTTCTTTTGATATTGTTACTTTGAGTTACACGATGTAGCCACCTGGGTTACAACTTAATGGTACTGGCTCATCGCTCCTTCCAGACATCCAGTATCTTTGAAGTGTCCTCAATCGGCCGCAATTTGATAAATCGTGAATGGTAATATTCGCATCCTCCTCATGGCATATTTATTTGCTTTTTATTTTTTTATTTAGAGTAACATCCCGTAAAAATGGATTATCCTACATTAATTTTGCGGACGCGTGTCTTAATTGTGCTTAGGCACATGAAACTGACCAGATTGATTTCTTATCTTTTGTGTATTTGTTTCCAAGCCCAACGACTTGAATATCAGCTTAATGTATTCCATCTACAAAAATGGCGATCCTAGGTCTTGCAACAAATACCGAGTCATAACGCCTACAGGATCCTATACGTACTGTGTGGAAGTCTGAAGCCGTTTTTCTCCACACAAATCGGATTATACCAGTGTGGCTTCCGGTCCGGCTATTCAATGACAGACTAAACTTTCGCACATCGCCAAATCCAGAAAAAGACCAAAGACTTTCAAATCAATACCCACCATCTGTTCATCGACTTCAAGTTCACATGTGACAGTATAAATCGCTCCGAGCTCTACAAACGCGATGGCTGAATTCCGGATTCCGGGAAATCTAAATCGGTTGTGTCATACACGATCAACCGTGCGATTTGGAACCAAAACCCCCGAAATCTTCCAAACATGCACCGAACTTTTTCAAACATGTCATGTGAATTCTCCAATCTTGTCTTGGAACAGATAGTACAGCGGGCGGGTGTCGAAACGAAATTAGAGTATATTTTACTACTCTAAATAAACAAAGAATATCTTCTATGAACCGCAAACTATACAAGCTGTAAAAAGATGTGGATGGCAAAAAATCAAGAACGGACAATAATGCTCCAGCCAGGAGTGTCTTCGAATCCAAGCCACCTGGTTCAAAACCGAATCTCTTGTTCAAGGATCAAGCAATCACAGAATCCAGAAAGTCTAACCAATTGGAAGCAGCGTGAGCAGGACCGTCAGGGCTGAATGGCAGCTGTCTCAGCCTCCGATCCTTACAGCTTACTTTAACAGTCAACGCGTGAAATCAACCAAACCATCTAATGAAGCAGCAAATATCCATAGTTTCGTCATCATTCAGTTCATCAAAATGACCAATGAGATTTGATTCTGGAAAATTATACGTTTATTAATGAACCATCTAAGCGATAATTTCACATTTGCATTTAGACTACAAATTACCTAAATGTAAATTACCCGAAATGAAGGAAAACATACGAAATAATAAAGAGAACTTACGTGATGAAAAACGGAACAAAGGTGTGACTGTGGGCAAGGTCTTCAGAATGCACAACCACAACAAACAATCTCAACTTTGAAACATAAAACATCAATTACTGTGGCGAAAATTCGTTGTTTTACAAATCAAAATAAACACAGGAGCACACTGTTCGTTAGAAAGTAAACAGGAGCGGGAACGGGTACAGAATTATGAATAACTTAACTTAAATTCTTATTAAAACTAATCAGAGAATCTGCTTGTGTTATGACGTAAAAAGTTTATCATAATAGGAGTAGATGTATCTTAATGTATAATGTACAATGTTTGGTGGCAAACTCGTTTTCTCCTTAGACAATGGATATAGTAACGTTGATGCCGAGATTACCATTATCGGCGAAGAGCTGCGCAATCGACGTGTCGAAAACAAGACAATCCGAATTGTGTATTGCACCGGCGACACCCTCGTGAATTGATCGCGGCATCGCTTCCCAGGTTAGGCGTCGACGATTTCCATTCAATTCCAGCCGATAGACGAAACTCTCGGCCTCTTTGCGCGATCCAATTAGTTGTACAATGGCGAAGAACTGTTGGTGGCCATCGTACTTTTCTTGTTTTTCCAATACGAGCATAAAGTGATGGCCAAAGCAGGACTGCATCATAACCCAGTCAACTGCACCGGGCAGGTTGATATCTGTTGCAAGAAAGACAATATCCTCACCCTGCAGAGTGGTTATACTCTTGTGGGACATCATTAAATGCTGCATGACAAGATCTAGGGGTCCTTGCCATTTGCACGATGCACCGGGGCAGGGGCACAGATACGGACGACTCTCACAGGTCTCCTCGTGTTCTGTCTTTTCTGTATAGACAAGCGATGCGGTGCATCCATAGCTGGAGTGTTTGCAGGGAAACTTAACATTCGAGGCGACTTTTTCCATTGCCAAATTTCTAATGTTGGCCAAAGGGCCACGACATGTCGGGCAACATGTCAATTTCGAGCGGCACGACACACAAACCAGATGCCCACTGGAGCATTGCAATATCGGTGGTAATACATAGTCAAAGCACACGGGACACTCGAACAGTGATGTCAAGTCGGCGGACATCCCACCATCACCGCCGCCAGCTGAGGACAGCGACGAACTAGACGACGATGAAGTGTTGGGCGCATCGCGCCGTTTCGGATTGATTTTATTAGACATGATTCGGTAGACACACCACAGCAATTCACGAAAATGAAACAATCAGCTTGTTAACATAAAAGCTGCGTAATTCTGGTAGCTTGCCAAAAGTCGACCTTACTGAAGTACATCTATGAGCAACGTTCTACTTCTCGATATCTTGATATTCTAACCTGGAATAAATGCAAAGAACTTGGAGTAAACGCCACAAAAAACCACAAAAAAAACAAAAAACTTACCAACGAAGGCGATTTTTTTGATTCTTTTGCTGAGATTTTTGTTGTTGGTCGAATGTCATCTGTTCGGAATGGAATCACCAGAGACCAGAGACAAATGAAAACAACAACAAAATGAGTGATTGGCGGTGGTGGTGGTGATTGTGGTGCTGGTGCAATATAAATTGGTTTTCCTTGATGGTTTTGTTCACAATGCACTTTTTTTCTTTTGCTTGTAATTGAATAGCGACAGCGGATTTTAATGAAATAATACACTTAGTCGACGCGTAGAATGATTAGAATTGAAGAAATCAATCGACCGATGTTAATGGACGAGACTAATTATGAAAATTTTATAAACAAAAAGAGAGTTGTAATAACACTGTCCTCCATTTATAAATTATAATTTACACTCAACTCAATTTGAAGTGAGTTTTGAGTTAGCACGTAGAGATGGGGACTTTTTCTTCCGAAAAATGTACTAGATTTAATTCAAGTTAAAAGCCGAGATAAATATGATAAATTTTGGGATATTTATTTATTTATTCATTTTTTTAATACAAACTAACAGTAATCTTAAATTGAAAAGTTAGTAAAAATGTTCGAAAGCACAAGCTACTTAGGCTTTTGGCTCGCTGATATAAATTTAATACGGTTTTGCAAATTTACAATTACAAGTTTAGTTTTGTTGTTAATATATTTTTAATCAGTTCTTAAAAGTTTTAAGTATTGTTTTTAGTTAAAAGCTTGTTAATGTGGGCTAGAAGGTGTACGGTGTCCATTCTTTCTTCGCAAGTAGTCAAGATTGGAGGATGCTGATGAGTTAGAGAAATGTGGCCTTAACGTTGGATGGATTTCTGTCCTGAAGGCCTTTAAAAGATCCGACTCATTTATAGATTTCTACAAGAGTGTAGGGTATTTACTGGCGGAATTAGCAGCTTTGTCCGTGTATTCATTTCCCATTATGCCTTCAGGGACAGGGACGTCTCTTAGAATCATGATTGCCGGAGGGATGTTGTTCAAGTTAACGAAAGCATGAATTACCGAAAGGAATTTTGTGCATATAACCCAGTGTCCCTTAGTTTAACGGGCAAATTTTAAAGCTTCCAACACTACTAGAGCTTCTGTAGAAAAGATTGATGGGGACCTAGCCTAAAAAGTTCCTCTTTTTCTTGCAGTTTCGGCAAAACCTGTACGGTTTTCTTGGTTCGTGATGTGTCACTTCAGCACGTATTATTCTGTATTAATAAGACGGAAACTAGCGTTCAAATTATTTCCATATTTATTTCTTGACATTGGGTAATGTTGGCAATGCGAATTATTTAAGGAAAAACTTGAACTTTGTATTTATTACATCTACGCAAGAAACGAGCCTTTTTGTACTTAATAACCGCATCGCTTTGGATAGCAAGCCGAATAATTCATATTTTTACAAAAAAATTTTTATTTAAATAAAAATTTAAACATATATTTATTGGCAAGCAAATGCTTAAAATAAAAAGACAAAATATAACGCACTTCACACGATATGTTTTTTATGGTGCCATACCTTAAACGGAAAAACGGAACCCGTATAGGTTATTTCGTTGTCCTCCCTCTGACTGTGACCACCATGTTTCTCAAGAACGCCTAAAGGCATCAAGTTGAAATCAATGCCAAGTACTTATAACCGCGGTCCCGGTGCAGTTTAAAAATACGACTATTTTTGCCGCATATTCTGATAATCGCAAGGGAATCAAAACCTAAAGGGTACCACAAATAAAAGCGGGAAAACTCTTCGAGACTCGATTCCCTTGATGGACGAACACGTTTATACGAGACCTTTGATGCGCGAGTCCGACTCGCAATTAGCCGGTTTCACATGAGGCATGTTCATCGGTTTTAATCCACGTAACTTCTTTAGAATTCGATATTTATACCATATGACGGCTAGGCTAAGAAAAACCAAATAATACTTTTTCATGCCAGAATTTTCATTCACTCGAAGGCCAAAACGAAAACTTGACCAAATATGTTCTAATGTTAGTTTTTAGCACGGATTTTGGTGCCTCTATTAGACATACTCATAGTATGATTATCATTATGTCCTGTAGTGAAGTCTGCCGTCGTTTTTATGCCCAGTAAAGAAATGATGTTGAGTTAAGAGGTCAATTATTGTAACTGCGTCCGGACGCAGAGCAAATGAATATATTTTCTACCAAATTTTGGCACAGTTAAAGATTTTATTTAATTTAATGTATATATTGTTTAAAGCTCCTTTTACGTTTATGGTTTTTCTAAAATGTTATACTTTTTTATTTGCAGAGGGCTACCTAACATCGTGTTCCTTCGATTACCTTACCGATAACTTTGATACACGCTTATTTGTTGGAACAATATTCTTCTGTAGTTTCTGCATGCCAACTGCGATGATTATTTACTACTACAGTCAGATTGTGGGACATGTCTTCAGCCATGAGAAGGCACTTCGGGAGCAAGCAAAAAAGATGAATGTTGAATCTCTACGATCGAATGTAGACAAAAGCAAGGACACCGCAGAGATACGAATTGCCAAGGCAGCCATAACAATATGCTTCTTATTTTTCGTTTCGTGGACACCGTATGGTGTGATGTCCCTAATCGGTGCGTTCGGCGATAAGAGTCTTCTAACGCCTGGCGTGACAATGATACCGGCATGTACATGCAAAATGGTCGCATGTATTGACCCATATGTTTATGCAATAAGTCATCCAAGATACAGGTTAGAGCTGCAGAAAAGACTTCCCTGGCTGGCAATTAATGAGAAGGCACCAGAATCGGCCAGTGCCGCCTCAACGGGAACCACGCAAGAGAATCAAACAACTGCGGCGTAGAAAATCCTGATTTTTATTGTATTTTACGAGTATATACGAGTGTTAGGTTTATTTTAATTCATAAGTAGATAAATTTAGTTAAAAAACAGAAAAAAAAAAATCGGAATTTGTTGACGACCTGGCTGCTCCTATACGAAACTTCGCCCAATGATGAACCTGGCTAATTCAAACTTGACTGCTAAATGGAACTGATTCAATTGATTATAAAACATGATGATGTCATGCAAATATGTTAATACATATAAACAAATACTTTTTTTTCGTTGTAGAATTTTATTTTGAAACTCGAGGCATCAAATATAGAAACTTTTTTTGCAATCTTTGAATATGGTTTTATTGGCTTGAAACTGACAAAAGCACACAACGCTTTAAAGTTTTTGCTAGTCTTCTTCAAGAAAGTCTTATTTAATTGTATTCCAATCCTTAAAAAGGTAGGAAACATTTACCAGCTTAAAAAATCGTTATCTGTATCTTAATATTTCTGCATCTTTATTAAAAACTACAAGCAACATATTCTCTATAAAATGTCAACCATCGCAACAAAATGTTTGCATTTAGAAGGATCCTTCATCATTATCTGTTGTAATTTAAATTATGTTTTTTGTGTCATTTACAGCAAAGATTTTTCAATATCCATAAACGAGGAGTAATCATTTTCGAATTAAGCAATTCTAGTAACCCACACAATGGATCTCATTACAATTTAATCTTAATTGCTCGGATATATTTAATAATTTACAATTATTTTTCACTCCGAAAAAACGTTAGGCGTACAAACATAAAAATAATTACATTCTTTTCGTTTAAATTACATTTGTTTTTAAGGGTTCCGTACTCAATGGGTGTCAACGGAAATTGAGTTTTTTTTAAATAATAACTCAATTTTACGCCAATAAGTAGGCAAAGATCTCGTTTCATGGAGCAATTGAAACTAAATTCACCTGAAATTTAAGCCCTTTCACAACCTTCCAATTCTCCCCCTAATTTGCTCTTCATAGCGAGCAAATTGAAAAAAAAAATATTAGAAAATTGGTTTACATACTTAAATTTAAGAAACTTAGTGTTGCATATTGGACGAAGGTGAGGAACCCTTCGTGTGAGAGTCAAATTCCGATTTTTGATTTTATTAAAAGGGTAACTTTTAAATTACGACTTTAAGCCCCGGTGGTAGTTGGAATGATTTTGCTTATTTTTGTCCAATTCGTTTCTGAAACATTTTTTATTAGTTATTCTATATCCCTGGTCCGTTATGGAGGGGATACAGAAAAAGCGGTCTACTGTGTACGGGCCACTAGTTATTTTAATAATATTGCTAGAGACCTTGCAAAGCATCTTTGAGGACAGTGCGCATAGGTTGCCTATGGGCGGCATGTTTACCGTGGAGTATAGTATTTCATTCCTAAAGAATAGACGGATGTCTGGATTTCAGTGCAGTACCAAAGGTCCTTCTCGCTTAAACATTCATAATAAATGGACTTATTTCATAAATGGGAGGATCAACCAAGGTGCATGGTTGGTCTTATTCAGAGTGGCTGTCGCATGGGTATTGAATCTGAATATTTCTTCAATGTGCATTCGCAGGTACTTGACTTTTGGTTTCTGTCGTCATAGTTATCGGGTACGGTCAAAGCAAGGCTCTTGCACTTGGTGGCTAAACCATTGTTTGGGGCGGTCCTGAAACGGATTAGGTCTGATTTTGATCATGTTTATTCTAATTCCCATGGTAGCAGTCCCAGAGTTTAATGATCTGGTTTTTGACGCTTCGGAGAGCTATAGAGAACAGCCTGGAAGAAGAATATGTGACTGAGTCGTCCGCGTCATTGTTTTGTCACACTAATGGGGCTAGTCATGCGTATGTAATTTGAATAGGGAAGGACCAAGTTTTGTGCCTTGGCCTACTACTTCCAAGAGCGGTGAAGTGAATGTTCCTACATCAACGAATGGAAAAATTGCTTTCCCATTGAATCCGCAATGTAAACATTTTTCGCTGGACCACTGTTCACTATTCATTTTGCTGTAATAGACTAAATTCACAGCTTAAGTTAGGTTGGGAAGTTTACATACTCGTATACAGTTTTCGTCTGTTCTAATTTAAAACATAAAAATACAAGTAAACTCTTTTTAATTAATGACTTCGATGCATCTACACTTCATAAATTCAATTAATCGACCGAAGCGTTCCACTCGCGTAACCCCCTCGCAGTTTCGATATATTTATACAACGTTTACAGGTTTGTGGAATTTTTAAGAGCAACCGTCTTTCCAATCGGGTTAACGTCTGCACTTGATGCCGTCAACTAAAGAACATTTATGGATTTATCTTAAAAGAATTTTTTGTTACCTTAGCCGTATGTTCGGGGCCGTTTTCCTGCTAGATATTTTTCCAGAATATCTTTGATGATGTTTTGCGTGCTCGATATTGTCGTGGTGGATTTTCTGCCGTTTCTTAACTTTTAAAATGCTTTAAAGAACCATAAAGTTTATTTACTGGGCATTTTAATTGTGGTGCGATCGATCGACATGGCACTTTTTAATTTCACATTTCGATAATTGCCTTCCGAGTCTCCGCATCACAATTTTTGGGTGTACCCATCATTAAATCCTCAATATTTTAAACACCCGTCCTAGGCAACAGCCTTACCAAGATTAAGATTTTATTCTCCAACTCTTCGAATCAGAATGATCTGTAAGGAACACTTCTTTATAAATTGAGGCAACAATCATGAATCTTGAATCTTTCAGAATTTAACTGAAAGGAAATATCTTGCACTCATTGGAATGTTACGCGCAGCTGCGTTTCTTATTAGTTAGCCACAGCTGTAAGTCTTTTCATTATCATTACGCATTTACGATCGTACTGTTCGGGTAGCCTTCTGCTTCTTTATTTTCCGAAATATTTATCCCGTGCAAACTGTTTGAAACTGAGCAATGACTTAACTCCCAGGTTGATCGTGCACTATTTTTTGCATGATACATAATCTATAGGTCAAGTAGTTTAAAAGCGACGCCGTCAAATTAGTGCGTAGGGTACCTGGCACTTCCTCTTGTTTGTAATCAATTAAAAAACAAGATACAGAGCGTTAAATATGATTCTATAAACAAACTTATGAGAATCAAATTTCAACGCCTCTGGGAAGAGCAAATAAAAAACGATTTTACGAATATTTGTGAATTTATTCCTGATACAATGAAGGCTACAGCTACAGCTACAACTAAACTTATATATTTATTTAATTTTTATACAAATTTACTTTGTATGATTTGTTTATGTTTTTTTTAGTCAGTGCTTACCCTTGACCGCGTTATGAATTTTAATGATTGCACGGTAGTCATTATATGAAAGCATTCCTTGCTGGGATTTCTTTTGTACACGGGACATCTTCTCCATGAGACTAGCATTCGACTTTCCAAGTTGCATACATTCGTCAATGTATTTGAGGGCTTCACGCGACCAAAACATTGAGGGTGCCTTACTGTCACGTTGTGGTGCCCCCTTTTTTATTTTTCCCGTGTCATTGATCTCGGTCAAAAGATTGGCGCATTTGGTCTCCAATTCTGCATCGACTGCTCTGATTTTATTGGCAACCGAGGAGTTTACAAGTGTTCCTGGCTTTTGCTGCTTTTTAGTGTTTGGTGAATTTTGTGCCGCTGAAGTTAAGTTTGCGGAAACATTTTTAAAACGTTTCTTTTCGGAAATGGGCGTTTTCTGTTGACGCACCTGATTCCTTGGAGTGAATGGATTAGGAACAGTTTTTGGGAGTGTTCTCTGCTTGTCAGTCTCGGAATTTGTTGCCATTGTGCCAGCTCCTTTCTCCAATTTGTCTTTCTGTGCCTTTGTTAGGGTAGTGTCAAGCATATTTTTACCCAGAAGACGAGGATCAATTGGTGTATTCTGAAGTCGATTTTTGTTTTGTAGGAGGTTGTATCCATCTACTAGATCGGCGTAGTTTTCGTGGCGATACGAAGAAAAAATTAGCTTCCAATGAGAATCAATTTCATCGCGCATTTCATCGGGCACAACGTCTTCCTTGAAGTCGTCGAGTAAGGTTCGCAAATGTGTTAACAAGACATCCAAGTGCTTCGAGCCGTTACGAAGTCCCGCCTGACCTATCAAAATCATATTTAATGAGCGTCGTGTTTTTTCAGCTGATTTCCAACCAGACTTTGTATGCTGATTTTCTTGCATGTGCAGGCGCTTTATGAGCTCATTTACGTTGCCAAGGTTCGCGTGCAATTGGTTGAGATGTTCTCGAAGGAATCGAATCAGAACTTCGGTTTTCCGTGGGACTTTTTGTGAATTCTCTAATTGTTTGCGATTTAACTTGTCGGAAAGTTCACGGAACTTGTGCAGCAGTTCTGCATGAAATTTGTCTTGATTAACTCGTAGGCCGAATATGATCAGAATGTGACCAACGGAAGTCCAGTCCAATCTGGACTTAATGTTGACTGCTTTAGATCTTTCGACAAGAAATTTATTGCCCTCAGGTGAAAGTAAGAATTTGCTGTGAAAGTTCGTCAAATATATTTTTGCTTCACAGGGAATATCGGGCATGGAACTGGTGTTTTCATCATCGGTGTCTGCGGAAACGAATGGTTTCGAAATACCCACGTTTTCCTCGCTCGACGATACATCGCCGTCATCAGTGATTGGTATAAAATCCGGTAAGGGTTCCATTTCGCGTGCTTTGGGGACAGTTGTTTTTTGTTTAGCCAGCTCAAAATGTTCGGAAAAGCTGTAATTAGAGTCCGAATCAAGAACTTCCATAACTTCAGTATTACTTAGTGGCTGATCAGTAATGGATGCGACATCGGGTGTTTTAAATGTGCTTTGGCTTGATTCAACTTCTGATAGATCATCAACGGGCAAAGCGACAGGAACACTTGGAGCACCTTTGGGTGACTCAGCATTTGGCGCTATGAATTTGTCATCGTGTGCTTCGGTTTTAATTGAAGTTTCGGACATCATAGGCGGATCGTTTCGTTGTACACCTGAAGTTGTCGGCAATGACGAATCCTCTTCGGATTCATCGTCGATGTTAATAGAATTTTCGATTGCTGATTTCAGATTCGCAGGTTTATCCAATGCTGCCTTTGCAAATGGATTAACGACATATTCCTTAAAGACTTTGTCCACTTTTGGTTGTTTAGGTGTTGATTCGCTGTCTGCTTTGACTTCTGCCTTGCGTTTCCTCTTTAGAAGGTGACCCATACCAACAGCCAACAGAAATCGGCCATAGTATTGATGTTGGGTTTTGTTTTCTGCCAACTCAAAAGTGACAGTGTCATCGGGTTTATACATTAAATTGTAGCCGATGCCAGTCGGCATTGATTTAATTGAAAGATCATCATACGACTTCTGGTGCGATCGTATCTCGCTTACGAACATCGGATACTCCATGAATCGTACAGCGTTCCTGCAGTGTTCAGCCAAGTGTCCGCGACAGCCGCAGACACAACAAAATTTCCGATTTTTATATTCGACCTTATTGTAGGGATATTCATTGGCATTTGTCTTTAAAATAAAAAAAAATCGGATCAGAAAGGGTTTCTGCAAATTTTAGTTGAGTATCAAAAATACTTACAGTCGAGTGGTAGCGGCGCCACTTATCCGGGCAGAGGTTGAGACTATGTCCGCGAACTTTACAAATCGGGCAAATTAATCGGTTTTGATAGTTGCAGGCATTGCAACTTTTTGTAAACATTCTGGTTTTGTTGCCACACTGTTCAATAGAAAAAATTATTTTCAATGTTTGTGAAAATACAAAAATTATCTCATTAAAAAGAAAACGATTGGAAATTATCAATCGCAGAAAAAAGTGTAAATTAACAACAATTACTCCAGATAAAAAAAAAACAAATTTTATTAAGTTAAGCAAATCCTTTTGATGTGTGAAAGAAAACCGCTCAGGAACGCAGGCACAGATTCGAACTAAGCGTAAAAACAGAGTGGAGCTAATAGTGAATAAGAGCATCAGAGCAGAGAGAAAAGATACACACCATTGACGTGTTGTCAAAGGGTAGCACACAGATTGGTGCAGCCTCTCTGGGACATGTTTGATTTCTCAGCTATCATCGCTTTGATTGTTCATTACACTTAGAGTGGTGGTTGTTGAATGTTATAAATATGAATGTGGATAGTTTACTCTGTCCAGTAATCAAAAGGATCCCTTTATGGGATCCAAAAACATCACAAAAACTGGGTAACTTGGATATCGCAATAGAATTTTTTTATAGCCTTGTATCCGTGCTAGTTGTGCTGAATTTATCATGTGAATAATCCAATTATAATAATTGTCATCTTGGAGATTTAAGGGGTAGGAAAAAGTGATGAAGTATACCGTTAACACCTCGCAATTGGCTTATAATTGGCATTTACTTTGGTCGTCACTCTGGCTGTTCATCTTTGCTCTTCTCTCGTGCTCTTTACTTTTATTTTGAGAAGCTTTCAACTCCACTCTGCAATATTGTAATAAATTATTGCAGCGAATTGATTCAACGCATAAAAAGTCGGCTTGGTAAGTTTCGAGAAATTTTAAGCATTAGTTATCGACGACACGAAGAAACAAGCTGCGTTATCATGAGGTATTCACAATAGACTAAAGACGGTTCTTACGGGTGTGACGCAGATGATATTGCCATCACCACTTGCACCAGATGTGGCACCATCGAAGCTTGAATGGCGGTTGAATAAAAGCCGTGTAGAGCTAGTCTTGAAATCAATGACAAAAACCAACAAAACAGTTTTGGACAAAAATAACCGACAGCTATAACGGAGTAAAGGTGAAGAACCGATGAAGACTGATCATGGGACACGATGCTATTTCGGTAGGGGCAACAAACCCTCATCTTGTAAGTTTTTCTTAACGGAGCCGAATTTTGCACGATAATCAAGAAAGGTGAGCAAATTTTATGGTGCTTACAAAAAGAAAAGAAAGATATTCGCGAAAAGGGCGAATGGAGCAATCAACGAGATGTGGAAATGATCTGAAATACAAATGTCCGTCGACTTCAATGGCTCAGCAGCACCGAGCGAACGGACAACATGGTGAACCTCCGATTCAAGTACCAAGCAATCACGCACGCTAGAATACTTACGTAAAGGATGACAATTTAAAGCTACTTCCCGACTTCGATCCTCTTAGAATCAATGTCTTAGTATTAATTTTTGTGTTTGCATCTGAACTGTTTCATAAGATTTACATAAGTAGACCCCGTAAATACAAGAAATAGAAAATAAACATCGAAAATCAAAGCTTAGGTTTTTCTACACGAAATCGTTAAATTGGAAGAAAAACGTATTCACTTTACTCAGTCAGAACCTAACATAAATTAAGACAAGAGCGTATATGAATTGTATGTTTAATAGATTGCAACAGAGCTGCAAAAAGCCATTAATGTCTAAAGGCGTTCTGGCGAAATCGAGAACTGGAATTAAACACAAACAGAAGAAGCGAAGAATACCGGCTTCTCCGTAAAAAAAAGAAAAAGCAAGAGAAGCGCGCGATCAAGGAAATCGAGAGGTGCTTCTACAGTAAGGATAACGAATAAAACTCGTAAAAATCAAACAGAAGTCTACAAAGAAAAAGATGAAAATCTAGTAGTAGGATCACAGTCGGCGCTGAGAATATAGAAAGATAATTTCTGCAGACTGTATAACGGCGGCGACAATCAAAATTCCGCTAGGTGATGATAAACAAGAATTCCGACCTCACGACCTCAATGAAGTCTCGGCTGTAATAGCCAAGCTAAAGTTCAACAAGGCTGCTGGCGCCGATGAACTCTTCAGGCCAGCAAAGACCACCACGGACCAGATATTTACACTGCGGCAGATCTTAAAAAAGACCCATGAGTTCCAGATCGATAATCACCATTCATCGATTTTAAGGCCGCGTATGACAGTATTTATAGAGACGAGCTGTTTAGCGCATTGTCTATTTTTGGCATGCCTGCAAGAAATAGAAAATAAACATCGAAAATCAAAGCTTAGGTTTTTCTACACGAAATCGTTAAATTGGAAGAAAAACGTATTCACTTTACTCAGTCAGAACCTAACATAAATTAAGACAAGAGCGTATATGAATTGTATGTTTAATAGATTGCAACAGAGCTGCAAAAAGCCATTAATGTCTAAAGGCGTTCTGGCGAAATCGAGAACTGGAATTAAACACAAACAGAAGAAGCGAAGAATACCGGCTTCTCCGTAAAAAAAAGAAAAAGCAAGAGAAGCGCGCGATCAAGGAAATCGAGAGGTGCTTCTACAGTAAGGATAACGAATAAAACTCGTAAAAATCAAACAGAAGTCTACAAAGAAAAAGATGAAAATCTAGTAGTAGGATCACAGTCGGCGCTGAGAATATAGAAAGATAATTTCTGCAGACTGTATAACGGCGGCGACAATCAAAATTCCGCTAGGTGATGATAAACAAGAATTCCGACCTCACGACCTCAATGAAGTCTCGGCTGTAATAGCCAAGCTAAAGTTCAACAAGGCTGCTGGCGCCGATGAACTCTTCAGGCCAGCAAAGACCACCACGGACCAGATATTTACACTGCGGCAGATCTTAAAAAAGACCCATGAGTTCCAGATCGATAATCACCATTCATCGATTTTAAGGCCGCGTATGACAGTATTTATAGAGACGAGCTGTTTAGCGCATTGTCTATTTTTGGCATGCCTGCAAAAACTCGCCCGCCTATAACGATGGAGAACGCCCGTTGCTCTACCAAGGTCGGTTAAAATCTTACCGCGACCTCTGGTGTCAAAAAAGTATTTGAACAAGGCGATGCACTGTCATGCGACTTATTTTACATAATTCTCGAGATGATCGTGCGTAACACAGATGTAAACACTAGAGGTACGATGTTCCACAAATCTGTGCAACTAACCAAGCTTTTTTTTATATAAGACCTTGATAGTCACAGTCCTGCTGTATGGACATAGACAATATCAAATACGGACGGAGATATTATAGGTCACTTTTAAGAAAAAAATCCTCCGAATTATATTCGGTCCCGTCTGCGCAGGTGTTTTGAGGAGAAGATTGAACGATGAACTCTACGAGCTGAACAACAAAATCGAGATAGTCATACGAATCCGAGTCTCTCAACTCAGATGGCTAGATAATGGAGAACGAATGAAATTCTTCGAAAATAAGAATTGAATAAATACTCTGGCATTACCGTGCTGTTCTTCAGCAATTTATTTGAAGCTCTACTCTACTAAGACCTCTCTCCAAAGTTATACAATAGAATAACAGCAAATTTGTATATTTCTACTTACTCTTAAACAGACAGTGTTAGGGCAACGCGGCTCTCGGTGACCCTTTTCTCCACACATATAGCACACTGGTTCTTTTCGCGGTTTGGGGCATCTAGCTCGAATATGTCCGTACTCGCAGCAATTCAAGCATTTTTGGTTCGAATGCTTCCGATATCTGGGAAAACGGTCATCTGAATAAATTTTCCACAAAGACTTTGTTGCTAGAAAAATATACTAGATTAAAATATTGTCGTTTACTTGAAAAGAAAATCGACTTACTCTTCATTCGACTGCAAATGGCTTTTACGCTGAAATTCTCACCTTTCCATGAGTCATTGTAGAATCTTTGCATCTCCTCATTCCAACCAATGCCACATAAATGATGTGACTGTTCACAGTATACGATGTTATAAACTGGATCGCCAGTATTTTTAACCGGCTTCACCATGCTTTGTTTCAGCACTATTTCCCGTGGAACTGGCAGAGGTGCAACAAGGCGAACTGAATGGTTGGAATCTTCGGAATCGTCAACGTTTAAGCTTTTTTCATTGATACTATCGATTTTTTCGAAAACATTATCCAATCCGTTAATACTATCGGTTGGAACGGCGTCGTTGGCATTGTCATTGTCTACCATTACAGGTTCAACAGAAGTATCTCCTGTAGTATCTTGTAGTTCTCCATGCTCATTCGTTTCATCATCACCACAATCAATAGCCGAATGAGCAGATTCGACAATACGACTTTCTTTTTGAACAACTTGTTCAGCAATAGCTCTAGCTGTTATTTGTTCGTCCATCTCGTCATTAGTTTCACTGTCACTACCATTAGCTTTTTGTGTGTTTGTTCCCTGAACGAGTGTATTTAATGTTGCGATGAATTCATTGTCCGACGAATTAACTACACCCCTTTTTTGAAGCGAATCACGCGACACATACTCTTCTAATGCTTCACCTCGTGCAATAAATGGTATACGGGTTCTAACAACTCCTTCACGTGATTTATTCAAATCATTGCCGTTTTCGTTTTCTCGTTCTGAATCGGTGCTGTCTATAAATGAAACAGCTTCTTTGTTTGTACTGGACGCTCGACGTTTTCTTAGCCTTTTCGTTTTTTGAGTGCTACAAGCCGCCTCAACGTCGCTCTCTGAGCTACTTTCTTTGTCTAAGTTCACCACGATCGATGGTTTTCTTACATTTGTTCCCTTAAGGTAAACGCTCTCTTGGATATCGGATTCACTTTCATAAACATCTAATGCTCTGAACTCGCTCTGTGTAACTCTGTAGTCCGTCGAACGATTTACAATATCGCCAAGCAACGGAAGGGTGGTTGTATCAGATGACTTGTCGGTACTTTTATTTGGATTCTCCATTAAACTATCGACGTCCTCCTGCAATGTTAGCAAATCTTCATCGTCCGGGATATTGTCTTCTTCCTGCAACCGGCAACGATCACTTTGCCCGATAAAATCATCCGACATTACAGAGCACGGACTTGTGCACCGTGATGAATTTTCTTTGATCATTGATGATTGTGGCTTTAGGAAATTGTCGTCGCATTGCGCTTCTCTTTCATCATCGGAGCTACTGTCTACAGTTAGAATTTGAGGCGACGGCAAGGGGACCTCAATGACATCGTCTATCTCCGATTCATTCGATGACATTAGCTCAATTCGCTCAACCACCCGTGCCGTTGACTCTTTGCCTCTTGCCGCTTTGGCTTTCTGCTTTTTTGCGTCATACTTTGCTGCATGGGCCAACTTTGTCATTTGCCTTGCAAATGGCCCTTTATTTGAAGAATTGTTTTTAGCTTTAGCAACTGGTGCGACTTTGCCAAGCGTTTTTGTGGTGCTTCCTTTTGCCTTTGGGCCATTCCCGGAAGCAAAAGGATTGACCCTTAAATTTGACAAGTTCTTTACTGGCGGCTGAAACGACTTGTCAATTGTTTCTGCCGGTTGAGCTTTCTCTTTGCCTAAATACACAACACAATGTTGGTTTAAGATCGTCATAATTAACAGAACAGCGTTTTCCAAAATTTTATAGTAAATAATATGATCTTTGGGCAACAAATTGATAACATTGTTTGCATTTTTAAAAATTATATAGAATCGGCTTTACTCGATTACGATAGATTAGTGTTTCCATTATAAATGATAATAATATTGTTTTAATAATTTCCTTCCAAAGCTAATGGGAGAAGATAGTTATGTAGAGAACCGAAATTAAGCTACTAGCGCAATATAAAAATATTCCTTCTGCAAGTAAAACCGGAAACCTAGGTTAGTCAATTAAACAAGCTACGTGCCGCACAAGTGGTGAAAGCATTGGCCTTCATGACTGAGTACTACCTCGAATGTTGAAATGTGGAAAAGTGCAATCGAAAGATTCTTAACAAGCCGGGGAAATCTTCTAATAGATAAAAATCAAATCGAAGAAATTCAAGCTTTCTTTAGAAATCAATAAGAAATAGCCTAGTTATCTTTCGTATGAGTTGCCAACAATTATAGCATTCAATTGATCCTCAATATACGTGGTGGCAGGAAATCGTTTCGATATGAAATCTGTGAGAAATCATCATACTGATGTCTAAAAACGGAAAACTCTTCACGGCAAATAATTTAAAAGTAAATGTGTGCCATTGTATAGAAGAAACACGGCAAGATGTTAAGATCGTGCAAAACAAAGGAGGCACCCCACAGCTCTTAACCGAAGGAGATGATTACGCGATGGAGCGGCTAATGAAAAATAAAGACGCCAAGACACCCAAGGCAGCAGCATAAACATGAATGAAAATGTAAGCGAGTGGGCTGTTAGAAGAGCTCTCTGTGGGATCGGGTTGGTTTATGCAGTAAAGCAGAAAGAACCAGCTTTGGGCTAGGCTTTAGTTCTTCCAAGACAAGAATTGGTCTGTGGTTGACTGGAAATGACGAAACCAAAATCAAGAGAATCCAGTCTGATGGAAATGAGTATTATTGGCACCGAGCACACAAAACTATCCAAAGGCACGAAGTAAGGCAAACTGTAAAACATTGTGGAGGCATTTTAATAGTTTATCTGACAGACTTGTTTGCCCGAGTTGGATAATGTGCCTGACGAAATCATTTGCCAACAAGATGGGGACCCCAAACGCACCAAAAAAAAATTATTTAAGGAATTAAGTTTAAGTTTAAGTTTGTGAACACTTTGTTTAATAATTCTAATAGGACTATCTCGTCGCAAATTAAACCGAAGGATTCGGTTCAGAGCAATCGCTCCAACAAAGTAGTTCGTTTCGTGGGTGCCGCTGGACCGTTTCTCCGTGGCCATATCTCTGCTTTGAGGCTATGAAAACGAACCTTTCTCGGATGAGTCGAAAAGTGGATCCTGTACAACAACGTGCAGCGAAAAAGAAGCCGGAAACAAGAGAGAGGCGGTGCCGAATCCGTGAGTAAAGGGGACTTACATCCAATGAAGATACTGTTATTTGTTTGGTGAGATTTCAGGTGTATCAATTTTTTCGAGCTTCTTTCACCTGGCGAAACAATCACGGCAAATAAGTACATTGAGCAACTATCTGAGCTAAATGAGAAAGTTTAAGTTAATTGTCAGGTTTTGGTAAATGGAAAGGGCGTCATCTTTTATCATGATAATGCCAGGCCACATGTCGCCCAACACAGGCTGCAGAAGTGAAGCACCCACCGTATTCCCTAGATCTTGTTGCTCCTTCAGATTTTCATATGAATGTTTCGGTCCCTCAAGAAGAATCAAGAATTTAGAAATAATAATTTTATTCAAAAGTTTTGGGAGTATGCGATAATTCTGCTGTTTCTCAGTTTTAGTAAAAAACTAACAAGTTAACCATCCTCTCATTGCAATGTATCACAATCGATATATTTTTAAATATTTATGACCTGGTAAATGAAAATGAAAAGCGACACTAACACCTTATAGCGCGAATCAGACAAATGCAAAAGTTGTTGCAAGTGATTATAACATAAAGGAAGCACCATTCATAGATATGAACGAATTACTAAGCTTATAATGCGCCGGTCATTCGATATTTAATAAACAGGTTGTCATAAGCTTCCAACAACGAAAGATTGCTGAAAGTGTGGTTTGGAAAACGCTTAAACACAATAAAATTAAACTTACCGGCCACAGCTGGTACCAATTGTATTTCATCATGAGCAATTTCAGCCGTAGTCGATTTGATTGGCATAGGAGGAGCATTTCTTTTATCCTTCCAGTAGCGACAACCGGGGGTTTTATCAATAGATTTGTTGTTGATAACGGAATTGGAAGTGACTTGCCTGACAACTGAGGGTTCTTTGTAGGTTGCAGCAAAGTCACAAGCACCCGAGGGTTCATGATGAATCTGTGCATACAATCTTGCCTCCAACTCACTCAAATCATCGGCATTTTCAACATCAACCTTATGTTAAGAAAAATAGGTTATAAATTAACAATGCAATATTTATTGCGTTCACCTCTTCCATTCTTCTAAATACGGAACTCTAGTCAATTGCAAATAGTTCTTCATCAGCATTTAAAAACAGCAAAACAAAGGGCACGAGGAATTCGCGAGCTGCTTCGTAAATCCAAAATGTCCACAAGTAAAATCAAATGCCAAATTTTCTAGAAATGGATGTGTTCAAAGAGTTCAAATATCATATATGTAATACAGTATGTTTTGACGCTTTTGTACGTTAAAATTATAAAAGAGGGAATTTTATATATACGAGAAAAATTTGAACAACTGCAAGCAGCGTAAAAAGTTTTTTATTTCAGCTTGAAAGAAATAATTGCGACAAAACCATTTAATTTTCTTCAGTTTCCAATTCGATGCGAATCGTATTTTGCTTCCATGTCACATTGGAGCACATGTGCGTTCATAAGTTCTCCATGCGTGATTCAGATTCGAACCCGATTTTTCGTCCTTTCGACAGCATAAAAACCACAAGAATCGGTGCTTGGAACGCTCCTTTTCCTGCTGCAACTTAGTGAGATTTTTTTTATCTTGAATTTTAAGCAAAATCAAATCAGTTTTTTCAATTCATTGAGTTATAATATTTTAGACTCTAAATCTTTAGTCTAATTTTGAACTATTGCTTGCTTAGAATATTCAAATTTTTTACTTCTATAATTATTAAAAATGAATCTAATCTAATGTCATATACATATTACCAAACATATTACATGTTACGGGTAGCATCATTGAACGCTCCATATCATCAATTGTAGCCGCCATGACAGTTTAAATATAAAAAAAAAACATTTGTCAAGTCTGCTGCCGGCCACGTATATTTCTCACTGATTAATTTGTGTTGTTTAACCGCAATAAATAACTTAAATTTGTCTTTTAATAAAAACTAAAACTTGAATTATTGCTTACCATAATGGATTCCATGATTCGATATGTTTCTCCAATCAACCCAGCAGTATTCCCGCATCTGGCTACCGTTCTGCTGGCAATCGGAACTTTTTTCACTGCCTGGTTCTTCGTTTTTGAAGTCTCACGCCCAAGAAACTCTCAAAAGGAATCTACTGTTTTCAAAGAATTGCTAATAAGTTTATTCGCATCGATTTTCCTTGGATTTGGCGTTGTGTTCCTGCTTTTATCAGTCGGAATATACGTATAGAGCAAACATGCTATCGATCCTTAAATATAAGTCCTTGGTTTTGTACCTTTAAAGATAAATAATTAAACACAATACAAATTTAAATCAATATCTTTTTATTTTTGCATAAAATATATAAAAAATAAGTAGTGAATCATACATATGCTAATGTCGCGAACTATGTAAAACCGTAATAGAAGTGTAAATATGACGAAGACAAAAATCAAAGCATCCCATTGTGAAACGAACTAATTTGGTTGCTGTTCTTGCCGATTTTTGCTTTAACAAAACTGCATTAAGCAACATAGTAACTGATATTAAATACTTTGAATGATATAATATAATGTATTTATGTCTCATCCACAAAACTACCAACAAGCAAACATTTTAGCCTATGAGTCCCGCTTTTTGCCGGCACTTTTGCATGATAGCGCGCAACATAAATTGTTTTCTTGAGAGCTGTCGGACATGTTTTAAAAATGCTTCCAAATCAATGACGCCGCTCCGCAGTGCTTCGCCCAAATAGTATATGGCATCCTCGGTGGCAGCTTCTTCAGCATAAGCGTTGAGTAATCTGCAAAGCAACGAATGTACAGACAAATGTTTGCTTACAAAGATCCATTTTTGGAACTCACTGTTTATATAAGGGGGCTGTTGTCACAACCGCTTCATCAACATCAATTCCATCCGTTTGTTCAAGGGATTCCAGAGACTTTTCCAATTCTTGTTCCTTGTCACGTAGAATGACGATATTTTTTCTCAGTTCGGTCTAAAATTCAATTTGTTTTAGATCAAATGACTTTCTGGGAAAAAATAAAATAAAATTCACCTGCTCTCTCTGCAAACGAGCAATGATTGCTTCAATTTTTGTGCTTCCTTCGGCAAGTTCCTGTTTCGTTCGATTAAGCGTTTCAATTTCAGCCTGACATTGATTGACTTTTTCTTGAATACGACGGCGAAGTTTGTCTTCAACTGCACTGATGAGTGAAGCTTTGATGTGCTCTTCAGTGATGGTACCTGTTTGAGTTGGATTACTGGGGTTCTGGAAAAGTATAAATTAAACGTTTGAAATTTACTGATTACGGCTATGCAGTGCGGTGAAAATATATACTCGTATCGATGCAGTGTCACTTCATTTTCAATATTTCAGAAGATTTGTCGCGTTTGCTTACTCGACCGACAGTAAATTTTATTATTATTTTAGCGGAAGAAGCCTAAACCGACCGAATCAATCAAATGGTTTAAATTGTTGATTTTTAGTACAAACCGTTTCACTCTGGAGAGCAATATCAGTCCTACAATAATGCGCTTGAAATACTTTCAAAAATATAAGAATGTAAACATTCATTGCATAAGTGCAAAACTAATAACTTAATTACAAAGATTCTTCCGGTTGTAAGTAAACATTGCTTTTAATTAAATCAATCCATTGCGCTACAGATAATTGGTCTAGTCAGTCTTGCTTGACGAAAACGAATGCTGAACAATAAGCACAAAAGCTGAGCAAACTTCAGACTGGTTGTGCGAATGCAATTAAAAATACCGTCGACTGCATTCGCTCTGACATATTAAACGAATCAATATAACCAATATGACACTTATGATGTTATTGTAGTTATCATATCCGTTGTTATATTTGTTGACCATAACTTATCTGAAACGGTGCGGAGTAAGAGAAGGTTCCAACACCCGATTTTTCACATTGTCAGAAGACTGATAAAAGAGCCTAAAAGCATCAATCCACAATGCAATACCTAAAAGATATATAAAAATACTGCTACTCTTTACGAAACGCAAGAAAACAGAAGATATTTCACTTGTGCTCCATTTATAACCACATCTAAGGCATATATTAAATAACACATTTCTTTACTTTATAATTTTTTAAACTGAATTTCGCTCTGAGTGAAATAACCGAATTTTAAAGCCACCTGAAGACAGGCACTTTGATGTGCGAATAAAAAATATTTTATCACAACGTTTTTCGAAAAGCATTGCTTTACTCCAAATGGAGATATTGGCCTACAAGTCATAACTGCCAGTAATACTGTAGAGCTCAGAGATTCTACTCCTCCAAATTAAACACCTAGTTGGGTCTTAAGAAATAGTGGAATTTGCATGATATTGATGTTGCCGAGAACTCTAAAGTAGTATGCCCGATTGATCCAAATGTTCTCAACGATTTTAAGAAAGATTTTGAGACTCTTACCAAAATTGATGTTGCAAAATGTATTCAAACGCTTAAATTAAATGCAATTGTTGCAAATGGTATACTACTGCGTTTTGTAAAGTTTATAATGCCATACAAAATCAATCCATTGACGCACATTATTAATTTTCGCATTGCTTCATTAACTTTTCCGGACAGTTGGAAAATAGCACGCGTCACACTGGTTGCTAAACAGCCAAATGCGGCAACCCCAACTGACTATCGGCCAATCAGCATTTTGCCTTGTTTGTCAAAAGTATTTGAAAGTTTATTGGCAAGGCAGATTATGAGTCATCTTGATCAAACCATAGCTGCTAGACCGCTCTGGTTATGCTACTAGACGACGAGAGGCAGCAGTTTGATCAAGGTGTTGGATTCAGTGAGATACCTGTTCGTCTTATACGGAAATATCTAACGAATAGATTCTAAAAGTAATTGTTCGGAAAGGAGATGTCAGAATCTATGCTGGGCCCAATCATATTTTGCATATATATCAATAACCAAGCCAAGTCCAAGTACATAAGTGGACTCGAACTAAATACTAACAAATCGCAAACAATTCTTTCGTCACTTCAGCCTTATCTTACGGGTAGTCTGCCTGCTGTTTACCTTGCAGGAAGACAGATCCAATATGTTAACGCTGTTGTTAATCTTAGGGTGACGATTAATTCTTGCTCGCCCTGCAGTGATCACATTTCACGTGCTGGACTGCGTATACTTTGGATGTAGTTAGATCATTACTAGTTCCCATAATTTCATAAGCTGACGTAATTTTTGTTTTATACTGAAGCATCCGTCATTTCAGTCTGTAGTTAAACGTACAGATATTTTATCTTTAGAAAATTCGATTCTTCAGGTAACGTTTTAAAAGTATGTATGCAGAGTATGTTTAAAAACGTTGTCAGTTGGTTGTTCGATACCAAAGAAGCAACCGATAACAAATATAAAAATCCTTAATTAAGGAAGAAAAGAATCCTTAAGTGGTAAAGTGCAAACCTATTCTTGTATGAGAAACATAGTGGTTTTAAATTGAATAGAATGAATGACACAAATTCAAAAGAATCAAATGAATAATGGGAAACCGAACGAAGAGTTCAACTAACATGTAAACGTTGACGCTCGATAGTTTGGATGTAAAGTGGAAAACCGAAAACTAAACAATGGATACAAATCTGAATCTACAAAACGCAAAAACGGGGAGCTAGCGTTAAACACACTCAATTTATATAATTTCAATATAAGATCGTGAATTTGTTTCAAATTCCAAGTAATGAGATTTCATGACTCATATAAGCAGTAGTGTGTACGTAAATGACCCACTTGAAAATAATCATGTCGATTGAAAAAACAAACAATACGGGTTATGTAGAAGGAATGTTTATACATATAGTGATTAAAACCACTTACATATCCCGAATTATATCCAGAACCTTGTTGGAAATTCATGTACGGTGGATAACTTGAATTTCCCGATGACCCGTGTGGCGGTCCCTGGCTCGTGGCAGCAGCATTCGGCATATATGGTGAATAAGGACCAAAATTACTATTTGGCGGAAATGCAGGGAATGCTCCGGCATTACCAGCAGTGGGATACGGTAGAAACGAGCCACCAGCCCCCCCAGGTTGAGGCATGAATGCTGAAAATACGCAAAAGAACTCTTATTGCCAATGTCTATATAAATTATTGAAAAGTGTTTCCTACAGGATGAAGGATACGGCGTCACTTGCTCTTTTGGTCTTGAGTATACAGGTGGTTGCTCACCAAATGTGACAATCATTACTTGAATTAAGCCCAGCAGGTCAGATGAGTGCTAAATGAAAAATAAATATAGTTCTCCAGCTCAGAGCACGCATTTTATTTTATAATTACCGGCTGCCAGTCATGTAAATATGGAAGATATATCTTGCCATTGTGATCAACATACATTGAAACCTTAATCTGCATAGTTGGTGTCGGTTTCACAAAACACATTGGAGCGTTCTGTGGATGAGTGTCCGTCAGCCAAATGCATATCGGAATGTGATAAGTGTTATCTAAATTAGATGATATAATAATAATTCAATCTCTTGATGTTTAAATAAAATATTACTCTTATAAACCACAGGTATGGTTCCTTGTATGTTGAATAAATCCTTTTGTATTCCATCATTGAAAACTGAAAAAATATGCATATTTTAATTTTTCCCTTCGATGAAAAACATTATATTCGCCTTACCAAATTTCTGTAAATTATAACTAAGACTTCGGTAGCTATTTAACGCATCAATCACATCCTTTTTGGTAGCGCTTACGTTTTTATACTAAAAATACATTAATAAAAATACGAATGAAGAATAAATTCATATTCGGTACCTTCGATAATAGTTTAACGATAGTACCCTCGTCCACCATATTTTAATAATCTTCCAAGGATTAAATGAATTATTTGATGAAAATTAGTTAATTGAAAACAAAAACACTAATTTTCTTTCTTCATCACCGAAATGACAGTTCGCGAGATTCAGAATGGGATGAGTAATTTTGTTTTGTTGAAAAAGTCTATTCGTGTCGGGACGGTTGTTAACATTGTTCGAGTAAACTTTACCTTAGATGGGCCAAATATCAAAAATCATTATGTGCGGAGGCTACTGTGACATATAACCTATTTTTATTTAGCTACATATAAACAAGATTACAAATAAGATAAATCTTTTTGCAGAACTAAAGCAAAATATTTAGTAATTCAAAACACATTTTGGAGTTTCATAGAAAATCAAAAACACTTAAGAAGATAATTAGTAATAGCGAACTTTTGAACTGAATAAAAATTTATAGTCAAACTTAAATTCATTTAAATACTTTTTAAAACATAATAACAAAATTTTAAGCATATCCTCAAAACACCAATGCTTTGAAATTTGTTTTCAAGGTTTTGGAAAGAATGCTGTGATAAACGCTTTCGAGAAATCGAGCAGACATATATAATATAAGAGGAAGGGAATTCCACAGTCTATCAGCATAAATTTAAAATGATTATATAATATACCTTCTCAAGCCATAAACGTATCTCACAGCATCATTTAAAGCGATTTGAAGTTTGTATTGAGATAAAGCATCTTAATTGCTTTAAACTTGTTCGGCATATGTGAAAAGCGTGCGATGAGTGGGAACTGGAGTGTATCTGGCTCAAAGTCACAGCTTTCGAAGACAGCCATAAATGCGGCCGATAACAGAGTTGGAGTCATAACACGAAATATGATGATTCACTATGAATCCGAAATTATTAGCATTATTAGCAAAATGGATGTATTGATCCTGCGATGCAAATGTCCTGCAATAGGTCATGGTCATGGAATAATTTGCGATTTTGTGGAATTAATAAAAAGATCATTCTCTGAAGACCATTCGTGAATTGCCGATAAGTTATTAGTAATGTTTTCTGTGAGCTCGTTCATGTTTTCCTGCGAACTTGATGAACGCAATTGAACATCGTCAGCATAAAAGTAAGTGGTTACATTGGGTCAAGAATCGACCCTTGTGGTACACCTTGCACTACGTGTCTAAGTGACGAGCAGCTCTTTCCGATTAAAACCTTCTTTAGTGCCTGAGAACTGGAATGAAAGTTTTTTATCATTTTCCGAATAAGAAAATCATGTCCATAATATAAACTATAGCCGTCGAGCAGCTAAGACCAGCTCTAAATCGTGATTGGAGAGGATAAAGTAACGAGTAACGATGAAGATGTTGTTTAATCTGCTTTGCTATTTACTTCTCAAAGACCTTAGACAGACACCGAAGTATACTTTTTGCTCTGTAGTCATTCGCAGAGGTAGACTTTCGCTTTTTGGGAGCAGATATTACTTTGGCCACCTTCCAAATTTGGGGTTGTGAGATTTTGTGAGACCTCTAAATGCGTAACCAAGCTGAACTCTAGCTCTTGCACTATGCTAGAATATACTGCATGTGTAGTATTCCACAGAAAGCTTTCATTTAAGGTATATTGGTCTATTTTACAATCATCGCTACGATATCCGGCAACACCAATTTGACGCCAGTGTGTTTATGGTGACAGCATAGTATATCAGGTATTAGTTCGCATTGTTCCTATGGGATAGTTTTTATTTTAGTTTGAAGGAGGTCCAAGTTTACCCTGTTAATATCTTTGAAAGCATGAGCAAAATGAGTTATCATGAAAAAGTAAATCGTGGTCTGAAAGAATGTCAAATGATAATTGGTGAAATATGAAAACAGCAGAGGTATCAGCGACAATTAATAAATCTAACAAACTAGGATCAGTACCAGATGAAAAATATGTGGGACAAGAATTTGCAACTATAGATAACACAAGAGAAGAAGAAAGATCACATACTTGACGAGCTCGTCAGTCAGCATTAAAATCACCGCATATAACAACATGTAAAAATTGGCTCTTCATCTTAACGTCTTATTGGTGTTACGGATCTCACCTTCATGCCATCTATCAATTAATTCAGCTAGCAGCTTTGGCTTATTACAATCAATCTATAAGTGCATCCCATCAATCTATCGCGCTTCATAGCCCAGTTTACTGAAATGCTTTGTTCCGAGTTCCGAATTGCGAAGGGCACATTTTCAAATAAGCTTTTAATAAAAGGCTTTAGTTAGCATTAGTTAGATTTAAGTGGATTGATTTATTAAAAATAAAAACCCGACAATATTGTTGACATAAAAATATAGTTACATAACAATTCACATTTAGTACTTAAATTAAATAAAAGGCTTGAAGCAAAAACAGTTTACTCATATCAAAGAGAAATTGCTGTAAAGGACTTAATATTAATTTATTTTTTTCACGTGATGATATTGATTTCAGTTCCCATTTTCGGCATCTTCAAGTTCCTTTGTCTGCAATAATCGACGGTCCTCCAATCGAACACACTTCGGGCAAACCATATTCTTTCGGGTCATGCAGACACGGTGGTATATTGAATTGCATTTATCACATATTATACATCCATCGTCGAACGGATAAATCACCTCATCATTGTTGCATATCTCACAGATATACGCTTTGGCAGTGCACAGCCCACAGTTTCGTATATGTCTGTCAAGAGCACTGTAAACCTTATTTAGCATTTCATAAAGTATACCCGATTCGATTTGTTCAAGATCATTGATTGAGTAGAACTCTGGCGATTGCAAGAGATGTCGTTTTGAACCTAGAATTGAGCAAGTTGTTCACCATAAAGAAACCTCACTCAAGAGTATACTCATACCGATTTGATTGTCTAGGAGTTTATCCTCATTAGCTTTGCGACATTCGAGCAAATATTTCCGCATGAATCCCAAATTGAGGCGTAGTTTTTTTATCGAGCTGAGCTTTTGTAAAAATACAAAAAGCTTCGAATTGACTTCTTCTAGTTTGATGACAGGCTTATCGAGAAATAGATTTATTTCTTGCAGAGAAGCTCGTGATACTTTTCTTGGCACAAAATCCCAATTGTGGACAATTCGTGCCGGGATAACTGAAACATCATTCCAATGACAAGTGGGGCAATAATAAAATCCATTGTAATCACATAGCCTTGGTTCAACCCAACTGTTTTCTGCAAAGAGATTTAAAATGTGAAATACAAAAGAGCGAATGTGGCAAACAGAAGTAAAAGGCACTACACTAAAAGCATTTACCTATTAGAGCACTGAAAGTACATATATATATATGAGAAGAATAAAAAACGAAAGTGAAGTGCTTGTTATATTCTAAAACGAATTCTGATTTTTTAAAGAGAACCAAATTAAAAAAAAAATTGTATTTTATTGACTTGTTGTAGATTTGTTACATTAAGTTCAAAATTTGCTTTTGGTGAAGCGTCCATAAAACGCAACATTTGTTTTTAAAATCCCGCGGTTTGGATAATACCATTAATTTCATATCAAAAAGATCGATAATGTAATTCAAATAAGAATCATAAACATGCAACTATAAAGTAAGTCAAGAAGTACCCAGTTGCAACTACACATCTTTAAGATATATATTAGAGCGTCAATAAAAAAGGGACTTATGATACGCTTAAATCTGTTTTCGAACTTAAATATATGCAAAGGTTAATACAGCTGTTACTAATCAGGAAAGTGGTGAACAATTTAATTCATTCATAAGTAGATAGACGTTACCTAAGACTTTTGTAAAGTTTTTGAAAATGTTTTTCATTTATATATAGGGTTTTTAATATTACAATTATTGTAGAAACCAATATCATATAAAAAATGATTTTCACTCATTGATTTGCACATAAAACTATATTCTATAAAAGTATAAATCTATTTATCAACTCTATTTAAGTTTTTCTGAAGTACCAAATCTAAATTTAGCCAAGCATAGTTATCCAATTTGAAATAGGTTATCATAGTTACTAAATCATTTCTTATTATTAGGCAAAACATTGTTGTTTAATATTGAATATTTATAAATCTCTGTATCGTGTGTAAATGAATCGGACTGCTTTGCGTGCGGTTAAATTTTCAAATCTTTAAATAATATCTGACAATGGATTGGTCCAACTATCCGAGCCGTCATAAAAAATAAAATAAAATTTGTTTTGCTATACTGCTCTCGCATTCGTTCTTAAATAAGTCAAACATAATTTTCATTATAAAACCTCATTAAATATTTGTATTTTTGTAATGAAAATATAAAATGTTAAGAAATGAAATAAAGTTATACCCTGATTTTCGGAACCCTTGCCAAAACAACGTACTGTGGTCGCATCAGCTACATAAGCAATAAAAAATAAAAATAAAACTAAACATGCAGAAAAAATCTTGTACAAATTTGTACTCACTAAAGTTCAAGGAAGCCTGGCATTCAACACATCTGTAACCTTGAGCGGCTAATCCAATTTCTGGACATATTTCTGGAATTGGATACTTGCGCTCTGAAACCACGACATGGGCACAAACACGCAAAATGTCATCAACGCACTTACTGTGCACAATAAATTTGCAATCATTGCAGATATAAGAAGCTTGCACCACACTCCAAATAATGCCAGTACAATGGTCACAGTAAGAACGGGCATTTTGTAAACTTCTACCAATCTGTCGCACACTAAAGTGATGTCCAATAACTGATTTGAAGGATGGTTCACACTTGTTTGGGTCTTCTTCAGCATCTTTCAGCTCTTTTAGTTCGTATCGCAGTTCAACCAGATGACGTACCAACCATTTCCGTTCCTCACTTACTTCATCCGTATTGAGCACTAGTTCCTTACAAGTTTGAATAGCTTGTTCTAGATTGGACACAGTTGCATCAGAGTTCAAGATCAATTTCCATTGTTCTTTTATTAGAGTTGCTGGAATAGTGAGGGATTTGTCTGCTGCAGAGTCATCTGAATGCGATGATGAAGGTGTAGAGAGGTTTATATAGGAAGAAGCACTTTCGCTTATAAAAGTGGTTAATGCACTCGGGATACTAACTAAACTTTCACGAAAGGAATTCATTTTTATGTTACATTATATGCTAGAGCACATATATTATCAAAATAAGAATTTATATTTTGCTTCTTCTATATTTTGACGGATCCTACTTCTATTTACAAAATATCTGAGTCTGTCAGCTGTTTCGTAGAAACATAATTTAGGGGTCCATTCACAATGTTCTGGATTTTTGTATTTTTATTCTCATTAGACATTTATCCCTCATTTTATACAAATAGCTGTGTAATTTGTATTGTTAATTTAATATATGAATATTTAGTATTACGAAAGCCGTGCACTTCTGTTTTATTACTCAAACTTGATTTCATGTGTACTTCGTGATAACTTTTTTTATTAAAATATAATTATATTATACTTTTGTTAAAAATACAATATAGCTGTTAAACGCAGTTATTATAGCAATACAAGAAACAAGATGACACGAGAACAAATTCGTGTTGTTCCTTTTTAACATAGAAATGGTAAATATGAGAGAAAAAGCTGATTAGATCAGGTAATTTTGAGTCTTAATGTATTAGGGTTTTTTCAGCGATAAGCATATTATTCTTGATAATATTTTTATAGTAGTTTTGTTGCGTATTCCTGTCAAGTTATAACGTGAAATTGCTCTTAAGTTTCATTCTTCGAGAGCAAAAATGTCTACATGTTAAATATATGCTTGGACAATTGTGAATTGTACTAACAGTGTCTGTTTGTTTATTCCCTTTCATTACTTTGCGACGAAATTTTAAAATGTTTATATATAAAAAATACGTTTTATATCTAAATTCTCCGAAAAAAAACAAACCAATAGAAAATCATAATCAAACAGAGCTTTGAAATTTAACAAAATACGTTAAGTATTGACATATGTCAATCGCAAGAGCACTACGAAAACTGTCATCTACCAAAATATCAAAACACGTGTGATTATTCCGAATAGAAATATACTGTAAGAAAAATTACAAAGTTTTATTCCAAACATGAACAATAATAACAAGCTTTTCGATGACTCTGAAGATAGTGAAAGCGATATTCGATTTAACACAAATGCAGACTATGCAAATTCATATAATAAATTTAGACAAAAAGAACTTTTGAAAAAATGTAAAGATTTTAAAACAAAAAACAAAACATCGGTGTTTTTTTTTATAACGAATTTCTAATTTCCCTATTTACTTAGATAAGGATCAAGAAGCGGATGCTTACGGCTCCGATTCATCGAGTGAAAGTGAATCAACAGACGACGATGATACCCTTGATCCCAAGTTCGACCAGGAATTCTTCAAAACTCTTTCCTCATTGAAAAGCAGAGATCCAGCTATTTATGATAAGAACACACGATTTTTCGAGGGCGTGGATGAAGTTGAGGGACAAAAGAAAAAGCCATCCACAAAGCCTGTTACCCTGAAAGACTACGAACGTAAAATAATTCTAGAGAATGATGGCAAGTTTGAAGGTATTAATTTGAATATGCAAGAGAAGTTGATACTTTTTTGTTAATGCCTGTTTAAAAAAAAAAGATTCAGAAAACGAAGATGAAGAGACGGCAAACAATATTCGAGCTTCGTCACCCACATATGTTGAAGAACAACGGAAATTGAAAGCCGAGTTCAAAAAGGCCATCAATGCGGACAATTCTGACGAAGAAGAATTCGGTGGTATTTTCAAAAAGAGAGTTAAATCCAATGAGGAAAAGGTTTGTATTGTTTCCTATTACAAACCCAAATAACAATGTGTTCTCATATAATTATGAAGGATAAAGAAGAAGCAGATTTCACGAAATGGCTTGCTGGAAAGAAGGATGACGTCGAGGAGCAAATAAAACAGACATTAGCACCTTTGAAAAACTACTGGTCCAATTCTAAACTTCCACAAAGAGAAAAATTCCTAAGAGACTATATTCTCAATCAAGGGTAAGTAAATGCTAATTTCACTGCAAAAAAAGTTCCTTGTTTTCTATACACCATTTTATCCAGGTACGAGAAGTCGAATTTCGCTGACATTCCCACATATGAAGAAATAGTTGGTGAGGACGACAATTTCTCCGAAGACGAAAAGGAAGTTGAAAAACAAGAAGAATTTGAACACAAGTACAATTTTCGTTTTGAAGAGCCCGACTCGGAATTTATAAAGCGTTATCCTCGTACTATTGAGCAGTCGGTAAGAAAGCAAGATGACAAGAGGAAGCAAAAACGGCAAGAAACAAAGGAGAGGAAGGAACGTGAAAAGCTACAGAAAATGCAAGAGCTTGAAATGGTGAAGGCAATGAAGAAAAAAGAAATAGAAGAAAAAATAAAAAAACTGAAAGAGGTTACTGGAAATGATGAATTAGGATTCAAGGATGAAGAATTGGAAGATGAGTTTGACCCAGAGGACCATGACAGACGAATGCAAGAACTTTTCAATGACGAGTACTATGAGGTAGACGAGGGCGAGGATAAACCCGAGTGTCCAGATATCGATGAGCTGAAAATTGAGGATTGGGATAACTTCGATCCATTTAAAGATTTCGATGATTATGAACCGCATTGTGAGGACGATGATTTCAATATGGACTGCGAATATAATCCCAACTCAAAGGAAATGTTGCAAACGGAACTAATTGAAAATAGCCGGGACAACAGAAAAAAACGTAGAAGAAATCGTTTCATGGAAGCCATCAAAGCCAAGAAACCCGTTTTCGATCCAAATGATGAGAAAACTTACGAGGAATATATTGACGAGTACTACAAGCTGGATTGTGAGGACATGATAGGGGACTTACCATGCCGATTTAAATATACAGAGACAACACCCAACGATTTCGGACTGACTATTGAAGAGGTTTGATCATTTTTTCTTCACTTATTGCATAAAAATTAGCATTTTAATTGAGATTGAAAAAGACCTTGGGAAGCAAAATTCTTGTGGATTAGAGTTATGTGAGGTTAAAGTTATATACAAACGTAAGGATGGGTTGTAACTATGGAGCGAAGAAACCCAATAAAGAGATTAGAGATTTGACTAGAAGTTATGCGATCTCAGCAGTTATAAATAGATCAATGATAATTAACAATTTCGAGTGTTAATTGACCATTTTGCGACGCTATAATTGTAGATTTTAATTAAAAAGAATACTGTTTTATTCAAAATTGACATTTTGTTCGAGGACGAGGATGCACTAAAATTTATAATTTCATTTCAGATTCTGTTGGCTAAAAACAAAGAACTAAATCAATGGGCGAGTCTAAAGAAAGCCGTTCAAATCCGCCCGGAATACGTTGAAAAGAAAGAACAAAGGTTGTACAAAATGAAAGCGAATAACGAGTTCCTTAAGCGAAAAATATTCAAAAGTCTTTATGGAGAAGAGTAAGTAATTGTGGCGTACAAAATCATTAACTGTATCACTACTACGAATACTCTTTAGATCAGAGGAAGAGATGGACAGTAACCAGACAACATCGGTCAAAAACCAGGATCAACAATTGGCGAAGAAGAACACGAAAAAGAGAAAAATTGGAGTCGGCGATGGAAACGAAAAAGTTGCAGACAACCTTAATATCGGTGAATCCATTGATGTTACGGCAGAGGGTCCGATTGAAAAAATAAAAGTTAATCCTGAAACTGTCACGAGTACTAACGTTGATCCAGCTTCGCTCAACTCTGGCAAGCGGAAGAAAAAGAAGAAGAATAAAAATAAGAATAAATCTGCAGGTGTCATGGGTGCAGACCATAGCTCCAAAAATCTTACTCCGACCACCGACGAAAAAAAGAAGGATCTAACCAAGATAACCTCTATTAATCCATTTAGTAACAAAACAAATGTTTTTGTTCGTGGAAAATTCAATAACAACAACAAGAATTCAACATTGAATGGAAGCAAAAATTCTAATCGAAAGAATTTCAGCAAAAGTAAAGCTGTGCAAAAATTCAAGTCCAGCGGTGATAGCGTAGAAAAAATCACGGATCAACGCCTTGAAGCCTATGGAATCAACCCAAAGAAATTCCATAAAAAGCAAAAATATGGCAACAAACAGTCGTAGGAATTGTTAGCACTTTTTTAATTTTAAATTTGGTTTAAGCTTTAGAGTAAGTACCATTTTTGTATAAAGATTTACAAGCCCAATAAGAAATCAATACAGGAATGCCGTGTTGAATATTTATCTCATGCTTCAGCCATTATTAGTTTCGCCAATATTGTCTGACGTCGATTTCGTCATATCTTTTGGGTTTAAGTCGAGTCACTTTTCACATATCAATTGAAATGTCTCTTGTCGCCGCCTGAATTGGGTGGTCGTACACTGTTGGTTTATAATTCCGGAATTCAAAGTTCTCATCCAATCAGGAACCATTTCGAATTATGTCCAGTCAGAAGTGGCAAAAAATTATTGGTTGTTTTTATTTCTTTGGTTAACATCCAGTGTGCTAAACAAAGTTTTCAAATATCCGCCAGTGATCTTTGAAGCGGAGGTTCATCGTGAACTTAATTGTGTTCTTTCTAAGCTAGAGCATTCCACTTGTTCGATGTAGCCAAGTAGTCGGCGGATTTTGCCTTCCGGACTTGATTCACGTAGAGATCGTATAGTAGGCGGTTGTAAGCAGAAACAAAATAATGGAAAGATGGAACTTAATTTGCTTGATACACACGAAGAAAGCATTGATATAGACTTTGTGAATTAAAAAAACATTTTTAATTTAAAAAACTGGAACCAATTGACGAAGAAGTTCCTTGTCTTTTATTTTTAAGCCACGAAAAAAATTCTTTCTGATGTTCGACTTCTTCTAGATCGCTGTCAGAAACCGCAGATAAGCGGTACCGCTTAAATACCCTCGATGAGATTTATCGAATCTAGCTAGAGGAAAGTCTCTGGAGGTGTAAAACCGTTAACATGCACCCGCTCGTAATACCTATCCTTGGGGTAGTAGGCACCAAAGACCAGATTGTTGACAAAGTTCATTGTTTTTGCAACGTGATTCCGTGTAAGCTTTATTAGAAAGTTGTCTACTCCCATTATATTTGTGCTGTTATATTTTTTGTACTCATTCTGTTCTGTATCACCTAGGCAAGCCCTGAGGCATTGCCTATCAAAAAACCGATTCCTCCCCATCAAGCTTCTTCGGTGTTGAACCGAACGTGGAATCCATAGACGAGCATAGGCCGGACGAGGGCCATTTAGCAGATTTCTTTTAACATGGCTGTCTCTTTGTTTGAGCAAAAGCGACCTTGGTTCTGTCGAGAGTATCATCTTTATTTTGGTAGGAATATAGAAACTGGTCTAGCCATAAACCGAAATATCGGACTACACTCCGACTCGCCAGTGACTCCGTGCGGTCCCACAATTGACACCTTTCGCTTACTCTTTATGGTATCCCTAGAGGTCCAAGACAACCGCGTCCTAAACAATATAATTTCGCATTTCTAAAATTTAATCTTTTACCTCCGGTCGTCGCAATATTGCTGAATGTCTTCGAAGTCACGCTGCAAGTAATTTTTAATGACTTCAATCTTCAAACCTGATCTGTACGCAATCAAGTTGTCTGCGTACGGTATGGCATGAGGAAGTGTTCCTACAAGGTCACTGGTGAATATATTGAAGAGGATCGATGAAATGACAATGCAAATGATTTGATAATTTAAATAAGCCATTAGAAATTACATTGCCATTTTTTGCTAACCGCTTATTGATCAACATGTTAACAAGTATGTGTAACAGTGGTTTGCAGATGCACAGCCTACTCAACTCTTAAATGAGTCCTTCTAACGATACGGTATCTTAAGTACTTATAATGGTTGTGGGAGTTCTATTACAGCTCCCTAGAATAATGTGATTTTATTGCTGGAATTTAATGCGTTCAACAACGCTTACAAAAGATGAGGGATGTGAATATGAAAACAATTCTCAAATCGCATTTTTTTGTACGATCCCACATATGCATATCCTTTTTTGGATTTATTATCAATGAAAATTTGAAATGGAATTAAAAGTTAACATAAGTATTTCATATACCATATCCTTTTTTTCTGCGAGCCAACTTACTTGTATTGTTGAGGAGGGCAATTTTCTCTTCAAATTTAAACAGTCAATTTTATTTTGGAAAAAGTTTTACATAAATAATTGAGATATCACTAAGCCTGTTAGGGGTATAAAAAAAAAACACCTTGTTTTCAGGAAAATAATGAAAGCACCTCATTGATTTGTCATACGTCGGTAATGCTGTTCGCTGGAACAACATCTGTCAAATGGAATGCTGAAAAAATATTTACATATTTGTAAGAACAGGTAAGTTAATATTCTTGAAACTAAAGATGTAATTATTGAACATTTGTTAGACCATATAAGATCGTAAATTATAGGAAAACGATGTCTGAAGCCGAAAGTACTGTAACAGAAAAGGAAGCCACAAATGATAAAGACACATCTAAAGGTAAACGTCCAAAGTTTATTTATATGCACAGCCCAAAACAATTAACTTTGTTTATAGTCTGCATCCTCCTGAACGCAACTGGCAATGTACCAATCATAAAAAAACGTAAATGGACTGTGGATCCAAACAAAACCGTAAGTTCAATAATGCAATTTTTTCACCACTACTTGAAAATGGATCCCCAAGAACAACTTGTAAGATATTTACAAAATTTTTACATCCATCCAATTATAATTGTATTTTCAACAGTTTCTGTATGTAAATCAAACATTTGCACCCTCGCCCGACCAGATAATTAAGAATCTTTATGACTGTCATGGTACAAATGGAAAGCTAGTCCTATACTACTGCAAAAATCAAGCCTGGGGATAAATGCGGAGACCACTCAATTGTGTCGGCACCGCCTTGTTTATAAATTTTTGGAAAACTACTTGACTCGTGTCTATTCAAGTTTATTTTACTGTAATACATTAGAATATATTATAAAGCACTGATGTACTCATTCCTTTAATTATCGCCTCGAAGAGCTTCCAGTTCATCGGCTGCTTCCTTTGAAATTCTGTGGTATTTAGCGATTGCCGGACGATAGTAGTAAGCTTTGTAATCGTTACGTTCGGACATTTTGGCACGAACGTCCTTCTCAAGTTGCCTTTAAATATACAGCTTTAAAACCAAGTTCACTTTCAATGAGCAGCTTACCTGATCATTGCCTTTTCATTTTCCTCATAAATGAAGTGGCACATTTTTTCGTACTCTTGTTGTGGTGATGGGTGCACGTATCTTGCTATAAAACGTGAAATCGGGTGCTAAAAAAAAACAACAATCATTTAAGACCTTCATTGACAAGCATAGCTTTGAGATACCCTCTCGTATTCCCAATGTTTTGGCGTGTAATCTGGGGGAGTTTCAGTAAGTGTGGCAGGTCCAACGAAAATGTTACTATACGTGACAATTGCTACGATTGGAATAAGCCCGATCATGACATAGAAGTGAAGCATGTCCTTGAATTTGTTCCATTGATATCTTGATGGTGTTACAAAGAATGTTTTATCGTGTCCACTCATTTGCCGCAGTTGAGTCTGAATTACTGGAAGTAGAATTGTGCATTGTTTCGGTTATGATATGTTGCGTAACGGTGAACCTTGCTTTAATAACTACCACTCTTTGTTGCGGGCGCATTCAGAAGGTTGCGATATTGAGATAGGGCTAGGGTTCCTGACCCTCTGATAAGGCTGCTAAATACGACCATTTTCGATAGGAAAGGCTTTATTTCTTCCGTAAACTTTTGCTACGAATCAAAGTGGACTGCAGAAAGTTCTGTCCTTCGTGACAGCAAACATTTGACATATGTGTCGATCATACAGTGTTATATGAAGTCGTGCCAAGTTAATTGAAAATTATAGGGTAACACCTTTGAGCTTGAAAAAGAATGGAAGGATTTTTTTTTTAATGTTTGTATCAAAAGCGTGTGATCGTGTGTTGAAATAAATCTAACAAACTTACGATGAGTCTACGCTGCTAAAGTTTCATACATTGTGAAGAAAAGTTCATTATTTCCATATCAATGTTTTAATTTTTCAAGCATGAACATGAGGTCATGCATATCGCTTGTGAAGATATGTAAAAATGCCGTTGAAGACGCGTTTCATCGTAAATATCGTAAGCTCAATCTCAACAATGGAGTTTTTTGGTTCTTGACTTTGATCTTAATTTTTTCTGATTTAAAATTATGTTGCAGTGTAGCTTTTGCTGCATATTCGAACCAAATCAACAAATAAGGATACACGTACACGTTTCGACTAAAGATAAAAGATTGCTCAAGTGATTGTTCAAAGACTTGCTGATAAAACATACAAACCTCACACATTTAAAGCAGATATAGGAACACGCAAACCATCTGTAAATTATTATTAAATATCTACATTTACGGTTGGGGCAATCAACACCAATATTTATATAAAAAGAGTTCTTCATGTGGGGCATCCATATGCAAGTCAGTCAGGAATGAAACCGTTCAAAGAGAGATTACTTACTTTTTAATATAATAACATAATAGAACCCCAATCTTTGTAATGCTCAGGAGCCAGATATAAATAATATTTCCTAAATAGATCATATTTTAATTAAGTCCAACTAATGTCCTAAACAACTTTTAGTTAAAGTTAAAGTTTAGTTAAAAACTGAGAGAAATTCCGAATGTCTGTTTATAAATAATAGTACTAACTCATGCAAAGCCTTTGTAAACATTGTCTTATTTGATTCGTTCGCCAAAATTAGCTTGGCAGCACTGTACATCAAAAATACAACTTCGTCCAAGGGACGTAGTTTGCTTTGAAACAACAGTAAAAGCAAAATGTCCATTGTCTGCAATTGTTTTGCAGCAAATTTTAATTTTATTTTTCGAAACGCAATTATTTTACACATTTGTTTGTAATATTTTCATTGTCTTGTAAATTTTCTATCAAACGAATCATATCCCAAATAATTGAGTGAAATAGAGGTGTGTGTACTGAAATAATAAAGAAAAACAAAATAGTATCAGAAAACAATCCCAACAAAAGTGCCCCGCCGTTGATAAGAATAAACAGTCTGTTTTATTATTTAATAAACATACTTAATTCGCTTAAAAATACTGTTTCAAATGTGAATGTATTCTTACTCGGTTTTGTAGATAGTCTTTACATTTGTGGTGTTAAGACAAATAAAAGAAGTGACGTCAATTAATGAAAAAAAAACAAGAATTTCTCCTTTTAATGCAAAATAAACGTTCGAAACATCAGTTAATGATTCCGTTTTGCTTTATTTTCAGTCTGAGAACATAATTATTTTATATTGTAAAACATAAGAGTGTAAGAAAGCAGCGTAGTAATGGATCCAAGCAGAACTGCTAACTTCGGGTCAGCATCAAAACTGCCAGGTAAGCTTAAATCAATCATGACATTGTAAAAACGTTAACAAATTGCATTTAACATCTCGCTTTATTTCCTTTGTCAATTTCTAAGAAAGATTACGTACGCTTGTAACAACTTTAGACTTTTGTTTGTTAGTTGAATTGAATAAAGATTGGGTACTACCACAGCTGTCATTGGGAAAAAAAATATAAAACAAAGGGCTATTTCTGCACCTGTGGTCATTGCAGATAGTTGTGATAACAAATAACAATTTTAATTTTGATAACTCCGTATGAGTAATTTTTGTGTAATCTTTTCGTATAGCAAAAATATTTCCTAAAGTTTCCTCTTATCAAACTATACGCATTCATTCATAGAACCTGTCGTTCGAGTAAACTGCCAATAGATTAAATTAGACATTCGATTGCTCCCTCGTTTGAATCCATATGTGACAATAATTGATCGCCAAATCAAAAAAAGCAACTTGTCAAATGATTGATCTCCTAACAAATCATCTTGTTACCTCTACTTAAATTACCTTCAAACAAAACATGTCTTATTTTTCGTGCAACTTTTCAACATCTCCAAATGTGAGCCACATCCAAGCCACGCACGTAATAATGTGCACACGTTGTAAGATTTGTGTATGGTGAACAGAATCGTATGGCTAAGTGGCCTGTTAAGCTGCCTATTTGTATCATTTTACACTGAATGAATTGAAAATAGTTATTATTCGGAAGGTTACCTATCGCTCGTTCGATGCCATTTGGCTACTCGCTGAGCCAAAAGTCGATGCTTATTTGTGAAGCTGAAAAAAAAATAGTTTTTGAGGTGTCCATATAACAATTTAAAATCTGAAAAGTACATACGCTTGGTTTCAAACAATGTTGGGTATTTGATTAAATAATTCTGATGAGTCTGCACCCAAAGATGCGAGAGTATAGCAGCGTGAACAAATTTTACTTGCTCTTTGGATTTGCGGCAATTATGATGCCGCAGATTGATACAAAAAATAGTTCATATCATCATAAGTAATATTTCTGAAACGGAAGTATTTGGTGAAAAAGGTTTACCAGATGTATTGGTACACTGAGCGTGGTTCGCATCATATCTGTTGCCATAAATCAATGAGTTTTGATGGTGCTTTTCTTTCTGCTTCATGGGTATGTCCTAAGCTTGCTAATGACCTGGGTATTTGGAAAATATATTTAGCAGCACAGATTGTATTATATGTGGCAACTCTGTTTAGGTACTGGACGTTGGGTATATTAAACGTTGAAACTGAGAATACTCAGAATATATGATGTTGAGGTGATTGCTGATCTCAATTATATTAAACGCACTTTTTGAATCATCATTAAACCATATGTTTTGCAAAAAGACGCGAAGCGAATTTTACACTTTGCATTAGAATTTGAATGTTACATTTTATTGTTTCTGTGTATTTTTTTAATTTGTGCAGCTAGTAGAAGTATTTAAATAAAATCGCAGGGCTGTTTTATAGTAATCAGTAAAGGTATGTTTAATTTTGATAATTTACTGCCAACTTATTCAAGACAAACCAAAATTCATGAATTATTTTAAGCAGATGGCGAGAAAACAGGGCAAATGTATCAAAAAATATGATATTACAGGAAACCGGTTTTTTTTTTTAAATTGCAAAATTTTACCTCGTTCTCGGCGGTTGCACTTTAATTTCAAAATTTTCTTGAAGGCACTTCCGGAAGAAATTTAAATAATCAACCGAAAAAAAACCCTGCAAGCTGTCTCTGTATCAAGAAATCAACTGCTATCTCTAAGTCCCTAAAAACTTTCATTACTTCAGGCGAGATTTTACGAGCAGTGATAGGTTGAATTTGCTGTTTGGATATCAAGGATTTTTTCCATAGCTGAAAATATAAATTTGCATTGAAACCTCTTTGTGAGTTGTGTATTTTACCCTTCATGAAAATTGTTCTTTGATCCCTTCAATCCTCACTGTGAGAACTAATAATACTCCCACGGAGAGGGTGTAGGTATCTTTATTTTCCTTAGTAGACTTATTTCTTCGTGCACTAGCCTGTTGTATTGCAGATATATTGAAATGGTAAAGTTTTCTTTTTATTTTTCTATCAATCATTGTATTAATTCAATTTCTAGCGCAGCAATTTTGCTTTAAGTGGTTTGGCTCCTCTCGGATAACTTAATCTTTCGATCGTGGGAAGTTTAATTTGGTTACTTTCACGTTTTTGCTTGTATTCTCTTCCTTTTCTTCAGATTCATTTCTACATATTGATACTAAGCCAATAAAAAAAATAAAACATTTTGATTTTACCCGCTTAGAGCTCCGACACGGTTATGTTGTTCGGTTGCATGCATTTATATTTATTTTTTGTTTATATAAACGAGGTAACAGCAATCGAAAATGACCTTGTTCTTATGAATAAAAATCAATTAAAAACTGTGCTGTTTTCCTTAAACTAGCGAAAACTTCACTAGTTAAGACAAATTTCACCTGCGGAGAATTCACTTACGTTATAGTTTAGCTATTCTTATAACAATTTAAATAAAATATTCTCGTCTGTGCAGGTTTGAAAACCTTATTTCCCTGTACTTGTTACCTGTAAAGATCTGTCCCACAGTAAGATTTGACTACACTCATTAATAAATAGTAAAGAAAATTTCGAAATACAAGGCTTGAGAAATTTAGCTGTTGTATTGATTTTCAATTATTTAGTAAACACAAATATAAACTTATCATTAAGTGTATTATAAAATATATTCAACTTTAAGGTCCAGCGATAAATCTAGTAGTTGAAAACTCCGAGGAACAACTTCCAAGCCTGTCGGATCTCCATGACTTTGAGCCTAAGCTGGAATTCGATGACACCGAACTTCTTACACAAACTCCTATTATAAGTAATATAATTTTCGATATTTTAACGTTCTGCCTTGAATTACAAATTCCTTCATCTGTTTTTTTAGAAGATGTAATGGTTGACGATTTTGTTCTAACCGGTGGGTAATAGCTTTATTATTGTTATTATTATCTTATATGATTTTGTACTTTTTTAGCTGGTGAAGAGATTGAGGAAGCCGAAATTGTGAACCCGCTCGAGGACAACGACTACGAAGATCAATTAAGAGAGGTGATTTTAAATGCGAAATAATATATGTTCTTTGTTGTTTAATGTTTGTTTTTAGCAATCAGAAAGTTTTACAACCAATAAAACAAAATGTGATTTCCTTGGAACAGACAAGCAGGGTCGTCACATATTTGGAATATACGCATCACGTTTTCCCGAAAAGAGTCAAATGGAAAAATTTATAAGGTATGTATAGATTTCGTTTGTCTTTTTATTGCATCGTGTCTGAGTGAATTTCCATAAACAGGGAACTTATTAAAGAAATTGAACCATACGTAGAGAATGACTACATTCTTGTGTACTTCCATCAGGGACTTAAAGAGGACAACAAACCCTCTGCACAATTTCTCTGGAATTCGTATAAAGAGCTCGACAGAAATTTCAGAAAAAACCTAAAAAATCTTTACGTCGTCCATCCTACTTGGTTTATTCGCGTCATATGGAATTTCTTTCGTCCATTCATAAGTGAAAAGTTTCGCAGAAAACTAGTCTACATTTCAACTCTGGATGAGTTGCGTCAAGCGTTGGGATTGACAAAACTTAAGCTTCCCGATAATATCTGTGAATTTGATGATAGGTTAAATTCTAATCGTCGACCTGTGCCTAGCAGTGTTACAGATAGTTCAACGAACAGGACTGCACAATTTGGTGTGTCACTGAAATTCATCACTGTAAATAGTCCATGCTTGAATTCTATTCCACCGATTGTACGCAAATGCGTAGATTCCCTATCAATTACTGGTGTCATTGATACGGAGGGTATATTTCGGCGATCAGGTAACTATGCCGAGATAAATGATCTGAAACAAAGAGTCAATAAGGGGGAGGAGGTCGACTTGAAGGACGTCAATGTTCACGTTATAGCGGGGTTACTTAAATCATTTCTGCGAGATCTTAGCGAACCCTTGCTTACATATGAATTGTACGAGGACATCACGAGTTTTTTGGGTAAGCGAAGTGCAATTGATTTTCTTCGTCACATAACAATTTCTTACTCTTGTGTAGATTGGCCCAAGGAGGAACGTTCACGAAACGTTACACAATTGATAAGGGAGAAGCTTCCGGAAGAAAATTATGAACTATTCAAATACTTGGTCGAGTTTTTAGTAAAGGTAAGCATATTTTTACCTTACAATTAGCTGTATATATAAAAGTCTGAGTAAAAAATCTAAATTGTGTTTACTAATACAAGTTCTAAGCGAAATAATTTCGCTTGGAGATAGCGGTTAAGGGAAATTAATATTTTTCATCATCTGTTCCTGTAAGAATGGAATTTTTAATCTCAACTTTAGGAATTTCGGAATTTGAGGCTTTACGCATAACATAACGACAATAAGCATTACAAATGAGTGCAAAATGATATAAAAAATTGAACAAGTCTTAAAGTTTTTCAATACCTTATAAAAAATGTTTGGAAAAAATTGCATTATAAATGCTGATCATGTTATTAATATATAGTAATAAATAATAGAGAAATCAAACCTTGTTTATTTCAACCTCTTTGTTCCTCAATTATTGCGATTCATTTATTGTTATGCCATTGAAATAATATTACTTAAAGAAATGTTGTTAAAGACTACTTCTTAAATGTGCAAATTTAGAAAATATGACTTACTATTCTTACAACGTACAGCAAACATAAAGAACTTGATTTGGTTTCAAATTGAATAGTAAATTAATTCATATAAATTTTTTTATTTTCATCAAAATTAAGGTTATGGACTGCGAGGATCTCAACAAAATGACCTCATCGAATCTGGCAATTGTATTTGGACCCAATCTCATCTGGTCAAGACACGCACAAATGTCGTTGGATGAAATAAATCCAATCAATGCATTCGTAGATTTTGTTCTCCAAAATCACAAGGACATTTATTTGGTCGACATTAATAAAAAGCCGTCACCCATGGATTAACCTCGGCTGTTATAATTTCTTTTACAGGGTGTTATAATTTTTCAATGCTTTTTATAAATACAAACTTAATTATTCTTATATTATTTATGTAACTATTCTGTCTCTTTTTTTTTATTAAATTACCAAAGAGAATTATTTTTTATAATATGTTTGCACACATTCTTCGATGTAACAACGATTTTTTTTAATCATTATTTAATTGTATATTATCAGTTTTACTTATAAAACAAACGTTCTAAAAAACGAGAATATATTTGCACACAAAAAACTTCACACAAATCTGCAGTGAGATTATGTTTACTTTCAAAAGCATCATGGAGTAAAACAAATGTAGAATATATATAAAATCCAATAAATGAAAATAGTCCTTTTGATACATCACTTAACTGAGAATGTTAATACCCAGCATAAAGTGTTGGTACAAGTTTTTACTACCAATAATCGTTACCGTTCTTTTTTGAGCAAATAAAAAAATAAATTTATATTTTATTACACATGCTGAAAGCACAAAAAATAATGTTACTAAAAAAGTGACTCTTTAACTACGTTTTTATACACACAATTATGGGAAATCAATGTCTATCGATGAACCAACAATATTCTAAAACAAAAAAGAAAGTCAAACAAGTAGATACAATATGTAAAAAAAAAATATCCTTAATAAAAGTTGTTATTAATAGAATTAGCGGAGTTTTTTTGAAGTCCTTAACAGCGAAATAGATATGAAAAGTATTGTATCATGTTTAATTTTGTATACGTCCAACCAAAGGGTTTCTCCATAATTTGCTGAGTCAGAAGGGAGTATATGTTGCTGAAGGTTCCGAAAATTATAAAAAAATTATGCCGCGAAACTAGTAGAAATGGCCCATTAATCGAACAAGTAAGGAATAATCTCTTCGTCAAACTTATTCGTGTATATGAAGCATTTTCTTCGGAAGCTAGCTGTCATTCGTGGTCGGAGCAAGAGCTCCGTCGTCTCCTGGTGACGCTTGGAGATAAGGTCTATAAGAAATATAGAAAGACCATACGTACTTGCTTCAAGTGTAATGTGCACATTTCTTTAGACAAATTACAAAAAAATATGCCACAAATTTCGAGGAATCAAACTAATTTTGTTTCGCTATGTAATTTATTATTATTAAATATATACACGTTGCCATAATATCTTAAAATGTTTTTTCACAATTCGTTTTGTGTAGGTCAAGTAACAACAATTTTTCATTCATTTTTTTGTCACGAATTTAAGGTTTTTTCATACAAAAAGTTAAATCAAATATTAAATACGTGTTTTAATAATATGCATATGTGTTTTAATAATATGCACATACAGAACAAAGCTATTTAAAACGAAAGTATTGAAATCTATAACAGAGTTCATTGGAGGTGTGATTAAAATGAGGTTCATTTATGCCGGGTTAAACAAGTAAAGGAAGAATGTTATTGAGATGTCGTCAACGCACAAGCAACAGCTCTGATATATGCATGTGGTAATATAAGCTGACAATATCGATATCCCTAAATTTGTTGGTTTTAAAATTCAAGAATAAAGCTCTATAGCTATTCTCTGCACGCGCTAAGAGGAAAAATATAATCTTAAACCCAAAAATAGAAAAAGTAGGATTTATGTTTAGTTTTAATATTGTCACTCGTATAGTCCGCAACAGCTGCTATATAATCATCTGTATCTTCTTTCCACTTCTGGTAGTATTTTCAATGTCCTGGTGTTTGTTACAGGCCGTTGCGAATTCATGTTCAATACTAGTTCAGATCTCCTTTTTCATTTTCGAAAAGAACAAAAATAAATTTCCAGGCTATCCCGACTGATTTATTCTCAATACATCCGGTTTAAGTATGTCGTTCAACAATTTGATGGACGCAATCATTTAATACTTGCTACTGCGAAGCTCCTTCCCTCTGCAAGGGTTGCCTAAAGAAGGGAGCTGATTACGGTTTATTCCTCAATTGCGGTTCCCGCTGTTTAATCATAGCGTGAAGGATCTAGTTTTTGTACGTTAAGAAGTCGTATATAAGTAATTTAAACTGGTATACCCATACTCGTACTCCAAAAATAACACCTGAATGGAGGTTCGCTGAATCATCTTGAGAAGTTTTTGGAGGGCTTCAATCGCGAGCCTTAAGGATTGTGCAAAGACGAGAATTTAGCTTAAATACGTTGTATTTTTTTTGTTGATGTATATAAATTGACCATGTAACTTCCCACCGTCTAGAATAATTTCATCACGAAAAAGTTATATGAATGAAAAGCCGTGTAAATTGGTTAAGCGTTAAACAACAATTGGTGTTAGATGTTCTTTTGTTTGTCCAAAAAATGAAAATGGGAGATTTGCCTAGTTATTTTAGTGGTTTAATTAGGTATGTAGGTGAAGTCCAATCATATCAATTAAGAAACGTAAACAATTTGCGACTCCCAGCCTATAGAAACACAATAACACAAAATAGTGTAATAAATAAAGCCTTTCAAATTTTTAATAACTTGCCAGAACACGTAAAATTAGAAACAAATTTTAATATATTGAAGCGCAACGTCAAAGAGTTTGTAAAAAATAATTTTTAAGATTTATAATTATGTAAAAAAAATAGCTTAATTTATATGTACAGGCAAAGCTCGATTTGCGCAATGCTCGGTTTGCGCAAATGCTCGAATTCCGCACTAGGTAAAATATATGCACTACCGCTCGATTTGCACACACAATTGTGCGGAAATAGAGCGCTCAGTGAGAATTTGAATTTTTTTTGAAGACAAATAGTAACATGCAAACATTTTTCATAAATATGTATGTACATACTCCGTTAGTTCAGCTAACGGAATGCTGAAGCAAACCTAGACATTTGTTTTTGGGTTACAATTTCTTTATTCATACCCTTTTCAGTCGAGTGTAGTGTTTTGTTCCTTAGACGTGTGCAGTTTTAATTTATTTTCAAGTGCGTTTTCAATAATGCCTTCTTCAAGTAATACTAAGCCCAATCACCTTTCTATATCGTCTAAGGCCAAAGTACTTGATGATTTAAAAAAAGGCATATCAGCGAAAAGAATATCTTTAAACATGGACATTCATGTAAGCACAATTTCGAGAATTAAAAAAGCGGAGAAGGCAATTATAAAAGAAATTTCTGAGACCTATAAGGGAGTTGGAAAGCGTAAGTATCTTAGGAGGTATGAAAATCCGGAAATGGAAAAGCGTCTCTTTAGCTGGTTTTTGATGAATCGAGCGCGCAATGTACCAATGAATGGACTGCTTTTAAAAGAAAAAGCCAAAGAGTTTGCAAAGGATATTGCTGGCAATGAAAATGTCCAATTCAATGCTAGCGACGGATGGTTTTCAAATTTTCGGAAACGCTATGGAATCAGGCATTTATCGATTGCAGGTGAGAAACTATCATCATGTTCCGAAAGTGTTTCCCCTTTTAAGTGCAGACTCGAACAGCGAATTAAGGAAATGAGAATCACAGGTAATGAAGTGTACAACGCTGATGAATCCGGATTATACTGGAAACTTCTTCCAACAAAAACGTATGTAAGTTCAGAGGAAAAAACAGCACCAGGACGAAAGGTAGCAAAAGATCGTCTTACCTTTATGGTTTGCACAAATGCATCGGGAACACACAAACTCAGATTATTAGTTATTGGGAAAGCAAAAAAACCAAGATGTTTCGAGAAAGGTTTCCGGATTCCCGTTGACTACCGTAATTCTAAATCAGCGTGGATGAACGCTTTTATATTCAAAGATTGGTTTCACAATTGTTTCGTTCCAGAAGTAAGACCATCTCGCGAAAATTACCAGCAAACATATCTTATTTCTTTCTAATTTGCTTAACTTTAGGTAACACGATTTCAACGCCACAATAATTCATTAGTCGGTTGTCTATTACTATAATGCCCCTAGTCATCCCCCAGAGGTTGAACTTGTAAGCGCAGATGGGAAATTCTCGGTAATGTATATGCCGCCAAATGTTACTGCATTAATACAGCCAATGGACCAAAACATAATTAAATTAACGAAATTGTACTACCGCAATTCCTTACTTGCATCTATTGTCGCTAATGAAGATATTGGAGTGGCCGAGACATTAAAAAAATGACTGTTAAAGATGCCATTGTGAATCTTGTCTGCGCTTGGAATCAGATAAAGGAAGCGGTTATTATATCATGCTGGAAAAAAATATTAAATTTTTCGGGTCATGAAAATGAAGACAGTTTCTCATCTGATGACGAAATACCGTTGGCTATATTAAAGTCAAATCCACAATCTGCAAGATCATCAGCCAGTGTCGATACAACAATTCATAGAGAAGTCCAAGGAACTATAACGCAAACTATCAACCTATTAAACGAAATTGGAAAAACTGTACATAAGTGGTTTTGTTTTGCTTTACATACATACTAACTTTTGTTTTCTATAAAGATCCACACTGCTAACGAAGTAATTGATTGGAATGTCGACACAATTGAAGAAGAGGAAATATCCGACGATGAAGACAATCTTAATTTGAAAGCAGAAGTCCACTCTGAAGTTCAACGAGTGTCCCATCAAGATGCTGTTACGATGTTGAACGGTGCTCTTAAATGGGCTGAGCAAAATACTAGAAGTTTTACCGAAATCTCTCTTTTACAAAAATTACGCGAAGATGCCGTTAAAATGAATGTTATGGCAAAATTCAAACAAACAAAATTGGATAATTATTTTAATATTGGGTCTAATAAATGAAATTTACCATGAGCAACTGAAGTCTTAAACGTCTTTTAAGTGCTTAAACATTATTTTTCTTACATATGCCCTATATGTACATACAAACTTTACTTGTTTTATAAGCATTCGAATTGCGAACATTTTCGATCTCCGCAAATGGCCTAAATTTTACATGGTGCGCAAATCGAGCTTTGCCTGTATATGTAATATAAATGCTAAATAAATACAAAATACAAAAATACAAAATCGAGCTTTTTCATTTCACCCTCGAGTCGTGTTGTTCTTTCATTGGAGATGATTTGAATTGACTTGCTTCAAACTACATTCAGTTTCCTTCAAATAGCGGCTTGATAAAAAAGACCAATATTGAGAATAAAAAGGGACAATCGCAAGAGTTACTATGTAATATTTTACTTTCTGGATATGAAAGTAAATTTAGGTTGTCATTTTTGCTATATTTCTTTTTGTCTGAAAAAAGAACTAATTTATTCCACCTTCCGCGAGGCAGAAATTAAACAAATCTTATTTTAAGTCAAGTTTACTTCCATCGAACCGGTGCTGTATACTTCTACTCATACAGAGCAAGAAATTAAGGAAAAAAGTTAATTATATATCGTTTTTGTTATTGTTCTGTATTTCAATATGTAGAAAAGGGAAAATCTCCATAATACAGATGATTTAAAATAAACTAAGTTGCTCCGCTTCTTTAGACTGTTATATTTTTAAGCTTGCGGTTTAGATCCTCGAATTTCAGAATTTTTCTTATAAAGAAATCGCCATACCGATGAGAAACTTTTGTATCAGCGATGTGAATCATGTCATTATCGATGTAAAAGTCCAACTGTAACAAAAAATAAATATAAAAAAGACAAGGGAAAAGTTACCGAAAACTCTAACGTACCTCTGAGCCCGATTGAAATTGACCTTCCAAACCACTTGCTCCCTTTGACCACACTAGATTCTTCATTTTGTGCTTGAAACAGAGCAAGCGAATGAGCAAGGTTTTAATTTCATCATCGCTTTTTGCGTCAATAAACGATGCTAATTTTTCCAACGGCAGGGTGGTGTACAATTTCAAATAGGATCGTGTGGTTGGAACGTCCTTTTGCTGACGAACTTCATCCATAAAGACTTGTAATTGATGTTCCATCGGATCTTTAACATAATCTTCCAACGGAGCATCAGCTGAAGGTGGACATGGGCTAACAAAGCGTGGACATGCAAAAAGGAAGAACATTTTGAAGGCTTCCAGATCGCCGCACTGCATTTTATACATGTTGTCCTGATAGTTCTTTTCTCTGAGAACCTGCTGAATTGATTCGTCGATGCACTGTGGGTGTAAAACCAAACAGATGGCTAGCAGATGATACATTTGTTCCGCTTGTTTGTTTATTTGATCGTTTTGGTAGGATCGAGTGCTGTATAACTGTTTTGTGCGTTGAATGTACAAGAGAATCTCAGAGAAAGTTCGAATTGCATCAGCATAGCGGCGCATCATCATGTAAGCGAAGCCAACATAGTACGATGTTGAAATCTGGCAAGCCGGTATATGCGAATACTGTGACTTCTTGTGAATCTCAATTGGCTCGAGAACTTTAATTGCTTGATAGTAGTCTCCGAGAAGCGAATGAACTCGCAGAAGTCCAACGAGAGAAAAATAACCTAACATCTTATAGAAGGAATGTTTACCGAACACTCCTGCAACATTTTGAGGATCATTGCCTTGCGAAATCGCCTGTAGTTGCTTCTTAATATTCGAAATGTCCACCAACGAATGAAGAACGTTTAATATACACAAAATGCTCCACACATTATTGTGTTGAATGCAGAGCTGTTGGATCTCTTCTTGGCTCTTGTCTGTTAAGCGCGCTCTGAAAGCAAAAAAAATCAAGATTAATTCACCACTTCACAATTTTTGAAGTTGTTCATGGTGTACCTATATTGTGCAAAGTTCTGGAACTGATAAACGAATTCATCAACGAGTTCCCATAACCAAACATCGGGCAACTCCAAAAGAACTGGACTCGGTGACGAGATTATCAAATTGAAAAAGTCGCAGTAATTAAAGAAAGAATTTATACGTTGCTCCAACTTCGGTCCACCCGGGAGCCGAGCATGAATATGGCGATAGTACAACTCCTTGTAAAGAATCAAAAATACTTTGTCATGTTCAACCAGAGCCGCAACCTCTTGCTCATCGGGCCATGCGCATTTATCAAAATGATGATCACTTATTTGCGGAAAGGTGTTCTCATACATATTCTGGATATCAAAGAGCACCCCCTCTTTAATAGCAGCGCAAAAATTCGTCAAGAAATACTTCACATTGTCCGGCATTTGCTTTGAGTAATAATTCCGCTCGTACTCCATATCCAATTGGGGATCACCGGTATGACCGTAGTCATCATAGATATCCTGAAAACAAGAAAATAACAATTTTGTTCAAGTTGGAAGTTTTCGTCTATATTGTTCGTGTAAGTAGCATATACAAAAAAGTTTGGTTATGTTCATTGCATTTTCTGTACACACTTATAAAAGCTATTGTACCACCAGACTTATATTATTCGCGTTTTTTTATATACCTGATTTCCGTAATCTTCACCACCGTACATGATTTATTTCAAATTGAGCAGTATTTATCAATAAAAAAGTAATTTCTTTCGATAAGTTGACAGAAACACGCCAGCAATCGAGAATTTAGTGAAATAAAAGGGATGACAAGAGGCAGAACCAAACAGAAAATGTCACGATGACAAAACTAGTAGAGTTTTGACACAGATTGTTCGCTTAGAACACCTGGAGGTATCGAGGTAGTGTATTTATAAAATGTTTGCGTTATTTTTGTATCCAAAATTTGAAGATCTAAACATTAACGTAGAAAATTACTTTTCCATTCATAAAAATATTGTTGTTCGGATTTCATAAGACGAAGCGGGACACAAACATTTTTTCCTATAAATTTTATGCATTTTGTTAAATGAAACATGTTGTGTTGGTCTTGAACTAATATATGCACGTGAGTAAGCACTCATATTGTATATGAAAAATAACTTAGTACAAACAAAAAATCGCGAAGATGATAAAAATATATTGGTGCAAGCAAATGTACAGTTGAATTTTATATTAAAATATTACGTAAATAATTTGTATCGTTTTTGTTTATATGAAGTGGTTTGCTTGGCCTCTTCGAAAAAATACGCGTCGAAACAGGAGAAGGCTTATATGAATTTCAGAAGTAAGGAAGTAGTTAGCTAATGGTAGACCTTAATTTGGAGTGCGCTCATTCTGTTTCGTGCTACCGTGTTTGCTGCTTTTGACAAGAATACAAGGCATAGAAGAGATACACCATTCTTGATCAACATTTTTAGACCTCGGCAACACTGGAGTAGTCATCTGAGTGACGTTTCATTTATTTTTATTTTTTTTTTTTTGTGAACGACAAGTCACAAGTAGTAAAGGTATAATTTTTGATTTAATAATAGAACCATAACATACCTCATTCTAAAAACCTATTCTTTTTTACATATAGGAATATTTTTCATCTTTGAACAGTAGAACTGAATAGGTTAAATTGTTTTCATTGAAGTGCACTTGTTACACGTCGATGTCGCGACCTTTGACACGGTGATCAACTTTCCATAAATTAAGTGAAATTTTTGAATTAAAAATCAACTTTGGAATAACTTTAACGACTACTACGCAATGGCGACAAAAAGACGACCACCGATTCGTCCGGTAAATACGAACATGAACTTCCGACCTGGAGGGCCTGACATATCTAGATCGGAAGCTAGGGGCACTCGACCTACCGCGCCACCAACAACAATCAAGGAAATTATTATTACTACAATTATGTATGTTTGCAAGAAAGCAATCTTCTTCGAGACAAACCTTAAAGTAGCACTTTACCTAGGCAGCCTTTTCCTCATCTCCTTGATTGGAGACTTTGTTCCATATCCCAAAACCTATTTCGCCAGGTCTGATAATCTCTTCAATGTTTATTTCGTTAAAATCGGTTGGGGCTGGACGTTGCTCTTTTCGTTACCGTATCTGGTAATGACGTCGTTAGTTCTATGCTGTGGTGACAAAAAAAAGATGCTTGTGCATCATTTACCTCGAATAGTTATAGCTACATTCTTTTGGTTTTTCTGGACAAAGCTATTCAACGTGGTTGAAACTTCGTTTGGGCGGTGCACCGCTCGAGTGTACGACAACAAATCAAGCTGTTTACGAGCCGGTCATTTATGGAATGGATTCGATATATCTGGGCATGCTTTTATACTCATACACTCTAGCTTAGTGTTGATTGAAGAAGCTAGACCTATAGTGAAGTGGGAGTCGATAAAGGAGCATTTACGAAATGAGTTTCACAACCGCAATGTATCGGAAAGATCTAGTACGAACCCCTTGAGGAATCTTACTGATGAACAAATAAAAACGCTAAACAATTTGTATGATCGACTGACACCAGCAATTCGTACGCTGTTCATCGGAATAACAGCTCTTCAACTGCTATGGGATGTGATGCTTGTCGGGACTATGCTTTACTACCACAAAATGATAGAAAAGGTGGTAAGTGGGATTATTGCTATTTTGACGTGGTATTTTACCTATCGATTTTGGTATCCGTCGAGTGCTCTGCCTGATCCACCCGGTAGTGGATGCTTTTTCTACCAACGTGAACGAACGGATACAGTTATATACAAACGAACTCCAAGTCTAACGCCGTCTACGCCAACGCAACGTACTGCTCCTAATGCAAATCAGGTGCCTATGTTCATGGGCTTGCCAATATATGCCAACGTTCGGAGTCCTCAATCGGCGACATCGACGCCTTCGAACTTATCAACTGAATTTAGTTCTTGAAAACAGGATTTCTACAATAAACTGGAGTTTGAACTCCATCGGTCTTAAAAGGGTTATTAAGTTGATTGTTTTTTTTTTATGACAATATTTGTCCGAATGTTTTATTATTTTCTTGTCAATTTTGTTTACTTATTTATTTATGCTCGTTGCAATCCATGTCCAAATGTTATTTTAGTGCGGTTTTATTGTGGTGTGAAATAAATCCTTTTTTGTTTATGTCTGTTGTTTTTTATTCATGTACCTTTTTTCTGAGTTAAATGTTTATGTGTGTTGAATATAAGGTTAACGCAATATTGTATAAAATGTATAAAAATTTCTACTAAGGCTGAAAACACACGATTTTATTTTGAAGCGTTTCGGTAGTGGATGTCGTAAATACATGACATTGTATGCGAGAGCAACACACACTGAATGCAGCAGAAATAGACATTGTCGATAAATAAACAGAAATATTCAAACTATCTTGTTGCCGATAGCTGACTCGTGGTTAAAGAAAAACAACTTTTTGACGAATCGTTGTATCTTCACTCTATGGCTGCGGAATATAAGAATTCAGATCAAGGTTCTCATGGAATGAACTTTGTGCCATCCAAAGGTAGCAGGACTTCATGTTGTTTAACAACACTAAAAGCTAGTTGCAAATTCCATATTGTTTTATTTCAATACACCAATATGAATCATAAAACAAAACATCTTGTTTTGTTACATTCTGCACATTCAAATGAAAAATCGCTTTCTCTCCTTATGAAACAAACACGTTTTTTTTTATCCGGTTTGTTTTCAGCCTTAGAAGTAGATTTGATAAAGAATGTATCTTTTGCGATTTTTGATAAGGAACTTAAATAAAACTATCGAGATAAGATAAATTAAAGGGGTTTTCTCGTTTAATTTTAAACTCATTTAGATACGTTCAATTTAAATATATTTAGTTATCATAACTTGCTGTCTTAAGTCTGACGGTCTGAGATATTCACAAGATATGACGAAAAATTCTTACTTTTCACTTTTATTCGGCCAAAAATGGAGAACAACGCTCACATCTGGGCAGTTGCACCCAAAACCACTTTGCACCTGCTAGACAATATCCGTGCGTTAAAACTTATAAACGACATCAACATAACAAAATCAATACACTCGCTGGAAGAAATGTTTCCTGCCTGTCGCTCTTTTACCACCAATGCTCCGAAGAAATAGCTAATTGCATACCGCCCCTCCAACAATTCACTCGCAACACCCGCACATCATTGAATGCTCATCAATTTACCCTTAAGCCTATTTTCGGGCGTACTGTGCAATTTAGAGAGTGTTTTATCGCGCATGTGGAATGCGTTACCTCGCTCTACTTTTCCTCTCCACTGCAACCTACAAGAGACCAATTTGCTCAGCTACCTTCTTTCTCTTCCTTCTGCTCGTGCTGTGTAAACCCACTTTAAGCGTTCAACCGATCCCTTGAGGACGTGCATTATTTTTTTTAAAAAAAAAAGCTAGAAAATTGAAAACGTTTAGTTTAAGAAAAAATAAGAATAACACTGATATGATTTTGCAGAAAAGTCCGCCCGTTGAACGTTAAAAGATCTTTAATTGCTTGACGTATCCGAAAGTCATAAAAAGTTTAATGCCACCTTTTCTGAAGTTTCAGAATAATTCATCACTGCAGCCTATCAAATGTTGCTTTTGTTGCATGTGTATGCACTCAGCACTTTTAAGATGTGTCTTTTCTGCGATTGCTTGTGAAGCTCCTCCACTGATCAATATTGGTGGAAATGTTAATTTCAATGTTCTGCACAATGTTGCTACATGAAAATTACCTGTTGTCATCTACCCGAACCTCTGAGCGGCGCTGTCAATATGGTTGTGCCATTGTTCAAGTTGTTTTGCAGCAGTCCCTGGCTAAGATATTTTTCCATCCCATGCAGGCACTCCATACACACTGCTTGAAAATGAGCTTAATTCTTCATTAAAAAAGGCAAGCTTATCTCTCCACAATGTTCCTTTCACATTTTGGTCTAATCTATTTTATGAGACAAACTTGAAAAACCACTGTGGGGAATCGCAGATACCTTTCTTTTGAAGTATTTTTTTTTCTATTAAATCCATCCCATTTTTCCTGACAATTTAACCAGTTGATTTCTCAGCATCCTGTGTTTGTTTATGATTAATTTATGTGATTGTCGCCACTACTGTAAGTAGTCCAGGCTTTATTTGGCGAACATGGAATAAATAATAATAGCGCAGCATACGTAATATAGCTTCCATGGCAGTTGCCACAGCTCTCATCCAAATCTCCTGCAACAAACAAAAGCCCATTTGCTTCGATGTTCTTAACATAGTCTTTTCTTGACTTTTCGCACCAGTCCGAGTCGCTATATACTTTAGGTCAATTTGATGCTTATTTATTTTCCAATTGCTTTGAAAAAAGCTAGTCCTTGATAATTTTTTCTTGATGTCCCAAATCCGATGAAAGACGTTCGCGTATTCAGATTGTCCAACTACTTACATGTAATAATTGAAACTTTTTTGTTTACCTACAACAATGATTTATTTATTACAGACTAATATAATAAAGGAGAACACAGCAAGCTACTTATGAGCAAAAGCTGCGAACATAGCCATTCCAAGGACACCAGCTCCGATTTTATAATTTGAAGGTGTCTTAGACCAAATATCCTTCAAAATTTCTACATTTGTTGGCATTAATTTGATATAGGAATTTCTGTTTCTAAAACGCGAAAAATAACTTTCAATTTGGGGTAGCTTGCCGTGAGTCCAAAAGTAGTTCTCAAAGCCAAGGCTATGCAAGCGATGTAACAATAAACCAAAAGTTGCATCAACTGCTGAAAATTCCGTAGACATAAGCCATTCTCTTTCTGGATTGGCCAGGAGTTCCTTTTCAAAGAAACGCAATATTTCTTCGAATCTCTCGAGAATCCTTTGGAAGTCCACTCTCGAATGCACCAATTGCTTTCTGCGATTTTGTAAATCAATTTTCTTCATTAACATTGTCTTTTGAAAAGAGTCCGCTTGATCAGCAGATTTCTTTAATATGTCGTAAACCTTTTCGTTGTTTTCTAAAATCAATGAAGGATAAAAACGCAACTTGAAATGGTTAAAGTATTCTGTACCTACTGAGACAAGATTTTCGAATCGGCCCGATAAATGGTGGTTTCGGCACTAGTTTAAGATCATCATGAATAAATGAGCCAAGGCTCAGGGCCCCGACAGGAAGTTGATTAAGGAGTTCTTCGTACATTTGTTGCTTTTGATATTCCTTAGATGATGTATCGGATGGAATAAGAGGTGGAAATTGTCCTAAAATTGTAAATGCAAATCTTGGCTAGTGAATTTAGAATACTTTTTAAATCCAAATACCTACCCCCTTTATATTTGCCTTCCAAGTAGTTTATAATATATTTAGAATCTGGAACAATAAGGGCTCCATCCTGTAGCACTGGAACATCACCTTTTGGATTTATGTTGAGAAACCAAGATGAATATTGCTCTCCATTCGACAAGTCTAGCACGTAAGGTGTAAAATCGATGTTCTTTTCATACAGTATAAGTAAGATCTAAAAAGTAATGAATTAATAAATAAATAAATACATATATTAAATAACTGCCTAAAAATCCTGACATTTAAAATATGTTTGCGGAATTGGAATTGGAATTGTATTTAGATAACGTGTGAGGCTTTTTTTTCAATCCACTGAATAGCATGGAACTTATTTGATTTCATTTAAATTTATTTGAGTCTCTGAAATGCACGTTGAGAGTTAAAGTGTTTAGATTAATCTCATTTAAAATCGATTGTCTAGCCTGGACTCCTTGTGAAGAGGAAGCGTACGTCAATTAAGAGAATACTACAGCTTTTTTCCAGAGGTATTCATATATATTATTTTTAAAAACCAATATTCTTTATGGTCATCCTAATTCTACAGGGTCTTCATCCCAATACCCTTTTCTTGAGATTTCATCCCCCAGTCTTGATTGCATTGAACAGTGTGCTAAGCTTTACAGCGGAAGGTATTCGGTTGAAAGTGCTGAGATCATCTGTCTTTTATTACGGCACTGTCTAGCCTTCAGCAGTTTCTTTTATATTTAAAAAGGCGAATCTTATTATGTTTATTGTGAACCTCTGCCTAGTCGATTGTATGACCTTGATTATATTTCCTTGAATTTTACATTTAAATGCTTGCCCTTTGATTGTATGCATAATGAACGCATATAACTATTAAAGGTAGAAACTTGTAAACGTGAGGTCCCGCGTTCAAATCCAAGTCATCACTATGGCATTTTTTGGTAACCCTACGAAAGTTATTTCTGCCATGAAAAACTTCTTCGGAATTCCAAACCCATTATTTGTGCGAAATATATATAAATTTGGAATTCACCTCACTTTCCCACATTTATAGGCGTATCATTTCAACATCGATGGATTAGCCACTGACCAATAACCAATAATCGGCTCACATTCTGTGCCATATTTATATCTGAAGCACCAAGTCAGTTTAAAAGCAATTTTTATTATTATTGGTTAAAGTCTCAAATTCAATTGTTGTAATTAATTTTTATGACTGAATTTTATAGTGAATCAATCCAAAAGCATAAATTTATTATTTTTGTTTCGGAATGAGTTTTTGAAACATAAAAACAAGAATTATACGTGCTCATCTTACAAATTATTATTTTTTATTTTAGAAAAAAGGTGACTGCGGCGGCGTATACGTAACGTTTTTTACGACCATTACTCGTGGCTTTGGGGGAAATAATAAAGCCCTATATGGATTCAAGCGAATTGAAAATAACTCCAAAAATGGACGTGAAAAACAAAAACAAATGTATTTTTTTTAATTTTATGTTCTTCACATTCAATTCCTCTCATGTAAATACTTTAACGTATTAATTGTTTTTCAAACTAAGAAACTCTCTCTTAAATATACGATTAAGACGTACTGTGATGACGAAAAAAGTGATTTTATTAAGAAGAAAGAAAAAGAATTCTGCATTCTTAATAATCATATCCGTCGAAATCTCTTTTCATGAATTTAATTTTTAAAACTTTTCACTTCGGTGAAAACTTCTCATTCCCTCATGTCAACAGAACACAGATTCCCTAACCAGGCTCCTGTGTGGTGTTCACTATAAAACGCTATTGAAAACAAACTTTGGCTCTGACTTCTCTTTCTACGTAACCCACTGCGAAAAAATATCCACTGTGTAGTATTCATAAAACGGAAACAAGGACACTTAAATAAATGCTGACTCTGAACTACGTGATCTAATCTTGTCCTGCTCTTAAAAGATACGTCACCAATCCTTAACTGTAACATTAATGAACTGGGAAACTGAAATCATCCTCTGGCATCTTGATAGGGCTCAAAATCGAGTGACAAGCGATGAAAATGAACTTTGTTCAACGTCAACGCAACGCCTCTTCTCTTCTTTGTGGTTTTCATAGTTCAATTCAGTTTAAATGCATTTTTTATTGGTGTATAGAGAATCACTTAAAAAACGCAAAAGCTATCAAATTAGCTTATACTATTTAATCTTACTAACTTACTGGCGCTTTTAGCTTAATTGTGTACTTCAGCTGAATGCCTTTCCATGTGATTTTTATTTTATTTTTATTCCTCAGCTAATGAAGGACGAAATATATGTAAGTCAGCCAATATAGTACCTCAAAAATTATCGACTTTGACATGAAGGGTGACCGGAAATTGACGAAAATCGATGAATGAGCTCTTAAGAAATATTCAGCCCGCTACCAAAATTTCTGGTGCCCTCGAAGAGTATAACTACCTCGATATATGTAGCTTCGTGGGTTACTCGGAATCGACAATGAGCTGTACGTCGAAACCCGAAATTTTTGTGAAAAATATAACGCGTACCCAACTCAATGTACAAACCATATTAATAAACTAAAAAAAATGAATACAAACAAATTTTGCCATTTGTGATTTTGTTTACAATTTGCTACGGCTTTAAGCCCATAAGATCTCTCGCAAAAAGAATATGTATTTTATTTTGCATCAGTGCTAAGTAATGAATAAAAAAAATTACCCTGGAAGTCATACTTGAAGAAAGCGCAATGAAAGACAAAAGCAGGCCAACCTTTAAAGGTCTTGGGGCTTAAAACTTAAGGAAGTTTGCTCAACAAGCAAGTGTTTCAAAGACGATAGAAAAAAATATGTAGCTGACATACTCACTTGACTGAACAGAAGACAAATTTGCCTATTACAGGCAGAGGAAAAGTAACGTTTAATGACAGCCATATTCTATGTATCAGGTGTATCAGGAATAAAAATTGGTTAAACATTATCATTATAACCAATTCGGATCTAGGGAAATGTATTCGTAAGAACTGTCTACAAAACTAACTTCTGATCATGTTTTATCTTCATTTAAATCCGAAACATACTTAGTCATACTTTAATCAGTATTGATTAACACGTGCAAATTGATTTGGTGGTAACTTCAAGTCATCAATGGTGAATGGAGTGAGTGATGCAAAAGCATAATCTTAAGACAGGACTATTAAAGTCCAATGGATCCAAAGTAATACTTTAAAAGAAATATATATAAAACAGAAAAGATGTTTTTGATTTTCTTTAATAATATCTACGCGGTTGATTTCAAAGACTTTATAAAGAGGACAATTTAGACCTCGCATTTGAGAGAAAATCGTTTGACTATAAAAGTTGGCTTAACGTTTTAAATATCGAATAATGGATAGTACCTTTAGACTCTAGATGTATGCTACGTTTAAGATACTTCAAACTAGAAAGTTTTCAGAAAATTGCCAAATTAGGGTGTCCTGAATCACAGCGTTGATGCTAAAACCAATTTCATCTGGATATAAGGCTTACAGCTGCTGGCACTGTACAAGATGGCCTAACATACTTATTAATGTTATGCCGGTGAACGAATGAAGACAAATATTTTATAAGTAGACAAAACGTATGATATACGTGATCATCGCAAATAAACTAATCCCTTTGAGTCAGGAGCAATAAACGACATTGCAAAAAGTAGGTACTCATATAATTATCTTTTTTGTATAAGAGACAGCTAAATAGAAAGGCTAAACTGAAAGTCAAACAGATAAGACAAAATCTGGTTAATTTTTTTTTATTTGCAAATACTGCAATGCAACATTTTTAGAAAAACAAAAAAAAATGGATAAACACACAAAAGGTCAATTTGCAAACAGAAAAAAAAAATCACCACGCTTCATTTGCGCATACAATATTATTTTAAGTCACAAAACTTGCATTTAGAGTTGCAAAGAAACATTGACCTAGACCGTCACAATTTCGTTCAACTATATTACGCAATTAGTAACTAGCCCTTAAATAGTCATGCACGACTGGCTCATAATCATGCGTGTAATCCAAGGTGTAACATTGTTTAAATCGATTTACATGAAACTACTTTATTTGCGAACAGATTTAAAAACTAAACACAGGCGATGTTTAATGTCACATGATAACAAAAAAAATATTTAAATACCGGAAAAAATATAAATAAGAACTTTGAAATTTGATTTCACATACTTTTTGCGAGTAGAAATTGTAAGGATGAAAATATAAAACTAATCCTTCGGGTAAATTAGGGGGTCCCCTACAGGTATCCTCTTCACTCATTGTAGCTTAAATGCACTACAGCACCGATACCGTCTTCAAACTAAACGAATTCAAGCAACTACCTGGCTTTAAACCTCAAGATAACGTATTAGATAAATTTACGTAAGTACTGTGGGGCTATGTGTTTCGTAGGAGCTTTAGCCGCGTCTGAAGCCGTAATTCCCACCAAATTCAGCTCACAACTTTGCTAAATCAATTTGGCTTTGTATTGTATTTAGCTGTTGATCGGGCTATAATCATTTTAATAAAAAAAAGAGTGCTTGATTGATGTGAAAAGTAACATCGTCATTTATCTGTGGTAACCTAGACACGGGATATAAATCATATTCTTGGTATTATAGTTGTCTGCCTAATATTTTGATGGGATTATATGAGATTGTTTTTGTTCATATATATATATATGTACTGTATGAGTATTTTGAAATTAAGGCCTCATAAGCGATATCGTATTATAATAAGTATTGAACTTTTTAAATAGAATAAGATGCTGTTGTTTATCTGTATTCTTGATTGCAAAGTACTGGTACTGAGTAAATTTTATACAGATTCAATAGAGAACCCATAATATGAATAAAAAAAAACAACTAGTAAAAAAACGGTGCTAGTACATCCATGCTTCGTTATCAGTTGTCTTATTTTAATTGATCAATATGCGCTTCGCAAGTAGTTTTGCAACCGAGGCCCCTATAAATACCGACATAAAATGTGATAATTTTTTACTGCACAAGATTGAATGGTTTTGGTTCTTTTAAGTTTGCGCACGAGATCTGCCGTTTCCACTTTTTGGAGAATAAAATAATTGCAATGCCCCCGCAGATTGTTATTAAGCTTACGAGCAAAGCTTTTTACTTCATCTTCCACTATTGGAATGAGAAAATGCATTTTGAAATCATTTGCTTTTATAGATATGTAGATAGATAAAATGTGATTTACTATATTTCTTATAAGATGACAATAACTTAAAAATTCATAAAAAAATATATAGTTATAAACATGCATACGTATATAAAATAAGAAATATTAATGACATTGTGTATTTTAATAAAACATGTAATAAAAATAGTATTTGAGTGGGGTGACCCTTTTACCACGAGTTCCTCAATCGAAACTCAAAAACAATGATGTTTTTTTGACAAGCAAGATAATGAGAAGAAATAAGTGTTGACAAAAATTTACTTCAAGTGAATTACTCTTTTAAAGAAAGAAAAAGCTATTAAGAGATGCAAAATTCGTATAATTATATATAAGACATATTATACCAGAATATCGATATGCGATGGCATGGCATGGCACGTGTGATGTTTGAAAAAAACTCCACGGTAATTGCTATTTCCAGACTTGGTAAAGCATGTCTTTAAAGCAGAGCCAGATACCGAACAGGAAGAATTCTCAGATCACGGAATAATTGAAAACTACTAATTCTTACGGCATTTTTACGAATAACATATTTTTTGCAAAGTATTTCGCAAATAAAAGAAATGTCGAAGAATACGATGAAAATATTTCCCTATAAAATCTGCAAGAATCGAAAAGCTCATTCCAAAATCAATATCAAATCCTACGAATTTAAATTCATATATATTTTTAAAATGCACTTATTACTGTAGCTTAGACCGTTAAAAAAAGTTGGAAAAAAAACCAGACGTACAATTGAGACTCGAAAGTTTATATCTCTGGCACTCAGTGCTGATATCACTTACTTACTTAAGGTGGCGATACAGTCCAGGGTGGATCTGGGCCTCAACCAACAAGCATCTCCAGCCAATTTTGCACGCATAGTTGCTTGAGGTCCCTTTCCACATGAGTGCGCCACCTGAATCGCGGTCCTCCTCTACTGTGCCGTTCCTCGGGGGTGGATTCGAGGACTTTCCTATGCAGGCGGGACCGAAATTCACCCGAAGAATTTTTTTCTCAAAGCAGCCAAGAGCAACTTCGTCCGCTTTTGAAAAAGTCCATACCTCTGCATTCAACCCAAAGAAGTAGCGATTGGCAAGAGTTATTCTTCGGTTGATTTCAGCGCTGGTGTTGTTGTCTGAGTTGTCTTGACGGTGTTTGGGATATCCGCAGCCTTACCGTTCATACAACAAGTTGGTGGTCCTAGTCAATGTTGGGTCCTTGAAACGTACAGACATCCATAATACTGAAGGAGTGCCTTGCGTCTGTCGCAATGTGATCACTCTGGTTGACGGCTGATTGATCAGGAGATCTCCGTGTTCGTTAATGAATATTGAAATGTGGGGACTGTGTACTGGCTACTACAACATTTCAACCTGCAGCAAAGTTGATCAACTTATATAGAAGGTGGTGTCGTGTAGGCTGAACCTTCCGACCGCACTAACAAAGACACTCTCTCCTCCTAGCTTTGCTTTTAAATCGCCTAGTTCAATTTTAATGTCATAGCTAGGGCACTGTCTTTGGTGTCGTCACCTTTCTCATCCGTGGATGCATGTTCGCATACAAGGCTTATGTTGGCTCTTATAGATTTGTAGATGTTATATATTTATGTTATATTTGCATCATGAGCTTAAACTAGGGCAAAAATTGTCTTGATAAATATCATAATTTTGTACTGATAAACTTATTTTATACAAAACAAAAAATCAAATCATAGGCATCAATATTATTTGGTTACAAAATAATGGTAATGGAATAAATTAAGTTATTGAACTCGTAATAATAAAAATTTCAAATTTGGAATTTTTCACGAGTACTCTGTAATGTTAAAACCTAGTGTAATAAAAAGATGCACTTCAAGAGTTCATCGGGCTGAAGGGCTTGTGAAACAATGCATTTTAGAGTCATGGACTACTCCCATTACGTTTGAGACGGTTCCTTTGAGCCCATTGAAAAATAAAATAACATAACAAATAAACATTCTGTTCGGTCTTCATGAGACAACAGCAAGTCTTGTGTTGCTGTAGTCCTGTGTTTCAGCAAGGTATTAATAAACCTACACAGTTCCAAGTCATACAAATTCCAAATAGAATTGCGCTTCGGATTCATCTATTATGGGAAGCTTTCGCTGAGTTAATAATAAAAACCTTTGCTTTTTAGTTACAAAATTGTAATACACTTTAAACTTACTTCAACTATTTGTATGGAAAATTCAGTAGGACAAATTCAATAGTTCTATTTTTATAAACTTCTTATATCTTTTTCTGCCAAGGAAACCAATATTTTTTTTTCCAATTTTTTTTTTATTTATGTATTCTATTAGCGAGTTGAAAGTTGATTTTGCATCTATTCTCCACTCCAAGATATTTTCTTAATTCGACTTGCTCTATTCCCATGTTCTCGATGACTAGATTAAAATTTGTTTTATGTATAAATGCTCTTCATTTTGTGGATTTGTCAACATTTAATTTCAGTTTTTTTTTTGCTGTCAGTCACACTTTTACTGAAATTTTAGATCCTTCTTTTTCTATGGGAAAAAGCCTCCCTGTGCCTTACTTAAGTTCAGAGTCGTAGTAAAACTTTTGTAGATGGCAACACAAAGTTTCCGCAAGCTTGAGAAAACTTAACCTTACTGTTAATTGACAACTTTGTTACTATATGTCACCTCGCGGTTGTTGGGTACAAAACAAAAAAACTACATTAATTTGAAATTTTCACTTTCGGTGGCAGATGAACTCACCTGTATTCATTTCAAAAGGCCTCAGTGAATTTATGTTCATTTTGCAGTTATGATCGCTATCGCTCGCAGATTATCAAGGAAAGTAAGCCCCGGGTACGAAGTCCCATCAGTCATTTGCTTTTCCAAAGACAAACACGCCATTGGCTACAATTTATGTCGAGCATTTAGTGCAACTGCTGGTGAAATGAAACGACTTCAAGGTAAGGTAGCCATCGTCACAGCATCCACGGATGGGTAAGAGTATTGACAATATAGTTTTCAAACTCTTTACAACCATGGAATATTTTTGGTTTTTAGAATTGGGTTCTCAATCGCAAAACGTTTAGCCCAGGATGGGGCCAATGTCGTGATAAGCAGTCGGAAACAAAATAATGTCGACTCAGCTGTCGATAAGCTTAAAAAACTTAACTTGGATGTGTTAGGGGTAAAGTGTCATGTGGGTTTAGCTGCGGATAGGAAAATTTTGTTCGAGGAAACTATTAAGAAGTATGGCAAACTCAACATATTAGTCTCAAATGCAGGCACCAACCCAGCAGTGGGTGGGGTACTTGATTGTGAAGAGACCGTTTGGGATAAGATTTTTGAAATCAATGTAAAGTCATCGTATTTGCTGGCCAAGGAAGCCCTGCCACATTTGAGAAAGTCCAAGGGTTCGAATATTGTGTTTGTATCATCGATCGCTGGATACGATCCATTAGATGTAAGATAATTCAAATACAAGAAGTTAACTTATTTTTTAAGAATCAATTCTCAGATGTTGGGTGCGTATTCGGTCAGTAAAACGGCATTAATTGGTCTCACAAAAGCCGCTGCTAAAGATCTTGGTCGTGAAGGAATTCGTGTTAATTGCTTAGCTCCAGGCATCATTCGCACAAAATTCTCTAAGGCTGTATGTTTTTTCTTATTTATGTATGTGTTTATAATAGCTTTTTCTTTCAATTAGCTCTATGAGAGCGAATCGGCTCATGACGAGGCGATTTCTAGAATACCATTGGGGCGTTTGGGTGAATCAGAAGAGATGGCAAGTGTCGCTGCATTTTTGGTTTCCGACGATGCCAGCTACATTACAGGCGAATCAATTGTAGCCTCTGGGGGAATGACATCCAGACTATAAACGAAACAAATTCAAGCTAAAAATTTAAAGACGGTGAAAGTTGTTCTTAATAAAATACATTATAAAATAAAACCTTTATTCATAAAAACAACATTTAACAGAAAAAAAGCGGAGAGGCTAGTTTAAGTTCCTCTCAATTTAGCTAACTGAGCTGCGATATCCTTTTCCGATGCTTTGTTAACTTCAAGCTCATGTCCAGCTGACGGAATGTTTGCCATTTTGCCAGATATTTCAATTCCAATTTCATCGAGTACCTTGTTAACAACAGCATTGCTTTCATCTTCATCCCCAGACTCTGTAAGCATATCGTCGAGAGTGTCATTTATCATTTCATCAGTCATTTCCATTTTCATATTGGCTTGCTGGAAGTTTCGCAAATTGGATGCTATTGCCTCTGGACGCATAATTTTGTTCATATCGGCCATAGTCTTTGACGTCGTACTCATAGCATCGGCCATTGCAACATTCGAGCCAATGGTTTTGTTCTGGAAACCGATTGATGTTATTTTGCTGTTTGCAGCGAGTGTTCGGCTTTTCTGCTTTCGTATTTGGACCAGCTGCTTTGCAAGTATGCGACACGCCTCATTATTACCTGCCTGAGCATTCTTCTTGATTTCTTGTTCCAGCTTCTTTTCTTCTTCATCTAGTTTTCGACGTTCTCTTTCAATATCTCGACCCGCCTTACGAAGATTTTTATCATTTTCTCGTTGTTGCTCCTTCACCGTGGGCTTCTTACCAAATATATTATTAAACATTTCTCAAGAACTTCTCAGTTGCTCAAAAGGCAAATTCCTTTTTATTTTTAAGAAAATTTTCAGTAACGGTGAATCATTCAATAACAAACATCAGCTGTCAAACAGGGCTCGTTCATAATGAATAGTTTTACTATTTGATTGATAAAACTGACATTAAGTGTGTTTTCTCTGCTATTTTGTGAAGCACATGCTCTTAGTTTTTGTTTTTTTAAATAATTTTTAAACTTCCACACCTCGAATCAAATTTATGAATTTTCTTCCATTAATGTATAAATTCCAAGAAAATTATGAGATTTTCTTACCGTGCCATATCAATGAAAATGTATTTTTCCAACTAAGGAAATCCAAATTAACTTACAGAGAAAATTGGTTCGAAGTTTATAAAAACGCTTAATTTCATAAATAATTTAATTTCATATTTTTAAAGTAATTCAAATTGTGCTTTCCTTATTTTATTTGTCTGAAGTTCGCTAATACAAACAGTGAAGTTATATTATTTCTATTTGCAAGGCAACTGCAGCGAAGGTTGTCTTCGGAAACTGGAAGAGCTGTTAGCTCAGTTCTCCTAACGATTTTTTTTTACATTATGAAACCTTAATAAAAGCGTTTCCGATAAACAGCAGAGTTTATTAACAGATTTTTGGATCGATGTATAATGCAAGCAACAAGCGTCACCACAGGGCATACCCGAAACCCTGACTCTAATCATAACAGATCATGTCCAATGGAGACGCAAGAATCCATGGTCAAACTACCATCAAGACAAAGCTTATCTGGCTACGACCACCTATAAAAAGTAAATTTTGCTCTTCATCTCGTGCACCCAATTCCCAAAAAGAAGAGTGGACTACTTTAAAGCACCAAGCTACTGGTCAACAAACACCCTACTAGACTAATTCACTTTGGACGTAAAAACGTTCATGTTTCAATTAAAGCAAAAAACTTAAAACTAGTACTTCGCCTTTAGAAACGCATCTATGCCAGGAATTTTTTGCCACTCGTCAACTCAAATTGACTTAAGTGACTCTTTCGGATCTATTTATCGAGATACTACCACAGATGTTCGATAGGATTTAGATCTCGGCATTGCGGATGGTGGGCCAGTTGCTCAAACGTACGATAACGTAACCATTCTTTGACCAATTTCGATGTGTGCTTGGAATCGTTATCTTGTTTTAAGACCCAAGAGTCACTGCAAATCTGAAGTTTGTTCTCGTCACTTTAAATAACATTCCACCAGAATGACAAGGTTTCATTATTTATATTTCTTGGCATTTCTTCGCTTCCGGTATTTTTTTTTCGGAAAATGTGGATTTTTGCGAAGGTTTCTGCAATGAAGCCCTATCTAAGGTCCGGCGAACAGTGCTCGCGTTAAAGTTGACTCCAGAATATGGGTAATGTTTTTTTCCAAGCAATGTTCACCTACCGCTGGATTCTTGCAAACTCCCCTGACAACAGAAACAACATATTATCTACCTTTGAGTTTTTTTAAATTTGTAAAAAAAAGTGTACATCTACCCATAGTTTTGGTTATTTCGTTTTTCAACTGCGTTTTACTTATTACTAAGGTATGAAAAGAAAACCATGATTTGTGATTACAAAAACCATTTATTTGAATACACCATATCTTTTCTATCCAACCATAGTTCTTTTCCGTCCTCTAGCGCGTACCTGCTCAAACTTCGACAGAACTGCCTTTTCATCCCGTACTTCTTTTCTATATGACTCCAGAATCTGCTCAAAAAGATACGGTTGTTCACTGTGCGCACTGAGAAGCGCCCTTTCAAGGACATACAAATCAACTCCCTTGTCTTCAGTACTTTGGTCATAGTAACTCAATCCAAAGTCAATTAGCACGAGTTGATACTCACAAAAGTCATCAGTAATTGGATCCACCAAAATATTTGATGTTGTTAAATCACCGTGTATCAAGTTGTTTGCGTGGATTTTGCCGATTATGCCTCCAATTTGTGTGCACAATTCTTTTAACTTAACAACCGCTTGATCTTCGCTCAGCGATGAAAGAACATTATTTATATACGATTTGCATGTTATAGCCTTGTCGAAGTACTGCATGAAGATTTTTCTTGAATTCAAATCTGAATGTAAAATCTTTGGTGCTGGAACTCCAGCCGAAAGACATCGACTGCATGCATTTTTTTCAGCTTTCATTCGTTTGCGTGTGATCTGGTTGTCCAAGTCTGGATGACGATACTTTTTGACAAATCTTTCTTTTATCAAACATTTCTCGCCGTTGAATTCACCAACGTAGAGACGTCCTTCTGCACCTTGCTTTACTATTTCATTAGATTCCATGAGGAATTAGCTCTGCTCCTGCAACATTTCTTAAAATAATAATGCAAACGGTAACAATCTGTTATCAGCTGTCAAATAAATATATCGTTATCGATTGTTAGGAATTTGATATCATTGCCATTGAAATGGCCCCGTTCAGTACTATAAACGTAGATAGTTGAGTATTGTTTTCTCGTCGTTGGCGTCCCACAGCGTCCATTGTCGCGCTTGGTTGATGTAGAGAAAGGAAGAGTTGGCAGTAGATTTAACAACCTTAATTTAATAAATCTTTTATATAAGGGTATTTAAGATTTACTCAAAATTAATAATATCTATGTATATATTATGACCAATTTTATTTCCTTGCGAAATGGTTGGCTTGAATCGTAAGAGAAATGCGGAAATATTGGATAGAACATGGTGGACGTGCTTTAAGACATAAGGCGCAGGGTAGGCAAGTACTTGACACCCTGTTCGGATCGATCACAGGGTGCACACAATTCCCACCACTGTGAAGGCAAGGAATCACTTGCCAATTTATATTAAAAGAAGCTTTGGTAAAGGAAATTTTCAGGAGATACTCTTTGAACATTTTGCGGAAATGCATTAATGCATTTTCTTTTCTTTTTTCTTATTTAAATTTAATTTTTCTTTCACTAATTCAATAAATATAATAATATTGTACCGAACATAGCAAAATAATAAGGAATATTGTAATATAATAAATAAAAAAAATGCTCAATCGCTATATAAAACATGCGCTAGAATGTTTGTAGCTCTCCGAGAGTTTTGATATGCAAAAGAACATGCCAATGTAGAAAAAGTTATTGGCTATTTTTTTAATAATAATAAAATGATGGAATAGCAATTGAACACGAATTTAATCCAGGTTCTAAGAAGTTTTAAGGTTTCGCAACGACCAAAACTACTTGTTTGAATTAAGTTAGGGTACGGGAAAAAATAAAAAAGCTATCAATATACCAAGACAAAAAACAATACAATAGCATCTTGAGATCTGCCTGGCCATCCAAAAAATATTTCCTTGAAAATACACTTGGCGTCACACACTGCCTACAGTATTATTATTATTATTATTATCTTTATTGATATGTAAGTAAATTACAAAAAACAATATTTGCTTAGCCATAGCTACCAGGACTATCAGCTAGCTGCCTACAGTAAATTTTTATTAAAATAGGAAAATGCCGATTGACAGGTTTTCTTACTTGTAGTATCACTGAATGTGTACCATCACTGAGTGTTATAATAGCTGCCGCTATTGTTCGAAGGTGGAAGGATTTCAAGATGAGTTCCATCCACACAGCCTACTACGTATGGAAATGGATATCTTCTTAGATTTTGAAATTCGACCTTTGTCCCATTATAGTCGGCTTCACTTTCCGGCCACCTTATGAAGAACCTCCGATGCAAACTTATTACTCTTGTTACTCCTGTTACTATTTTATATGATAGTCCCCTTGCTATGTCAAAGCGGTCTGACAAGTCTCGATATGAGTATCCATTTGCAAGTTTCCATATAGTTACCAGCAAAGCTTTCTTGAAACTTACTCCGGGTCTTCGTAGTTCTGAAGTCTTCCAAAAAGCCCTTAGTTTTGATTCTAGACTCTGAAAAATAATTAAAAAATTGTTTCCAAAACTCATACCGAAAATGTGTTGCGACTCATCCGGAAATGGCTTCGGAATACATCTTCAGGCAGACGCTAAATTATTCCAAAATATCCATTGGCTTTGAGAATACTGCGTTTCATTTCTGTAATTCTAAAAATAACTATATTATCTTTCTTAAAATGTCACTTCTTTTTTTTCGCTTTTTTAGTAGGCTGAGAACAATCAATCATATTATTTATTAAACTAACATCGATCGACGTTGATTGCATTTTTACGCAGTTGTTCGTTAGTAAACATCTGACATGTGCACATGCTTTGCAGTAGACTTAAACTTCCATTTGCGCAGCTTTTCGTGCTTTGCATTGTGCTTGCTTTGCAAATCTTGCATTTATGAACGAGCTCAAAGACATGACTTAGCAGACGTTTGAGCTTCTTGACGGTTGGAAGGGGTCTTTGTGTATATAACATTATATATATTAAAACCTAAATGCTAGTAGCAGTGGTTTATTTTGTTGCAAGACAAAGAAAAAAACATTCATTCAAAAAAAGAATTTCTTGAATGCAATCATTTTTACAGCCAATTTATTTATAGTGTATGTTTTGGTTTTGCCTGCATCTACATCGCATCCTAAGATCCCATCCCATCTTCCAAGAAAGTAGCAACACATCTCAAAAACAAAAAAAAAAAAAATAAACAGGTACCCGCAAAATGCAGTTTTAATTGTTCCAAGATATTTTTATTTATTACTTCATACATTACTATAAACTAATAAAAATATGTACGTGTACCCTACTAAAAAGTATTAGTTCTGTTTTTTCCTCTTGTGTTTCTGCCTCATTAAATACTTGTTTTTAACTTTTAAATAATTCATTCTACAAGCATTCGTTTCAACCATCCTAGCATTGGTATTATCATATTCATTATAAGACATTAAGTGGAACATACTGATAAAGTTGATGAACGATTAAAGAATAACAAAAGAAACGTTATATTTAGTGCTATCGTGTATTTTTGATTTAAAAATCACGATATAAAAATAAAATGAGAAAAAAATATTTAAAAAAAAGAAAGAATGGAGTCACTCCACAGGCAGGAATTTGAACACTACATTAAGAATGACTCCTGCGTTAACTGATATTCTCTGGTTATTGGAATTGATCTATCCGTATTGAGTTGCATGAAACATTAGGACAGCAATATTTTATTCTAATAGGCATTCAATTATTCAGAACTAAGTTATTAGTTTATACGTATATTTTATATGAAAAAAAAATTTGATGTTATGTTCTTTTGGAATTCGTGAGTTTTTTGCAATTTTTTTTTTTTACTTTAGAATTTGTTATATTTTGTATTTTGTTCTTTTTCAATTTTTTTTAGTTAGAGTAACTCTTGATAATTTCTATATTCTTTGTAAATAAATATTTGAATAATTAGAAAATCTCAAGTCACGACTATTTGATGGTATTTGTCTGCGTTTCTTAGAAACCATGCACCTTTAACTGATCGGGCTTTGCTAAGCCAGATTTAGTCAACCACTGGCAGATGTTTTCTCTTTGATCGCCTTGGAGCTGTAAAACTTCACCGTATTCAGGATGTTCAATAACAGTACCGTTGCATGCGAATTCCTAGCAGAGAGAAAATGAATATATCGGCTAATGGAAACTGAAAATGTAAATGTTAATACCTTCTTGCATGCTCGCACGATTTTTTTCAGGTCATATTCGGAAGATAATCCTTGCACTGTGGTTAATGTCTTGCGACCATTGCGCTGCTGAATTCTTATGTGCACAAGACCGTCTTGTACATCATCGTCAGCACCCTTGATTGCATCAGCAAAGGGGTCTGTAATGAGAAACAAAAATGTAGAAATTAAGTGGGGCTTTTTAACATTTTAATTTTTTTTACAAAATAAATTTCGTGCAAAGTTTTTGTTCTCTTACTGTTTCATATCAATTTGAATACCGCTTTTACTTTCACCTTTCTTATTCAAAAAAAGTTTAAGAGGAGAAATACAAAAAAAAAAAACGCCCAATAGCCAACTACTACACGGCACCCAAGCATTTCAAAAGTTGTATCTCCATGGTTTTTCACTGCTCATCAAAACCTAATCTCTTTAAAGCTGGAAAAATACCACGAACTTCACTGCATTTGTATCGAAAAGCAGTAGGTGTCATAAGCAAGGCTTTTGATAAGGCCATCACCGTCGTATGTGATGTAATTTCTTACCATCGAACCTTTGGAGATCAGGGCTCAAGCTATATCCGTTTTCCATCCTTCGGTAAGCTACTTTCAGTTGGTCGCAAAATTCTTGGGATACGCAATTGTTTGATCGTTAGCAAATGGAGCTCCGCAGTCATTCTTATCTGGAGCATTGTTGTCCTGATGTGATAATTGCGAAAAAATTGCGATCAATACGCCGGATAGAACAATCGAGAAGGTATTCGCAATAAAATTGGCAATTTGAGAGCTATAATCTATAGCATCGACATTCAATGTCCGGGTTATATCATCAGAAACCACATACACTTCATTTTCAGGTCAATGAAAGAACGGATATTACTAAGTCTACTGGACGACAACTACCAACCACAAAAGAATTAGTTTGACGAAATACCTTTGATAAGCCTTCAAATATCTCATTAAAAGCGTAGCACGGGATAAACACTTGGTTCTTTCTTGTTCAAAGGTTAAATCAAGTGAACTTTGTAAAAATGCAATACCATGCATAAGATTGATTCGTTTTGATTCGCTCGAGCGTTTCGGTGCGGTGTGTTCTTGGTTTGTGTCAGTTGAGCTTCGAAATACCCTCATTATTTTTATGGAGTACAAGTGAAACCCAATATCGTACTTCTCTGTCGAATTAGTTCGATGCTCATTCCTAATCTCTCATGAAAAAAAATCCAAATCAGTAAGTATATTCTACTTAACTCAGTGATACCCTCCTACACTACTACAGCACCCGTATTCGACTAACTGGTTCGCCGCTTCCTAACTTTATTTTAATATTAATCCGATGAAGACATCCGATTCGGTAAATTCAGTTTAGTAAAGTTATTAAAGATTGCATTGTGATAATCGGCAAGTTAACTACGCGGCCCTTTTATTTTACTTGTAAATTAATAAAAAAAAATCACATTATCAGTTCTCCTTTTTCGTATACAACGCCCATTTTTTTCAAAACGTGTCCTACAAATTGAGCTCATTATTTGCTTAATTTTCTAACTATGTCAATAGGTCATATTTCAGACTTTTTATTTCAATGCAGAAATGTAAAATTTGTTTTACTCCGACGAGAGCTTCTACGTCATCAATTTAGAAGCGTGTTGTTTCTCAGTGACGTCAGAGACCGAACAATGAATTCATCACGTTTCTTACTTCACAATTCAATCATCAGGCATACTGTACCCGCATACACCTAGACATTATTCATATTTCATTGCATTAAAACAAAAGAGCTGATTAGAGCGAAAAAAAAAAACAAGGAAAAACTCTTGTGTTAAAATTGTTGACTCAATTTCTTAAGACAAAGTAAATCATTACAAAAACGGCAGCCATTTTATTGGAAAATTCGGGAATGGGAGAAATCGAACCAGCGAAAAAAAAATGCATATCAGCGGCGTGCAGTCACTTAATTACTCACCATATTTATTTAAATTCTGGATGGACATACGATAAATAAATTAACCACGGCCAAAAAATAAAACTTCGCGAATTTAGTTTACTGCAACGATTTCACTTGGACTCGTATTTAGAGGTGAAAAATGTATAAATTGCTGGTATCTTTCCTCGCTACTTCTGACAGACAACGTGACGTGAATGATTTTATTCCAAGTCCACACAATCGCTCTGACATGCGAATGAGAAATGGTACAGCGCTGAATGTTCTAGTACAATAAACTTGTTTCTAATTCGCTTAAAGGTTCCTGCACAATTGAATATCCGGCGAACCATCAGTATTTCATTTGAATTTTTGAAACAAACTATAAAAGGTTCCAAGCTTTTACTTAACTATATGAAAAACCTACCATTTCAAAGTATGATTATTTATTAAAATAATTCATGGATAAGGCTAATGACGTTTATTAAGAGAACATTGGAAAATCTATAACAATTTGTTTTGTTCGGTGTTCTTTTTTGTATTTATAATTATTATTTTGATTTATTTATTTGTAAATATATAACAACATTAATATTTACTTAACAGCCAGCTACTATGGCCTTTGGCTACTATATAAAAATTCATGAGAGAATCAGATGTATATGTATGAATACAAAATAATTTAAAAAAATAAAAAATAAATAGCATTTTCGATATTGGATTTGGACCAATTTTAACACATTTTTTATATTTACTTCGGAAATGTTGTACAGCAGGTCAGAAAGATTGACTTTTGAAAGAAGATGCTTTATCATAGAATTGATTTGTTGTAAATTCGAAAGTGGAGCTTCCGATATTTAATCAGACATAAGTGTTGCATAGTTGACAAAGAGTTGGTGAACTTTTCAGGATTATGGGGCTGTGTGTGATGTCTGTATGGCCTAACCGGAGTCGTGTGAAGTTTTTCAGCATCTTTGGTTAAATATTGAATGGAAAGATTGCTTCAGTGGCCTTTGGATTGATGGTGGCATAGTGGTGAATGTATCCGGTCAAATTGATGCAAACTGGATAAGTGGCTCGATGGGTCCTGACAACTTTCAAAGCCAAGGGCAAAAATCCAGTAGCATACACCGACAACGTAGTCAGGCTCGTCACAGGAAAATATCTACCTGTTATAAGCAGTCTTATAGAGGCAGTGCTAAGAGAGCTGCATTACAGTTCTTAATGATCTGGGCGTGCGCCTCAAGGTTTCCATCATCTGGGTTCCTGGCCCCAGTGACAAACACGGCAAAGGAAAAGGCAGCTGAAATTACCAAGAAAGGATCATTGCTGGAGCTGGAAAAGATGGAAAGTTTACCACACATACCACTGTTTGAGCTTAAGAAGCACATAGACACTGTTCCTCGGGAACTCAGCAATTGAGTGTGGAACTCTAGGAACGATAATCTCATATCTCGTAATCTATAGTGGGAACTAAACACAAAGAGAAGCAAAGGCCTTATGGCTTAAAACAAGAACGATTTCCGCATCCCAACGGGTTTCCTGACGGGGCATTGCAATAGGCCCAATTGCCGTCAGAATGGGCGTTATCTCAAAAGATGTAGGACTTTGCCAGGTTGAAGAGGAAATGGAAACCATAAGGCATTTCCTTTACGAATGCCCCAGCCTACAGACGAGACGACTTCGTTTCCCGGGGTCACATCGCAAAGTGACCACTTAAGGACCTAATGAGTTTCAACAAGAGCACCAAATAGTTTTACCAGCAGCCATAACGAAGCTCCAAAAAGGACATAGTTTATGATGAGTTTCTTCCAACTTAGTGAAGTTCATCCCCTGGAACCTAACCGAGCCTTATTCAACGCAATGGCCGCAATACCAGCAACATTTGAAACATGCCAGCTTCAGATAATATTCATCATAGAGTGAGTAAGCTGCAGTTCTGGGATCAAAGTCAGGTAGTTTCAATACTTAGTATAGTATAGTATGCTTAAGCCAGCTTGCTAAAGCAATTGCCATAAAACAAGCTAAATTCAAAACAGATTATCGAGACATCCAGGAAAAGTAACAGCTATAAAGCCAGAACCCTCCCTCCCATGTTTGGAGGGAGGGTCAAAAATATTAAAAATTGCATTACGTAATAATTGAACGACCCTTAATAGCACATAAAAAATTGCGAATTGAACGAACACAAAAGTTCGATATCAATAGAGCATTTGAAACTTAATAACATCTTATTTAAACTAATACACAACATTTCAAATCGTCTCCAACTCCTTTTACTCACCTGCGCAAAATGCATTATAAGGTTAGTAATAATCCCTTAAGAACGAGCGAGAAAAAATTTAATGCTGCTAATTTTGTCATTCCTTTGTAAAGTAAAAGTAAAATGAAAAGACTTAGTTCTTACTTACTGAAATGGACATTTATTTTTGTAACACTTACATACATATCTAGTAAGTGGAAATAAATAACACACATTAATATTGTACAATAAATTAAGATATAAAAAACATAAAACTAAAGATCTCCATTCTTAAAAATCAAAAAACCAAGTTACCCCTTCAAACGAAGGTCGAGGGTGTGAACATAAAACATTTTGAACTGATAAACATTTGTTTCGCCCGATTTGTTTATTTAAACCAGTGCTTATGGTAAGTCCAAAGTAGCTTATGGAACGGTCACCACATACAATAAAATACAATTGAAATAAAAGCGACTGAGCATAAGTTATTAATAGGAAGGAGATTCTACAGAGAGTTCACAGTTAACGTCCAAACGCAGAGAGAACCAATCGATCGCAAGTATTCATTCAAATATAATGAAACAAAAAGGCGAGCTTTGTACTGCAGCAATCAAAAAAGTCAGTTTAAAGTTTTGAAATGCTCGTCCGCATACAATATGAGATTAAACTTTATATAAACAAAATCACATTAAATGCATGTTGTAGCGGCAATTAAAAATCGCTGTCAATATGCCCTTCTGCTTGATGGTAGTCAAATTCGTACGACCTTTAAATTCTCGATAGCTGCTGCAGGAGATTGCACGGCCAGATTGCCTCAATTCGATCCTTGATCAGTTGAAAGGGATACGATATCCAATTAAGTACAGTTTGTGCGATGATTCCCATGGGCTCAGGATACTGATGAGTCAGCAATGCCAACAGTGCTGTGAAGGAGCACAAGCCGGCAGTAAACAAAATGAAAAACGGCAGTTCTTTTTTTGGGTAGACTGACACTTCATGGAACGATGGTAAAAGTTCGCGATCGGCACATTCTGTGCACGTAGGATAAGGATAAAATAAATGACCCCGCTCCAGTGGATATGGCAACATTCGAAATGTACCCTCCCATGTGCAATGCAAAAGATTGAGTGCACCTTCGACGTTTTTCCAATGTTTCAGATGAAAAAACGCATAAGCAAGTGCCTCTGAATCGCCACGTTTTAATATGTGCTCTGGCGGAAGAATGAGTGGTTTGGTTTCCAGCAAATACTTTGGAACATGCGGATTGAATTCCACAGCTCTATGAATCGCTTCGACGGCACTCATTTCAGCCGGACTTAGACCCCGTTTCGATGCAATGTCCGGCGAAAATTTATCGGCCACAGCTCGGGCCTTCAGAAGCGCTGCTGTGTAACAAATTGCCGCCGACTTTGGCAACGAAATGTCGTCGTATTTGGCTAGCACGGCTTGACAGTCAGCATACGCCTGCATTTCAAGCAAAGTTTCAATTAGATTCTCGTGAATGTTTAACACATTCATAATCGAAGGAATCTCTTTAGTTAAATCGCGAAACATCTTTGCCGCCTCCTTCAGTTTGCCAAGTTTTCGCGCACACATTGCCAGACGACGTTTAATATAAATCAAGACATTTGTATCACGACGATGCATTCCTTCGGCTATGGCACCCTGATGTTGCGTTGCCTGCGACTTTCTGTAATTAGTTTCCGCAACTTTAAGAGCAGTTTTGAGTATCTTTTCTGCCTCGAGGATTGTCGTAGCCTCCTCTTCAGCGAGCAGTATATAAGCTGGAGCACATTCTGTGTTAATTTCCAATGCATTATGGGCGGCTTTTATTCGTACCACTGGATTCCGTTCACGCCAAGCTGTTTGCATAATCTCGTATTCAGCTTTACCAGCATCACCTGAAAAAGAGAAACAATATTGCAACTTGATTCTATTATTTCTTCTTTCCTTGGTCATAAATAAATAAATAAATAAAATATATGATAAAAATTTAAGAAACGAAATGTTATATCTTAATATTATTTTAGATACTTTTATTCAGATCCAAGTATGAAAAACAAGATAACAAAAATTAAACTCATTAGACAGGTTTTACGCAAATATTATAGTTTAAAGAAAAACTGTCGGATATAAGAACTTAAATAACTAAAATACAGTCAGAGCTCAAGTTCGTTAGCTCAGGGGCAACACGCAGCAAGAAAAATCTGAAAAACCCTCAATGATCTTTTTGAATATTTGTGCTCGATAGAATGAAATTTGGAAACAGATATGCTTAGCAAAAATCTTGTAACTTTGGCACAAAAGAGCTCTCAAAAGTGTAAGACAGTTCAAAAAATACGTCATACTCCTATACGTCTATCTTTATAAGTAGAATCGAAATAATGATACGGTAAATAAAGTCATCAGACGACTTAAATGTGAACCCAATCAGAAATCAGCCTCGCAACCTTAATGTTGACATTCATTTTGGTACCGAATTCATCTAAATAAATTGAAATGGTTCCTAGAAATCGAGAAAAGTCAACAGCAGCACAGTTGGGAATTCGCTTCCACAGATGGGTCGAAATCTAGGCTCGGAATAGCCTTCGTAGTTATCGACGATGACAGAAAATGTTTCTGTAGAGGATTTCTCACAGGTCATGGCTATTTTTAAATACATATACTCCAAAGAAAAGAGAAATAATTATCTGTACGGAGAGTCTCTCTCAACCGTTGAATTATACAAAATATTGACAACTGAATGCCAATAGTCGAAACTATCCATCATCATAAAATAACATGCAAAAATTTTGTACTTCTGGAATGAAAAAAATCTCGCAGATTTATTCGCCAAATTGTTCTGCAAAAATTTTTAATTGTTCCTGTGCCTACGCTTATATTTATGTGTACAAAGTTAAGCATACAGCCGTTGAGACTTTGAAAAACCTCAACTCAAATCATCTCTTTAAAATATTAACAATGTAAATCAATTATTTAAAAATTTGTGTGCTCGTGTTATATTTTAGCAAATGACCGGGTTGAATCTACAATTTATGGCCGACTCCGAAGTCGCTTTTTGATTAATTGCCCTTATCCGTAGCGTGCAATAATTAGACCTGATGGCAGATAATATACCTTTGCTTGAAAAAAGCGAGAGAAGCGTCTGTTTCGATTTTACGAGACGAATTCTTAAAACAGTTGCTTCCCGAGGTAGAAAGAGGAAATAAATTGATGACCTGATGCCCGAATTTAGAAATTTCCTTAAATTGATTTTACATTTGATCTATAAATTATCAATACTAGCCAGCGATAAAGAGGAAGCGAATCAACAAATGATGTTCAGTTTGTGAGGTTTTTTTTCTCTTAAAAAAATTTAAGGTATTTTTGCTGGCATTTAAATCGGAACAAAAAGTCGACTAAAAGTTACCTTATACCCTTAATTGTGAATTACTCTCGCAGCAAATTCGAGAAAACTATCTTAATTTGCTACAATCAACACAAAAAGCAAAATTATAGATTTTGTCTGTCTGCCTGAATGCGATAAACTCTAAAACTACCAAAAGGATTTTCATACGGTTTTCACTAATGGACAGAGTGTTAGTTAACCCATTAAGGTTTTGTTTAAATTGTCTCAAAAATTTGCCTTTTCAAATCTTTATTTGCGGGCGCTGCGAAAACTATCAACGATTCATAAAATAAGGAACTACATCTGTATTTTACACATCATTACCTACAAAAGTCAGTGAGACCATATACTATACGTACCTATAATACTTAAGTCACACTAACCACTTTTTATTCAGATTATATATCAAAACACACGTAGAACAGAACTTATCCAACTAAAAATCTTCATTTTGAAGTTTTTCTATGTACAGGTAAATTCCTCTTTTAATTATATAAATATAACGTTTTGTTACCTCGTGTATAAACGTGTGTGAAATGATGATAAAGAAATACTTTTATTTTAACCGAAAGTAAAAATTAATCGAACCGCAATTCAGCAGAATTTTTGTAAGGGGGAACATTAATTAAAATGGTTTTGCTCCAACGCAAGATACACGAGAAAATTAAACAATCAAATTATTTGGAAATTTTAAATGGTGTTGCGACAGTTGATGGGCAAATATTTAATGGAAACATGGAACTTCATGTTTCAACACTATCATGCACCAATTTGAATGAAAATAAAATTTATGCAAAAAATCTTTGCCGGAAATTTCGCAGGATGTGTTGAAATGGCCACCTCCGGGCCAGATGTAAAGAGAGAAAATTAAACTGGTTCGCACGTAAAATAATTTTTTTTCACAATTTATAAGCGTACTGTCTGTTTCCGAATATTTTTCTATGATAATTACATGTCTTTGCCTCTTGCCTTTGTTTTTGTATTATGTAAATTGCATTTATTTAATTCCCTGTTCAAACATGTACGGGAGATTAAGTTTTAAAATATTGGAAAATAGAAGAATTCACAGACATACGATGTTCGAATATAGTATCATTGAATGTATAGCTTATCAAAAATTCTAACGTCGAAAAAGCGTTTGCTGAACTCATGCCAACGTTCGGACAGAACAACGTTAGTCGGGTCAGCTAGTTTAAATGTAATCAAGACCTTGTAGCACCTATATTTTCTAAAAAACGCACTTGTACTTTTCCACCTGCTGAAATATATGCACAGAATGAATTCACACACATTTCTTCATACCTGAAGATATAAACCTGCAATGAAATGTTGTATTTTCAGGATCCACGATAACCTAAGAGTACAGCCAGGTACGTGAAAGGTTTGGTCACTTTAATGGAAAAGACACAACAAACTATGTCTTACGTATGTACGATTTTATCGGACATCGTAACACATTGATTAATATGATAAATTTAAAGTTAAAAATCTGTGCAAACTATGTTCACACATATGTATATGTTTTTGGTGATGTGTTTAAAGGTACTATACAAGAAGCCCTACGGATAACAAGCCGTTTACGAAGGAATTATACTGCATGTGCGCTGAAACAAGTGATTACCTTCACATGTGAAAAATGTCTGGTGATCTTGTGCACTTAAATTCATATCGTAGTACGTCAGCGGTTCCTTATTAGTTGTCCAATAGAATCTCTGGTACTCAGCTCCACGAAATAAATTCAATGGATTCCGCCAAACTTTACATTCCGGCATTTGTTGACCACCGTTTGTGCCATTTGTTTCCGATTGATTATCATTGCCATTTATCCAGGGGCTGATGTGGTTTATCGAAACTTGTTCTGTAAATATAGGTAAATAAATAAGTTTAAGATCGTTGCTTTGCCCAAACGAAAATGTATGCTTTACCGATGAACGAGGTTCCATATTTACGAAAGTACCACCATTCAAATATAAGTATCAATCCAGAAATCAAACTGGAAGTGCCGGTGAGCGCAACATAAAATTTCGGAGTCAGTGTACTCAAAAACATAGATGAATCCCACATCTTTCTTCTTATTTCAGTTGGTGGGTTCTCTTCTTTGAAACATCTATGAAATGAAGATAAATTATTCACACGAAACGAGTTTAGGAATTTTGTGCTTATGTTTTGTTTATTTAATTTCAGTATTAAATTCAAGGGAATATATGCTTGGTGGAAAAAAAATTACCAGCATCCAAATATCGCAGCGAAGTTTGACTTTTTTGACAGACAAGCAATTGGTGTGAAGTTGCAGCAGATGGAAAAATTGAGCTACTTTCTAAGGGTAAGGTTACATGCAACTGTTATTGTTTGCGTTTTACTAAGCACGTTCATTACAGCAATGTTGCCCTATTCAAAACACATGCTGTGCTAAACTCCTTCTCATGGAATAACTAAACTACGGAATATGAGTTACGCACGAGGAATGATTTCTTATCAATATAAGAAGCAGAAACAAGTTTTTCGTTAAGCTTTGTGAATTGATACTTCTAAGATAATAATTTATACAGGCCCTATTTATTGGGTACATTTCTTTTTATTTATCAACTAGTGCACAGTGCAGCTAGAAATGCTTATGCAGAACCAAATGCTCACCACTTTGAACCCAGAAGAAAATTAAATTATAGTCAATACGCTAGTCTTTATGGGCTCTTATTTCAATTGTCGTTTGTCTATTTATAACACGAAATTTGTAGATAGCCGAACATTAAAATTAAAATTTCATATTGCGTATCTCAATTATGAACGAAATTTTTCGTTTTGGCATTTACTATTTGTCAATAAAAAACAATTTTGAAAAGTAAGTGTTTTTGATGGAATCGAATCCTGACATTGCGAATGGAAGCTATGCAAAAGCAGCCGCAGAAATCGAAAAGTTATGAATAGGAGCTGCCTGAGGCTTCGACTTGGCCACACACGAATGATGCAGTGCCCATTTGTCATCATCTGTTGTAACTATAAGCCGCACCTTCTGCAGAATATAAATTAAGAACAGAGTATTGCAGAAATTTAATTTACAAAATGGTATTTTAATTAGACCCAAAACAGAAAAATAATAAATCAACTATCCACGTTTAAAAGGCCAGCCTAAAGCCCTATTAGCTAGTGCTGTTTACTATTATAAAATTGTAAATTTATTTCATTTTTTAACAAATAATAATAATTAACTTTTCATTAGTGTCGAAAATGGGAGCACTCTTTCTATCTTTTATTTATCCGTCCTTGTATTCTCAAAGAAAATGTTGAACAGCTTTTGCCTTTGATTTCGTCTTTCCATGGCGCGTGAAAGGAAAACACAATGCTGACCAACGAAAATATGTTATAACGCGTGCAGTCTCAAATTCTATTGCTCGTATGCAGAAAACTTACACATGCTGGTTGAGTAAGTAATTAGCATTCTGCATGTGATTGCAGTAGGTATCTTTTCAAAACACAAATATCTTGTTTGTTTTATAGTATTATTTCTTCTTTTACTTCTATAATTTATTTTTTATGTTCTTACAACTTGCGATTATGTTCACAACATCAAGTTAACCAATATTTATATAAGAATGCATTCCCTTTGCAAAAACGAATACCATGAAAGAAACAAAATTTGAAAATAATAAATTTGTATATGGAAAAATAAAACAAAAAATTTGTTCTTTTGTTTAATCAGCCAACGGATTCTTAGTCTCGTCTCTTATTCTGCCTTTGTCGTTCCTCCTGAAATGGCAAAATGTTAGGTTTCTTTTTGCGTTCAAATTATGATTTGATTCCTTTTTTGATTTCTTTTTGTTCATTATGCCGAATTTGTTCAAAGTTCACTTATTTCTTTTGCCTACAGATAAGTAAAACGACTAATAAAAAAGAAACCAAAAGCAGAACTCGTTTGTATTAATAATTTGAAATACCTTTTGTGTTAGGATGATTAAAAGCCTTCTAAACATACTCAGCACATCGAAGAATAGATCAAGGGAATGCTGAATACAATCCTTGTTTCCAATGCGGCATTTTTCGATTATCATTTGTGTATCGTAGAGTACAAATGCAGCCATTGCGAATAATCCTACATAGAGGTGAACCTATTGAAATAAAACACATTGAAACGACTCTTTAGCTGGTTAAATTCATTCATACCTGGTGCACAGCCTGTGATTGCATAAATAAATTAAAGATGCTCATCAAGAGCATGGTATTCAAGACACTAGCCAGCAGCCCACCAAGGAATATATATTTCCCTTGTTCGGCTAAAAGCGCAGAGATTGATAGTGTCAAAAATACAATAACCGTTCCGCTTAGAGCTGTGACAATGAGGGCTGGATTCAGATGCACAACGTATTGCAAAAAGGGCCCCATTGCTTGTCCTGAACAAAAGCCGAAACCAAGCAACATCGCCAAACGAGGATAAAAATTCTTTCCATCGTCTTTAATGAAGTGCAGGCACAAAACCAAGACAAGTGATGCCAAAGCCCCGATTATGCCCGTGTCCAAAATTCCCGTCAAAAATAATATGGATCCCGCAAAACATGCAGCTGTGGTTGCACCTAGACACGAATACACTTTCATCAAGTGATAACGCACCTCAGGTTCGCTACAAACAAAAGAAATATATTAAAAAAGCTTACTATTAGACGATGAATAAAAAAACAAAACAAATTAAATTGTCTTGCCAACAACCATGACATCCAATCGGATCATTGCAAAAGTTCGTGACCCGATCTTCATATGTGATTCGTCAAAAATAACGCAACCATTGTTTGTTTAATGGACTTTTTGTATAGGAATGAATAGGTCCTGGCATCGGTAGTCATTTTATCGCTAGACCACCATTGAGTTAAGACAAATTGTGGGTGAAAAAAAATCCTAAAATGGAGAACGAAAAGTTACACCTACGCCATGTAATGCTGAACGAGAAAAGGAGTGTTGAAACTGCAACAAAAAACACGGAATATATAAGATAAACCGCGTCTCCGTGGCCATATCTCTGCTTAAACGCCACGAAAATGAACCTTCTATACCACAACGTGCAGAGAAAAAGAAGCTGAAAATAAGCAGGTGAGGGAGGCGGAACAATCACGGAGAATATCGTCCGATTTTGACAAATCGAAAAGGTGTCATCTTCCATCATGATAACGCCAGTCCGCATGTCGCCCGACAAATGCTGCAAAATACTGAAGGAGCTTAAATGGGTAATCCTTCAACACCCACGGTATTCCTCACACCTTGCTCCTTCAGATTTTCATCTGTTTCGCTCCTTTCATAACGGAAAGAAAAGAAATTTGGTCGAAAACTACCTAAAATTTTTTTTAAGGGAAACTACGCAGTTATGGAGTTTGTAAAACGTTGGGAGACAATTGTAGAAAATAACAGGGACTAAACAATTGATTTATAAAACGGTTTTCTTTAAAAGGGACGGACTTTTGCAATGATCCAATAGCCTTTTATTTTTCACATAAAAAAAGTTTGTTAGTATTTTGCTTTTTTCTTGTAACAGGAAAAACAGATGGCCTTAAAGCAAATTGTTCGAGAACCGTAAAAAATGTATGTTTATAATAATTTATTCGTTTGTTGTGCTCTTCACATTTTTTTTGCGTAAATAGAAGGCAACTGCAGTTTGCTTCCTGAGTATTTTCGCTTAAAGTCTCTGTGCAGGGTAGAAAGGCAAAAAGTTTGAAAAAGAATTTTGTTCAATAGTGCTGCGAAATACAAATTTCACGCGACTTTATTTCAGGAGAAAAAGATAATAAGCGATTAGGTAATCAACGTCAAGTAGCTTAAGTTACTAAGAAACTACTGCACCGTTTGACCAAAAAACCAAATTTGTATCGCTTTTCTCTTGATAAGCTTCGTTTCCGAAACTTACACCATTGAGTGTTTGTTGTGCCCTTCCAATTTTGTCCAGAGGGCCTGCAAATGCATGACATCTAAAATCGGATTCTTGCGAGCCGTAAGAAAAATCTCATTGCAGCGCATCTCGCAGCCTTGAAATCTGTATAAAACGTCCTAAAAAGTGACGCGGTCGCTTTTTTATGTGATGATTGATTTACTCCAATGATGCTGAAAGAGATTACACATAAAACACAGCTTAGTTATTGTTCCATATATGAACAATAAGCCACAGCATACTCATATAACGTGGCGAAGATTGGGCAATAAAAACACGTTATGACAGTGTACATGGCGAATTGGGCAAAAGATCGGGTTCCTGTAGTCTCGCTATTATTAGATCCATTAAACCTTAAGCGGACTAAAATTTGCCTTTAGGAAGCAAATAACTACACTTTATCAAGCAGTATTACAGAAAATCATTGAAAGGTGATCTCACATCAAGACTTCTGCCGGAAATTTGCTGGAATGGAAAAGATTTTCGGGAACAAATCATTTCTACCCGGATGATCTAAGAATTCTAACAGAGGAAAAAATTGTACAACGAATTCTACAGCTAGACTCTCTCAGATGAAAAATTCTTATTGAATTGCAGAAATACTCTAAAAGGGAAACTTTTAAGCAAGTCCAGATTAATTCACAATTAGATGGAGGTAACAAAAGAACTATTAATACTCCTTCATCCCAATGATGAGATTGAAGGAAGATAGATAAAATAAAATCAATAGTCAAATCTGCGTGAATAGCCTGGAACAGCACACACCACAACTTATGCGATCTGCGTCATACAAACACGTGACAACAAAATAAAAGCTACGTGCGTCAAGCCATAAACAAGCGCCTTAAAATTTCAAATTTATTAATTTAAAAGGCATCCGCTTTGCAGCACTGATAGTAGCAGCAGCTAAACGGTAGAGCGAGAAGACAATCGGAATGTAACGACATCTTTCAATGAAGGCCGCTATGCAGGTTTACGGAGAGAGCAGCTGTTTTCCTAGCCAGCGAAGCTCAGTGCAAAGCTAGACAAAATTTTAACTACAGAATGCGATCCAACTACATGCAGCAAAAAAAAAGTTCGATATTTGAAAATCATAATAACAAAAAAAAAAAATCTGCATTATTTAGCAACACGATGTTTAAATATGTCTCAGTTCACCTTATAGCGATTAATAAAAAACAGTTCTAAGACAATTGCCTTGTCAATTGTTTCAGGCACGTCTGCGCTTTCAGTTCGTAACGAGAACTGATTCGACGTCGTTCATTTATTCACGTCGGCATAGTTATGCGTGTGTGTTTATAATTATTTTCTACGTCAAATTAATTTTTTTTTTCTTTTTCCTTTATAACAGACAAGCGACGATTTATCACAGGAACGAGAAGCATAAGCAGTTTCCTAACCTGCGCGAGGAGAATAAAGGTCGTAGACTTATAGTATATTGTATCAAGGAAAAAAATGAAAAGAATTTTAAAACTTTACAATGTTTTAGTTATCAGAGGGTCGAACTGCAAAATGTAGCCTCTTTGTGTGAAGTTTGCTTCCTATGTGGAAGGTCGCGTTAAAACGCGATACCATTTGGATTGAACCACTACCTGTAATTCCCCCGTAAGACAGCTCTCTGGAAATAATACGGATTAGCAAACACTTAATAACCTGAGCCTTAAGCTGGCCAGCTGGCTATATGGTCAGCGAATAGCAGTTGAATGGTATCTATTTCCTTTTCCAGCTATCGGGTGCCTCTGTTGAGCGATTTTAGGATCATTTTGCTTAAGGTGAATTCTCTAGTCAAAATGGAACTAATAGACATACTCGGCAAATAGCTTGCCTTTACAGTATTCAACGATAGGGATACGGCAAATAATGTCATCACGGGAAATATTATCCTATCATTTCGAAGGGTAATCTACGAGTCATCGAAAAAATGATATTGAGTTGGAAGTAGATGTAAAAGCCGAATTGCTTAATTGAATATTTAATTTTGCTCTCCCTCCACATGCAGGTGACTATACTGGTACGCTCTGAACAAATTTGAACGTACTCGAATATAGAATTCATATCAAAGAGCTAAAGATTTAAATAATATAAAAGTTAGAGGAGCTACATATGTATAGTGTGTACATCTTTTCAATACAATGTAGTTAACAGGTGTTTTTATGTACTACAATTGATTTAGACTTCAAATAGCAACTCAATAATTTTTATTGCAGTCACAATTCAAATGTCCTTGAAAAAAACATAACATACTTATACGCTTTAAATATTTATCCCGATAGAATGAAACATTTAATTTCTTCACATTGCAAATTAGCTTAATTCACATCTAATTAACTAAAGTCAGTGCTCAATTTGTCAAGTATTGGTAAACAGAAGTTATGTTTGGTAACCCATGGTAATCTTTAATTATCGTTAAAAGGCCACGTCAGAGGCATACCAATAAATAATCAGTAAATTCACGACAAAAAAAAAAAACAAAATATGATGAGGCCAAAATGACAATTTGGAGGAAGGAATGCTCGAGAAGAAACTGCAAACAAAACTAATTAAATAAGTTCGCACCTTATCGGACCCCGAATGCAATCCCTCCACAACCCCGGGTTCTTATCATAAAGTAAATTCAAAACGGAAAACTACATTTTTTTTTAGAAGAAACCCACAAAAATACTTACAATTTGCGTCCTAAACTTTGAGAAAATCTCTCAAAGGTCGAGAATACGGATGCGGTTGACATTTTGCTGCAAAATTTTCGCTGTGTATAATGACAAAGTTTCACAAATGCTTTTTTTGTTTTTGCTTATTCTTTCTTCCAAAACTTGATTCCAAATGGTTCAACCAAAAATAAAACAAATATTTGTTTAGTAAAATATTGTATTTTTTTTTTTGCTTGCTAGATATGTTAAGTTTTCCACAGGTTTCTGATCTTTCTTTCTTGCCCACTTGACAAAGTTTTCTAGTGAAATGTAAAATTTGATTTGACTCGGCTGAATACTCTAATTTTGGATTTGGGTAGAGAAGTAGTTGTCCTCTGGTGTGATAAGTTAATTTTATGGTGAAATAAAAGTGGGGGATTTTGGTATATTTACAAAAATCACACGTCAGTTTGGTGCGTTCAGCTAGACAGCTGTTGTAACGTTTACGAATGTCTTCCTGAGGTAGGGTTACAATGATGTTTTTCAAATATTATTAATTTTCGATAAAAATGTTTGCACCTATTTCCAGGTGTTTTACTCGCTTTCAAAGGATATGCATGGTTATAATTTGCGTAAGCAAATTTAAAATCACTAGCCAGAGAAAACAATCTGAAGGAATCAATGATCGAAATATTGCTGTGACTTATTAGAACCAATTTTTGCTCAATAAATCTAACGACTCGAAACCTTCTTCGAACTCGTATTGTTTACCACTATTTTGGTCTGACTTGTTTCAATCAAAAGATATATTCGCTTGTTTTCTTATATTTAACGCACCGTGATCAAACGCAATAATAAATTCGGTACGAAACATCAGCTGATAATTCTCGTGGCTTACTCGAAAGCCCTATGATGGTTAAGGTGTACGTACGTCTTTCTGATTTCTCCTCCAATTTTAGCATTGTTATAACTCATAACTATAAATAAGTACTGAAGGCTATCAGTTTCACAGGTGAGATAAGAACACCGAACTGTCAATCAGCATGAGTTGCCGAATACAGTCTAATAAACACAAGTACAGCCGATCGTCGTTTGATGGTGATGTTTGCGAGTTCTGGGAATTTTCAGATGAATTCACTTTTTGGGAACATCGTTATGGATGTTTGTCCCTTAATATGATCGTCATTACTGATTTGATCATCTTTTGGACATCCTAATAAATCAATGAGTTGAAGAAATAGGCTGAAGTGGAATGAACAGCGTTGGGATGGGTGATCAAGGACAGAAGAATGTATTGATCCCAGTCTCGCCGACGACGTCAAGTAGTTACATTCTTCCTTGTTCATTTTGGATAAAAAGTACCGCACTGGGACGGCGGTACCATTCAACTAATATTTTAGTTTCTTGATTGGATATAACAAAATCCTCCTTTCGCTTCCTATAACACAAAGTTAAAGGGGACAAGACTTAACTAGTTGCCAGACCAATTAGTCCACGGAAATGGTCCAGAGGCACAGTACTTCAGAAAGTACACCATGCATTTTCTGAAGCGACCAGATGCTACATTATAGTGATCCAAATCTAATTTGACTCAGAATCATTTTCATTTCCCATTTAGAAATAGATCGCCTGTTTACCTACATTGGTCTTCGAATTTTTTGTTTTGTATGGACGATGAATGTCCCGGATTCAAAAATAGTCCAAGTTTGGCACTTTTATCAATTTATCGCGAAACTGTCGTACCAATCAAGTTATTTCATTGGCGTTGACATTTTTGTTATTTTATATATTAAAAAATTCTAATACTAAGCAACAGGACCTGATTCCTTGTCACCTTGTGCAGCGCGCTATACATTTTGCTCTGTTGATAGAAATGTGGCCCTACAGGAACCCTATCAGCATTTTAACGCCGGTAAAAAATGGTTTAATGCGCTAACAGCTAAACCAAAGACATATTCTGTCTAAGAATTGTGCTGTTTATATTTGTACGTATATGTTTGGCGCTTCCATTCAATGTCTATTTTTGACTTTCTTTCGGTCTTCAACCAATGAGTTTAAAGTATGAAAAATTTGTCCTTTTTTGAATATGAAGATTAAATAACTGAAAGTGATCCTTGATTTCAATAAATATTAAATGCTTTGTTTTTTGCATAGCGCTAAAAAATATATTTGCAAAAACATTAAATAAAATTTAACAACTTTGCAGAGGTTTTGTTTTAATTAATATAACAAACAATATCAGCATTATTACTTACCAGTATTATAAAAGTAGAAGTATTTATTTTAAACAGTTATACTCGTGCTCTATGTACTCAAACATGTTCATTTACTTTCTAAGAGTTATCATAATAGCTACATAGCTACTCTTATCACTCGTATCGTTACATTCAATTATTATACATTTTAAATTTACCAATTTTTTCCCGATATCTTTTACTGCATAGTCATAATTTTAATAAGTTTCAATTACAGTTTGGTTGGACTTACGATAACATTCGATTGAACATTTTCATTTTAACTGATTTAGATTCTTATTGTTAGTATATTAGTAAATATACAATTGAAACATTATTCATACTATTTTTCTACCCGTGTTATGCAACTTATTGAATTTTGCGATGCACTTTTAACACACATATAGTACGCTTAAATGGCGTATTTACACACTAACGGATTTGTTAATTTAACGATCACATATTTGAAAATTTGATTGGAGACCTATTTGAACCATAACTTTTAACAGATCCTATATTCATTTATGGCATGTCTTTATTTAACCCGTGTTTCACAAACAGATAAAATAAGGTTTTACTTATAAAACTGTGCAAAGGTAGATACAATATTTTCTAAAAACATTTTTTTTTTTCATTTCTCAATCGATTTTTATCATGGGACAAAAGACTAACTCTGTTGAAACTGTGCAAGGAAAATACAAAGATACATTAATTAAAGACAATAAAAACATACGCATGCAATATGTTGTAAATAAATACTATAACCTGAAGGAGACGAGACAACCATGCAATTATCCACCTGTACACGACCAAAATTCTTCAATTCTAGTTTAATAAAGATGATACTCAATCACTAAAAACAAAGACGATAAACTGAATGCTGAATACAGGCTACACAGCATTTATTACTGCATTTTTATGGTGAACCACAAAACTGATCGGACACTAAATGTCGAGTAATTTCAGCAGGTAAAAAAAAAACTAAACTAAAACCTCACTAGTGCGTCGACTTGATTCGCACACTATTAACAGACCAAGATTTAAAGCTTCTCAATGTACAAAAAAGGTTGCTTTAATCACAATCTAAATGTAAAAAGCGTACGCCCTCAATGTTAGCCTCGCTAAGAATCGTGTTCTCCATTTTTTACATAAGGAGAAAACAATTTGATCGATTTCTTCTGTGGCAGATCACATCCAAAAAGAATAATTCATTCACTTGCGACAAAAACAGACTGCTTGAGTTGGAACAACGCCTAAACTGCCTTTCAACGTTTGATTACAGAACGGAAATTAAGCTCAATGGAATTTTCAATTAATTTAAAACCCGGTTGGATTAGGCGTTTTTCTTTTAAAAAATATGGAAAAGAATAGAAACGAACACGTATTTCTCCAGCCTCTTCCGAATTACAATTCGAGAAGAATATTCATTTGGGTCGTTAGTTTCAAAGCGAGCTCGCCGTAAGGAAGAAGTTTTTGAGCTGTTTTCAATTTTACGTTATTAAATCCCTTGCACCAAAAAGTCAAGCAATTCGTGCGAAAGAAATAAGAACAGTCTTGGAATGGCCAGGGAACTCGCAATATGCAATGATAAATGCTGTTATACAGGTATGGTTTCATGAGCCAAAAATTAAAGAAAGTCGTGAAAATCCTATCCAATCGATGCCGAAGATGGTTTTAGACGTCATTATAAATATTGATATTTAAGTGTGTTCTTTTTGGTTAAATTGGCAAAATTAAACGATTAAAAGTAAAAAAAAAAAACTAAAATAAATCTAACTAATTTGTACGGCACTACGATAAATCCTGCTTGTTATTATTAAATGATTTCATTAACGTTTTTACAATAAGTTACAGTTGTATAATTATGTGAACCCTTTTTGCAAACTCTTGACTATTTGAACATTAACACCACCGGAGATCGTTCAAGATTAACTGATCATATAAAACAAATATTAATTGTCACACAATTGACATTAAGCTTTCCATAATTGATTCTAAATCGTTGATGTCAGCTGAAAAACGTTGCTCTACTGAACTTAGTTCCATGAAAAGTACAGTCTTCGATGATAATATACCTAAATGTACTATATATAAATAACTAGCTATACCTAAATTGCTAATAATATCCTTAAATTTATGTATAGCTGGCAATAGTAAAAATACATATCACATATGTGCTCCATTATATATCACATAAATATCACAGACAATTTTCGACAAATAATACTTTCAAACGTTTCACTTATCATTAAAGCGCTGAACGTAAAAAAACATATGGTATTTTAACGATTCAGTCTTGTGGACATTTACGCAAGCGCATCTTTTAAAATAACAAAATATTCTTGTAGAAACGCAACAACGTATACGAAGAAATAGATAAGAATTTAACTTTTAATTTGTTTTTCTTTGCTCATAGACTTTTTGTTTGTTGGAAGAGATGTTTATGTATACACAAAAGTCCATAAAATAAATAGCATAAATCACAAAACTAAATAAATTAATAAATAATTATTACTAATTACATGTTTGTTCGTTCGTGTGATCAACAGTGATCTTTCTCATAATTTTTTTTTTTTTTTCATTTAAAATAATGAAAAGCAAAACAAATGATTCTAAATAAAAAGAATAATGAAATGAATTTGGTGTACACAAAAATACAAATGTTTTACAAGGCGAAATTTAACAACTGGAAAGACAATCATAAGCTTTGTCTCAGAAATGAACGAAATTAAAATAAAATAAAAATAATTGAATAACCAAGTTCATTAATATTAGGTTCAGACTTTTGGTTTCTTTTTCTTTTGTAAACTATGGAGGGAACGATTTGTAATATTATTTCAACATACATCGTTTTGTATAAATGCAATGTGTGTGTGTGAGATACTCGGTTAACATAAAATTTCATTAAAAAATATAAACAAATAAAGAGGTAAATATTATAGGAAGAGATTATTTCACAAATAAGACAAATACATGGTTGGTGTTTTTTTTTCTGTTGGAATAAACATTTTAATATATATTTTATTTTAAGAAATTCAATACATTCTTCTTATGATGTTGATCGGTACGCCGTTTTGCTATGTTCGAAGCAGTTGAACTTGTTAATTGAAATTAAGTGTGGTGTGCGTACCCAAGATGTCTGGGTAACGATACGATGGTCAGATTTTGATTTTCTTCCTTCTTTTTTTATAACGAATTGTTTGATTATTGGAAGATGTATCGATATGGAATTGTTGTTATTGTAGCCAGTTCAGTCGATCAAACAGCTTGTCTTCTTGCCTCTGATTGCTAATTGTTATTTGATGTAAATGGGCAGCATTCCATCGAAAAAAGTAAAATTTGCAGCTGATGTTGATGTGTGGATATTTTCTTCTGAATTTAAACGAAACTTAATTATTCTGCTTTAGTAGCTTAGTGACGAGAGCGATGCTCCTCCCGGCGGTCACGTTCCCTTTCACGATCACGATCCCGGTCGCGATCGCGATCACGTTCACGCTCGCGATCTCTGTCACGATCAGAAGAGCGGTATCTTTCCTCGTAGTAGCTGCGTTTAGATGGAGGATCACTGACTGCCTCTACTACAGCTTCAGGGGACTTTCGGGGTCTTGCCGATCTGCTAGAACTAGAAATTAACTTCGTGCTTTCAAGTACACAACAGTTTAACTGAAATTATAATTAATAGCAAATCTGTTAAGACATACCTATCATCTCTGTAGTGATCTGCAGCTGCACGCTCTCGTTCTCTGCTCCTCGATCGTTCACGATAACTACTAAAATAAAGCATATAAAAGCAGACGAATTAAAAATCTGTATTTATCAGAAAAAAATGCGACATACGCAGCTTCCCGGTCTCTTTCTCTTTCCCTCTCTCTCGACCTTTCACGATAACGTGATGACGATCTTTCTCGCCTGGGCCTTGATCTATGAGTGCGTTCTCTTGATCGGGACCTTTCTCTCCTGTTGTAGCTCTTCGTTTCGATGCCATGGAGTGTGTCTTGAAGAGAGCTTATCAATATTTTGCAACGCTCGTCAGGAGCTACTTTAGATTGCTTAATAAGTGAAATCGCAGTTACAAGTGTTTCGATCGCACTAGAATATTCGCCCGCAGCAGCATCCGAAACGGCTCTAAGAACAAAATAATATAGTTAATAGGAAGATCTTTGTCAAAAACTGACATTAACGTACCTTGCAATCGCTGAACTACTGACAGTTCGGTTCCTTCCCATAATCTCTTCGAATTCCACTTCGCTTAGTTGTGGGACAATAGCTTGTTCTGGGAACGATCCCGCGGGTTTGGCCTGTGCCCCTGGCCATGGACCTCTTGGTGCACCTTGTTGAGCAAAGTGCGGAGGACCTTGATGCGCCATTGCCATTCCCGGTTGAGGACCAGGCGGACCATGTGGTCCTCCCATTGGAGGTCCTCCAGGATGTTGCGGGGGCCCACCACCTTGATTGAAGAAAGCTGGATTGACATGTGGCGCGGGTCCACCATGTGGAGGACCTCCAGGTCCTCCCATTTGCGGCGGTGGCGGTCCACGTGGTGGTCCTTGCATATGAGGTGGACCCTGTGGAGGTCCAGGCGGTCCTTGTGGTGGAAATCCACCATGCATGGGTGGTCTATTCCAGTCTGGCCGTGGTCCACGTGGTGGCATTCCCCCAGGAGGGCCCTGGAACTATAACCAAAATATGAGATCAAAAATTCTAAGTATTTTAACGTTCATAAAAGAAAATACCGCAAAGGGAATAATAATTTGAAAATGCTTTCTGGTATTTTTTTAACATGATTTGTGCATGACGATTCATATGACACAGCTAGCTAACGGGGCTAAAAAGTTTCGCTAGGTAATAAAATTATCCATTAATAAAATACATAAGTCTTCTTGCATTTAACTGCATCACGCAACACAACTCAATTTGATCTGGTAACTAACTTTATCCAAAAATCTCCCATCAATTGAGTATTAATATTTATCAATTAAAAGCATGAATGAAACTGGTTCATTATAAAAATAATGATCCGTTGCAAATTCACATCAATATTTTGTCTACGAATCGGTATAATGAACTTAATTGTGATAAATTTTCTTCAACGTTGTCGAATTTGTTGTCAGTGAAAAATATATATGTAATTAAAGGACAAACAAGACAAAGTTTAAAAATGATAAGCTGATCAAAAGAGTTTCTTTCATAAAACGAAGTAATAAACAGTCGGTAAGAGTTTTCGAATTGATGGAGCTATTTGATTTACAAAAAAAAATTCTCAAAAATATATAAGACAAAGTTTAAATGAGTGGTGTATTGAGCCGAAAGTTTTGTACAGAGGAAGCAAAGTTGATTAGCCGTATGACCAATTGGTTGTAATCGTGATATTTTTCGCACATTTTGCGGGGGCTTATTGCCGACTTCGATCAATCCCAGAAGTTTCATCATAGTTCTCTGCGGAGGACGCGAACGAATGCCAAATGTTCATTTTCCTTACGTGCAGGAACTGACACACTTGCCACTGACCCAAAATAAAAAATGGATTTCTTGAGCAAGAGTAATAGCAGTCTTTATGAATGCTCTTTAAAAAAGCAACTTTTATTCGTCTGGCGAGTATAATGCATGTCTCGTGAACGTTTATTAGACATATATACATATATACGCGACTCGGATAAAAAAAAACGATATCGCAATAAGTCGTCAAGACACAATTGCTCGTTGGTGCAATCAGATCCTTACGATGAAGTGTCAGGGCTCAACGCTCAAATGGTTATAAAATTATTTGTTTTCTATCACTGCAATTTCATTAATGCACAATAAGCACAACTTTAATAAAAAATTATATTTCTCCGGATTATGTTGTTCCTAGATATTCATTTCTTTGGTTTTGATCAGTTTTAAGGTTCAAAACATATTATTTTATATTTTTACGTTTTAAATGCATACGTATCGGTTCTCCAAAACTGTTCAACAAAAAAAAACTTTAATTTTGTAAATTTTAATGATTACACACTGGTTAAAATGAATACTTTTTTGCTTGCGGCATTTTGTAAAGATATTCACGTAATTATGTTCCGTGAACATAACTTTTTTGTCGATCTTTTTACAGGTCAAAAACTTGACTGAGTAATTATGCTACATGTTCCAGGACAAGAGTAAATGTTTACTTGAAAAGATATTTCAGGCATCAGCAAAACGATTAAAAAAAAATATGGATGTTCTTGGGTAGGATTTGAAATTCGGATGTGTTTTCATAAAAGGGAATTTTACATTATATCGACTTATTTTTGAAACGAATTTGCAAAGACAGAACGGAAAAAAAATGATGGTTACATTACTTGGGCGGATGGTGTAAGGATATGTTTAAAAACTTTGAGGCGAAGGTGATAACGCTGATTGATGTATCTTATTCAATTTGAGCAATTTCATAAAGTTTCTTTGCATAACTAATTAATTATTTCTTTAGGCTCCCAAGACACATAAAGTAAACATTTTCTGCTCAACCATTGTCTTGTGAGTTTACACTTTCTCCAAATGCAAAATTTGTTAACCCTTTAACGCACTAAATCTGTAACAGGCTTATGTAGCTAAAAGTTATTTGTGGCGCCACTTTCTTTAAAAAAAAAATTACATTTTATTTCTTAAAACTAAACTTGTACACAAAAAATCTTGCTTAACTACAAGGGATAGTTTCTATGTTTTGTGTTTTTGTAATTAGACATAAATTTGTGGAAAAATTATAGATCCTTGATTGAGAAACTCTATTTACTTAAAAGTCATCGCAACACTTATGCCACCTTCCAACATTTGTACGTATGACGTGGAAAAACAAATATAAATTATTATCTATCAAATACGAGCAGAACGACTTTTTTCGAGGAGTCACCTATACAAAAATAAAAAATATGTTCAAGACTACAATTTGGAATTGATGACGTGACAATATAACAGCCGCAACAATATTGAGACACTCCTTTGTCTAGGTAGTTTACTCTCACTTCTTGCGTACAAAATTAAGTAAACAACAATTTTCAATTAATTTACCTTCATTTGAGTACTAACTTAAAAAGCCATGCACAATTGCAGTCAAAACAATCTGGGATATTAAAGAAAAATAGAAATAAGACTAGTGACATAATGCCACGTCACAAAAGTATTGATACACATTTTCTGCCGCGATCCTTGTTTTGAGTAGAAGGCACTGGCGTTCGTTGTTCGTATTAAACTGTGAAGTTTTCGTTTATTTTAAACATGGAAGCACAGAATATGAAGGAAACTACTTTGGAAGAGAAGCAAATTATAATGAAATTAAACCCCGAAGGACGTAGAAATTTAGGAAAAATTGTTGAAAGGAGTTTTATAACAATAATGAAAATAGTGAAAACGTTAAGCGAAACAAGAGTCTCAGTGCCAGATCACCAAAGTGATAATAAAATAAAAAAATTGGATATCCAGTGCTGAGAAATTAAACATGGAAACGAGTTACATGTTCCAGTATGACAATGATCCCAAGCACATTGCTTGGGACACAAAAATGCAGCATGCATGCCCAAATTCTCAAAACTCCGCCAGAGTTTTGGGTTCATTTAAAGAAATAAATAGGAACACAGAGTTTCTAGCAAAGATACTTTGAATAACCCTGAAATTGACCCTGATTATTGCAAACAATTTGTGGAATCGATGCAAAGAAGACTGGAAGTAGTAATTAAACCTCGGGGTACCCCGATGAAATACTGAATAAAATTATTTTATTGCTAAAACTAAAATTTTTGAAATGTAATCTCGCACTTTTATCGGTTTGTGTTTATATTGTGCGGAGTAATGGGGTGTTATCCATACTTTTGTGGCTATATCTTTATAACCCAACTGATTGTGGTGTATTTATTATTTCATGACAAACATAATTAATTCGTTAAATACACTCGTAATTCAAAAAATAATTTTTACTGCAAATTTTTTTTCAGAAAAACCTTGTGTCCACTTTATTAATAAATTTGGAACGAAGAATTTGTTATTTTATTGGTGCAACAAAACAAATGTTTTCACTGAATATTGTGAATAATAAAGGAACTATTTTTTACAGAAACTACAAGTTTTGCTATTTGTACTAAAGAACTCGAGATTTTTAAACAAATAATTCGTAAAGCGCTAAATTACATTTTAAATATCTTCAGTAAGAATGTTTGAACTATGTTTTAAAATTATTTTAATTAAAATAAATATGAGAGTAATTTCCGTAAATCAACTCTTTGTAAAGTTAGTATCTTAAATTAAACTACTTGGTTAACTAAGTTTATCTTAGGTAAAACAAAAAAAAATGTTATTGATATACAAATTATTTATATGAAGTTTACCATTTGTGGCCGTTGTTGATGTGGTGGGCCGTTTAATGGACCAGGCCGTGGACCATTCGGGCGTGGCCCATTCCATTGGCCTTGATTCGGATAGCGTGGAGGCCCTTGCATTTGCTGTTGTCCCATTGGTCCTCCCTGATGCATTGGTGGTGGCTAATGAATAATATCGAACGTAATAATTTAAAAGGAACGTTAAGAACATTTTGTTTAGAATCAGTCATTATATATTATTTGTTTCAAATTTTATTCCTTTGATTTTTTTTAATGCGCGTTCGCTTTGAACAATTTATACAATTTGATTATTATTTAGGTACTACTCTACTTAAAAAGAAAATGAATGTATATGAAAAATATAAAAACCATAATAAGAATTCGAAAATCATAATGATTTTAAAACTTTTTGATGCAACATCCAATTAAAAACGTTACATTTAACATTACGCAATAAAAAATATATTCAATGTTAGAGATTTTTATATTTAATAACATATTTTTTTGTTTAACAAAATCTCTTTTCGTGAATTCAAATTTAATTTAATTATGTATGTTCGACCAGAGAACTAGCGGTTTAACATATTCAAGAAAAGTAAAACAATTTCATTTTTTGTGAACATTAATATTTCAACAAGTTTTCAAAAAATTCACCAGGTAAGTAATTTTTCATTCTTTTTTTTGACTTTTCAATTTCCTTTGGATACAGCAAAGAAAAAATATTTAAGACGAAAGACTTATTTCAATGTAATTGTAAAATATTCTTAAACTTGAATTTGATAATACTTCGACCAAATTTAATTTGAAGCGGGTGACTAAAATAACTAAAGCTCAGATTAAATTCATGCGTTTCCATACGAGAAAAAAACATCAATCATTTTCACGACTCGGAACTTGAGTGGTTATTCTTCCGAGAAAAAAAACTCTGCACACCCAAAAAAACATAATTGGTGACAATCAAGAATCGGCAGAACTTTTTTTCTCATCATGGTTTTCTTTAGTGGACGTTATGTACTCAGCATTTGATTTCAGGATATAGACAATCTGCCGGTTGATACCGACAGCTATGTCGCAAATATTTTAGATTCGGTTGGATGATATCAAGTGGACAACAAAGTAAAAATGAAAGGGTATCCAATATCATTGTCTAAAAAATGAGCGACCTTGATTTCATTTATCATTTCCGGCGATCGAAAGCAATAAATTCAGCATAAGTTGTAAATCATTCTTTTCTTCTTAATGCGTATATTTATTCCATCAGATATTTTTTTATTTTGATTTTTTTTTGCAAAGTAAATATTTATGAGAATATTTTTCATAAACGTTATTATTATGATTTAGGTAAATCCTATAATAACGCGGATTGACCAGAGACAAAAATGTCCTTTATGAAGAGTGAAAATTTTTCAAGAACTTATACCCTTTTGCACTTTAAACGACTTTAAGAGTAAAGAAGGTATTTAAAAATAGTAGACGATTTCAAAAACCACTGTCGTGTTCTCCTCCCCTGAATGAGTTATGTAAAAAAATTTAATAGCTAGAAACATCGGATAAATACGATTAAAAAGTTCTAAACAAAGATGCATCCTTTTTGCTTTTGCGTAACCTAGAACTAGATAGCGATATTAAGGTTTTTTTCATCGTTCGCTTGTGTGTACACTTTGAGAATAGTATTGAAGATGTTGGCGACGCTACGGTCGGCTGAATAATAAAATTACCTAGATAGCGATATTGACCAGTAACCAGCCTGTACGGACATTAAATAGTGCATTTATTAAACGCACTTACGAACGTTGTACATTTATGTTAAACACAATCTGTTTTTAATATTTTATCTATACTGGTTCGGATAAAGTTTGTCAAGCTCTTTCCGAAAGCAACATCTTAGAAAAATGAAAAAGAACTAAATTTACACAGTGCGATCATTTCACTTGTTGTTTATACTACCTTCGGGTGGACCAGAGAATTCGATCCTTCAAGGTTTTGGAAGAGTTCAAAAAGGGACAGCTAGTCGCTGTGCAATTTATGCTGACTTACGGCCTCCGCGTAATTCCCCGGATAACCATATTAGTAACCGCGAGTGGTAAACTAACGTACATGTGCAAAAAATCGATCAAACAAACAACTACATTGTGGTAAGGCGTTGGTAAATTCACAAAACTTTAAATAATATAGTTATGAATTATGCAGATACATGAACCTACGGATTATGCGATCTCTTATATATATTATTGTGATATTCGCTATTGGTATACGATAACGAACCATTTTGGCTACCCTCTCGCGAAATGCCTATAAAAAAGAATAATTCCCGCAGAAAAAAGATTTTTTTAACTTATTTATGGGACATCGTTGGATACAAAGTATTGCCTCTTCAGAGTGAAGGAGCTCTCATCATAAACAAAAGATAAGTAATCGCACAACTTTCCTGCAACTGCCCAAATATGTCGCCTACTTGCAGATTTAACAGACAATCCAGATCCAACTAAACGAGTTGATGAGTTCAATAAGACGCAGCAGATTAGCCTCGTCTGAACTTGAGGAGCAACTATTCCTATCAAAACCAAAACTGATGAAAGCTCACAAGTATTGGTATTCAAGTCCACGCAGTTTTCTACGGTTCAAAAAGATGTACAGTTGACTCGCGTTAGTGTGAACACCGGCTAATGTGAACAGATTTTTTTTAAATATTGACATCTCTAAAATGTGAACAAATGATGAAAGCTTTAAAATGTGAACAACGAGTTAATAGTTAAATACGATCGAGCTGCATTTTAATTTGAAATAATGTAACTTCGTCCCGTCTCGGTCTGTTCTTCGTTGCTCTTTGCATTATTTCTGATTAATTGCCTTGTCTTATCTAACTAAATAGAGATAATAGTTGATTTTGTTACTTTAATTCTTGACTGCAAACAAAGTTTCGGAATGCACATGCTAAAATCTTTTTGCTGGACAAAATGTCGAGATTATTATAAAGTTTGTAAAAAGAGTCGGAGAAAAAAAGCGAAAACATTAGTTCATATGAATAGAGGCAGTTGTGCATTCAATAAGAAATCAGTAAAATTCAATGCTTAATAGACGAATCATGACCAAAAGGAACAATAACCGTTCACAATTCGGAAGGTTATTCCCCCCGTAACAAAGAGAAAAGGTATGGTTGACGTAAAACTTCTTTTGACAATTATTTAATAGATCCTGATTTACATGGAAAATAATACAAAGAAAGGATATCAACAGTGATTTAATCAGCTGATAGATGGAAAATCTTTAGATATACCTAAAATTCCAGCCATTCCATATCAAATATAAAATTCGAGGCTGGCGAAATGCCTACAAATTGACTTTTTTGCATGCGATTCTTGGTGCTAAAAAGCTTCGAATGAAATTTGCGAAAAATCAAATGTCTCATCACAATGACTGGCGAATGGTTCTCCTTCATGGATGAAAAGATTTTTTTCTTAATATAGACCTGATGTTTACAACTACAATTTTTACGAAATAGCAAGGAACAGCAGTTCATCACAGTTGGGCGGAATTATGGTCTATGGCGCGATCAACTATTGTGAAGCAATTGAGCTAAATGTTCAGAGCACTCAAATGACTGGAATAACTTTAAAGTTAAGTTGAACAATGTGTTTGGACCTTTGTCTTGGATTTTAAAACAAAATAACACACCAATCCAAACTGCGCGAGTAGAAAAGTCGTTTTTTGCAATCCAATAGAAAAATGGACAATGATTATATGGCGGCCATTTACACCTGATCTGAATATTAAAGAAAATGTTTGGGATGGATAAATCTCAAATTATACGGAGAAGCAGAACGCCCGTAAGGAATAACTTCTCGTTGGTGTTTATTCTACATGGGTCGAGATATCGTTTTATTACATAAAAATTGTGCATGAGTAAATATCAAAAAAGGTTGCTGAACATGTTTCTAATTTCTTAGTTGAATTATTTCTTCATATGACAACCTGCTAAAATAATCAATAAAATCACAATGTACAAATTGTTCTTATTTTTGCATGTGCCTTTAATCATGTGAACCTATTTTATTGCTTATCGCATTCAAAAAAGACGATCAATTGCAATAGAAAGTTGAATGTTACTGAAATCGGTGAATAGGTTGGATGCAACACGTGAATTCGGTCTATTGGCTCGCCGTCCCGCAAAAGAACTCATGTTGACATCAAAAATGATTAAATCTCTGCAATTGGATAGAAATTGACTGGAGAAAAGTCATTCACCAATGAGAACAATGAAAGCATATATGGATCATATACGAAGAACTGGAGAGCGTTTTACTAAAAATTGCCTTCAGCGAATCGTGAAGCATCCGACCGGTAAAATGATATGGGGGTGTTTTTCTTACTACGGAATAGAAGATTTATACTTCGTAAAAGAAATTGTTAACTCGGTAGTATACAAAAATATTTTGAACAGTTCTCCAATGGAAATGCTTCTCAGAGACCGGCATTATGATTTTTGACGATGACTCTACTCTGCCATCGGTTCAAAATGGTAAGCCACTTTCTTTGTGTACTTCTGCTTTAATCCCTTAATAATTTTACTCAACAAAATAAAAATTTCAATTACATTTTTTCACAGATTAAAGAATTTCTGTTGGAAAAAGGAATTTCCACACTCTGGTAATTGGTATGTAAAATAAAAAACGTTTTGAGATGAATATCTACCGTTGTTCTTATGCAAGCCATAGACGCTTCAATCGTTGATACAACTTGGTTGACATTAATTTGGACATTTTGTCCACACACAAAACAATTGTGGATACAATCTCATGACCGAACTTTTGGCCAACGAAATTCACGCACAATGTTTTTAGCTCTGTGGTCACTGCGAACAACTTGCCAAAAAATATTTTTTTTTATTTTCCGCACGACGAAGACACAACTTCATAAATCGAGCGCACAAACATTTCAATCCCTTACACAACTTGCTCTTTTCTATGACTTGTCTATGAGTTCACATACGTGAACTGTCTCGCGAACATAAAAAGGCTTGGGTTTTAATTTTTAATTGTTCGCGTTATCCCAAGTCTACTGTAAATTTAACTTTTTTTAAATACTAAACAATAGCCTTTCCACAAGAGTTTCAAACGAAATTCAGACTGTTTAAAATCGTTAAATCCTGTTATCAAATTAAACTACCGATAAACCATGCACAAAAACTTCAACTTAAACTTTATGCATGAATAAAAATATTAGACTAACCTGCATTCGCGGTGGACCTTGGTTGGGCCCTGGTGGACCTTGCATATTCTGAGGCATATGTTGGGGACGAAACTGACCCGGTGGCATATTTGGATTCATCATGCGCGGTTGGTGGCCGGGCGGAGCGCCCTGAACCGGGTGTTGCGGCATTCCTCCCATGTTAGGAATGGGACCACGAGGACCGTTTTGCTGAGGTGGCACTGGTCTAGTCTTTTGCTGACTTTCAAACTGATTTAGCGCTTGTTTAGTCGGATAAGTAACTATGGGCACTTGTCCATGCAGTTCTTTCTTCGACAAGCGTTCCATAACCATCCGCATACTGTTTTCCGATCCCAGAGATACCACACAAAATCCTTTCGATTGCCCATTTGCGCGATTCTCGAAAAACTTTACTTCTTGAAAATCCGAAACACCAATTTCGCGCATTGAATTCGAAATGTCTTGGTCTGTAGTCCACTAGACGAAAAAAAAATGTAAACCTATTGCAATTTATTGCAAATCATAACTTAGGACTTACCCATGTCAAATTTCCTATGTATAATTGATAACGTCTTCCAATGTGATTTGGAGTTAGGCTACCACTCTGATGGTAAACTCCATTTGAAGTTGCACCTGCATTGTCGTCCGCCTGTGAAGAAGCAACCGAAGAGCCATCGACCGCGGCTCCATCGTTCGGAACACTTATATCGTCGTACAAATCTACACCTTCGGCGGCAAAATCATCCTACCGATGAAAAACAAACGAAAAGCTAATTAGTTGAGTAAACAAATCAAAACACACATTTCACTATTATATACTTGAGGCTGTGCATTGAAATCTTTATCCAAATCTTCCGCATACAAATCGATAACCACGCCGTCAGCCATTTTCATTTGGATTTTTTCACAAAAAACGCCAGCGAACACCGGCGAATTAACTTAATTAACTTGATTGTCTTTCCCTTGGTAATCAATGGATGGAACTGTTCATTGCATTGTAACTTTAGGCGATTTCAATACTTTTCATAATAAATATATGAATAATTTAACTAATTGAATAATATCTAAACTTATAGTTTGCAAGCGAACCTCGCAAGTATTCCTCCTAAAATAAATTCAGCGAAGTGACACCTACGCTGACAAATGTGGATGTGAACGAAAAAACGTACGCACGGCAAGAACTGTTCTTTTCAAGAAATATTACGATTCCGTTCACGGCTGCGAAGTCGAGTGGAAACTATTTCAGTTTTTTTCTTTTTTTGAGTGCACCTTATGGATTGGTTGATTCGAAGTATTAGAAGCAGTTTAATTGACAGATGAATTGTAACATTTTCTTAAAGTTATTATTCATATTTGCAATCGCTCTACATATCGGAAAAAGGTTGTCTCGTCTGATTTCACAATGCAAAATGAGTCTAATGCAATCGCATAGTCTATACAAAACTTTGACACTGAGCTTAAGGTTAATGTTATATTTTAAAACTAAATATGACGCTGTATATTTATCCTAATACATTTAAAAAATAAATAAAGTCAATTTTCATATATCTTGACTTAATTATAAATAAATCTTTAACATTAAAATAACTGTGAGAGATTCTTTAAGTTGCTATGGCTTAATTCCGTTTATTTCTTTCTTAACTTCAATGTTATATTTCGTGTATAGACTGAAATTGATTGACATGATTTCCAAGTTAAACTAAAAGAAGAGGTTTCGTTGATTATAGTATTGATTATTTTATTTCATCTAACGGCCAGATTCAGCCAATTGCACTTTAGTTAAACTACTACTACAGACGATAAAGAAAAGTTTTGTCACCGAGCCAAGCTATGTTCTTTGTTCTTCATTCCTTATCCCTTATTCCTGCCTTCTTATGATTTCAATGAACGAAGCATACTCAGATCTACATTCCGTGTGACACTATGTCGTTTGACTCAAGTTCACTAGATTTGGTTCCTAATGTAATGAACTTACAAACCAGCTGGAGCTATACAGAACACGAAAACTTCAAAACGTGTTTTTCATGCGTACAGTTTGTTTTCTTCAATTAAATACATTACATTATCGCGATGGCTACAGTCTATATTTATGATTTGAGATGGGTTTAAGTATCTGCACCTGTATAAGGCCAAACTATATTTAATGCATTTATTTTGGAGGAAAAAAATATTTTAAATGAATCAATAGATGGTTGAACCTCTTTTGTTGAACCCATAATATGTAACTCAGGCCTTAAGTTTAAATATGTATGATTTTAAGCCAAATTAAAAATAGTTTGGCTAAATACAATAAAATTTAATTATATAATATATTAAAAGCAACAAAAGCATTTCATATCGTCATTTTTTAGTCTTGCAAATTTTTTTTTCGAAGTAAACTGAAACTAAAAAAACTCATGGCAATTATTATGGAAAGAATTTCAATAAATTTTGAAGGGAAACATTGCATTATATTCTCCTCGCATAAAATTTAAAAAACGGTTAAAAGAAATTCAAAATCCCCAAATTATAAAAAAAATGTGAAAATCATACATTTCCGAACGCGTATCCGGTTCCAAGAATGAAACTTCTAGAACATTCGCACATCGAGTCTCGACAGAAACTTTCCGAAGCTAGTCGATAAATTGTCAACCAAATTTACATTTGTGAAAAACGCGTGGTTCGAAGCGCAGTGCCGGCCGCTATTGTTGCGAATTCCAAGTTTTGTAAAGTTGAAAACTCTAGCATATAAAAGTTCTTCAAGGTAATTTTTTAAATAACGTTGTAAATTAGAACATTTAAATTAAAAAAAAAATACTTTAATAAATTTTCTAGATGCCTGAAGATGCAGAAACATTCGCCTTCCAGGCTGAGATAGCTCAGCTTATGTCCTTGATCATCAATACGTTCTATTCGAACAAGGAAATTTTTCTTCGTGAATTGATTTCAAATTCATCCGATGCTTTGGACAAGATACGGTATGAGTCTTTGACAGACCCTACAAAATTGGACAGCGGCAAGGATCTGTACATCAAATTGATCCCAAATAAAGCCGCTGGCACATTAACTATCATCGATACCGGAATCGGCATGACCAAGGCCGATTTGGTTAATAACTTGGGTACCATCGCCAAGTCTGGAACAAAGGCGTTCATGGAGGCACTTCAAGCTGGTGCTGATATCAGTATGATTGGTCAGTTCGGTGTGGGTTTCTATTCAGCATACTTGATTGCTGATAAAGTCACAGTCACATCGAAGCATAACGATGATGAGCAATACGTTTGGGAGTCGTCTGCCGGTGGCTCGTTCACCGTTCGTCAAGATAACTCGGAACCACTAGGTCGTGGTACCAAGATCGTTCTTTTTGTCAAGGAAGATCAATCTGAGTACTTGGAAGAGAGCAAGATTAAAGAAATCGTCACCAAACATTCACAATTCATCGGATATCCGATTAAGTTGCTCATGGAGAAAACACGTGACGAAGAAGTGAGTGACGATGAGGCACCAGAGGAGGATGAGAAAAAAGAAGAAAAGAAGGAGGATGAAGCTAAACTTGAAGATGTAGGTGAAGATGAAGACGCTGATAAGGATAAAGACAAAAAGAAGAAGAAAAAGGTTCAGGTTAAATACACGGAGGACGAGGAACTCAACAAGACCAAGCCGATTTGGACCAGAAATCCCGATGATATCTCCCAAGAGGAGTATGGCGAGTTCTATAAATCTTTGACAAACGACTGGGAGGATCATTTAGCTGTAAAGCACTTCTCCGTTGAAGGTAATAATTTAATTCGACGTGGTTTTAAACGTAGATGTAATTTTTTTTTTCTTTATAGGACAATTGGAATTCCGTGCTCTTTTGTTTGTCCCACGTCGCGTGCCCTTCGATCTATTCGACAACCAAAAGAAAAAGAACAATATCAAGCTCTATGTACGTCGTGTTTTCATCATGGACAATTGCGAGGACTTGATTCCATCATACTTGAACTTCATGAAGGGGGTTGTTGACTCCGAAGATTTGCCTTTGAACATTTCTCGAGAAATGTTACAGCAAAACAAAGTCCTGAAAGTTATCCGTAAGAACTTGGTCAAGAAATGTATGGAATTGTTCGAGGAATTAGCCGAAGACAAGGAAAATTACAAGAAGTTTTATGAACAGTTCAGCAAGAATTTGAAATTGGGTGTACATGAGGATAACAACAGCAGGGCTAAGCTTTCCGACTTGCTTCGCTTCCAAACCTCAGCCTCGGGTGAAGAGGCTTGCTCATTGGCCGACTACGTCAGCCGTATGAAGGAAAACCAGAAACACATCTATTTCATCACCGGTGAGTCACAAGATCAAGTCAGCAATTCCGCATTTGTCGAACGTGTAAAGAAACGTGGTTTCGAAGTCGTCTACATGACTGAGCCCATCGATGAGTACGTCATCCAACACCTTAAGGAATACAAGGGCAAACAGTTGGTATCAGTTACAAAGGAAGGTTTGGAGTTGCCAGAAGATGAAGAGGAGAAGAAGAAGCGCGAAGAAGACAAGACCAAGTTCGAGAACTTGTGCAAGGTAATGAAATCTATCTTGGACAACAAAGTAGAGAAGGTCGTTGTTTCAAATCGTTTGGTTGAGTCGCCATGCTGTATTGTCACATCGCAGTTTGGTTGGTCAGCCAACATGGAGCGTATCATGAAAGCTCAAGCTCTTCGTGACTCATCAACCATGGGATACATGGCGGGCAAAAAGCACTTGGAAATTAATCCAGATCATTCTATCATTGAAACCCTTCGACAGAAGGCCGATGTTGACAAGAATGACAAGGCTGTTAAAGATTTGGTTATCCTGTTGTTCGAGACATCACTGCTCTCATCTGGGTTCTCATTGGACAGTCCGCAGGTGCACGCCTGCAGGATTTACCGTATGATCAAGCTGGGTCTTGGAATTGAAGACGACGAACCGATGGCCGTCGAGGAACCAACAGCCTTAGCGGGCGGTGACGCCCCACAATTGGTCGAAGATTCCGAAGACGCATCACACATGGAAGAGGTTGATTAAAGAAAGCACATGTTAATTCACAAATATGCTTGCAGCACAAATATTCCATGCTAAAATGCAAAAAGTTCCAGTAAAATTAAAACCATTTTCACGAAAGTCAATGCTGCGTTCTAGCGGCATAAACAAATTTTAATAACCTTAGTCTTTAGGCATAACTTTTTTAAAGTGTTTACTCCTAAATATAATATTGATGTCCAATAAAGTCCTAGACTGGTAGGGAATTTGCATTTGCTTTGTTTCATTTATTGGTATTATGTTTTTATTTAGATTTCGGTGCAAATAAAACCAGTTTTATGCGTTTATTTATTTTAGATGGATCTGACGGCCTTGTCCAGCTGTTTGCAGAAAAATACGGAGTAGTATACAATTCATCCTCGAATTACAGAAGAAAAGAACTTAATGTAAAAACTTTAATATTTATTCAGGATAAATTTCAGTCTAAACAAATGCAAAGTTAGCCAAGGGCATATAAATATATGTATTCAAATCAGAAGGCAGTCCAATTCAGAGACAGCTATGATTCGCATTCTTTCTTTAAATGTTCCAGAACTGCTTCTAGCGTCGTCACACCTTTCATCACTTGTACTATTTTATTTCTTGATCGAGACCCTTTGTCCAGACTTACATCGCTTTTCCGCAAGCTGAGTACCTTCGACAGGTATTTAACAAGTTCAGCGTTTGCCTCTCCTTCAGTTGGCGGCGCCGCAATTTGTACACCAACACCCTCGCTTGTGATGTCAGTTATTCCATTTTGCTTTGCTCCAGGCTTAGCCAAAATTTTTATGCAAATGTTTCCAGCTTTGTCCATCTGGACCGGATCACTGTTGTTGATTATTTTTGTACCGGGAGGTACCACAACCGCACTCTTCTTACTTTTACTCTTTGACATTGCTGTAATTATATGATGAGGACTGAGAAAACGCCTCATCCGCTTAGTCTTTTTGATGATTTTTACCTTGCTGCCGGTCCTTGTTATTTCTTTAAAAAGAAAACATTCATGTTAAACGTCAAAATTTCTGACACGTTCAAAGGGGCAAGAAGCGTTTTAAATCTTCTCGTAGTGTAAACGCCATTCGAAGTCCAAAGCTTACCTTGTATTTATTTCATCTCGTTAACTCGTTATTTCATATCAATGGTCTTAAATATTCACGTTTCTAAAGTACTCAGGAATTTGGATAGCTCAATAGCATTCGCTGATGACAACAGCCTGTATGCTCTTGGCTAAAAAATAAGCGAAATGAACTTCAACTTAAGTTCGATATTCTCCAAACATTCTGCCAAGACTGGAGACTGAAGATGAACAGCTCAAACGGTGGAACCATACTGTTCCGCAGCTAAATCAGACTTGCGACTGGAAAAATATGCTGATTAAGACTTAATATGGACTTCACATCGAATCAATGACTGTAGCAAAGTATTTGGGTGTTCATTTGTATTATAACAAGAGGCATTTATGTTGCTCAAAAAGCTTTTCAACACCAACTATTTAAGATCCGGTCATTTGGTACCCCTTGTGCGTCCAGTATGGAAGAGTTTTCGTTTGAAAATGCTTCAGAGCTTAACCGTGGTTATATAAAAGCGTTCACTCCTAATTACGGCATTACGTCTCAAACAAAAGACAGTTGGATGATTCCGGTATGTCCAGAATTGACAATGTTATTTTGAACCTTGCGAGGAATCATTTCACGCTGTCAACAAAAGTAATTGAGAATGAACTTATATCGGGTTGGCTTTATCCTAACCCTGGGTGTTGTGGGAATTCATTTGCTGCCTCAGGAGATGAAGCCTTTAGCTGGAGATACTGCATGAGCGTACCTGAAAGAGATAAAATACTGGTGGCTAGATTGGGGAGAAGCTTAATTAGTTTGGTGGAGTGACTGAAATCTCAACGTGGAAAAGATGACTACGGCTAGAGAAAAATAGCAAGGTAGCCGTTCATCAGTGCGGAACGAATCGTTCCCATAAATTCATGTTTTGTTTTATTTTACCTTCACGTCAACTGAAGTTAGGCAGTGGCAAACGATGTCAGAAGTCTTCATTTTGCGACTTTTGTCTTTTCCTTCGCTAAATACTTTTTCCATGTTGTAGCTCGCGCTCTCCGTAGAAGTAATATGAACTATAAAAGAAATGAGAAATGAAAGTCTACAAAAGTGGCTGCGATTTTCTACGCATGCGTCACGTGTACCCTTGGCTACTTCTCACTCCTCTTCAGCGATTGAGAAACAGCACCAAGAATCGCCAGCAACTGTAGCTACAAGAATCGTCAGCTACTGTAGCTCCAAGAATCATCAGCTACCATTGCTCCAAGAAACATCAGCTACCTCCTAAAAACATCAGCTACCGTAGCTCCAAGAAACATCAGCTACCATTGCTCCAAGAATCGTCAGCTACCGTAGCTCCAAGAATTGTCAGCTACCATAGCTCCAAGAATCGTCAGCTGCCGTTGCTCCAAGAATCGTCAGCTACTGTAGCTCCAAGAATCGTCTTAAACTCTAGCTCTAAGAATTTTCAGCTCCCTTAGATCCTAGAAATATCAGCTACCGTAGCTCTAACAATTAACAGCTACCGTTGCTCCAACAAACATTAGCTACCGTAGCTCCAAGAATCGCCAGCAACAATCGTCAGCTACTGTAGGTCCAAGAATCATCAGCTACCGTTGCTCCAAGAATCGTCTTAAACTCTAGCTCTAAGAATTTTCAGCTCCCTTAGATCCTAGAAATATCAGCTACCGTAGCTCTAACAATTAACAGCTACCGTTGCTCCAAGAAACATCAGCTACCTCCTAAAAACATCAGCAACCGTAGCTCCAAGAAACATCAGCTACCATTGCTCCAAGAATCGTCAGCTACCGTAGCTCCAAGAAACATCAGCTACCATTGCTCCAAGAATCGTCAGCTACCGTAGCTCCAAGAATTGTCAGCTACCATAGCTCCAAGAATCGTCAGCTGCCGTTGCTCCAAGAATCGTCAGCTACTGTAGCTCCAAGAATCGTCAGCTACTGTAGCTCGAAGAATCGCCTTAAACTCTAGCTCTAAGAATTGTCAGCTTCCTTAGATCCAAGAAACTTCAGCTACCGTTGCTCCAAGAATCGTCTTAAACTCTAGCTCTAAGAATTTTCAGCTCCCTTAGATCCTAGAAATATCAGCTACCGTAGCTCTAACAATTAACAGCTACCGTTGCTCCAAGAAACATTAGCTACCATAGCTCCAAGAATCGTCAGCTGCCGTTGCTCCTAGAATCGTCAGCTACTGTAGCTCCAAGAATCGTCAGCTACTGTAGCTCCAAGAATCGCCTTAAACTCTAGCTCTAAGAATTGTCAGCTTCCTTAGATCCAAGAAACTTATTAGCTACCATAGCTCCAAGAATCGTCAGCTGCCGTTGCTCCTAGAATCGTCAGCTACTGTAGCTCCAAGAATCGTCAGCTACTGTAGCTCGAAGAATCGTCTTAAACTCTAGCTCTAAGAATTGTCAGCTTCCTTAGATCCAAGAAACTTCAGCTACCATAGCTATAAGAAACATCAGCTATCAAAGCTCCAAGAAACATCAGCTACCGCAGCCCCAAGAATCATCTGCTACTATAGCTCCAAGTAACAGAAACTACCCAACTGCAAGATCAAACCTCTACCCACTGGATCAACTTAAATAAATAAATAGAAAAACTTTTTTTTTCCAACAGAATTGTTATTGTTTTTATTTAAATAAATTCTCCGCAAAAATAAAGTAATTTATTTTACAAGAGCATCTAACCTAAGTTCTGCACACTCCTCTTAGCACGACTTGTTCTCCCGAGTATGAAAGGGAAAATGTTGTCGCGTACCGCTACAACGCGGCGGTTAAACAAATTGATCAGTACATGGATTAAAATAACTTAAGAAATATGAATAAAAAATTCTAAAGCGACGGTTTTGAGATCCAATGAAGAGATTAATCAACCTCTTCCATGTGGGATGCATCTTCGGTGTCGTTGACTAGTGGCGGTGCATCACCTGCACTCTGGATGTCATCGGTTGCCATGAGTTCATCTTCATCGATGCCAAGTCCCAGCTTGACCATGCGGTAAATCCTACTCGCGTGCACTTGCGGACTGTCCAATGAGAAACCAGATGAGAGCAGGGATGTCTCAAACAGCAGGATAACCAAATCTTTAACAGCCTTGTCATTCTTGTCAACGTCGGCCTTCTGGCGAAGGGTTTCAATAATGGCGTGATCTGGGTTGATTTCCAAGTGTTTCTTTCCCGCCATGTAACCCATTGTGGATGTGTCACGTAAAGCTTGTGCCTTCATGATTCTCTCCATGTTGGCTGACCAGCCATACTGCGATGTGACAATACAGCAGGGCGATTCAACCAGACGATTGGACACAACGACCTTTTCTACTTTGTTGTCCAAAATTGACTTCATGACCTTGCACAAGTTCTCGAACTTAGCCTTGTCTTCTTCGCGCTTCTTCTTCTCCTCTTCATCTTCTGGCAACTCCAAACCTTCCTTCGTGACTGACACCAACTGCTTGCCCTTGTACTCCTTAAGGTGCTGGATGACGTACTCATCGATGGGCTCAGTCATGTAGACAACCTCGAAACCACGTTTTTTCACTCGCTCAACAAACGCAGAGTTGCTAACCTGTTCCTTGGACTCGCCAGTAATGAAGTAAATGTGTTTCTGGTTCTCCTTCATGCGACTCACGTAATCGGCCAAGGAGCAATAGTCATCACCTGATGCTGACGTGTGGAATCGGAGGAAATCGGCAATTTTAGCACGGCTATTGCTATCTTCGTGGACACCCAATTTAAGGTTCTTGCTGAATTGATCGTAGAATTTCTTGTAGTTCTCCTTATCTTCGGTCAGCTCCTCGAACAATTCCATGCACTTCTTGACCAAGTTCTTACGGATAACCTTAAGGACTTTGTTTTGCTGCAACATCTCGCGAGAAATGTTCAAAGGCAAATCTTCTGAGTCGACGACACCCTTCATGAAGTTCAAGTACTCTGGAATGAGATCTTCGCAGTTGTCCATAATGAACACCCGGCGCACATACAGTTTGATATTATTGCGCTTCTTCTGGTTTTCAAATAAGTCGAATGGCACGCGCCTTGGAATGAACAGCAACGCACGGAACTCCAACTGTCCCTCGACAGAGAAATGTTTGACGGCCAAATGGTCCTCCCAGTCATTTGTCAGAGATTTGTAAAACTCGCCATATTCCTCTTGGGAGATATCATCGGGATTCCTTGTCCAGATTGGCTTTGTTTTGTTCAATTCTTCGTCCTCGGTATATTTTACCTTGATGGTCTTCTTCTTCTTATCGCCTGATTTATCTGCGTCCTCATCTTCACCGACGTCCTCAATCTTTGGTTCATCTGTTTCCATTTCCTTCTTCTCTTTCTCCTCCTTGTCGGCCTCATCGTCACTTACTTCTTGGTCACGCTCTTTTTCGACGACCAACTTGATGGGATATCCAATAAACTGTGAATGCTTGTTCACAATTTCCTTAATTTTGCTCTCCTCCAAGTATTCAGTTTGGTCTTCCTTGATGTACAACACAATTTTTGTACCACGTCCAAGAGGTTCTGTGTTGTCCTGTCGTACTGTGAACGAACCGCCAGCAGCCGATTCCCATAAGTATTGCTCGTCATCGTTGTTCTTCGATGTGACTGTGACTTTGTCGGCGACCAAGTACGCCGAGTAGAAACCAACACCAAATTGACCAATCATACTGATGTCAGCACCAGCCTGGAGTGCTTCCATAAATGCTTTGGTTCCAGACTTGGCAATGGTACCCAAGTTGTTCACCAAATCGGCCTTGGTCATGCCAATACCAGTATCAATGATGGTAAGTGTACCAGCGGCTTTGTTGGGAATGATCTTGATGTACAGCTCCTTGCCAGAGTCCAGTTTTGTTGGATCAGTCAAAGATTCATAGCGGATTTTGTCCAGGGCATCCGATGAATTGGAAATCAACTCACGAAGGAAAATTTCCTTGTTCGAGTAGAATGTGTTGATGATCAAGGACATGAGCTGAGCAATCTCAGCTTGGAAAGCAAAAGTCTCACATTCTTGTTCTGGCATCTGCAATTAAAGCGAAAAAAAAATTCGTTCAGTGAATATGCAAAATCAGAGCACATGCACAATTTTCTTTTTCACAGAATACAAAAATGGCAGAATGAATGTTGAGTTTTTTAAATAATTCTGAATGAAACTTACCTTGATTTGTTAATTTGTAATAAATTCAAATTGAAATCTTTCAAACCACACACAATTAAGTTGAATCTAGCACAGAAAATTGCTTATTTCACTTATTACTTTTTCTTTCAACAATCGCGGCTACGCACTTCAACGCTTTTCTTTATGAACTGATAAAAAGCGGTGGCTGTCGATGTGTTTTTATATGTTGAATGAAAATTTCAGGAATATTCTTGACTTTTCTAGAACCAACTACCCTGATTTCCGCTTGTTTTGTTGTGATGCCAAGTATGATTTCTCGATTATTTTCAATACACTTCGAGTAGATGTAAAATAATTGTGGCCCTGTATTATAGCTAAGTAAAAATTAAACCAAGTTTTATTTACAAAAAGTAAATGTTCATTTATATTATTGGAAATAAAGGCATAAAACTATTTTATACACACAATTTGACTATGACTACCCACAGAACTTCTCAAACTTTGGATTGAATCTCAAACTGTGCTTATAATTGTCATTCGACTGTCATTTTTTTGTTGGGTGTTGTTTGGCGGTTAGTTTTTCCAGAACATTTTTGTTGTTCATACATTTTTCTAGAAATTTCATTTACAAAATTGAATTTTTAATATATGCATTGTTGTAATATTTGGATTTTGGTTGAAAAATGCTCGGAATGGAATATTCGTGTGGGGTACACTAAATTATTTTGTTGTACCGCATCTCGCAGAGCAGTGTGTCAAAACGATCTGGTCAATTGTAATTTGGTCCATATTCACATGTTAATTCAACTATTGAAATGGCCAAGTTAGTAATACTGATGTGCTCTCACGTAATCCTGTACAAGACCTGCGTCGGCTTTAAAGTGTACGCAAAAGATCCGTCAATAAGCAAGCTATCAGAGATTTCAGTGTGCCAAGCCAAAATCGAATAGATATCTTAAGATGATTTTTTCCAGAAGCGGGTGAATATATGTATAATTACGAAGAATATACTATTATTCATTGATATTCAATTGGTCAAGTCTTATCGACTCGATTTTGTGTTAAATCTGAACACCCTTAGAGCCCTTTTTCTGTCGCTTATACTCTTCAGAGGAATTTCAATTATTCGTGTTACAAGTGGTGAATAAGGATCAGATGGTATTTACCGAGTTTGGACAAGATTAAAAATTCATTAAGTGGGCTCAGAATTCGAATCTGCATCGAACTACATGATAAGGCCATCGAACTGCTGCTTATCAAAGAAGTTATACTACCGAACCACTGGCCACTGGCAACCCTCTTGCTTAACCTAATCCTTTGCATGTGCATGAGGAGAATATTCGAGTTTTATCTCATTGCTTTCATCCGTACCGATAATGGTTGTGTGAACAATCACATTCTTATTCATCAATCGGAATAATTATTCGTGACTCATTACTCAATTGCTGCAATCTGACCTTGTCTGCAGATACAAGTTCATTCGTTTTCTTTCAGCTCATTGTTTTGACCGCTCCTACATCTCCGGTGCACAATTGACACAAAAACTGCGTCATCCTCACGCCGTTATCGTACCCAAATTCTGTGCTGTTTTATTTTCTAATGGTTCCTAAAATGTGGTGCCCGAATTGCTATCGACTCTTGCATTTGCTCAATTCTTAGTATTCTTTTTCATACGAACGTGGAATAAAAGCACAAGCAGTATGTTGTGTAACCAGTACGTTATTGCCACCCACTTAGACTACTATTGCTGGATCGGATTCGGAAACTAGGAAAAAGCTGAACGCCACACTATGTACATATATACAATTTGGCCACAAATGAAAAGCATACTACCAAAATGTCTAAAATGCCTTTTTTTATGATTTAATTTTGAGTTGGCCCTCAGTTGGTCTTTATCACTACAAGAAGCCTCCAAGGCATGCTAGAAAGTAAATTATAACAATCTTCGGAGCGGATTATTGTTGCTTATGCTATTTTTTAAGAAGTGCCCACAGGCGTACACTCATGTTAAGGTCTGCGGATTGAATTGGGAACTCCAAGAACTGAAAGTTTTGATTTGAAAACCATTGCAGAATTTTTCGGGATTTATTGAATGGAAAATTGTTTTGCTTAAAAATGATCCTTTAGTGAGATCTGCTGCCAAATATCTTTCGAAAGGATGCTTTTGAGGAGGTCCGTAAAACATAATTATTCATTCTATTTACTCTCCCCTCGCACGAGAATATCTCTTCTATGCCTCCTGCCGCCATGCAGCCCCACACTAGATTCGACTGTGGGTACTACACAATCGGGAAGGTACTCTTCTCTTTTTTTCGTGTAGACTGCTTCAGAAGTCCAAAAATCTGTGAAGACACATTCTTATTTAGTATTCAGATCGGACCCATTTTTATTAAAGAAATGTTTTCAAAAATCCTATTTTGATTTTGTTTTTAGAATTATACATGACATGTCTTACATTTTTTTGCGCATTGAAGACGTCGTTTTTAGTTCTCAGAAAGCCAAGGTTTTTTTCTGGACTTGTAACCTGTTTAACCGACTTCTGTTAACCTCCTTCTAACCGTTCTCGCAGGTTGCGTTACATTTTTGTGTTCCTGAAGCGAAGCAGCGAAGTATTTTAAAGACTCCCAGACAAAAATCCGATTTTCTATACAGTGTCCCTGTATAGGCTTAAGGGAAATTGAGTAGCTGCTCGGAAATGCTTTAATGTGGATTTGAATTTTTTGGGTTGATCATACCTTAAAACATACTTTCGCGGATTTATTTGGGGACTTGAATAATAGGGATGATGTTAAAGCCGAGTGAAACACTTAATTTTTAAATTGTCAGCTGAGGGAAACGCTACCCAGAGTACGAGGTTCGTACGATTAACATTTCCCGAAATAATCTGTGAGAAATAGTACCGCTAACATGGGGATTGCAAAGAAATTGAAATTGCCTTTGTTAACATCGAAACACCTTTTTCAAATTGAAAGAAAGGAAAAAGTCGTGTCGGGTTAAGTATGTGGGTTGAATTTTCTTCCTGACTTTCAAATATTGTCTTTAAACTCGCAACATTTAATTGAGCACCTTACTTCAATAAACGCAAATCCAATAAATTCGCGAGACTCAGACTTTTTCACTTTGAATATTTTCGGCTGCTTCTTCTTTAATTTTAAGGCTCCTGTTTCGACTCCGGATCGTATCGACGAACCAAAGCCTGGTTTACAGAGACGAGTCGGTCGCAAAAATAGTCAAGATTGTCCCCGGCTAATTTCAAAGTACTCTTCATAGTTCGCACGCAACAAGCGGGACCATCTCTTGACTAGTTTATACCGAGCTCTAGAATCTTTAAGATTACGTGCAACATCACGCGGCGCGGTTTCATGGAATGTCGCCTGTTACAGATAACTATTTAATAAGCACATTATTTAAACAACGCTCTGTCATTATATTTGCTTTAAAGCAAAGTGGTCTCAAGAAATGGATCAGAAATTTTCAACTACTGTATTTTTTACCTGCTGCGATTGATGTCATATTGAAGATGTCCAGAAACTGCAAAATAAAAAATAAGTATACTCAGATACAATCGATTCGTGGCTATAAGAAATATATATGTAATAAGCACTTAGCAAGCAATAGATTTAAATTAATTAAATTAATTTAGTTTTTGTCTTAAAAAAATTTACGAGATCCTCTTTAAGCTACTAAACCTGGAATTTAAGGCAAGTTTGAGATGCGCAACTATAACAGCTCCAAAATTAGGTTACAACTAAGTCCTCCTAGTATAGTTTTTTTTTGTCTTGGCTTGTGGCTCCAGATCACAAGGAACCCAAGTTCGTTGTTTTTGAATCATTTCCACCGCATGCAATCGCTTGGAAATGGCTTGGCTAATACTGAAGCAAGCTGTTCTTGCGTGTGACACGGAACGAGCAATGTCTCCAATTTAGCGTCTTCAAAGGATTTTGGCCTTCCTTCACACGTGGACGGTCGTCAGCATGGAAGTCTCAATTTTTCAAACGATGGAACCAATCACGTTGTTTCACTAAGAGCAGCATCTTAGTCAACTTTTTGGAGTTCTCGATGCGCTTCAGCCGCCGTGTTCTTGTAACTGAAGAAGAAAATCAAAACTTCCCGCAAATGACGCTTATTTGCCACAAAATCAGACATTTTCACACACCCAAAAGTTTATGACGCCAAAACAAAATCACAAATGTGTGAAGACAGTTTATTTAAATATCGCTAACATTTCAATTTTCGCGTAATGGATTCAATGAAATAAGGGATAGCCTCAAATACAGAACAAAATCTTTTATGTCTCAAGGTGACCAACATATTCGAGTGATAGAGCAAAGAATTCAATACGTAATTTCTCGTAAGTATCCCAAGCAAAATCCAGCTACGCCGCTCAGAATTGAGCTATATTTGCATCCATGGATTTGTTTCTGGAATACAGCAAATCTGGTCAGTGATTCTATAAAGTGATAGCTGACTGTTTTTCGAAACGATAGTAGGATTCTTAAATTATGAATATTAAAATCACTTTCCTTGAATCACTGTCAAATAACAATAAAGTACGAAAAAGAAGCATTATTAATTTTAGCCCTCAAATCAAATTCTAATCTATAACCGAAGAGAAACTGTTGCTAGAAGGGCAACAGACAAAAGGGTCCTTTATCCGCCAAAAAAAACTTGGAGCTTGTGCCTGTTGAATGGAGGTATTGTATGAGCGTACCTGAAAGACATAGGCTTGATTGCAGTAGGCTTAATAGGGACAAATATTGGTGGCTTCACTGGCTTGAAGCTAGCGCTTAGTTTAAGTTAGGTTAAATTAGGTTAAGTAAGGCTAAGTTACTTTATGTTAAGTTATTTTATTTTTGTAATAAAATAATAAAAAATAAAATCAAATTCTAATCTTTATTCGGGGAGGAACTGTTCTCACTCTCATCTCGCTCTCTCTTTAGCATCTTGGGACAGCTTTCTTTGATTTGTCTATTTGCAAAAAAGAAATCAAATCAGTATGGTATCATTTTACGAAATTTATATTCTGCTCAATTGTCGTCAATTTTCTTATTCGCAAAGGGTCGCTAACTTTTTGTCGAGACTGTTGACATTCAAGCTCATGGGGGCATTGTTGTGCCGATTAGGCATTATACCGAACTGTCAGCATCTGTCATAAAATCAACACCACGAAAACCGGCACACATGATGATGCTTCCAATTTACAATTTGTTGTGACACACTTCTTTTTGCGCCAAATGTCAAAAATATTTAAAGAAAATCGTTTGGATAGTGTTTTTCCGATAACATTTTGTCGTTTTTCTGGAAATGGTGTCAACTAGAGGCCCAAAGCATAGATTCACCGAAGGCGAGAAAGTCTTATGCTACGAGCCGGATCCGACCAAAGCCAAAGTTCTTTACGACTCCAAGGTGCGTCTCTTTTGTGTTTTCTTTCTTATATTCTTGCAAATTGCAAATGTATTGTTGATATATGATCGTTACTGTGAGTCTGGCGCTCTTTTCTTTATTCATTCATTCTCTTGTTGTCTTGTGCGAATTTTTATGCACTTGATTTGATGCTATTTCCACTGATTTCGATTTGTTGGATTTAAGGTACTCGGCACATACGAAACGAAAGACAAGCGTGGCAGAAAGCTCATTCAATATAAAATACATTTCCAAGGATGGAGCTCGACGTGGGATCGCAAGGTGAATTCTGATTTTGTGCTTAAGGACACCGAAGAAAATCGCCAGCTGCAGAAGGATTTGGCGGAGAAGGCTCAGCTACAATTGTGAGTAGGAGAGCGCATTGACCCCACTCGATGTGTTTATGTGGGGGGGTATTTATAATTAATACGGAATGTTGTTTGTGTTTTTTTTTGTTTTATGTCTTAACATATATTCTACGGATTGCGTAGAGGAGCATATTTGTATCGGAGAGAACGAAAAAAACGTGCACGCAAAGAGGACGGGTCGGACAGTTCGCCGAAAATTCGCAATCGTGGCTCATCGGAGGATAATTTTAGTTCAAGTAGCACATTTGAGAAAAATGAAGGCGATTTCCTGATGAGGGACGGTAAGTATTATATTTGTGTTGCACAACTTTAATAATTGTATTTTATTTTGTTTAGAGTGTGAAACAGAATCCTGTAGTAGTTCCGTTGAGAGCTTCCATGACGACGAACGAGTGTTGCTTAAGGTCAGCGAAAGGCTTAAGCAATACCTTGAGTACGATCATGAAATGACAGTGAAAAATGGTAAACAACATATTTTGCCAGCTCGTATTTCGGTGCTGGCGATTTTGGAGAATTTCGTTAGGCAAAGTGCTTTGAAGTTGATCTGTTCGGTAACACAAAATGAGCCTACTCGAAGGAGAAACACCAATTTGCGCCCAGATAAGAAGGAGCGCGAATTTGAAAAAATAATGAACACGTAAGTTAACACTTAAGAAATTGATTCTGAACCATCTCTTGTGCTTCCTATGAATTTCGATTATCTCTCACTTTTACGACTGCGGTTATTTTTGCTCTCTCAAGATTTTACTGATACACAGGCGGGTTATTCAAAGTGACAGGCCCTTTAACAAATCGATGGGTGGTCCATTTCGCATGGTACACCCGCTTAAGACACAGTAGGTTATATTTTTGAGGAAGATGTTTTGGAGCGAATTGTTTCTACCTGCATTAAAAGCATTGCATTGAGAATGATTCCAGACATTATTTTGGTCGAAACTCGTATCGTCCTAATACAATTCGCCGTTCGATGGTTTTAAGCTTATTGGTATGTTTATTAAAACAGTTCTGCAGGATGATTCCTCCACTTATAAGCCACTGGATTTTCTTTTTGAAACTGTTATCGGAAATTAAGCGTCTGGTCACGTCTTTAAAATTTGTCTGAAGATTTTTTTTAGCCACTACTCTTTTCAGTTGGGTTTTTCCAGATTAATCCTTTCTTCGACGACTGCACGATGTCAGTATGGTGACTTAAAAGCCTTTAAGAGGACTATACAAGGAGAAATACGAAAAACGGGGGCATTCCCGTGATCACTGCAGCTCGTCACTGGGTCATGTGAAATAAAAAAAAGCGATCATTTACTTATGCCATAGTGGTTCGGAATTTTTGATTTGATTTTGATTTTTTTAACAAATTCCGGATGTTGAAATTCAATGTTGTTTATTCGACAAACATTTCACTCACCTTATCGGCTATAAAAAAATTTAATTGTATAATTTAAAAGCCTTCGTCCATTCAGTGCAGAATATGTGAAAAAATATCAAATTAATCGTTAAATCCATTCTACAGTGATCACCAACAACGAAACCATGGTTTCGAGAAAAAGGCGTGCATGCAGATAAAAAATTTATTTTGGAACTTACACTGTACCATATATTCAAGGACCATATATGTTCCTTCCTCCGGTTTAGTAGCTGTAGTACAACAATTATGTTGTGTAAAAAAACACTCGCCTATCAATAAGTCCATTGTTGCGCGTGCTGTGTGGAATGTGGCACCGTCTTGCTGAAACCACATGTCATGCAAGTCAAGCTCTTGCATTTTGGGTAAAAAAAAGTTGGATATCATCGCACGGTAGCGCTCACCATTCACAGTTACGTTACGATTCGCTTCATCTTTGAAGAAGTATGGTCCAATGATACCACCAGCCCATAAACCGAACCAAACTGTGACTTTTTCTGCTGATATTCACTCCAAAATCGACAATTCTGCTTATTTACGTACCCATTGAGCCAAAAATGAGCTTCGTTGCTGAACACAATTTTTCGGGTAAAAAAGTGGATCTTCGGCCAACTTTCCAAGACCCCATTCACCAAAATTTTACGTTGCGGTAGGTCGTTCGGCTTCAATTCTTGCACCAGCTGTATTTTGAAAGGCATCACACCTAAATCCTTCAGCAAAATTTTTCACGTTGTTGAGTAACAGGGGCCCAATTGCTGCGAACGGCAACGAATCGATAATTGATGGTCATCATTAACACTGGCCGATACAGCTGCGATATTTTCTTCAGTTCGCACTCTAAGTAAGCGTCTTGGTGGTTTAATATCCAACATTGTAAATTTGGTGCGAAATTTAGTCACAATAGCCCGAATAGCCGCTTCAGTGGGTCGATTAAACTGACAATTAAATGGAAGAAGCGCGCGATGAGCTTTCTTAACAGAGCACGCATTTTGATAATTAAATTCAATAATTTGCAAGCGTTCTTCGTTTGTAAGACGATTCTTGGTTAAATTAAAGACCAAACAGAAGATGTTTGACAGTGAAACAAAACACGAAACGTGCGTCAGCTGTTTAAACCAATGTTGCCAAAAACATAATAGCTAAAAAATCACCCTTTATTAGTAAGGCACAAGTGCCGTGCTGCTCCCTGCCTTTTTCTGGGCATTAGAGTTGACTCGGTCCAAAGTTATTCATTTCTATAAATAATAGTCCAATTTATTAAAAATTATAGTAGAATCACTTTATTTGGAAATAAATTAAGACAAGAGTATACTCCTGTGTAAAATATAAGACTTCTTTGCCTTTGAAATAATAACCCTCGGCCCGAATACAGTCATTGACTCTTCGATAAAGGGAAGCCACTAAATTGAGTATAGCTTCGATTGGAACGAGGTTCCACTCCAGAATCAATGTCGCATATTTGCTACCCTATCTCCCAACATACTCTTAACATTTTCGATGATGTTTAAGACAGGACTGCAGGTAGCCCACGGGAGAATTATCGACATTATTTTAATTAAGAAATGCTATAGTTCTTCTAGCGGTGTGAGGAGATAATGCGCTTCCTTGTTGGAATATAAATGGTGTTCAAGAAAGGGTAGGACATTTTGGTCAACTGTGCCTAAGATGAGTTGTAAATTTGTGAGACCATTTACAACGAAATACCACCCCCATACAGTGACTTTCTTCCAGCACCTTGTTGATATCGTTGAACACATGACGGAAGGTACTGCTCCGAAGGAAGTCGTCGCACTTGAATTCGACTATTCAGTTTGAAAAGACCTTTCGTTAGAAAGTAAAAAAATGTTTCCAATTTTTTGTTGTCCATTTTTTTCGTATTGCACATCATAACAACCCTTTTTGGCATGTCTTTTTGTTAGCAAACACTATTTGGTTGCAGATCAAGGCCGTAAGTTTTCTTGCATAGGATCCGGCATATGTGAGATTGTGATATTTCAGTTCTAGTTTTGTTTCGAAGTTCAATCACTAACCCTGCGCTTCTTGCAACTTGTTGTTTTTATTTCTAAATGAGGTGTTTCTGCTTAAGGTAAAAAAAAATATTAAATTAATAGATCAAAATAACACATTTATTTTGAATTTGAAAAAAAATTAAATAACAAAAGTGGAAGACTCAAAAGTAATGATTTCATAAAATTTTGTTAGTGTTCTTTTCTTTACACACGACTGTAATTCGTATAAATCATGCGAGTGATATTATTCAATCATCAAAGTAAAAATAACATTCCAAATATTGTTGCTAAAACCATATTTTATAACTTCAGTGCCTCTATTTCTTTCTACTATTTTTCTGTAAATTTAGAGTTTCTCTTTTGAAAGAAGTGGCCGATGGAATACGCATATACTTTGACTTTACATTAGCTGACAATCTCCTCTATAAGGAGGAAAAGGAATACGCAGTGTCGTTTCTTTCTGAAGAAACCCTTAAGAACTTTTCATATGTTCCATCGCCAGGATTGTCGCAAGACTTCTTAACACCTAAAACCGATCCTGATACAACGTCAATCGCAGATAGTAATGAACCCCACCCGCATGCAGAAACCACAACAAATTCTGAGGATCCACAGAAAAGGAAACTCCGATCACATCGTAGTGAGGATTGTGAAACAATCCTCGAAAATTGTCTATCAAGGTAAATTTTAAAAAAGTTAAGATTTTCGATGAATCACTTTCAACTTTTTCTGTGTTTAGTATTGCCAGTACTAGTTCGGGGGGTTCAACTCCGTTGCAGACATCAACTGTGACTTCAAGTTTGAGCCAAAGTAAATCACAGCAACCGATGGGACTGAGTATTCCACTTCAAGCTAAGGATTTTCTACAAAAGGTGCTTTCTTGGCAGATTTTGCCATCCAATGCCGATCCAGCACCATCGATGATATTCGGAGCTACTCATTTGGCACGTCTTATTGGTAATTAAATCAGCTTTTATAATAGAAGGTCATAAAGTGAAATAATATTTTGTTTTCACAGTAAAACTTCCTGAATTTTTAAACGCCTCAACGTTAACAGAAGAGAAACTTAAACTGCTGCTACAACACTTGGATTCGTTTGTAAAGTAAGTATATAGTATAAAATTTATAACCGAAAGCATCGGATGCTATAACAACATTCATTGCTAGTATGTGCTTTATAGAAAGCCAATTCTACGCACTTAACAAAAAATGTATTGACACATATCTATTTGCGTTAAAATACTTCTCATGGTCTTATTTTGCAACAATTGCATTCTGTGAATTAAAGTGTCATTACACAAAAACAAAATCGATGAACAATGCTCAGTTTGAGGCTTTACAATAACATTCAATATATTTATTGCACTTATAGGAAATATTTCATTTCGTATTTTTCTAAGGAAGCCAATTTTCTGTAATCTATATGTTAAGAAAAATAAAGCCTTCGATCAATTGTAACGCCTTCATCCTTTATCTCTTCAACTTGCTCAAAAACTTTCCAGTTGTTGATCAGCATTTGGTTTATGATGAGTTTTAATCAGTTTTGTTTACCCGCTGTAAGTCCTCTTGAGGTAATTTATGACTTTCTTCTCTGCTTTTTTCAGTTACACAAATCACTGTATTGTCGGCGAAAAGAGTTTATTTTGCATTCAGTAGAGTCATTGCAGTTTATGGAGTCTAATTCTGTTTCATTTATTTTTTATTTTATATATTAAAATATATTTCTGTCGATCGTTTCAAAGTCTCTCTTAAAGTCCAAAAAACACAGTTCAATATTTTTTGATCATTACAGATACCCCTTCTTTCCATCTTGTGATCACTTAATTTTCTCACTTTCACAGGAATGATTTTTTTCTAAATCCTTATTGAATGTCAGTAAAAAAATTGTTTTCCTCAGAATATTCGGCGTAACTATGCGATAGTACCTTTATAATTTTAAAGTTATCAAGGTACCTGCGTATATATAGTACATAAAGTAAGAGTCACTTTTTTTCGCGTCTTTAAGAGCGTCGGATATCATCAACTGAGACAAATTGAAATTGGAAAGTTTACTAGTTTCGTTTACACAACTAGTTAAAGTCATATGTTGACTAGAGTAATGAATTTCTATGCCATTTTCCATAAAAAAAACTTATTAAAGTCGTTAGCAATTCATATTTTATTATCATTAATATTGCTGCCGAATAGAATGTCGATAATATCACTTGACAACTGATTTTTAAGTTTTTCCACATAGATTCTGGTTCTGTAGAATTTTTGATTTTATTTCTCAAAAATTTACGCATCGATTTCTTGAGCTCTGAATTATATTTGTAAATATTATTTCGGTATGATAGTCAATCTTCCTCGGTTGCCGCACCGTATTTTATAATTGTTTCCTTTCTTAATCTTATATGAAAGTTATTGAACCACTCTCTCCCATTATCGTTTTTCTCAAAAACGGTGTAAGAGTTGCTTGGATGTTGCATCCTTTTCCTTGTAGCTTGTAATTGCCAATAAAGATTAGTGATCATTGATCATAAATTCATTCAAAGTAGCAGCTTACATAAATTAACTGTAACTAACAACGTAACCGAGTAAAGTACTTGATTTTCGTGTTATCCTTGTAGCTTGATTCATTATTTGCGCACAAGCATTATCCTTGCTAATTTTGCCGAGGCGCTTTCTAAATGTATCTTGAGTTTGAAACCAATCAACTTTAAAATCTACCAAGATAGCAAAGTTATGATGCAAAGTAATTTATTAACTACCAAAAGTTCATAACGTTAGCACAAGTTTCAATTATCTCAACATTTATTTCTTGTTGCGTTTATATTTAAACAGCACCCGTATTTGATCACTTGATTACGAACAGCAACTTAATCTACCTTTTGAGAACTTAAAAGGAAAAGAAACAAAACAAATTTTTTTTATATAAATAAATAGTTTTTTGGAGTGGGTACTTCTTCCTGATCGCTGAATCACTACAAGTAGCCTGCTGTGGAGAGATTCATAGAGTACTGTCAAAAAATCTAGCGAAATTTAGGACCACGCTCGTTTTATGGCTTCAATTATCTCCCCCGTTTCACTATATTGTCTTTCTCCTTCAAAGACTTTTCTTGAAAGCCTACCGCACACGTTTTCCATATGTTCAGCTCGGGTGAATATAGTGGTCATGCAAGTAGGTTTACATTTTGGTTCTGAATTCTGGCTTTTGTTGTCCGTGCGGCATGTATCGGTGCATTGTCTTGTAGGAAAGTCTATCGCTGTCCACCAAATATCTCCGAAAACTGCGGAAAAGCTTTTTTTAGTATTGATTTGTAAGTGACTGCCGTCATATTGGAGCTTTGGAAATCCAGCTCCACAGTTTCGTAATAGCTTATTGCTCCCCATACCTCTACACCACCTCCTTTGCTGTGCCGCCTTTGAAGATGTATGTATCTTCTTTTCTTATGTCATGGAAGTAACAGCTGCACCCGCAGGTCCGACCAAAATAATTTTAATTCCATCAAAAAAGACGACGGTATGCCACCCTCGATTGTTGCAAAATCAAGCCACTGGATTTTCCGTGCCGTATTCAGGGGTGGTTTCATCTTAATTTTATTATTATTATTATAATTTATTAACATACAATTATAAATATATATGTTAACATAAAATAGCGAGCGCTAGCTACGGTGGCTTTCGGCTCAATGGTGACTTAAGATTTTTAATACCTTAACAGCATTTTGTTATAGGTTGCTTATAATTAGCTTAGCTTACTTATAGTATTTATTTATATATCTAGTCTTAAACTTTGAATAAATTTGTACGTTTGGATAATGTTGTCATGATTAGGGTTACTGAGGATTTCGTAGACTGATGTGTTTGCAGGCATTTTATCACAGCATATATGTTTTTTTTCTGTATCACGTGATTAACAGGCGATCTGCTAGCTGTAACCCAACTTTCTGCCTTTTCTTTACTTACAAAGAGCCCTGAATTTGTGGCAGCTCTCAATATCCTTTCCTGACATGTTCCATACTTCTATGGGTGCTTAATGAAGCTGAATACAACAGAGTCGCCTCTTCCAATCTTGCTGGCTATGAAACTGATGGATTTTCCTCGTCCCCGGTAAACTCGAATTTGGCCTGTTTCCTCCTTGGTTAATGTCTTTCCTTTACCCGTTGCTGTGGCTTGTATGAAGTTATTTCTTGAACTGAGCTTCAATATACTCAAGTATCCTTTTATTTGATTTAAGACATGGTAACAGGTAGATTAAGCTACTGTTCGTAATCAAGTGAGACAAAAAAAAAAATGTATGACCTTTTGGGAGACATTACTTATGCTTCATTACATGTGCATTCCTTGTGCTTCATGCGTTTTTCATAGATTAGGGAAAGGTTTGAAAAATATCGTAAAATTAAAACAAAAAAAAATGCCAGTTCGTAATCCAGTGAGACGGATCGCATATCCTCTGCAATATGTGTTTCTGTCGCGATTATTATCTCATAGTTTTGATATATTATTAACGTCTCCAGTTCTTCTAAACTTTTGATCAACCCTTGAATGTTAGAGCATAAAATAGCTACTAACTTCGGTTGCCAATAGCAGATTATTTTCATGTTCTCTCCTTGTTTTCTCTTGCAAACTGGACAATTTTTTTTCCCCGCCTTGAATAATCTTCGAGTCCATGGTTCCAACTTTTGTTCATGTTTAGAGAATTTATGCATTTGTTTTTTGTTTCCTTAACACATTCGGTACTCTTATGGCTTCCTAGGCAGTTTATGCATACTTCTTCATTCTTATTCTTCACAGCTTTATGCTTGCAGCATTAACATGTAAATAAGCTATAAGATTAATGCCATTAAATACTCCACACTAGTCCCATCCAATGTTCACTTTGCCTGTCACTTGGAAATATTTCTTCGTCTTTTCCTATTCTTGCGTTATATAATTTGTTTATGTTTATATTTTTCACTTAATAAGTTTGACTTCGATTTTCCAATCATTTCTTTTTCATTGTTCACAAAACTTCATATCGTAATGTGATCTATGAGACAAAAAGCGGTCTTAACTACTATTTGGTCTTATTCGTTGTAAACGCAAAATAGTTCTGGCCTGCATATATTCCCCCATGCCATTGAGCTGAGATGAAATATGAAATAAAAACCCATTTTTTTTAGATTTACGTTTTCCTTTTCATACATCACCTTTTTCCCATAAGTATGCGATATCTGTACAGATTTATTATTATTTATTTATTATTTGTATTGAAGTCTGAGGCTACCTCGGACGATAAAAAAATAAAATTGAGTTTGAGGTATGTTTCTCCGAATCGTTATAGAACTAACGTCCTCATATCATCCATCTTCTTAAACATGTTGTAACCAAATTTAAATATTCATTCCACTTTGTACTGGAAAGTTCATGATGTGGGCTGGTTCAATCGCACCCAAACATATTTCTAACCTTTTTTCGATTTTATAAAAATACACACCGATCTAGGTTGCTTAAAGTACTACTGTGTCCAAAAAATAAGGTGACATATGAATTTAAACTGCGCGCGTCGAAGGATTTGGAAATTTTTCTTTCTTTTTAGGTTGGTAGTACTGTCAGTGACATCTGTGTGAAATTTCATGTCAAAATATATTCATAGTGTTTGAGATACGCCTCGTTTTGTGAGCTGCTAAAAGTGAGTTTTTCGTTTTTTGCGATGTCGAAATTTATTGAGCAAAGAATTTGCATTAAATTTTGTTTGCGGAATCAATTTTCTGCTGCGGAGACGTTGAGGATGGTGCTGAAAGCCTTTGATGATGAGGCTATGTCTAAATGTGGTATAGTGATTTCCAAGCCGGCCGTGAACGTGTCGAAGAGCTTTCTGGGCGACCATCAACCTCAACCGATGAAGCTCACGTCCAACAAATCAAAGATTTGGTGTTGGAAAACCATCGATTAACGATTAGAGACCTTGCTGATGAAGTTGGCTTATCGAAAGGCTCAGTCAATACCATTTTGAAGGATGCTTTGGGCCTCAAGCGCGTCAAATCTCGACTGGTACCGAAAACATTGAATTTTTTGGAAAAAAGGCGTCGCGTTGAAGTGTGTGAAACAATGCTTTCCGACAACCAGGATGTCATGAAACGCATTATAACTGGCGATGAGACTTGGATCTATGCTTACGACCCCGAAACAACCGATCAATCGAGCGAATATCGTGCCAAAGGAGAGCCGAGACCAAAAAAACCGCTCCAAAGTCGCTCAAAAATCAAGGTAATGTTGAATGTTTTCTTCGATTATCGTGGTGTTGTGCTTTATAAATTCCTTCCAACCGGCCAAACAGTCAACAAGGAATATTATTTGAACGTTATGCGTCGTTTGCGTAACGCTTTCCGCCTAAAAAGGCCGGAATTGTGGAAAGACAATTCTTGGTTTTTACACCACGATAATGCACCATCCCATACCGCTCTCGTAATTCGTGATCATTTCGCCAAAAACTCAACCCATATCGTTCCGCAACCACCGTATTCACCTGATCTTGCGCCGTGCGACTTCTCGCTGTTCAACAAGCTCAAAAGACCGCTCCGGGGACACCGTTTTGATACGATAGAGGAGATTCAAGCCGCAGCGAAGACGGAACTGAAGGCCATCCCGGAAAGTGACTACAACCAGTGTTTCAAAGATTCGAAAATCCGTTGGCATAAGTGCATTGCATCGGGAGGGGATTACTTTGAAGGGGATGAAATTGATTTGGAAGAATAAATAAAGAATTTTCAAAATAAATACAATGTCACCTTATTTTTTGGACACAGTAGTATGTTTTTGTGTTTAAAAGATTTCCATTTTTGAGTAGAAAACTATTTATGATAATTTTGGAAGGTAAAGCCTGCATTTCAGGTTTACTCCAATGATACATTAAAATTTCGCGAGCAAAAATAATGAAAACAAACATTTCCTTATCTCTGTTGCAGTTACTTGGAATCTCGTAGGGAGTTATTTGGCGAGCACAACTATTTCAAAGAACCTAAAAGTGAACCCGAGAAATCTTCCGATGAGAAAAAAGCTGACGAAAAGCCTGTTCCCAAAGAATAATGGACAAAAGTGATTTATTTTTTATGTATTTATTATTAATATTTTTAAAGCTTTTTTTTTTAATTTTCTAAATAACATTTTTGTATGTATAAAAAATAATAGAATAAATTATTGTTTTTCTGTTTTTCTTTCAATATATTTATAGTTAGTGAAAATTCTTATCAATTTTATCTCTCTTTCCTTGCCAGAAATATATTAACAAGAGAAGCACGAGAGTTATTAATAATTATAAAATATTATGGCTGGTTTTTACCTTTTTTTTTTTGTTTTGAGAATATAATCATAGTGTTAAGTCTTAAATTGTTTTTGTTTTTTCGTTTACTTAAAATTAGTTTAGGTAATTAAAAAAAAAAACACGTTTATTATAGTTATTAAAAAATAATATTTCGATTTCAATGTTTTTGTTGAAATAAAAAAAACGAAGCAAGTAAAAATTAAGAAAAGTCTAGCTTATTTTGTGTAAAATTAGTATTTTTTAATTATTAAGAATAAACAGTGTGCATAAAACAAGTGGTTGAGTTTTTTTTGTTCTTGTTTTATTTTACTTCGGCACCTTATTAAATTTTTATTTACTTATTTAATAATAAATAATTCTAAAATTTAATTTTTGTGAATGTCATTTGGCATTTTGTCTTGCAATTTATCATAAACATACATTTAATTGTTTTTGTAACAACTTTTAACGGTTTGTGTGCGCAATTTTTTTTTTTGTTTTTTTGTAACTAACATAATATGAGCAATAAAATAGGAGGCAACCAGCAACAACAACATGTAGATGGACGAATTTATTTGCTTTTAGATTGCAATACACAATAAAGTTATGGTATGCATCTTGTTGTCCTCCAAACTTACTACATGTGCGAGAAATTCGATTTGTGGACGGTTTCTAAGTAACAACGGACATTACATTTTGATTTGTGACTGAGTTAACTATTGTTGGTAATTTTTTTATAAGGTAAAACGTTTTAATAAGAAATTTAAGTTTTTTTTTTATTTTGTGACATCAACTATTTGTGTCCTAACGCCTATTGCTATAAATGTATACTAAATGCATATTTATATAGTTTTTAACTCAAAATGGTCCTGCTATACTATTATATAAATCGGTTTTGTTTATGGGGTTATTGTGTAACTTACAATTCCGGGTCATGTTTTAATGTTGAAAAGGTGGTGGCACTGGAAGTGACCAGCCGTACAGAACAAGGGAGCAAAGGCTTCGTCCGATCAGTGGTTCAGTGCGGATAATCACACACTGGAGTCTATAAGTGTGGCCATCATTAAATAATAACAATACGTATCATTCAATCCGAGGGATCTGACATTCAATTCACCTATTCGAACCGCGTTCACTTTTTGTCTGATCATTCAATCCGACGGTTCTATCATAGTTAACAGCAATTATAAAATTAACAGCTGCTGATTAAACACAAAAAAAAAGAAATTAAAGGATAGTGGATAGCACTGCCCTGTTTTTTTGAACACCAGGAAATGGTTGCAGATAGGCAAACATCTTGCCCATATTAACGACCGTCCTGTTAAGCCATTGTGGTGCTATCCGATGCGAAGTTGGCTAAAAGTTTATATTGTAGATCAGAATTTCTACAAAATAAATTTGAATTTAATTTTGAATTTTATTAAAAAAATGTTCGTTTGAATAAGGCGATTGAGGAATTTCAAACGTAAACAGTGATTCACATTACCGAAAAGCGGACGATCTCCTTCGAAAGGATTGAATTATACCGAAATGTCGGTTCATCGTTCGCCCCGGCGCGGCGGATTGAATATAGATTCAATATTTTTTATCATATACAGTCATATACAGTCTCCAATGTGTTTTTATAACTATGCAAAATCAATAGTATTTTATTTTTCTTATTATAATTCATGAACATATCTGCATTTAAAATCATTTGATAAGTTGAAAGTTGAAGTTTTATGTATTTGGTCATAAATTTCAAATGTTTCATTTATGTTCATTGCAAAAACTACTTGGCCCACTTGTTTTTTACTGTAAAACAGTTGGCCTGGGCCAGATAATGTCTCTCTCTCTCTCTTGACATGCATAGTTGATTATTTAGCTATTTAAGGACTGTCTCAAGTGAAGCACGCACTAATTGCAGTTGCAATTGAAGTTCACCATGGCGCGTGGCAAATGCTTATGGGAAGACCTGCAAAAAGTACATAGTACAAGTTCGGCTTTATGATATTGACGAATACTGGAAGATCATCAAAGAAAGAATATCGTGCTATGGAAAGAAGGATACTTCGGTCATGTTCAGGACTCTGGCGAAAACCGGACACGCAGAAATACTTCAGCAACACGAAGCTGTATTTGTAAATCGATTTGTAAATGCTACAGTTTTCCGGGAGGATGCTCGACAAACTAAAGAAAAGTAAGATAATCATGCTACATCGGCATGGAATCATTTTATAAAAGAGCAAGTGTCAAGAAACACCTGCTTTCGAGAAGTGTAGAAAATGGGATTTTCATTTTATAAAGAAATTTATAATTTTTGTTATTTAATTTTCAGGCTGAAAATGATTTTTTTATAAAAACCCTCACTTAGCCAAAAGAAAACAAAAAAAGAGGACTCGTAATCATGAAAAATGGAGCAACGAGTGCCAATTCGAGCTTTTTGTTGGCGATTCGCGGTCGAGAGTCTAAAGAACGCCAGCTGGATGCACTTTTCACAGATTGCTTTCGAAAAAAACGAAATTTAACGCTTCAGTAATAGTCTGGCGATGTATTTGTGTTAGCTCAAGGAGTAGAAACAGTGAATGCCAGTAGCTATCAAGACATCTTAGAGAACCAACTTTAACCATAAATTCCAAAGCTGCGAACAGTAGATGGCTGGGTATGGCGTATCATACCATACAGCCAAGTGAAATATGAGCTGCCATGGAGAACACAACGTTTCAGTATAACCTGAACCTGACCTGTCTCCAATTGAGACTGCGGGAAAATGAAAAAAGAATTGAAAACAAATCCGACTTAGGAGTTGAGTGAATTAATGGAAAAGATCCAAGATTTTTGGATGGCATAACTTCAAAATGCTGCTTTAATTTGGTGGAAACAGCTCCTAAATCGAATTACGGCCGAATTAATTAAAAGCAAAGGGGACGTCAATCAGTGACAAAGGGCAGTTATTTGTATTGGGGCAACTTTTGTCCGCCGATTAAAGAGTGAGCCAACTATTTAACGTTATCTGCGTTGGAACAAGTCGTTTTCACTTATTTAATTAACTCTATGAGTTTATAAACTATTTTTTTTTTCAAAGTGTTTGTCTAAGACTTACACAGTATCCAAAAAAATTTAATTCCTTGTTAAATTCGACTGCAAATCTTTTACTCGAATAACGTTTGAAGAAATATTCATAAGGCCAACTACTTTGCGGTCGGGTACAACCAGGACGGTTCAAAGAGCTCTTCGCTGAATCGGACTGGTGCCAGCCGTCAAGAGAAGAAAAGACCCGCGTTGTCTGAGAAAAACATTAAAGCTCGATTATAATTTTGCTAGGAACACAAATCTTGAACCATGGAAGATTGGAAACGTGTAGTCTGGTCCGACGAAACGAAAATTGATCGTTTTCAATCAGATGGAATTATATACATGGAAGTATGTATTGGGTTGGGACCGAATCTACTTCACGTCACGGAAAATAAACAAATCGTATTTCAGTGAAATCATAAAGACGAAGGATGTTTTCATAAATTTGAATAAAAAATATCAGCTTAAGGACATGTTCATTAGTCGAACCTAAAATCTTAGTGAGCGTGAACCGCGTTATGGTCGCAGATGATGATCTCGAGAAATAATAAAAAAAATAAACTGGACTGTATGCATGCATGCATGCATACGCTACAAAATGCTTTTTGTTAAGTAAGGAAGTTCATTGAAACTGTGTTTTTTCGAGGCATCGGTCGAGTTCTTCATAGTCTAAAACCGGGATCAGGTTAGAAATGATATAGGAGAATCCATTTGACTGAATATACAGCTTGGCGTCATTTTAGACGGGTCACAAAACTCAGAAGAAACCACCAAGCCAAGTAGGAAACTAGAAATCTGTTTATTTTCCCTTTTTCTCGCCTTGAAGACGCTTAGTTGCACTAGAAGCCGTTGGTCGCATGAAATTACTTAAACGCGATGATCCGGTGCTAGCAGAACGCGAGGGGCTTCTTTGTCGCATGATCACTGTCGCTGTGCTGATAGGTACAGTCGTTATAGCCCCTTTAACTAGCACCGCACTACGACCAGATGAGCTCCTTGGCATTAAAACTGTTGCAGGTACACTTCCCAATTGGTTTTCTTTAAAGCTTGTACTACCCAGATTCGAGGAAGAACCTTCTCTTGTCGACGAAGGTTTTCGAATTGTTGCACCAACGCTTGATCCACTTGAACTACTGCGACTAGCTGGTACTCTCTGATTGCGAGAAGAATTCTGTGCTGCCAATGGCCGTTTGCTGGGCGATGATTCGACCGAATTCGTAAGCAACGGTTTGACGGGCATCCGCCTAACAGTATTCGTTGAAATTCCACTATTAAGTGAAGATCTGGAACTGCGGAGACTAGTTCTCGAACTACTGCGTTCTACGTCTCTTTTGCCGGACGCAGCATTCGATGCGGACTCACTCTTTCGGAGTGAATTAGCACGACGCATTGCTGCCGCCGCAGCAGCAGTAATACTAGATGGCACTGTCAGAGCATTACCGTTTGGGTTTGCCCTTAAAGAACGAGCTCGATCCAAGCTTCGTTTGTTTCTTTCCAGAATGCTATGTATCTGTGTCTTTTGAGAAGTCTTTGCCTTTGACACAGACGAATCTCGACTAGGATGATGGTTGCTTGTGCTACTGGTTATTGTGACTGGTTCCTTGTTGCTGCGACCTTGTAAGCGGGTCGACTGCATTGTGACAACTTCATTGACGTCATTGCATGAGGATGTACTCTCCTTCCCGTGTGACGGTGTATCTGAGACTAGACTTTGGGTTTCTTCGAATCCTTCGTCATTTAATTCGTGGTTGTTGGCGGGGATTTTGATAACAGTTGTTGCTGCTGGCTTATCGCTGATGATCTCGCGCGGAGGGCTCCAAATGCGCTCGGGAGTGCCAGTTGGGGATTTTAGATTGCGAATGGCTTCGCGGACGTCTTCCTGATTGATGGAGCTGATGTGGCGGCCTACCTTTTCTAATTTGGCGACGGTCTTCTCGGAGATAATAGGTTTCTTAAAATGAGAGTCGTCATGCTGGGCATGAACAAGGGTATCAATATCATTTTTGGTGATTTGGTTTCTATTTAACTCTTTGGCGGACGTATCCACGACAGGTGGAGAGATGTCTTCGTTGCCACTATTGTAGTCTGTGGGTCGTTTGTAACGACGTGTTCTTCGAGCTGCTGAGAATCTGTCGAAAAGTCCTATGGGCTCGTTGTCAGCAAGTTGATCCACACCCGGACTAATGTCACCACCATCGCATTCCGTGGTTGCATTCAATGTGACTGTCGTCGAGCCGTACAAAGGTCTCGATGGTGGGCTTTGAATGCTGCGTCTTACAACTGGCGGAGTTTCAATATTATCCGAATCAATCTCCTTGCGGCTGTACTTATCATTATGTCTATCTCGAAGTGTGCTAAATCTGTCCACAACGGTGTTCACTGTGGGCGATTGGGCTGTGTACTTGGGTGTGTTGCTTTCATTGTTATTATCGAATATCAACGGAGGCAGTTGCTTAACATCGCCATTGTTTGGTGTAGCTGCTTTGGATTTACTTTCGCCATCTTCAACGGGCTCTGATGGACGTCGTATGTAGATTTGTAGGCGATCTGATGGGGAGCGTTCTCCTAATTTTTTGATCATAGACTTACGGTGATCATCATCATTTGGTGATAGTGTTCCATGCGCGGATGGCGTTGCTGGCGCCGATGGTGTGGTTGGTTGCCGTTTGGTTTGACGGCCACATTCATCAGCGACGAGTACTTCCTCCGAACTGTTCGAGACATTAAGGTTCGATTTCCTCCAAGAGGATTTGTCACGTGAGTTGTTTATATCTGAAATGATATTGGGATTTAAATTAATAAAAGATTTATAGAATTTAAGGCATTTTTATTAAGTATGCGATAAAGAAGCAGACATTAATTAATTGCAACTTCTTAAGTGGATTTTCGAGGAGAAGTGTATCACAGAAAACTATGTTCAAACCGACGTCTGGTGAAATGACAATAATGATAAATTTAAAAACAAAAAAACAAATGTCTGCTGCATTTCTTTAAAATTAAGATAAGGTAATCGAAAGTGATATATCCGACCACTATCCTATAATAATCTATACTTATGTAGTTACAGATAACCGAGGAAAACTCGAAACATATATCATATCTTCGCAATAGAGAAGTGCAGGAAAATATTCAGTCAACAGGTTGGGGAACAATTTTAACAGAGGAGGATGTGGATAGTTTGTACAATAAGTTCGTTGAAATGATGCAAGAAATAAACAAAAAAAAAAACCTTATTAAAATGCAATCGAAACTAAACAGAAATAAGCGATGTCTCCGGATTTAGCTGTAAAATGCATGACTAGGGACGAACTAAGTGTATAGGAAATGGAAAAACTACAGACTGAATAATTCGTACAAAACAGAATCTAACAGATTCTGGAATAAATTAAACAAGGAGATCCTGCATCATATGTCGAATTTCTACAAACATCCACGATAAAATTGGTATTAACTAATGGAATTATGGTAATAAAAAAATTTCCCTCAAATAAATGACTGTGCAATCTACATTCACTGAAGAACCGATATGACTGAAGTAGAGGGGGGTCTTTAATCATGGATTACTAACATTGTTCAGAAACCTGTTATTACTAATCTTCGTTGATTTGACTTTGGAGTAGCTACATTCTCTATGACGATAGCGAAATCACTGGCAAAAAAAGATCAACGGCAAAAAAGAATACACGAGGAAAGACTGGGATTAGAACACAGAGCGAAAAAATCAAGAAAAAATCCAGCTGGCGTTGTCGATTTGAAGAAAATTAATAATCCAGGGTTAAGTCCCTTGAACGTAATATATTTCCTGGGGCAGATGGTATTAGAGTCATAGATATTAAAAATCATTCAGTGTTTCTTGCTCCTGTTTTAACCAAACTAATAAATCTTAGTCTGAAGCAGTCTAGAATCCCTCAAACGATTAAAACAGCTGTGTTACGCAAAATGTTCAAAGGTGGAGTCAAGAATTAACTTTTTAACTACAGGCCTATATTAATTCTACCAGTTATTTTCAATAACTGTGTCTAGAAGAGGTCATCACAAAAAGATTGATCAACTTCATGCAACAGTATTACCTTAAAAATAGGAGACAGTATGGCTTCCAGAAAAATAAAAGCATTGGAAAACTTGTTGGTGACTTTGCCATACAGTCAATGAAGGTCTTAATGAAAAACATCATGTTATTGTGTTTTTCATGCACTTTAATAAAGCGTTTGACACTCTCAATCACTTAAAAATAATAAAAGCTTAAGAATGACTTGGCGTTCGTGAAAATCTCTCTGATTGGATGATAGATTATCTTCGTTCAAGGACCTTACGAGTTGAAATCAAAGATGTCTTTCATGATAGTTTCGTACGGAGTCCCACAGAGATCGATACTTTGTCCTATCATATTAATACTGTTTTTCAAACATCTCCTAGTTCAAGGAGTAGGATATATTTTCAAATTTAATCTTCTATAGTCAATGAATAATTATGTTGATTAAGTAATCTTAAGTAAGTATAAAAAGGACTTTTCATTAGATTAGCCATAAGGATGCGAAGGGAGCAGAGTACGAAAACGGTTTAGGTCAATTCAATAAACGACAAGACAGAGTCTGGATTAATTCGACAGACAAGACTACAGAGTTGTACTTAAATAGCCAGATAAGGAACAAAGAAGACAAGACCCCTGCAGTTAGAATATCTCTCTATCCGTCCGTTCGAAGCAAATCTAAAATTAATTATACTTAAATAACATACACCATACATGCCAGGGCCTTAATTTTTATTTTTAATTAAAGTTTATTTAATTGTTATTTGACCAGAAGGAAGATTGAATGCTTAAGCTTTAAGTATTAACAAAAACTAATTAACCAAAAACCGACAAAATGTGGGGTACTTATTTTGCCCCCACTTGAATAGGACATTTTAATGAAAAAAAAAAACATTTAAGATTACAAGCATTAATTAAATTTAAGGTAATTGGAGTATTTAAGGTTTAAAGAAATGTTTTTATAGTGTGTAAAGCCACCTTTCTGCTCCAAAACTTTACACATCCGGCTTTGAAGGGATGCATAAAAAATGGCTAAAAAAATTATAGCGTGTAAAGCCACCTTTCTGCTCCAAAACGTTACACGTCCGGTTTTGAAGGGATGCATTAAAAATGGCTAAAAAAATTAGCAAAATCAAGCTCCAAGCTAATTCGACTATTGTTGTCCTGATCCGTATACTTGACGTGTCAACCGTTCCCAAACATTTTCTATAATAATCAAATCCGGTATTTGGCTAATTAGCCTAATTAACTACCCGGGCTATATGCATTGGCGCATCATGTTGATAAGTGATGTTGATAAATCCGCGGCAGAGGTGCAAAAAGGGTGTGAAAGAAGAGAAAGGCCTCTTTCAATATACCATTGAAAGACAACGCAACCATTTAGTTTGACAAACGTTATAGTTTGCAGGTTATATAATAGGAATTGTCCCCCATACCATTGCACCTCCAACTCTGGTATGCAGGCGGTTCAAATGAAGAGTTCCTCTGCGGAGGTCAGGGAAATAATAGCTTTAGCCATCAGGGACTTCAATTTTTTTTTTTTCGTGGGAGAAGTTCACGCGACGTCACTCCAAGGATCAGGTCACAGCTGTGCGACAAAAACTGAGGCGTTGCTCTTTTCAAACAGGATGAAAGGGAAGCTTCTTCTTGGTTTTCTGTCTATTTTAAAAAAGTTGACCAAAAATTACGGGCAGAATACCATAATTTGATCATTCCGTTTTCGAGTAATGAGCAATTGCAAATGGAGTATGCATGGTGTCCTATTCAAGTGGCGAGGAGTTTATATATGTAAATTGTTCCGGGGACAGTCGGTCTAAAATATGAATCTAAATTTGAAATTTTATTATTTCTTTCAGGTTTATTAATTTTTAAATTTCGTGTGTCTCGTCACGTCACGTCACGACGAATCATTCTTTGATCGTTTTTGAAAGAGCTTCAGCTTCTGCTGAATTGCGAGCATACAATACAAAAAATATGTTTAAAATCCCGAGGTAATCGAATCATTGATCTGAAACGTTAATTCGAGTAAAATCGAACTGATGCTGTTGCCAATAGAGAAAAAATAAGAATTTCCATGTTTCAATAATCAGCCATAACTCGATGTCATCCTGAATCCAAAGCTTAATTGGAAACAAAATATCGACAACAGAAAGCATGTAAAGGAAAGATGGGTCTTAGATCATGCTTAAAATTAACTTCGTCGTGTAGCGCAAATTGTACTGTTGCCGAATGCCGACTCTGTTTGAAAGACTTAGAAAAGGCTGTACACATTCTTTGTGAATGGTCAGCTCTAATTTGATAAAGAAGACGTATTTTCCTCAAAGAGATCTGTTCCCAATTAGGCATTAGGCAGCCCAATGTTTAAGACATTCCGACTTTTTACTAAATCTTAATTCCGGGATATAACAATTTATGTAATAGAAAATGTAAAGGCGGATGAACTAGACCAGCGGCTCAGCCCCCGACAGTGCGGAGACAGTATATAACTCGCTCGAACATTCCAATTCTTCGCCTTAGACGGAAGATTATCAGAACAAAAGTAGAAAACGCAAGACACACTGTCTATCAGGCACTATCCTATCCGTTAAAGAAATTCTGCGGAGCTGCAAAAACGAAAGGTCCAGAGGAAAGACTACACGTTCGAGAGAAAAATTCTTCATCAAATATTTGGTCCCGTATGCGAATGTTAGAGAAGATATAACCGCGAGCTGTATGAGATGTATCAAGATTTGCATGTAGCAAAAGAAACTTCGAAACACGGTTCCCAGGTTCGAGACGACAAGGAAAACCGAACCTCCATTTTAAGGATCAAGCGATTGCGGATACTAGAGCGCTTGGTCTAGATAACTGAGTGAAAGGCTGCCGTTTATTAGGCAGAGACTCTTCACGGGTCGGGAGCAAGTTAAGTAAGCAAGTAAAGTAAACAGTACCTTTTGAAAAAGATTTGAATTGATTTACTCACCTTCGATTGCCTGAATATTTCCAACAACATCGGTTTTTTCCAGCGTCGTGGACGGTCTCCAATCGGAATAGACGCGCTTGTAGGTCTCCACACCATTTGCGTTGACTGCGACTTTTTCCTCCGGTAATGGATCCAATTTATTTCGTTCGCTTTCTGTATTTTTTTTTTTCCAAATTCATCAAGAATCAATATCGAAAAAAACGTTTTTTATTTTATTTTGTTTACCTGAATCGTTTTCAAGCGATCGCCTGCCATTATTGACCAGACGTCGTTTGCGTTTGTATTCTTCGTTTTGCTTGTCATCGTTTTCGTTTGATTGTAGCCAGGATTCAATCTTTTGCCTCCATTCGCGAGATATTCTAAGATATTAAAATTATTAGTAAATAAATAAATTAAAGGTATGACAAGCTTACCTTGGTTTATTGTCTTCGCTTGCTGCTGGGGGTGGTTTTGTCTCTGCCATTGGAGAAGGTGAATTAGCTCTTTCACGATCAGCACCAAAATCGATATTCAATAGTTCAGGACGTTTTCTACTCGCGCTGCCCGATCTAGCTCTTCTAGCCCATGATCGATCTGAAATTTGAATATTTCGAAATGTGCGTTTAGAAAAATCCACAAACATTTATTGAGGTACATGTTTGGATTGCTTTGGATTTTAAGCATGATTGAGGTATTGTTTTTTATAGTCACAATGCAATAGGGCAATTTTGTAGGGGCTGAATGAAAATGTCAATAGTCGATATGCACAGTTTCAGTTTTGGAGTTGTTAATTATTTGAAAACTGTGCGAAAATACTGAGACTATGTTAAATGCACACATAAATAGAGCGGGTCTATCAGTACCTGTTCCTGTCACTTTCAGGGGGATCGGAGCATTTAACTCCCTCAAAGGCAAGGAAAATTTCTGCTTGCTTACAACCAGGCGAAAATTAGTCCTGATCCCCATTCCTATGCAGTTCAAGTTGATATAAAGCGTCCGCGTGATGCCTCTGGATAACTATCTCAGCAACCACTTATTGGTTAACTTATCTATACAGCGAATCAAGACGTACTGCCGTTGACGTTGGACATGACAAGTATGTATGACTATGTTCATGGAACTGTGGTCGTATAAGGCGGATATGAGTGCTCTCCATGAAGTATACGCTTGATAGGATCGGAAACATCAAAGAGGAAGATTGCGACGTATATTCCAGTTGTCACAATAGGTTCACATACCAGGAAGCGAATTCGTTCTTGGATAAAGGCTTAGAACTAAGATAAGCAATTTCAAGTCGATAAGCGATCGCTTGACTGTGATCTGCATCTAGAAAATCAAATTTAAAGTCAGTTTCAAATTGGCACGTGAAGCTGAAGATGCCTGTTTGACGTCAAAATCGTGTTTGGGACCTTCAATGCTAAAATCGGTGAAAAAAACTTCTTTGGCGAAGTTGTCCTCAATTATATTATCTATAAAGCGGCAACAGATAGCCGCTTCCGATCACAAATTCTTCTGCTAGCAGAAAAGATTTACAAGACTTTGTCAAGTTGAACTGCCAATCAAGTCGACATTCTTAAAACATCCTGAGTATGCGAATTATCGTGGCATACTTATACTTCTTAACATCGTTTACAAGATCCAATCTAGCATTTTTTGCACCACAAAAATCGGTCAGTTCCAGCAAAGTGATGCGCTTTTACGAGATTTCGTCAACATGCATGGAAGTATGGAAGGTAATATCTTTTTTATATGCATATGAATGTCCAGCTGTTGGGAAACGCAGTTGATAATAACACCATCATTTGAACCCAACTTGCCGCCATTTGAGTTTTCACGGCGGTTGAAGAAGAAGCCAGAATAATAAGGAAAAGAAAAATAACATACTTTCGTTAAGAAATCGATCCATAGAACACGAGCTTGGACAAAACAAGGTCTAATGGATGACCTGTTAAGCGAATTGACAACAATGCTCCAGAAAAGGAGGATCACAGGCACCAGATTTGCAAAAAAGAAGCAAGAACCTCCAGTTCAACGGATGACAGCGGATGACAGGAAGGATGGAAACTTGCTTAAGTTCGTGCTCTGATCTCCCAATGATCGATGACCCATAAGTAAAGTAAAAGGTCGATACCATGGCATATTGAAAAATTTCAATCGGAAAATTTATTTTTCGCGGTAAATCAATAAACGATGAAAAAATATTGAACAGCTTTATTTTTATAACTTTTCAAAAAGAAACCAACATAACCCATTTGTTATTTTAAAAATACTCTCTCAAAAATTAAAGTCAATTTAATCAAATGAAGAGATCGGTTGCAAAGATGTCTCAAGATCCATTACACAGGCGAACAAAGTATCTGTTTTAAGAACTATAATTTTATAAGTGACCATTGGCAGTGATGTGTTTCTTCGTCCACGTCGATTTCGTATAAGTAGAAAAATGGAAGCATTCAAAAACATTTATTTTACGCCCGCTAACAACAAATCGTTAATTTAATTTCCTTATTTCCTTAATTTTATACAAATTTAAAATTTTGTACTTAAATTACCCCACACAAATTGAAAATCACTTCAAATAAAGGGTGATTTTTTAGCTATTATCTTTTTGGCAACACTGGTTTAAACAGCTGACGCACGTTTCGTGTTTTGTTTCACTGTCAAACATCTTCAGTTTGGTCTATAAGTCTTCTGTTTGGTCTATAAGTTAAGAAAGTTCATCGCGCGCTTCTTCCATTTTATGGTCAGTTTAATCCACCAACTGAAGCGGCTATTCGGGCTATTGTGACTAAATTTCGCACCAAATTTACATTGTTGGACATTAAACCACCAACACGCTTACGTAGAGTGCGAACTGAAGAAAATATCGCAGCTTTATCGGCCAGTGTTAATGATGACCATCAATTATCGATTCGTCGCCGTTCGCAGCAATTGGGCCTCTGTTACTCAACAACGTGGAAAATTTTGCGGAAGGATTTAGGTGTGATGCCTTTCAAAATACAGCTGGTGCAAGAATTGAAGCCGAACGACCTACCGCAACGTAAAATTTTTGGTGAATGGGCTCTTGGAAAGTTGGCCGAAGATCCACTTTGCAAGAGCTACCAATGCATCCAGAAAAAGTCACAGTTTGGTGCGGTTTATGGGCTGGTGGCATCATTGGACCGTACTTTTTCAAAGATGATTTGAATCGTAACGTAACTGTGAATGGTGAGCGCTACCGTGGGATGATATCCAACTTTTTTTTTGCCCAAATTGCAAGAGCTTGACTTGCATGACATGTGGTTTCAACAAGACGGTGCCACATGCCACACAGCACCGTCGCCTTTAGACTATTTTTTGTGGGGCTATGTTAAAGCTCATGTCTATACAGACAAGCCCGCTTCAATTGACGCATTGGAAGACAACATTGAAGCATTTATTCGTGAGATACCAGCCAAAATATTGGAAAGAGTATGCCAAAATTGAACTAAGCGGATGGACCATTTGAGGCGCAGTCAAGGTCAATATTTGCATGAAATAATCTTCAAACATTAAATTATATGGACCGTACTATCGATTCAAATAAAGATTTCATGCATTTTTCTGAATTTTGTTTTTTTTTTTTAAAAAACTTTCCTATAGCTTTTGAAAAATCACCCTTTATATGTATTTTTTATTCATATATTAACAATTTGTGTATTAACCTTAACCCAGAGGAATATATCACCGCGGGCTTTTTTATAGACCTTTTTGAGTTGTATAACTTTTCTATAGAAAAGAATTTAACACCTCTTGCCCTTAAAATAGTGTATGCAAAAAACGCATACTATCGACCGTTTTTTCTTCGACTTTAGTCACAGGTCACAGAGAAATTAATTTTTTTGTAAAAGGGGATATATTTGCGTTTCAAATATTGTGGAAAATATTTTAAATTGGACAAGTAGTTTCGAAAGTTACATCCGGGAAATAAATTAACAAACTTACAAACTTTTACTCATTATAACATTGTGTATCAACCTTAGCATATAGGGATATGTTTCCGTGGACTTTTTTATAAACTTTCTTAAGTTCTGTAACTTTTCTTCAGAAAGAAATTTAATATCTCTTTCCGTTAAGGCCGTGTTCATCCTATTTTCATCCTTAAGGTCTATTGAAAATATTGGTTAAAGAATTTTTGAAATCGGATGACTAGGCTAGAAGATTACCTTATACATACAGACATAAAAACATTGTCTGTATAATATTTTAGCAGATTTTTCTCAGTGTTGTCTGGTTTGACAGTGTCTGTATATGCCAAAAACAGCACAGCTCTTTTAGACGCTTTTTTCCAGTTCCTATAGACCTTGAAATGTACTTTACATTGGTCTTAATCCAATAAAAAAAATGTGATGGAGAATTTTGTTAAAAGACTGAAGTATGGGGGCAATAGCAAGGATAAAACCAATTTTTGGATCACAATCTAAAACAATTTTGACAATTTTCGAAGTCTTATTGTACCTTACAATACATCACAAATTGGATCACAATATTCAAAGCCAATTTTAAATTAGTAAACAAATATGTAAATGATTATGAATCTTGCAAGGATGCAAGTGATCAACTGGTTAAGAAAAGAACTTGGTTAACACAGGCTTGTCTTTCTAGATGACTTGTCTATAACATAAAAGGAACTTGTACCCTGAAATATCTTACGTTTCAAATAGCTAATAAAACATTATTTAAAAACCTGCAAATCGAAAATCTTTAAAATGAAACAGGTTTGAATAAATCAGGTTAAGTTTAATCGTTTCTTACCTAAACTTCCATAGGAAGATGACTTGCGTTCTCTGCTGCCGTTATCATGACCTGAACTCCTCAGAAACTCCATCAGATCATCCTCTTCGGTAAGCACACGACTTCTTCGTCTTCGAAGGCTTCCATTTGGCGTTGTATCTGGCGAAACACCATCGTCTCGCAAAAAGTTACACTCGCCACCTGTATTGAAAGATCCCATTCGTCGTCTAGATAAAGCTGGACTTGATCTCGGATCAAAAGACGGATCTAGAAGTAATGGATTCTCGGGATCGGAAACTGGTGTTCCACATTGACTCACTAAACAGAAATACGGTAAGTACACTCTCTTCTCCAACCAACCAACATACTTACGTTGTCTAGCTCGCCTTGCGAGATGTTCCTCTCGTTGTTTTCGCCTCAATGTGGCCTGTTTCTCTTGCTGCTGCCGTCGTTCGTTCTCCTTAACAGCTTGTTTGAATTTTTCTGCGAAGTTTTGGAAAATTTTAAAGCATTCTTCCAATTTAAACGTACTGGGATCCTCGCAAAAGAATTCAGATAATTTAGTTCTAACAGCATCAACCTCCTTCATACCACGCTGTAGAATAGCAACCTCACTTTCAGCCACCTTAGGGTAGTTAAATAATTAAAAAAAAAATGACCAATAATCAAAAGTCAGGTACATACCCTGAGGAACTCTGTCATTTGAGTCTTTATGTCTTCATCGGTAGTTGGCAGTTCCACTTGCCGCTTGATTTTCTTAATCCTGGTATCCAAAGCATTTATCTCATTATTTATTTGTTCCGATGTTGTCCTGCAAAAAGAGCGACAGACATTTAGCATAAAATATCTCTTCATCGAGGTGGTTAAACCCACTTTGAAGCATTCTCCAATGTCGTCAATTGAGCAGGGAAGTTAAGCAACTCCGGATTACGTTTTTCCGTTTGCATGGCAACGAAATGAATGAGATTCATGCCTGGCTTATTAGCCCTAATGTCGGTAAGCTTTTGCAACGATGAAAGTTTCACACCAGCCGCATTACCAGCATAGCCTCCGGAATTAAGAAAGTTTCCAGCAACCACAACCATGTAGAGGACTTCCTGCAGCATTTTGTTGTTCATTAAATCTGATCAAGAGAAAAGAAAATACAGAAATCCGAAAAAAAGATTGCATCGATTTCTTCTTACCGTCACCGGCGTATATCATTGCATTTATGCAGGGATCCAGGTAGCTTACATTCGCGCCGAATTCTTCCTTTAAAAGCATACTCTCTATCCGAAGTTTGTAGCTGAAAAACATTAAGGTTAGTTGGTATGTGGTTCGACAAGGATCTAGAGTCTGTCAACTGACTTTGGCACTTCCAACAGTTGCAGTAGGAATTTTTCAGCATTGCCCAGTCGATTTTTGTCACCGTTATACGATTTCAACATGTCCAATTCGTCAACTTCGGGAAGTATCTTAAGCAAGCCTCGAAGTTTTTCCGCTCCAATGCCATCGTGTTCGCCGTCTTTGATGAGCTGAATAATGTCCTCATTCGATCTAGTAGATGGATTCGATTCGATTAATTTTGGAAGTCCTTTTATATAATCTAAGGACTTACGTTCTAAACTGTTTAAGAAATATGTTGACGTTAAGACTTCTTTTACCGTCTAGCAAGGTTATCTGAAAATATTTAAGATCAGATTAAAAATAAAATCAAGTACTCGCGAAAGGCTGCTCTCTTAGCTTACCTCGGTATTCTCCTTCTTCGTTTTTCTATCCAAAGTGTCCGTTCCTCCAGAATCCCGTCCCAATTTAGGAGAGCCTTGTGCGCTCGTTGATTGCAAACAAAACAATCCTTCCATTTCATTCCAGTCGAGATCCGCCATCGGACTATCTTGGTGACTATCGGCCACAAGTGCCCAAATATTACGCTTGCCGATCACTTTATTTGGCGGGATCTTGTTCCAGTTGATTGTTTTCATTTTGGCCTTCGGCGCTGGGGTATCCTGTTGGGGTAACAGCACAGACATCTCATTGAATCCTGGCTCTGGTGTTTTGGGCCTATGTCGGCTGTCTATCGAGTTACTCGACAAAAGATTCGGTGCGGGCGGCGGTGGGGCTGGTGGGGCTCCGGGTATTCTATTGCAACCAGTCATAAATGGTGGTGGTGGTGGTGGTGGTACTCCACCGCCAAACGATGGAATCGGTGGCGGTGGAGGTGGTGGTGGCGGAGCTGCTGTTGTTGGTCCTGGCACGCCTTGACCAGTTGGCGAAAGCGGCGTATTCGATGCAGAAAGCTGATGTGGCGCCGGCGCTGACTGATGAACACTGTTTGGTGTTAGCGGCACTACTGATTGCTTTCTACTCGGACTTGTGGCATCGCCACGACAATGAGGACATGTGAACTTTTGTACACTCGGTGCACGTAACAAGCGTACTGAATCTTCATGGTTCTCGAGAAGTGTTGCCCGATGGACCAGCTTCTCGGTTGTATCCCAAATGATATCACTAACCGCCTCTTTTGAATCGATTCGCAGCAAGTGCTGCAGGATACTGAGAAATGGTATTTCCTGAGGTGTGTCAGCAACCTGTTTATTTATATTTTTGAGTTAATAGCATATTCGCAGATTTGTTTACAGTGTTATTTGCATACCTGTCGTAAAATGGCGTAGAAGACATCAAGATGGGAGTTTAAATTTATTCCGTTGGGCCCCTGTAGACTCTGAGCTTCGTCGCATTCTCGCTGTTCGTCGAATACGTCCAATTGTACAATGATATCACCCACACTTTGAGCGACTTTTCTGTAATTAATTTGAATAAAATTAAAAAAATTGATTGGATGAAATCGTGTTGTTTCTAAAGTGGATCTCCATAAAAGGAAAGATCATTAGCTTGATCACAAGAAGCGATGAGATATGGCAAGACAAAGCAGAGTTTAAACAATGAAATGAGATTTATTAAGAAACTAGCAGTCATCTGTGACTTCGTTCGCGTAGATTTCGTGTAAGAATAAATGAATTGAAGAATTCAAAAATATTTATTTGCCGCCCGCTGACAATAAAGCGTTCGAAAATTGTCCAAACATTGTTGTGTTAAATGCAATTTAAATTTTTTCGAAAAAAAGCTTTTTTTATTTGATACTAATTAAACATTTCGTTCTGTCATTTAACATTTTTTTTCGTCCCTGACGGCTTGAAAATCACTTCAAATAGATTTTTAATTCATAAATTTATTAATTGTGCATTAACCTTATCCTATAGGGTTATGTTATGGCGGGCTTTTTTATAGACCCTTTTAAGTTCTACAACTTTTCTATAGAGATTAATTAAACATCTCCTACCGTTAAGGCAGTGTTAGCGAAAAAATGAATTCGGTCGACAGTTTCTAGTTACAAAATTGGTCGCCACGAAATTCCTTTTTTTGTAAACTGGAGTATATATAGTCTATGTTCATCCTTAAGATGCATTATAAATGTTTACGAAGTAGATAGTTATTTTATTGTGGCCAAAATTTGATTTTCCCTTGCAAAATATTCTACACCTGAAAATTTGGTTAACTTGGTTAAAACTTAAATATTTGTATAAAGCTCAGATTTATATCACGGAACACCAGCTTTGAAAGAAAATCCATTAGGAAAATCTACATCAGAGAAAAATCTTTATCACAAAAAATATTTTTGAAAGAATTTTTGAAATCGGTTGGCTTGTTTCTAGCAAAATTTAAACCCTTTATATTATTGTGTTTTAATAATAAATAATAATTTAAAGATGTGTTTAGTGCGAACTTTTTAATTCACCTTTCTGAGTCCTACAACTTTTTCTTGAAGCAGCGTTGGCAAAAAACGCATTCGCTCGACAGTTTTTTAGTTAAATGATTGGTTGCTACGCAAGGCCCTTCATTTCATTTAAACGTTCATTTCGAAGGCCTTTTGTAAATGTTGTTCAAACATAAAGTCGTACATGCATATTTTCAAAAAATTTCTCTTTATAATATTAGAGTAGATTGTTTAGACCGAACATTGTTGATTTCAAAAACGCATCAGCATCGAAAAAATTTTTGGTTGAATGGAAATAAACGTTTGACTTATTTTTTTAAGCACGTTAGATTGTGGCAACTTAAGTGTTATTTTTTTTTCTACAATATGGTAAAAATTATCGCTGCTGAATTTTCAATCCCCAATAATTCTTTTATTGAGTGGCTTAGGCAGATCCATTTATTCTATCTGCACACATTTGTTATTCTTTGGGAGTTAAACTACTCTTATTTTTAATGCCTCTGTAGCAAACGTATTGGCGCGTTGAATAAACTTTCACGTTAATGAGATACTGCTTACTAAGCCTAAATTTCAAGAACAAAATAGATTTAGACTTTGCTGTGGATACTCTACTTGACATTCCTCCAATAGTATGGGGGACTCAAATTTTTCAAACATAATTTTGAATCAGTTGCGTTCGCCTCCCATGAAAAAAATTGTGCCACACTCTGAACAGCATGATAGTATGGTGGCCAACGATAGATAAAAAAATATACAACCGACAAGATCACAAAAGTGCAACGGTTGGCATGCCTGGGAATAACACGCGCACAAAACTCGTCGCCGACAGCAGTCATCGAAGCTATATTAAATTTAAAAGAAATTCTTCAACGACTGGAAATACGACAAGAAACCACGGTGGAGTCACCACATATCCGGACGGCTTTTACATAGTCAGAGTCAAGGGCATGGATCTAATGTCAAAGCCCATCCATTGAAATTTCAAGGCATCTTGAACCCTTGTTCACGGTTTTTCAAGAAGTTTTCGCAATACTTTCTGGAGTAGAAACGCTCACCCACGGGAACATACGCGAGAATCAAATACGATTTTCCGACAGTTCTGCGTCGATTAATGTCATCACAAGCCTCTTATCAGCATCGACACTGGTAAGAGACAACCCTGTAAAGGATATAGGCATCTCGCTGACAGCTAATAAAAGAGCCATGAACGATTGAGCAACCCAGGAATTCTAAAATCACTGGCTCAACCTAACAGCGTGCAGAATGACAAAATCTGCAATAGATAAACCGCAAAAAATTGAAGCGAATCGAGCTCTGAACTCCAGCAAGAGGCATCTACGGTGAACGGTGTGACTGATAAGAGGGCACATTAACCTTAAACTCCACTTACATAGACTCGGATAAACAGAAACTTCAATATGCAAAAGTTGTGAGGAGGAAGAGGAACATCTGGAGTACTTCCTCTGCCACTCCGCAGCAACAGCCAGACTCCGACGCAAAGTACCTCATACTATATCTTTCGCACGTCAGATGAAAAGGCACCGGTGAGATCATAGATTTCCCAAAACGTGCGTAAAATTTCCCGCAAACGCTAACCAAAATCTTTTCAATACAGGAAATAGGGACAACGGACCCAATCAGAGGCCTAGGCGAAAACCAAAGTTTGGCTCCTCAAAACCTTAACACCGTTCATTCGGCTGTGAAAACAGTTGAATTGGTGTTCCACGTTCAGCAAATTATTGACGTCAGTAATTGAACCCGTCTTGTCTTCAGAGTGACCGTTAATGAAACAGAACACTTCTCCTTGCTGTTGGATCCTTATATAAGGTTCCAAAAATGATCTTGGATCTGGTGCTGGAGTCTTCGTAGAGTTAAACCTTCTATTTTCATTGATTTACCCAGTTGAGAATGGGTGGGTAGTTCAATTTTTTTGTTCATCTATAGTATTGTTCTTGAATATGAGGTGTCTCTAAATTGAGTTGGAAAGCTTTACTTCATGCCACTCAATTGGGGTTGAGTATACAATGGAGCTATAGAAATTGAGATATTTGATGATTCCGGAAGGCATTTTTTGGATGTTGCCCTTCCACAACCTTAACTTCCAATTGGCTTTAGAACTGCACTTCATCTGAGACTGTATGTCAATTAGGCTTCAGATGAGAGGTATGCTCGATTTCTCTTGAAAGGTGAATAAGCTATTGTTAAAAAGAAGCATCCTCCCTGGGCACACCAGCGTTTGAATGCTGTATTGTTGACATGAAACAATCCAATTCTACTCGTGCTTTAAATGAGCAACCAGAGAAGTAAATTTGCAATCAACTGAATAAAAGATTGACTGACATTGATGCACACATTTTCGACGGACGAACGTGCTGCCAGATTTTGTCACCAGCAAAATGCAGAGAGCCGTTCTACCAGTCGCTCCCAAGACCTTTTTAAGGCGTAAGCACACAGTGGGTTTGTTATTGGACGGAGAATAAATTCGTATTTTTTATGTCAGACTGATGAGTTGAACGGATGAAAAATCGCATGCTCTTGTTTTGCGTCCGAGGAATAGCAGTTCTTTAGAAGTTCAATGGTTTGGGAAACACCAACATTACATCTGGATCATCGAACTTGCAGCTCTTCCTAATGTATGACCAAGAAAGTAGATAGAGAAGAAGCCAAAGTGTGATTTGAAAACGTAGCTGACTCCGACTTGGGCTTCCAGCCGATCTGAAAGTTATGGAAGATGTATTTTAACGTTTTTCACAAAATACCACACATTATTATTCTTATTATTATTAAACCGTTTCAGTTGTAGTTAATAAAAGCAGAATCTAGCTTTTATTTGCATTGAAAACAGACTCAAAATGTTGTTTTGTGTGAAATAATAAAACATTTTCGACTCAAGTATCCCGTGCTAATTTGCTTAAGGAATCAATTTGGCCTCACGGTAATAAAAACCACTTTGCAAGCAAATCACTGTCAATAGCAATCAAATTAGCCGCCAGTTAAAATATGCATTTATTTGAAAGTTAATATCATAAACATCCAACACTAATATTGCATAATATTGTGAGGCGCAGATCACTAAGCACATTATAACATTTGCATAAAAACTAAATTCCATTAGACCGATTAAATCCATGTTTGACCCAAAATCACGGTGGCACACGGAAGTCGAAGTGAAAACAAGTCAACCAAGTGCCACATGCAAATATACTGTTTATACCTTGATGCTTATCACCGCAACAACAACTTCAATGCAGTAAATTTGCCAAAATCGATATAACACAAAAAACAAAAAAAAAAAAACAGCAAAAATAATAATAAAGCGTCCAAAATAACTCCACATAATAACTCTTAAGCTGTCACTCACTTTAGATTGTGTAGTAATCCGAAATTTCGTCGGCCAGTATTTCTTAAGGAACAACAAAAGGATACACAGCCAAATGGTCGCTGTATTAATTCCTCCACGGTCACGGATCAAGGATGCTGCCAAGCTTATCCCCAGAAGGTAACACCAGAAACAAAAAACAAAAAAAAAGCAAAAACCAAACAAATGTAAAGACAAGAGAAGGATTTATCTCAAAGTGTATCTTTTGCCGCAGACGAGTCGCCTCAGAGGTTGTCTCTGTGATGCTTTATCCTGACGTTGTTATCCTGGATAGTTAGTTTAAAATTTTTCACGGTCAAATGTATTATGTAAAGTTTTAGTTTTGTTTTGTTTGTTTTTGCTTCTTGTATGGTCGTCTATGCTCGTGCAACAGAACTGCTCTAGGAAAACACAACTGAAAGCACATTGGACTGCTTCCTTATTGAGGGATTATCCTTTTCATGTTGTTGAAAAGTACACATGCACATATGTTTGTAGTTAATGCGGCAGACACGTGGTGCGTGCGCAACATTTTTTCCCACTGTTTCAATATTGGTTAAGAGCTTTTAAAGTTTTGATTTTGCCGGCGACAAAGAAAAAACCAAAACACAACAAAACAAGGAACTATTCAAGTGATGCCATATCCTTATTCTTGGCCGATTGCTATTTTCAGAAACAATGAATTGCATGTAAATATGTTTTAATAAAAATCGAAAATGGACTTACTCGAAAGGAACCATTCCATGTAGTTTCGATGAAATTTCTTTGTAAGCGAAACACCAATTTTGTGAGTGGAATTCCAAATAAGAAATGGTTCCAATCAGCTGACCAACCTGGAACATGTTTTTTTTTCTTTTGCAGCTAGTTCCGTGGAGTTATATCATACCAAAAGAAATTGTTTGCTTTTCCCTGAATCGCGGCAGTGATATCGCAGATTATATTGAGGATATTTTTAAAAAGTATTCCTTTCTTTTAATTTGAAAAATTAATGGGTATTTTTTTTTTAGTGCAATTTAGATTTATTTTATAGGGCATATGAGATCGGCCGTCTCCAGTAGTCGGCCGTCGCGCCATTAAATGATGCGTAATAGCAAATGCGTTTGTAAAATAGGACACAGAAATTTTTCGCCCAAAAGGCTAACGGTTTTCCTGTCTGTGAGCAAAGTCTGGATGCCATGTAGCTCCTGGTTTCTCCTGGATAATTGTAAGTTTGATTCAAGTTCTTGACGGTGGTAAACGTTTGGTTTTGAGTTGCAAAAAAAATCCTTGTATCTAGTGAAATACTGTCGGTAAGTGCATTTAATGATTTTATTTCAGTTTTGTACAGATTCTTTTCGTAGTTTTTCTACCCGAAAGTAGAATTTTTTTTTTTAAATAAATACAGAGGGGGCCGACCTAAGAAGACATTTTTTGCATGGTTCTCCTTGGCTCGGCTCCCCCCCGGCCGACTACCGAGGATTATGTTTATTTTTGTTTTTGCCTAACTTGATATAAAGATTGAAGGATTGAATTTCCATGTTTTTTTCCTTGGCTTCAGTAGTCGGCCCCCTGTTATCACATTGAAAGAATGGATGGCCGACTACAGAAGACGGATATTGTTAAGTCGGCCGTTCATTTATTTACATTAAAAATATAAGTTTTTTTTATATTTAGAGTTATATTACAAAAACAGATTTACATTTAGAACTTAAGATTCTATTATTTATTTGAGCATTAAGAAATGGAAAATTCAAAAGAAGGGGCTAAACGCGGTTTCCACAAGTACCCGGAAAAAGGACTTAAAGAAGCCTTGAAGAAGATTCGGGAGGAAAATTGGCCAATAAGGAAAGCCAGCAAAGAGTTTGGAATCCCAAGAGCAACAATCCAAGACCGCATTCATGGTAGCGTTGCCGAGAAGAATGGGACCGGATACTGTGCTGAGTGCAGCCGAAGAAAAAAGTCTTGTTGATTGGCTAGTAAACTTGGCGAAATGTGGCTTTCCGCAAAAACCTCATGATCTCTTGAACACGGTGCAGAAAATAATTCTTGACGACAAAAGAAAGACACCGTTCAAAAAGGGATTGCCAGGTAAGTGTTGGTATTACGGCTTCCTAAAGCGCCATCCCCAACCCCTCCGAACACCAGAGGGGCTATGAAAGGGCCGGGCAATCGTTACTGAAGAGTCAATCAGGAAGTGGTTTGGAGATTTAAGAAATTCAAGAAATAGATGCTGTGGATATTCTGGAAGATCCTTCCAGAATTTTCAATGGGGACGGAACATCGTTTTGCCTTTCTCCAAAAACTGGTGTTGTGGTAGCTTCAAAAGGTTGGCAAAACCTTTATAAAGTAAGCTACGGAAACGAAAAGGAAACAGTGACCGTTCTGTTTTTGTTCAGTGCTGATGGCAAGACGTTACCTTCTCTGGTCGTTTTTCCATACGTGCGCCCCCCGACAGCGCTAATAAAAAGCATGCCCCCAACATGTATTTTAGGGAAATCAGAGAGTGGCTGAATGCTTTCTGAGACCTTTTATGAGTACGTGGCTAACAGTTTTAATGGGTGACTAACTGAAAACAATATCAAAAAGCCAGTATTGTTTCTTGTCGACTGTCACAATTCACATCTAACCATGGAGCTGAGCGATTTTTGCCGGAATAATGGTATAGTCTGGTATGCCCTTTTGCCAAACACGACACAAATCACACAGAATAAACCTCCCACATCTTTTGTGCAATTTATTTTCAGTAACATTCGATGCAATAAGTTTTTTTTTTTTTAATTAATTATTTTATTCATTTTTATAGTTATGTTTTTATTAATTATTGTATAGGCGTATTAAATTTTTAAAAGTTAATTAAGCTATTTTTAAAGAAAATTATTTTTTTTCTTTTTTTTTATAATAAATTCAGAAAATGCTATACCCTGTGTAATTAATTTGAAATAAAAAAAAATATAGTGAACTTTTTCTTTTATTATATGAGTTTGTATGGTTATAGTTTTTTAAAATTAAAATATATTAAAAATTAAAAAAACCTGCTTTCTTAACTTACAATTAGTCAAAACATAAAAAAATATAGAAGCAAAAATGGGGGCCGACTACTGAGTACTTATGTGGCCGACTACTACAGTTAGGAGGGCCGACTACTGAAGAATGTGGTTTCCATTTATATTTTTGTAAATAGTTAAAATTGGGTAACAAATATACTTAAAAGTCGTTGAATATCCTAATTTCCACCTTTCAAATATTCAATTAAGCCAAATTGTCTAATTCGTTGTTGAATAACGGATTTTTTTAAGCAAATTAAACCTAAAATTAAAGTTAAGGGGCCGACTACTGGTGTCATCATCCTATTATGCAGTTGACTTTATTGCCAGACAAAATAGCTTAAATAACAAAATGTTTATATCTAAATAACTTACTAAGTAAAAAGGTTTTCTTTATTGTATATGTATATGTGGATGTCCCCCTGTTGCACATACACATACATACAAACTACAAACTAAAGGACCTTAACCACCATTTCTACGACAAACAAAAAAAACAAAATTATGTTAATTATGACAGCGGCCAACAATGCCCTTCTGGGCTACTCGTCGCTGGAAGGATGCAACGAAAGAGTTCCTTCCCTGTGTTCTGCCAGCCATCAGAATTGTCGGTCCTGGCGTTCTACTTTTTTCAGTAGAACTATTGATGATGTCTCGTTGGTAGCTGAGCCGCTTCAGACATTGTGGAAGATTAGTGGAACCGCTAATCTATCCTGGATCAGACCTATCGAGTCTAGGTAGAGGAAAGCCTTTGGGGGGATAAAACCACAGGCAAGGGTGTCCTAAACAATATGGTCTCGCATTTCCGAAAGGAAATCTTTAACTTTCAGTCGTCGCAATATCGCTGAATCCCATCGACATCACACTGCAAGATATTTTTAATGGCTTCGATCTTCGATCTGTATGCAATTTAGTCGTTTGCGTACGCTTTGGCATGGGAAAGGAATCTTACAAGGTCACTGGTGAATATATTGAAGAGGATCGGACTGTTGCAGATCAATAAACATTTTTGTATACGTCATTGATGGATCATTCGGCTCTAGTCATTAGGGACTATAGAATGATGCCCTTTAATAATAAAAAAGGCCATTAATGGATTCCGGGACGACGTTTGCAGCGGTAGAAAAATAAAAAAAATTCAAGTTTTTGGGACTCTAAGGCTCATAAATAGCAAGAATGCTGAAACATAATTGTCTACCAAAATCTTACTTTTTGTAGACAATTATTTTCGAGATCTCTAAGACTATGACAAAGACGCACAGCCAAAGCAAGAGCATGCTCAGAAATGCGGCTTTCTTCAATTTCCACACAATCAGCGGCCAAAATAAGTATCAAATGTTTGGTATCAGCCAGCTTAACGACGGTAAGAAGGAAAGTCCCTAAGTGAAGCTATCCAAAGCGAAAAAAGAAAAGAAAAAAACAAGAAACTTATTTTAATTCAAGCACAAAACTTAGAGCTGTGAATGGAAACGCGATATTTTTTCGTATGATAAAAAATTTAATCTGAAGAATAGTTTTCGATTAACAAAAAAGACACCCTTATCTGCAGAATGGTGTTCCTAAAGGTTCTGTGCTGAGCCCTTACATTTTTTATTTACTCACTCTTTTTAACAAAAATATCGCAGCGAAGTACCTGCGCTTGCTACAGAACTAATGGTGTTCACATATAAAATTTCATACTTCACTCCACCGAAGCTAAAAGGGGAGGAATTAAGTTTCACTGACCAAGCTAAATACTTAAGTGGTATTGTCGACAGTAGACTAAATTGGAAACAAAAAATTCAAGAACGTATCAGGAAAGCATCGATTACAGATAGCAAGAGAATTGTAGGATCCAAATGGGGAATCCGATAACACACTGGCTCTACACTGAAATAGTAGACAGTTTTGACTTACGGCGTCCTAGTTTGGTAGCCGGACTTAAGGATTTAAGGACCAAGGACTTAACAAAATCTGACTAGAATAAGTGGAATATAAAGATCGACATGCATCTGTATTACGGGTGCATTTAGATCAACACCCTCGCTGCTCTAGAAAAGTTACTGAATCTTCTTTCCATTAAAACATATACTGGAAACTTATTGCTACGTATGCAGCCATAAGGCTAAGGGAATGTAACCAATGAAAAAAAGCCCACATCAAAGGGAACATGGATTTACTTCAAAACTCGAAGATTTCAACAAAATTGGTAGATAATCCCTGCAAATGACTTCCAATATCCATGGACGGTGTGACCTCCCGTTTTGGCGACTTGAAGGTCGTCAGATTTCTTCCTTTAGGCTGATTGAAATCTTGCGTTTTACACAACAATCCACAAACCTTACAATTCAACTTTTGACATTACTTTTGGTTACACTGTGTAAATCTTCATTAAACCTTCATTGTGTTACAAGGATCTGACGAGACGTAGCTAGACCACAGTCACTTGGTCGCGGACGTATACGTCCTATCTTATTGGAAACAACTTTAATTTACAACTCGCAAGTCATATTACAGCACGAGCTGTCAACGTTTATATTCATGGATGTATTGAAGTTATACGAGCATGAGAACCCGGGCAAGAACATTTGGAATTTTTTCACGGCCGAAACTGTCAAGAAAAAACTTCTGGGGCCGTCGTCCGGAGTCGGCAATAAACTGTTGGTTTAACTCGCACCACTTTTGAGTCACCGTTCGGTTAATTCCCTATTCAATCGCTTAATCAACTGTTCTGATGTCCTTCATGGCCAAAGAATCTGCTCCTTCTGATCAACACTATCTGTATTCGGGTCTGAAAATCTAGTATGTAACATCGATGCTCATGAAATCTGCAACGAACTTCCTAAGGAGGCAATTAGATTAGCGAAGCAAGTGGTGCTTCATTCAATTTGAATTCTTGAGCAAGTCCTGAAAATGTATCAAATTTTTGAATCTGTTCCAGTAATCATTTGCCAATGGAATGAAATAAGAGCTACTACTGAAGCGGTCGGCCAGCCAAAATAGGCTGCCAATGTGGGTGGTCGTGCTGTAGTGGTATCTTTTGCGGTTTGTCATATTGTTCCAAGTTCGCATCGTAAAAATAATGGTTTTGAATATATGATCTGAAGTCTGAAGCTAGTCACTAGTCGCCGGTATTAGCAGGTTTTAGTATTGAAATAATTCGACAAGGCAATATTCAAGAATTATATACTCAGAGAGGGTAAATGCTAGAAAAAGAGAAGGAAGAAGCGGAAGGTCTGGGCATGCCAATGGATTTCTCTGCGTAAGATAATTTCGGATAATTTATTCCTGAAATTGTCTTTAGAAAATCCCGATTTAAGGAAACGTTTAAGAATGGAATGTAAATGCAGGTTACATTCTGAATTATATTATTTGTATTCATTTCTGCAGCGCAAACCAACTATTCGCATCAAGCGATGGACTTCGAATGAGCATTTGCATGGTCGATTTTATTTACGAGCCGCATGGGGCTTGTCATCGCTCGGCCAAAAGTCGCTTGCTAGTCTATTGTGAAACTTTTGATTTTAGTTTCTTGCCGCTTAAATCGTGACGACAGAATCTTCCAAAACAATGAAAATTGTTTTTGTAGATTTAACAATTTATGTCAAATAAAATACTGCGAATTGACCGAGTGCAAATAAGTCGACAACATATTCTCTGCGCCTATTCGGACTCAAAACAACATCTGAGTTTAAAACCACTACAGAGTCATTCGATTCTGCTCGCTCTCTGCAAAGTGTATTATAAGGGTAGTCATAATCTCATGAAAGTGAGAAAATAATAAAAAAAAGAGCAAGCTGAAACTTCAGTGTCGATACGGTTACTACTCGCTGAACTAAGCTCTTAAATATGTGCAAGAAATAAACTTTAGAGCCTCCACATTGTGAAAACGTCTTTAACTATAATAAACGAAAGTAAGCAAGTGAAAGATTAAAAAAATTGTATAATAACATTTTAATAATACTTTCGAGCTGCTTTTGCATATATTTTAAACATTGTTGGGACTATGCTGTTTACAGGTATACACGGCGGCACCCTAAAAACCGAGTCGTAATCGCATTTGTCGAGCCTTGTTTTTATTTACTCTAAATGGAAGCTAATTTATTTCACATAAATCGATAGACCTTTCAATAGGGCTTGTCTGATTTACATTCAATTAGCAGATTTTCATATAAATGTATCTTGAAACTGATTCTAACGAAATGAATGGTGACAGGTTATGACTTTTTAAAAGTATTAAGTCGTTAGAAAAATGTTTTGAATAAGAAACCAGTTCAAACTGAATGGACATGTGTTTTTATTGAGCTTGGATTAACTCTTATCAGTGAGTCCAAATCTGTTCTATTGACTTGTATCACGAAATTAAACTGGTTTTTGAGTTAATATCTTTTGGTGGGAATAAATCGGAAGAAAATGTTCTTGAGCTAATAGACTAACTAGATTTGAATTGTGAATTAATTGGGAAGTGTCGTTTTGATTCAGTTGTGTGAAGCTAGTGTGTGATGTTGGGTTTTAATCCCCATCTCTACCCTACAGCTTTTCTACAGCAAGAAACTGCACATGAGGCTTTCCGTTACCTTTCTATAAGGTTAATTTTGCAGGAGAGCTTTGTGTTTCAATATCAAGCCAAGGTATTAAACTAGACTCTTGACAACTTGCATTAAGAGGCGGGATCCTGTAACTCCTGGTAAAGAGCACAATCTCCGTTATATTTGTGTTAAATTTGAGACCGTTTTACTCACACGAGGATGACACAACATCCAGGCTAACTGTCGGATAGGATATTAAAGAATTTACCGGATGTGATAATAGCCACATCATCAGCGTATACTACTGTCTTGAAACCAGCTTGTTCCAAACGGCATAGTATATCAGTTTACTTATGGCGAAGTTCCATAGAGAGGGAGAGAGGGCACCGCCTTATGGACCCTCCCAAGGATGAATTTATTTAAAATAAAGGAGTGGCTTAGTTGGACTTTTAGGCTGTAATCTATGAACCTCTCAACAGTTTAAATGGATGAAGACTTCCTTGACTTCGTGCTTTCCTTTTAGGGCAGAAGGAATACATTATTTTTATTATGATTATCCTTAAGATCAAAGATTTCCTTAAGGATTGCGATTTTATCCTGTTTTCGCATCTTGTCCAGTCACCATTTGCCGTTGGGATCAATTTGCGATACTTTCACTAGAATGGTCGACCAGCGCAACTAGTCTCGTTAAATGGATTACGGCTTGTTTTGAAGTTCAAGGTTCGAGTAGTAAAATTAATGGTTCCTTTAGATGATTGGTTCTATCTACTTTAAACGCAAAATACAGACAGCAGATTGATGGCGAATAGAAAACTTTACTTGCCGGAGGTCCGCATGCGGACTCCACCCCTGAGTAGTCGGAACCAAAATAATAGGACTACCGGTTGAAAATGTCGTTATTGCAGACAACTTCATATCTATTAATCTGAGGTGAATTTTGACCATGACAGCTGTCACATCAGAAACTTCATGTCATTGTCTAATTATTTCAGTCTAGGTTATTGGTCATAAGTGAAAACACACAAGTTTTTGTAAAGCCGTAAAATGTCTATATTCGTGCCATCAAAACAAACATTTGCGGGAAGTTTTAATATGCTTCTTTCATTTAAAGAAAAAAGCAACCGAAGCGCATCAATTGCTTACCGAAGCTTAACCGGGCTATACTATAGACGTTAGAATGTGTCAGCGGTGGTTAAAGGGGTTCAAAGATGGTAATTTCGACACCGAAGACAAAGAACGGCCCGGCCAGGTGAAAAAATTTGAAGACCATGAATTGGAGGCATTGCTCGATGAAGATCCGTCTCAAACGCAAGAAGAACTTGCAAAATCACTTGGCGTCGCTCAGTAAATCATTTCCGATCGTTTGAAAGCAATGAGATCCGAAAGGTAGGTAGGACATGCCTCAACATCGACGGCCGTTCAGAATATTCATGGCCTGAAGATTATGCTGTGCATTTGGTGGGGCCAGAAGGGTGTTGTGTATTATGAGCTGCTAAAACCGAATGAAACAATCACAGGCGAGGTTTACCAACGACAATTGATGCGTTTGCATCAATGGGTATCCATGAATTGCCAGAAAAATGGGAAAAATGTGTGGCTAGCGATGGGCAATACTTTGAATATTGTATTTATATCTATTTTTCCTCAATAAAGCATTGATTTTTGAAAAAAAATCGACATTTTCAAGCGGTAGTCCATTAACTACATTTCGATTCGTCAGTGGCTGCCCGTGTTGGCCAACGATAGAGAACAATCGCCACTGATTTCTAGTATTTCTTGAGCCCCACACAACGGATTCCTGAACGCAATGGTCTCAAACTTTTCGAAAACGATCTTTCTATCGTCGCAATGAAAAACTTACGTTTTGATCTCGATCTTCATAGCGTAGAGAGCCTATTGCTGGTCTTACTTAGAAAAGAGCCCCTGCAGCCATACGGTCTCAAAGGCCCTCTGCAGGTCAACCAAACAAGCATCCGTACATTTTTTCTAGCTTTTGATCCATTGGATATCCGATCGTAGTTTAGCGCGGTAAGAATGGCACTGCACTGAAACTGAATTGGTTATTCGGAATATTATTTGTCCCAACCCACTTGGTCGGGTATCAACACTCTTTCCCTCTCTGGAATTGGCGTTCAGTAGTAAGACATGAAAAATTAGGTTGAATAATGGAGAGTGAGCGGGATGACCGGAATAAATGAATCTTTTCATGTAGATATGGTGGTTGTCTACTTGTTATAATTTAATACAAATAAATTATGACTAAGTAATCCGAGTACGCTTCCAAAGTACAACCGAGAATTTTGGTACGAAAAGGGGAAACGTGACCATATCTTCTGATTTGATAAACATACCGAATAATATTATTAAAGACAACCAAAAGTTTTCTTTTCATTGCGGCGCTCGGACTACAGAATGTTTTGGACCCATAAGTGATTAGCGGAAAAATTAATGTCTTAGCCAACATCAATCTTGTTTCGAGCGGCGTGAAATATTGAGATAGTTATAAATTCCTTAAACAACCATACACTTTACTTATAATTATCTTAATATGATCATCCCAACTGAGTTCGGCTAAACCATATGCCTAAGTTCTTTGCTTTGTCAACGTACTCGATTTCAGAAGTTCCAAAGTATATCCTTGGGAAATAATTCGTATCTATTTTGTTTTTGTGAATGACTATACATTTCGATTTCAGTGGATTCAAATTTAAGGAATTTCTTATTGCCCAAAGAAAAACCTGTCTGAGGTCCTCATTTAATCGATGAGCTCCATCTTCAATAAGGCCCAGCTAACATCTTAAATATATCTGTACGTCATCAGCATACAAATGTATAGCGCTTTTTTTGACTGACAGTGGAAGGTCATTAATGAAGATGGAAAACAACAAAGGACCTAAGATTGACCCTTGAGGGACTCCCGAAGAAACATTTATAAATTCGGATACTTTGTTTTTTTAGTACTACGGCTTGCTTCCTTTATGCAAGCTGTCGGAGAGAAGCAGTACATACTCTCTAGTTTTTCAATCAGCTTTGAGTGGTTTACCATGTCGAAGGCCTTGGAAAAATCTAGCAACGTTAAGAATGTAACCTCGTCTTGGTCAATGGAAATGCGAATATCATCTGTAACTTTAAAAAGAGCGGAGATACAGCTGTGCTTCTGTCTGAATCCGGATTGGTTCCTGTGCAGCAGTTTGTTGTTCTGCAGAAATGCAGACACCTGAGAGTGAATCAATTTCTCCATGACCTTGGACAAAAAAGGCAAGATGGATATAGGTCTATATTCAGGCTGAGAACTCCGCGATCCCTGTTTTTTAAGAATGGCGATGGAAACGAGGAAGTTAAAATAATTGTGTTAAAAACATGTGTGAGAGCAGGAAGTAAATGAGGCAGGATAATTTTCACAAAGCTAGGGTGAATTTCATCCAAGCCAACAGCATTTGACTTTACATTCAAAATAGCTTTTACAACGTCAGTTTGCTCCACACAGGAGAATTTAAATCGAGGCAATGAATTTGTATTGGTGTTGCAGAACAATGTTTGGTAAGTATTCCGAGGATTCCAAGAGATAACCAAGCGATTTTCCTTTGAAATGTACAAAGGATGTACCCAAAACACCAAAAATTTCATCAAAATCGGTGCATCCGTTTAGGAGGAGTTCAGTGACTAACACACGAACAAAGAATAAAAAGTACAACCATGATTCAAAAAGTCGAGATATAAAATGACACAATTTCGCTCATCAGTAGCACAACTTGGTCTTCGGATCATCAAGATGGCATTAAATCTATCACACAAACTGATTTGTTGATTAAGAGTTAAAGTTAAAACACCGAAGCTTAAAGAAGCTGTTCGCAAAAAAAGGCCTTGAACCGGACACACGTACAACTTTATTATTATTTAAGTGAACTTTACGATCATCGATCTAAATTTTTGCAAAAATCCAAATTTTACATCGACACGAGTCCATAATAGAGTTTAATTTTTATTATGGACACTTACTTGTCCTTCCATGCATGTTCGGTGCCGATAATAAACTGAAAAATTCTTCAATACGCGCGTAATCCATTTAAATATTTCAATCAGATAAAAACATTTTTTTTTATTTATTTCGTTTAGTCTTGATTAACATGTATCTCACATCTGTATCTCATTTGAATGCAAATATGTATCTTTATCAAAATCATCAGCTATTATGACATTTCTTTCTTGTAAACAAGTCAAATGTCTTGTTATTGACTGAATTGAATGGAAATCTGCTGCAAGTTATTACATTGGATGTAATTAAAATTATTAATAAGGTTAATAAGAACAGCCGAGGATGTAAGAAAGAAAGTTTATTGTATAGTTTAAGAAGGCAATGAATTATGGAACTTGTTATTGAAAGTGAAGAAGTTTTCACATGAAAGCTCAATACTGTCAGCGTTTTGAAAATGAGTGTTTTTTTTTAAATTTTATCTATTTATTTCTTTTTTATTTATTTATTTGTGGCCCGGGGAATTACCCCGGACTAAACTTAATACAAGCTGGCTTTAAAACTAAAAAGTATGATCTAATTATTGGGTGGGCGGGGCAGTCGATGTTTCCACTTAGAATCTGGTGGATGAATAGGATATCGGCTATGTCACGGCGTTCTTCGAGGGATTGCAATCTTATAAGTTGCAAGCGTTGTGAGTAGGGCGGAAGGTTGTACCTGTCTGACCATGGGGGACTACGCAATGCAAAACGAAGAAATCGCCGCTGGACGGCTTCAATTCGTTTTATGTGGATGTCGTAGTAAGGAGACCAGACTTGGGAAGCATATTCAAGGATGGGTCTAACGAAAGTAGTATAAAGTGATTTGGTAACATAGGGGTTGGAGAACTCCTTGGATCCAAGTGCGGAGTTAGCTTTGTTAATAATGGAGTCAATGTGCAAGCGAAAGTTGGGTTCACTATCGTACATAACTCCCAGATCACGCAAAGGAGAGACTGAAGGGACAGGTTCATTACAGATGGAGTAAATTCTGGAGGATTGTGGTAGACGCTTTCGAGTGTATGTTATGGACTGCCATTTTGAGATATTAAGTTCAAGGGAATTTTTTTTGCACCAAATTGAAAACCTTGTTAGGTCGTCTTGCAGGAGGGAATGGTCATCTGGAGATGATATTGGCATATATATTTTCATATCGTTGGCGTAAATCAAGATATGTGAGTTATGGATGATGAGGTCAACATCGTCAATTGTGAGGATAAAGAGCAACGGACCTACATGGCTACCTTGTGCGACGCCTGAGGTTGCTGTAAACGGATCAGATTTAGAGGATCTAAAGAGCACAATGGGATTTAATCCATGCTAGGAAACCAGCGGGGAAACCAAGGGCTTTACACTTAAGAAGGATTATTTTATGGGAGATTTTATCAAATGCTTTGCTGAAGTCCGTGGCTATAACATCAACTTCTTTTCCTTCTTCTAAGGCACAAAGGGTTCGGGAAACAAATTCCGTTAAGTTGGTAGTTGTCGACCGCCCTTTTAGGAATCCATGTTGATTTGGAGAAACAATCGACCTACAATGAAAAAACACTGTATCGTAGATTATACTCTCGAAAAGCTTCGGAATACACGAAAGTTTTGCGATAGTTCTGTAGTTCAAAACGTCGTTTTTTGGTTCTTTTTCATGAGTCGGGATTATGTACGCATTTTTCCAGAGTTTAGGAAATATTCCTTGCGATATTGATAGTTTAAAAAGGGCCGTTAAGAGTTGAATCAGAGAACTGCAGCATCTTTTGAGTACTATAGCCAGCAAACCGTCCGGACCAGGGCAGTAATCATCTTTAAGTTTTAGATCTTCTCTCTTTACTGTTCCGGCGTGATTTCTACAGAGGAAAGGGTTGTAGGAGTGACATTGTTAAGGTTACTGAAATACTCTAGGTCGGGTTCCTGATCATGGATCGGGTAAGATTGGCTGAAAAAAATAGCGAAAAAATTTACAATAATATTTGGGTCTGCTGAAGTTGTATACCCGTATTTTAGTGTGGATGGGTATCCATCAGATTTACTTTTGGCGTTGATGAATTGGTAAAAACGCCTGGCTTCAGATAATAGACTCAATTGCATTTGGTTAACATAATCAAGGTAAAGAGAGTTGCAAAGCTCAGAGAATTGGTTGTACGCGGGTTGGTAGAGGAAAAAGCCAGAGTTAGATTGTGTTTTAAGATATGTTTGCCAGAGTCTATTCCTTTTGTTCCGAACACCTTATTGTACCAGGGTGGAGATGAAGACGCATTTTTTTGAGGCAAGTATGGGACTGATTGAATGAAGCAATCGTTAACTTCGTTGTAGAAATTCGCCAGTGCACTGTCTATTCCGATGGAACTCCAGTTGAGGGCGTCGAAATTAACGTTTTTGAGAAGGCAGTTCAGTTTGTTGTAATCTGCTTTGCAAAAGTTGAAACTGTAGGAATACTCGGAATACTCGGACTGAGAAAAAAGTCATTCTGCTGCTTCTTCCTGAAAAGTAGTTACAGTGGTCTTTGTATCTAAGGCGGGAAAGTTCTGTCGCCAGTGGCGTAAATATACCGTTTGAGGAGCATAGCAAATTAATCGGAAGAGGTCTCTCCCACTCAATCAGCCCAGTCATGAATATTCCCGGGGAATTTTTCCTCGAGAATTTTATTTTTCTCGAGAATTAAATCCTCCTATTCTGAATCAAGGGTGAAAAATATTTCACTTCGAGTCCGGGAGGAGGAATTTATGAAGTTTCGAAATCAGGTGTTTAAGAGAATTAAGTGTCGTTTTGTGTCGAAAGAATAAAAAATAATTGTTTTCATAAGTTTACTAATAAATATAATTCAAGTTATTTCTGATTATTGTTTTGTTGTTGAAATTCGTGTAAAAATGATAAGAGTCGCATTCAGAATGATGGGGGAGGAATCAGCAGCTATTGAACAACAAAACTGTCGAAAAATAAGGAGGAACTTGAGAGACAGCTCCAATCCCTTGGAATTACCTCAAAATATGTAAGTGTAACGACTTATACGTCTGAAGGTTGGTTTCACACGCAAATATTTACCTATTTTCACAGATTTCAAAAATATTTTCGTGTCAATAAGGGCGCGAGCTTTGCGGTTCCACCAATAGTCAAATCAAGAAGTTCCTCCTGTTGGACTTCTAATTGTTTGGCATGCAGTTCTTTCATTTCATGAATTTTTTTTTTAATTCATACAACTTGTCAATCGACCGAAAAATCTTCTTGATGATTTTCCTGCTTGTTGAAAAATGCTTCCTTTATAATCGCACATAGCTCCGTTTGGATTTCTATCTTCTTCTCCAAGGCATTCGAAGCTGGCAATTTTTTCTTGAATACATTCTTTTGTTCCAGATAAGGTTTGTAGACGTCTTCTGCCCTCTATATCCATGAAATAACTGATGGATTCATCGAAACTCTTGAAACTGAAACATTTTCTTTGTCCTTTGTCCTCAAATATCTTTTTTTATTTGAAAGTACAATCCTTCATTCAAATGGCTGCCTCGGCTGGCCATGCAGTAGCCTACACGATCGGTCCAATTTTTAAGCACATTATCGATTGTGTGCAGCTGTATTTCACCAATGGCTTCACGATTATTGTCCTTTAAAGCGTCAATTGTCTCTGGCTTGTCGGCGTAACACTTATCTTTGAGGGCACCCCACAAATAATAGTCCAACGGTGTCAAATCGCAGCTCCGAGGTGGCCAAAAGACATCAGCTCTGCGGCTGATAATGCGATCTTCAAAAACAGGGCGCAAAACATCGAGTGTAGCTTCGGATGTGTGGCACGTAGCACCGTCCTGTTGAAACCAAATGTTCCCAATATCCTCTTCTTCAATTTTTGTGAACAAATATTCGTTCAACATGGTCCGATAACGTTCTCAGAATCTCAGTTTTGCTTGCCCTATCCTGAAGGAAGAAAGCCAATTATAGAGGTATCAATCTCCTCAAAATTGCCTTTAACATCTTTTCCGCCGTATGATGTGAACGTCTGAAGCAGTTCGTCAACATCCTCATAGGTCCGTATTAATGTGGTTTTCGACCAGAAAAGTCAACCATAAACCAAATATTAATATAACGGCAGATCTTGGAAAAAACCCAGGAGCGCCAAGTCAGTACGCACCACGTTTTCATAAATGATGTCATGTCTAGGTTTGGCATACCTGCCAAGCACGTACTTTTGTCTAGGATGGCGATGGAGGTCGGCAAAGACGTCTCCGACCCACTTGATGTCAAACAACGTTTTAGACAAGGTGATGCACTGTCATGCGATTTCTTCAACATCATACTTGGGACAATAGTGCAAAAGAACCTTGTCAACAAAAGAGGCCATCAAGAAAAACAAAATCCGACGTCTGGGTCAGAACGTTACCATAGACAGCTGTAACTTTGAGGTAGTTATGGCTTTGACTATCTTGGCTCCGCTGTAAAAACAGATAATAACACCAGCGCTGAGATCAAATGAAGAATACCTCTGGTTAAGAAAGCTAAGCCCTCTTTCGAAGAACTGAAGCATCGCTCTATCCTACTATATGGTGCAGAAACATGTAGACTTTCAAAAGCGGATGAAGGCTCCTTAGGTTGTTCCGAGAGATAAGTGTAATCTTTTGTCCCATCTGCATTGACTGTAAGTGGAGGAGAAGATTCAGCAACGAACTGTACGAGGAGGAGAGCGACATCGACTTAGCCAAAAGGATAAATTGAAATATGTTAATACATCAATGTTAAATACACAATTCGTATTTTAAATGATTCAAAAATACGAAAACGTATACGAGTATATGGTATCCTCAAAGGCAGCTAAAAATATATGTATCTGATCTTTTTGTTTGGAATGCATTTGATTTGGGAATGGATGATGTTTTTATAATCCGAATTGAATTTCATGGTGTAGAGAAATAAAATAGCACCTATTTCTTTTGTATCTTGAGATGGGAAGTTCATGGTATGGGCAGGTCTACTCGCACCCAAACCAATTTTTTTTGTTTTAAATTCATCGAAAATCTTTTCAATTGTTTGTGTTTGCAAAACACTTTGAATGAAACAAATTTGGATTCTATAGCTTGTTCGTTGTCGAGATATGCGAAATGAAAATATCTGCACGATCCTACGAACGAACACAGACATCCTTCTAGAAGCAATGGAATCGGACTCCTGAGACATCAAAACGTAGAGCAAAGTTTAGTTATTATAAAACATTTCCACTGCTAGGCAAGAGTCAATATTGTCCAAGTGAATCTGTCAAGAGCCTGTGACAAAGGACTTAAGTTAAAAAAAAAAGCTCACAAAACCTTGACCAAACAATTTAATGATATACACTAAATCAGGGCTCATTAAGTATTTGAAAACCACATTTGCATTCATCTATCATTTCAATCTATGTAGAGCAATGATCTTGAACAACCATCCATATCCGCAATTCAATATTTATCTTTTTTACGTAACCAGTCTTTAGACCAATTTACGCAAAAATTAATCCCAATATCGTTCAATGTAGTTACCAACATGCAAAAAAAAAATTATCTTAAATCATTCAATTGATATCAAAAGAGTTGAAATCGACCACTGTGCGTCGGAGGTCAGGCTCTTTAAGTTGGCAAGTTTGCAACTTGTGGCTTGTTAAATGTTTCAGCTCCGCCTTCTGACATTTAATGTGCAATTAGCCAACTTTTAGTGTGCACGTTCGTACCGAGATAATAATTTTGATGTTGTGTATGCAAATTAACAAAAAGGGTGTGTGTATATTCCATAGAAAAATTTATAACTTACCTCAGGTTATTTAGAATGGGTAACACCTTAAGACCTGTGAAATAGACAAGAACATTGTTTGTATTAATAGGAGATTATTCAATTATAAATAATGCGATTAAGTGGAAGATTATTCCTAAGTTTGTTGCACATATCGTGAAATACATAGAAATATAAAAAAGTATATTTATTTGATGGATTCAAGGAATTTAAATCATTCTTAATTTTGATCAGTGGACGAATAAAGCCACAAAGCCGATGGACGATGGAAATAAACGCAGGACTGATTACTCGGTCCCATCTAAAAACTTCACCAAAAAGTTCAGCATCTTAGTCCGTAGTTGAAACGATTGGGAATTAAGTTTCCTTAGCGAAATCTTAGCCGATGGATCAAAATTAAATAAGGGACTGGCGCTGCACATCAATAACTCATACAAACTTCCTTATGAATGTATTCTCACAGTTTAGGTTGAAATCTTCGCCATCGAAAGAGCAGCTTTGAGAATACTAACAGAGAACTTCGCTTCTACAAGAGTAAACATCTTAGCGTACAGCCAAGCGCCAATAAGAGCATTAAACAAGGATACCATAAAAGTGAATGTAGGAAGCAGCCACATGGTTGGCAGTTTAGTTACCAAGAAAGGATCATTGCTGGAGCTAGAAAGGATAGAAAGTTTACCACATATTGTGACTCGAGAACGTAGCAATGGAGTATGGAACTCTGCAAGAAGTCTTTCCCACCATGTAATGGAATGTAAATCTCTCTCACATCAGAAAACTGACCAGCGGCACTTTCAACATTTGCTTCAAATATATTTATTGGCAACCCTACAAAAGATGCCTTAAATTAAATAAACAGTCTATTAGAGAAGCCAAAAAACAATCCTGAATGGAATATTGTTAGTCTATCGATACACTTAAAGACTTGGCTAGACTAAGTAAGATTCTATTTCAAGATCACTCAAATCCCTCATTTCTAAGAAAGCCAAGAGGGGGTTGAACAGAATCGTCTGCTGAAACCTTGGAAATACTCTTGAATACACATTTCCCTGGTTGCAAGGACGACATAGCACGCCCGTTAGGGAACTGTACTATATTAAAAATAGCCATCAGAGGAACAGCCCAGGCGTTATCTCACCTCTTCTCTGGCTTATTGTCGTGAATAAAATTCTCTTACAACTAGATAGGGAGAGGATTAGAGAAGAAGCAGCTGCGGATCACTTGGTGATTCTTGTGTCTGGAAAATTTCCTACCGTGATCAGCGAGATCATAGAATTTGTTTTGAAAAATGTTGACACCTGGGCTACAAGTTGTGGCCTAAGTATTAAACCTGGTAAAACGGAAATTATGCTTTTCACTAAGAAAAATTTAATTCCAACCTTAAACCTCCTATAGTAATATAGGTATTATTAGAAATATATAGTAATATTAGAAATATTCGCCATTAAGGAAGCGTGCCATCCAATTAGATCAATCGAACACAGAGGCTCGGTACAAAGAAAAGCTATTCTCGTTGATAGCCAAGCAGCCACCATATCCTTGAAACTAAATCAAGACTACCGCGAACTTGCTTGTATAGCAGAAAGGAGACCATAAAGCACCTCCCTTGCGCAAACCCTAACCTAACGTCGAGGCGAGTTCGGTTTACGTGGAACAAAACTCACATGGAACTGGGAGCACTGTCAAAGGTATCACTCAAGGACATTATGAGTTTTATCAGGAGAACCAAATGGTTGCACTACGAGCCATAACAAAGTTCTAATAAGGACACAGATTGTGATAGGGAGTCATAATGGAACTTTTAGGCACCCATGGTTACTTAAAAGTGCACAGTTTGTTTGGATATACTATAGATCTCGAGAGAGGCTTTGATTCACTTTAGCATAAAGGTCTTGTCTTTAAATTGATCAAACTGAATTTTACTTCCTGGCTTATTTATATAATGCGTCACTTCCTTGAGAATCGATACTCCGCTATATTAATCGGTTCTTAGTTCTCAGAATATTTTCCTGTAACAACAGGCATTGCGCAAGGAACCATTATAGGTCCGGACTTATTCAAGATATTCCTTCATGACTTTATATTTAAGAACCCCTTGGTAGCCGAGCCAGGAGCTAATCTATATGCAGATGATACCCTTGTACTTGCTTCCGATACGAGACCACCTAATGCTCTAAACAAAATTAAAGAGAAGATACATGTACTTACAAGTTATTTTGAAAAGTGGGGGTTTAAATTAACACAGGAAAATGTGGCATCACGTGTTTTCGTAACGCTAGTGGAAGGGGACATCGACTAGCAATTAAGGAAAGTAAATTGTTAACGCTTCAAATTCATAATCAGCTCATACCTCTGCGAACCCAAATGAAATACTTAGGCATTTATTTTCATTACAGATTTATATAAAATGAGCATGCAAGAAAGATTTTAAGAAAGATTTTTTTGGTTGACCATATCACCAACAGTTTCCAAGGAATTAGAAAACTTTGAATGGAAAATTCTAAGATTTTGTTGTGGGAAATTCAGAAGAGCAAACAAAAAATGGGTCCTAAATAGAGTCATATACAAATCTTGCAAAGTGATTCCTCTTATGACTTACCTAATAAATCTCAGTCTAAAGAAACTGCAACGCATAGAAAATCATCCGAATCCACTCATTAGATCTTTATTGGCTTCAAACAAAATCGAGAGTCTGGAGGACAACTATTATCTGTCTTCATTTAATTGGCTAAATGATCGATCTACCCCCGCGATCAGGCCAAACCGAAACAACGGGGCCTTATTACCTTTCTATGAGAAAGCCGCAAATGGTAATTTACGAGGTTAGCTGCTTAGCTCTTTTTTAAAATAAAAAAAGGGAATGAATATGCATCTACACTTAGGCATGCACATCTCACGTAATCTTTGAATTTATGTCATAAAGTCTGCTTTTGTTTATATAGGTTTATCTATATAATTCACCAAGCAGATACAACAAAAATTAATTTTAGGCGTTTAATATGTTAACATTTCCCCTTTCTAGTCATTATCTATGGAGATTATGTCGGGAGCAAACATACATTGTTCACTGATTCATATAAAACATATGTATCTAGATATTTCCTTTGTTTGTAAAAATAATTTGCAATTTTGAAAATTTTTTAGCCAGGCATAGTTCTTAAGCCGGTTACACAATTGTTTTTCTTGAGAATCAAAACAAGAATTATGTTGTGTAAAAAAAAAGTCTCAATAAAGAAATGAATGAATGATGCATCCCAGAGTTGTAAAATAATTTAACCTTTTGAGAATATAACTCTATTGATTTCATCCAGAGTCATCATTCTTTTAAAGTCAGTAACTGGAGCATTCAAATTGAACAAAGGAATTGAATTAAGTCGATTGACTGCATTTTTTTACAACATTCACTTGAATGTTAGATGAAATCCCAAGCGAATTCACATTTAACTGAATTCAAAATGAAAAAATCGAATTATTTTGAACAGCAAGGGAATTATTTTTTAGTGGGCTGATGATATCTTGAACAAAATTAGCCCAGCTACATATTTATGAAATGAATGCAATTCGAACTAGCCGGCGTGAATTTTTTGGCAAGGCAAGTCAAATTTGATGTGTTCCGAAATAAGTTGTCGATAGTATACTGCGAATTCAACTTTGCTACGAAATTGTACATCTTTCGGAATAGCTGACCTCAAAAATGTATTAGATGTCCGGTATGGTTTGATAACCCTTACATACAATTAATGAAATTGCAATAAGTACATTTAAATTGCAGGGGCTAAATTCGACCATATTACGTTACTTTTGAGCTATGGCCCACAATAGACTCCCGTGGGCAGTGACTCTTAAATGATTCACAAGTAATCTCGCTTACGAACTCTATAACATTACCACAATACATATCAATACCACCTTGTTCCCGGAATTTATTCAAAAAATTACAAATACAAGTTTATTCATCAACGCCAGCGCTTGATCCAATCCTCGAAACATTTTTTATGTTCAGTTTTCGGTATGTCCATCAGTGCTTCCTGCGATTTTTCCTTCTGGCAAAAAATCCGGATGCACTAAACCGTTGTAATCCATGAAAACCATGAGCATTGCCATATTTTTTGATATTTGTTAAACACCACTGGTAAACGACCGTTTTTCCTTAGAGAATCGTTGCCGAAACGCTTTTCCAACCTTTCCAACGTTCGCGCACCTTTGGATCCGTTTTTTAAGCAAAATTCGCGAACACACACAGATATAGATGTACTCTTGCCAACGTAACTTTTGCAAATTTCAAGCTCTGACGCTAAGATTTAGAGGGAATATCAACAACAGATGTACCAACTTACCAAAAAAAAAACGAAAATAAAAACGGAACTCAAATCGGAACGATGGGAGCGCCACACTGCGGTTATTCCGGGAACTTTTTGATGAAGGTGGTATATTCCTAGTTAAATTTTTACAAAACAGGCGAACCCCACAGGCAGACAGGGACCGGGATGCAGCTGACTGTGAAGGTTGTGATCCCTCTTGACCCGGTCACGACTACGCCGATTAAATGGAGAAGAAGATACTTATAACAAAATCACTTTATGTTGAATAAGATACTTTAAATGAATTCAAACAATTTTAGTTGAATTAAATGACTTCAACCGAATAAGAGTGAATTCACTAATGATTTCAATTCACCGCTGACACCTTTTCTTACGTGAATTCAATTCATATCCGAAAACGATTTCAATTCTATGATTGCCGAAAACTGAATGGGCTGGTTATTAGCTTATTAGCAATGTTTTTTGAGTTCAATTACACCAATAAAAGTTTAAGTTTTTGACTTCAAGTCTGTGAATGCATTCCCCAAAACCGGGGGTATTTTGGTCCCAGGTCGATTTGGTTTTTAATAACTTTTGAATTTCGGAGGTAAGAACGTTTTCAAACCTGTCCTGGTAATAACCACTTAAATGTGGCAATTAAGTTCCGCGAATTGGTCAATAAAAAGCACATACTTAAGTCAAATTTGTTTTGCAAAATTTTACTATCGACCTTCACAACAGTCTCCGTTGAACTCTACGCATCTATTCCAATGTTGCTCCCACGATTCAAAGCACCTTTGGAAATCCTTTGATGAAAACTCGTTCAGCACCACGGTTACAGATTTTAAGCTCTGCTACGCCACCATGATGAGTTCCCTTGAGGTGTGACTCTATCATAGGGGAATAAGAAAAAGTCACAGGGGCCAAAAACGTTAGCACTATGAACGAGGAATGGGCTGGCGCGTTGCCATGGTGCATTATCGAGCCGTATTGTGGACGGTTTCTTTGTTGATATTTAACACCTCGGATAACGCATGAATACTAAGGTGCAGATCAACTGTGGAGCATGCACAAACGGTCGACATTGACGTCGGTACGAACGGTTACAGATCGTCTTCTACCAATTCATGCCCCTTATTGAACAACTTCGCTCATTCAAACATCCGAGTTTTCGACACGCACCTGTCTCCGGAAGCCTCCTGCAAATTTCCGAGAGTTTCCCTCGTGCAAATTTCTGAGAATTTCCGAGGGTTTATGGCCAGATTTAGCGAAAAATTTAGTCACAAAACGTTGCTTGTTATCAGAGGCACTCATTTTCGCGACGCCACCCACAAATCAAACTTACCATTGACCTCCACTCAGCAGATATGGACGAACGACTTTTAGAGTCGCAGTTTCTTTAATAGTCTTATAGCGAGCCACGAGAGGAATTTTTTCTGATTATTCGAGTTGGCTTTTAAACCAATCACGATTATGTTACTGCGTTCTTTTAAGAGTGTGGCGACGGAATACAGACGCTGTGAGAGCTTTGAGCGGAATCAAGGCCTTCAAACCTAATCAAGGGTGTTGTTTACACTTAATTAAGGGCCCATCAGAAAGTATTTTATTGGTTACCAATCGGATATCGAGACAAATTCTATATGAAGCATGTCATAAAAAGCAGCCAAGTGCGAGTTAAGCACGCACACGAAGGGTTCCGTACCGTCAAACATTGAACTAAATATATTTTAATTTTATTCTTACATTTCTCATAGTTTATTTTTTGGCGTAAGACTGAGCTGCGATATTTTATATGGGGACACTTTGTTTTAAATTATAGAAGCATATTATTCAAGGGATACAGTCCTGTAACAGACGGACGTTTGGACGGATAGCGGAGCCTTCCGTTGGCACAATTTGATTACGGAACCCTTAAAATTAGCTTAAGTCATGATCATCAGCACATTACAACCGTATTTGCTTAAGTAGCAATAAAACACTCTTGTAAAGAGGAGTGATAAGCATTTGATCCTTATTCTTAATCCACAACCAAAGAACTCAAGGCGTCGCCAGCAAACGGTTTGTGTAGCTGCTGAGAGAGTAATTGCCAGCCAATCATTTTCATCATAATTTTCCTGCACACTTAACTCCGATTTGCATAAACAAACGATAAATCTAAGATAAGGCATCTTGACAACTATTTGTTTTTCCCTTGCAGACAAGACTTACAAAGGTTAAGCCGATTATCGCTCCCATCTTAGCACAATTAACTAATATTTTCATTCAAGTTAAATCAAAACTTACTACTTTGATCACAATTAACTTTGAGCGATTGAGCGGACTCGAGTACAAGCCTGAGTCAGGCAGTCTTATGCGCTAAACGGTTTGTCCAAGTTGCATAAATCACTCCTTGCCGCTGGCGGTATGTTGATGTTAAAATGTGTCGCAGTGAGTTTAAGCGTTCCGCGGAAAATGTAAGTGACTAAACCTTCATCATGGATCGACCTAACAATTTCATCAAGCTCTAGTGGAACAGTGTGCAGTAATCAGTTTGACGGAGAGCCATGGGGGAAAAACCTTTGGCAATATGACAAGAAGTGCAGTGATCATGCGACGGGCCAGGAATCGGGCCTTTGTGATAGATGAACATGTTCACTGGATGCCGCGCCGTTTAGGTTTTTATTGGAACTGGAACTTTGTTATGATCACGCTTTGTGGCGTGACGTTGGCTATTCGCATTATGTAAGCCATTAGGCTTGCTGTTGTAATGAATTATTCGTTGGTGCTGTTAGGTTCTGGGGCAACATTTGGCATTGAAGATATTGAATTCAAGGTTTGATGGGCACGGCGCATAGTACAAAGGAACACCACTGCCTTTGCATAAAACAATAAAATGTGAATATATCAAATTGGTAATCAGATTAGATTTAGTAGTGACCTACTGCGGTGGTCTTGCGCCTCAATCGATTTGTCCGAATGGTTATTTTAGTCTGATGGAACACTGCCTTTTCCGAATGGATATTGTTGCTTTTTTCAATTTAAGTTAAGTTAATTTATTTCTTTAAAATTCATTACAATAGTTTCTTAAAAATAGAAAGAAAGATTTCATACATACATTTTTAAGGAAAACAAAAAAGAAATATGAGGCATTCTATATTTTTGTACTACTGTGTCCAAAAAATAAGGTGACATATGAATTTAAACTGCGCGCGTCGAAAGATTTGGAAATTTTTCTTTCTTTTTAGGTTGGTAGTACTGTCAGTGACATCTATGTGAAATTTCATGTCAAAATATATTCATAGTGTTTGAGATACGCGTCGTTTTGTGAGCTGCTAAAAGTGAGTTTTTCGTTTTTCGTGCGATGTCGAAATTTATTGAGCAAAGAATTTGCATTAAATTTTGTTTGCGAAATCAATTTTCTGCTGCGGATACGTTGAGGATGGTGCAGAAAGCCTTTGATGATGAGGCTATGTCTAAAAAAAATGTTTACAAGTGGTATAGTGATTTCCAAGCCGGCCGTGAACGTGTCGAAGACGAAGAGCGTTCTGGGCGACCATCAACCTCAACCGATGAAGCTCACGTCCAACAAATCAAAGATTTGGTGTTGAAAAACCATCGATTAACGATTAGAGACCTTGCTGATGAAGTTGGCTTATCGAAAGGCTCAGTCAATACCATTTTGAAGGATGCTTTGGGCCTCAAGCGCGTCAAATCTCGACTGGTACCGAAAACATTGAATTTTTTGGAAAAAAGGCGTCGCGTTGAAGTGTGTGAAACAATGCTTTCCGACTACCAGGATGTCATGAAACGCATTATAACTGGCGATGAGACTTGGATCTATGCTTACGACCCCGAAACAACCGATCAATCGAGCGAATATCGTGCCAAAGGAGAGCCGAGACCAAAAAAACCGCGCCAAAGTCGCTCAAAAATCAAGGTCATGTTGACTGTTTTCTTCGATTATCGTGGTGTTGTGCTTTATGAATTCCTTCCAACCGGCAAAACAGTCAACAAGGAATATTATTTGAACGTTATGCGTCGTTTGCGTAACGCTATCCGTCTAAAAAGGCCGGAATTGTGGAAAGACAATTCTTGGTTTTTACATCACGATAATGCACCATCCCATACCGCACTCGTAATTCGTGATCATTTCGCCAAAAACTCAACCCATAGAGTTCCGCAACCACCGTATTCACCTGATCTGGCGCCGTGCGACTTCTGGCTGTTCAACAAGCTCAAAAGACCGCTCCGGGGACACCGTTTTGATACGATAGAGGAGATTCAAGCCGCAGCGAAGACGGAACTGAAGGCCATCCCGGAAAGTGACTACAACCAGTGTTTCAAAGATTGGAAAATCCGTTGGCATAAGTGCATTGCATCGGGAGGGGATTACTTTGAAGGGGATGAAATTGATTTGGAAGAATAAATAAAGAATTTTCAAAATAAATACAATGTCACCTTATTTTTTGGACACAGTAGTACTTCTGCAAAATTAAAAGAGGTTGAATTTTATTCTGATAAACACCTTCCCAGCAAACAATACCATACTGCAATTTTGAATGGAAAATACCATAGTAAATAATTTTTAGAAGCATTGTGGAGCAGATATTTCGCAAATAATAGAAATATCGTAGAGTACAACGGAGATACTTCTTCAGAGTGTCGACATGATTTGAGAAACTCATTCTAGAATCTACTGTGAGCCCGAGGTATTAAAATTCAGCAACTTTCTCGACTAAGAAACAGTTATCACTGCAGCTCAAGTTTTTTAAAATGTGGGAGAACATGGACTGGACGCACAAATGCAATTAGAGAGTCTGTGCACTCTGGTGCATGATAAGAGACTTTCGCTTCTACACATTTTGAAAGGACGGCAGACTGAAGAACATTATCTTTGTTTTTGAGCTAATAGACCAGTTTCTCAATAAATTAAGATCCCAATTAATATCACAAACAAGATCCACAGGACTATTCAAACCATAAGAGAAATTTATATCATCCGCAAAAGCAGTAGGTGAGCCTTTAAAATTAAGTGTAAATAGTGAATTTATGTAGATAAGAAACAGAGCCTTGAGGTACACCAAGGTTGAAGAACTTAGTTTGGCTCCTGACCTCATCTATCTTCACCCTTTGCGACCTATTCCTAAGGTAAGACCCAAACCAATCAAGCATGGTTCTCAGCAAAATGTTGTGGTTGACCATATCAAAGGCCTTAATAATATCAATAAAAAGGCCAGCCGTAGTCTTAGTAGTCGAGGTTAGACATGATTTGGGCACAGAACTGCAGGAGTGCATCTTCAGACGATTTACCTCTCTGAAAGCCAAATTGATTTGGGTTAAGGGACTTAGTTTTATTCAAGAAATTCACTATTTTTTCTTTAACAAGTTTTTCAAAGACTTTGCTAAAGACTGAGAGAAGTGATATAGGCCTATAGTTGCACATTTCAGTAGCAGAACCTTTCTTAAATAATGGTACAACATCTGCACACTTGAGGGCTTCTGGAGAGATTCCCGCAAATACACAACGATTAAATATATCTGCCAAGACATCAACCAAAAAACATCCTACTTTTTTGAGAACCATACTAGAAATGCCATCAGCTCCACACGAATTAGAGTTCTTTAGAGTCCCAATAGCTTTTAATACCTCAAGGGAAGTTATGGGCTTAAACACAAAGCTGTTTCCTAGCGGTTCAGCAGAGCTATAGATGGTCGAACAGGAAGAACAAAACGGTAGAACGGGGGATTGTCCAGATATTACATTTCTCCAGTTTGTATCTAGACCTGAGTAGGAATACATTTTTCAGCGGATTCTTATTCGTCGATAAAGTTGTCAGAACGAAAGAGTGGAATGCGTCTTAAGCCAAGTGCGTTGTGGCCTACAAAAAAGAGTATTACAGTGGATGCTGCCTAAAACCAAGAATTAATGCACAAATTGTCCAGCTGCTGAAAGGCGTTGAGCCTATGCAATTGCAAGCCATGGTCATAAGAAGGTAGGTTGTTTTGGTCATTCAACGGGAGCCCTCTCACGGCAAATCGGAGTAACCTCAATTCGTTCAAGCGACTGATGTAGTTGGATTTTGTGACTTAGATTCCTGTGCATCCATGTGCTGAGTTGGCTTTGCTAATGACGTTGACATAAAGCGGGCAAAAGCTAAGCTCTCTATTGAGTAGTGACAAGAGCAACCGGATGGTTTAAAATTAAGAACCCCTGTGCCAACATAAATACTCTGCCACATGAGTTCGCTATGAAAGTATCCTAAGTTCACTAACTAAGGTCTTTTATGCTTCTTCATCCATGAAGCTCCTAAGACTAAGAGGGGGTGCGCAGCAAGGAGGAACATCAACATCTATACGGCAGATCAGCCAGAGAATTATCCTTAAATAAAAACCTTATTATATGCGGACGACTCCATCACATACGCAATCATAGCAGCGCGAAGGATCCAGGACCACATTAGGAAGCTCTTTAATAACTATTCAAAGTGGGGACTCAAAGTCAACAGCAACAAAACAGAACTCATCTGTTTCAGGGCACCAACGACAGCAACCAGAGGAAGACGACAATTTGCAGCACGTTGTCGCAACATCAAAGTAATCCTCCCGGACAACAGACAAATTGTGCCACAAGACACAACAAAATACCTGGGAATCAACTTCAGTGAGCGGCTCAGATTTAACGCCCATGCCAACAACGTCATGAAAAAGGCCAACTTTGCCCTACATCTTGTTAATCCACTGCTGAGGAAAAGGAACGGGTTAAGCAAGAACACCAAACTACTGGTCTACAAGCAGCTCATAGGACCAGTAATAACCTATGGCTGCCCAATATGGTTCACGGTGTCACCAACAACCATGAAGAAAATCAGACTCATGGAAAGAAGGTGAAAACCGGACACGCTGAAATACTTCAGCAACAACGCCAATCGAATTATACATGCTACAGCTTTCCAGAAGGATACTGGACAAATTAAAGGAACATCCAAATCGAGACATCAGGAACATCAGCCAGCAGACCTTAGAGCTAGCGCTGAGGTACCTCAGCCCACGAGCTATCATCGACGAGAGATTCGAGGACATCGTAAATTGCTACGAGACTTCGTTCTACGAAAAATCAGACAGCCGATATTACAGAGGTTAGGAGCCTGTAATTAGTTTAAAAATTATAAATTTAAAAAAAAAAACTCTTCAACAGAAATTTTCAAAATGTTTGGAAAATTGCATAGAGTCACCTAAAAGATTAAGTCGCCATTTTAATACGTTTTTGTAAAAAAAAAATATTTTGTATAAATACCATAAGAAATAAGTCGGGCCCTTATTATTGAGCCGACAAAACCTTACCTTAGTTATAAGTCTAATTTTAAGTCATGATTGTAAATATTTTTGGACGATAAATAAAAAAATCTTAATCTATCGCTATGAAAGGGTTGCAGGGTATCTAAAGAGGACAACATATTGCCCATCCTCGAGATATCTTTCGAATGATCTTTTTAATGATCTCGACTTCATTGGCATTTTCTAATCCAAATCCATTTTGGATTGGAGAAAACACAGAACTGCAATGGAAGAGCATATCATCGTATACAATGGTTTCGAAAATTAGTTTTTAATCAGAGTTTTTCAAAATTAGGAAGAAAAACCTCAAAAATTGGATACTTTGGAATGTTTAAAGATCGAGCAGGAAGTTTGCACAGAGCACGTTTGAAAACAGCACTCTTCCTTAAAAGAATTTTTCTGTTTAGTCGCCTTGATAAAAGTTATTTGCGTACAATTTTTAGAAAGCCAAAGTATTTAAGGACAGGAAAATAATTGGCTGAAAAAAGGGAACCGATTTTTGGAGGGTCAGATGAGAATGAGTCACGATGTTTCAAGGTTTGCAAGTAACCATCGGATTTACAATAAACTTTTCGGATCTGTAGTTTAGTTAGCATATGAGGAATAACCGTACAAAGTTCAAAAACAGCGAGATTCGATATAATTTCATAAATTTGTGCGTCCAATTCTGACGTATGCGAGTCCAGTATGGTGGAACATAGTATAGAGTTTTCGAAAAACAGTGCTTGCAAGCTTGCACTCGATTTACAGAAGCACGCATACCGACTTTCGGCATCAATGTCAAAAAACAAAAGATTATTGGATGCTTCCGGAGTGTATAGGATTGACAACGTTATTCTGGGCTTTCTGAGGAATAATTTCGCGCGATCGGCAAATGTAATTGAGAACGAACTCATGTCGGGATTGTTTTATCCTAACCCGGGATATTTTACAAACTCAACTCAAGGGAGTTGAGGATGCATACCACCTCAGGCACTTTTGTATTTAGACGCACATGGCTACTTGTCGGACTCGAGCAATGTTCTCGTTATATTACATACTGCTAGAATAGCAACAGACAAAAGAGTCCTGTAGAGCTCCTGACTGGATGAGCGTACCTAAAAGAAATACACTAAATATTGGGAATGGCTGAATCACAGCAAATACTGGTGCACAAAAAAAAAAAAATAAATTTATTCAAGTTTTTATGTACAGCAAAAAAGATGTTCCATTAAATCAGTTCAGAGGTATATTACTTAAAGGTTCCAATTTTGCAAATCACGCTTTCAGGAAAATTGTTACTATGACAGCATTTTTGATTTCTTTGCAAACCAAAGTGAATTTTAAGTTTGCTTTCGACTAGGTTCATTTCAAAATCACTATTGGAATGTGGCAAACAAGGTAGGTTTCAGCGTTGAAAAACGGAGTTTATGAAGCACTAAAAATAAAATGAAAGCACTTAAATAACGCCCTAGCACTAAAATGATATTTTGGGCACTGAAATAATTTTTTGAGCACTGAAATTAACACTGAAAGCACTAAATTGGCAACGCTGGATGTAAAGTTGGAGAATTTTCTCAGAGAAAAGAGAGCACTGTGATTAGGGACATGCTTGGTGTTTTTATAAGAAGATCTAAAATATAAAAATATGTACTGGTCAGTAAGTTCTTGAGCTTCTCAAAGCGTCCGATATTTGTTGGCATCGTTCTACTCCTCGGGTCGGGAACATAGTGTACGAACCAGCGTCTGATGAACCAAGGACTGGAGAAATAATGTTGGTGTGGGAATCGCTTGGACTTTTGGAACTTCCCATCGAGATAGAAACATTAGTTCTGGTACTTAAGGTACTTAGGTACTTAAAAAGAGGTACGGTTAGGTGTGTACATTTTTGAGAGTTGTTTTTGAATATTTCGCCTCTTAAGATAGTTCCAAGTAATGTTTAAATGTGAATACCACTCACCAATCAACCACTGCGTCAATTTGTATATTTGCCTGACCAGAACATTTTAATTTTTTATTTAAATTAATAGTCTTTTCTAAATAAAATCAATTTCAATAAAAAAGCCAAAACTGGCATCTGTTTGTACGGAGTAAAAAAAATGAAGATATAAGTGGTGATCCAAAATCACTGAAAAAAGGTTATTTCCAGTTCGCATATCTAATACCAACTAGGTCAGCATAAAGAAATCAGGGGTACATTCTTTTGAATACGAACCGTCCAAGCGAGACCATCAAAATTGTTAAGCTGAAGCATTGTGGGGCTCTGTTCCTCTATATTCCACCGTTTCACGCTGTACCAAAGAGTTAAAGCTTTGAAGACTATCCACTAAAGATGAACACCGTGAAGGCATCCATCTACGTCTCGCACTAAAGACAATGTGAAAGAAGTCGGAGATATCGTGTTGGCAGATCGAAGAAGACTGACTATCAGGAATGTAGCTGGGGTTGCAGGGATCTCGTATGGCAGTATTCAAAGAATCCTTTCCAACGAATAACCTATGAAGAAGGTCTCTGAGCTTTGGGTGCATAGCAAAAGAAGAGACGAGTCGACATTCCGAGGATGGGTCTCGAAAAGTTCCATACAGATCATGAGATTCATTACGTTTCGTGACCGTGACGAAACCGAGATTCACTGATTTAATTAAGAAATTAAGAAATTTAACAACAATCGAGTTTGGCAGCGAAGGTTAGGCATCAGTTCTTTGGGACGCTGAAGGAATTATTATGATAAAATAAAGGGTCTTTCATTAGGGGGCTTCTGAACTTTGACAGTTGATAGCGGCATATTCCGTCTACTTTGCCAAATCACTATTGACGGATATGGCGTTCAAAAACACGTGCAAATAATAAAATTGTTTTATCAAAATGGGTTTTCTGTTCGGGCAAAGTTCCGCGCGCTTCGCCCATTTCACGGTCGCCATAATCGCCCTTCCGAGAGAACTTTTCGAAGTGTGATGGATAAATTTGAGTCCACCGGCTCAGTAAACGGTCAACCAACACACATACGTCGGCGAAATGTAAGATCTGTCAAAATCATAGTCGCTGTCCGTGAGTGAATGAAGGATACTCCGAATTTGTCGATTTCAAAGACAAGAGCTCGGCCTTTCGCAGACCACAACTTCGCGAATTTTGCATCGAGAGATGGGCCTGCGCCCGTACACAATTCAACTGAGCCAGGAACTGAAGGTAAACGACCAAAGAAAACGACGTGAATGGGCCCTGGAACAGTTGGAAACTGACCCTAATTATCTTTAGCGATGGGGCCTATTTCTGGGTGTATGGGTACGTCTACAAACAAAACTGTAGAATTTGGGACGATTTCAATCCACATGTAATCGCAGAGCGTCCAATGCATTCCGAAAAAGTCACTGTTTAGTATGAATTTTGGACTGGCGGTGTAATCGGTCCATATTTCATTGAGAACGACGTTGGCCAGGCAATCACCGTCAACGGCGAACCTCATAGGCTGATGACAATCAACTTCTTTTGGCCTGAATTCCAATAGGATAACGCTTCGTGCCCCACAGCTCTTACCATATTGGAAATTCTGTACGAGTGATTCAAGGGCATGGTCATCTCACGTGGAGGTGATATGAACTCGCCACTGAGATCGTGCGATTTGACCCCGTTTGACTTTTTCTTGTGGAGTTCTTTGAAGTCGCAGATCTATGCGAATAAGAAATAAACCAGATCGGCCCTAAAAGCCAACTTAAACCATTTCATCGGTTAAATTCAGACTGATTTTTGTGCCAGAGTCGTGAAAATTGGACATCTTCGATGCATACTACCCAGAGAAGCCGTGGCAACCATTTGATCAATGTTATATTCCATACATAGGGGCATCGAAAGGGCTTTCAAACGAATAAAATATTTCGATGATATATCACGCACACTTTTTTTTATTTAAATTTAAAGTTAGGAAGCGCCTAATGAAAGGCTCTTTATTTGCTAGCCACTAAATCAGGCTCTTACTACGCTGACCCAATAAGAAGGTTCCGGGAGGCTATTAAGGAAATAACATGCGGTAATCTGCGAGCCAGAGTCAAGACATCGCACCGGTTCACAGGGTTCGAATTACTTGAACATCCACCCTATTCGCCAGATCTGGCCTTCAATGACTTCTAGCTCTTTCCTCGGCTCAAGGAATAACTTCGTGTGGGCGTTTGACGCATTTTGGAGGAGTCAAGACAAAGAATCTTGTTCTTAGGGTACTCTGGGTTTGGGAAAATGTTGGACTTAGTGTTTTTTAAGTTAAATCACCTTGGTTGAATATAATCATAACTCTTGGATCTTGGATCCCACTCTGGTACATGCACGCTGCGCAGAAATTTTTCTGTGACCATAAGAAAGATTCAATGATGCTGTTTTGGTTGAGGTTGAGCAAACTAAAGTTGCAGAAACACCAAAATCAAAAGAATTATTCGCAGACTGTCTTACGACCTTCAGCAGAGTAGACATCTTAAGGAAAGGAAAGCCATCCTTTAATAGAGAGATATATGAGAAACTTTGAACTGGTACACTGACTGAACACCTAAAAGAGTTTTCAACAGTATGCCTAAGCAAAATCATCTTTAGAATTTAAAAAAGTTTACTTCTCTTGAGAATAGCCTCAATTCCATATCGCAGAGGCAAAGATTCAAGCTCATTGATTCGATCAGCTTGAGCAGAGTCCAAAAGTAGATCGCTAGACCTGTTCGTCATATTTGTTATGTGTCATAAATCAACGCTTTTGTAATGTTGCATATAATCCATTGGCGTCTTACGTGTTCATAACACCATTTCTGGACTTTTCTTCATTTAAATAAACTTGCTTCAAACGTCATACCGTAAATCAGTTGCTTCAATTAGGTTACAAGTCCTTAAAAGTTCAGACTTTACATATATTTTTTTGTTTAAGAGGAAACGACACCCTCGTTCTCTTACCCAACATTCCAATGAATCTGTAAGTTATTCAAATTAATCAAACGATAGGTTGAATGTGACCATAAAAGCGTTTCTTACGTCAACCACCTAAATATGGGCTCAAAGCCTGACGAAGGCTTTGATTGACAGCTTAATCTAAAAAAGACTTCAAAATGGCGCCAGCAAGTCAATTAAAATACAAAATAAAATCTACTGTTTATCTCACATTTTCAGTTCTTTGAGAGAATTCATCACTTTTCCACGAAATTCATGGTCATTGCCGCGCGTCGCCACATAAATTATTTATCCGCAGAACTTTTATTTTCGAAATTACTAATTCGTAAAGGGCGTCCGCGTCGGTCGTATTAACTACAGTCAATACGACTGTTCCACCAAAGTGTCAGATTTATTTTTGTTACTTTTTTTTTTTCAAATCACAACTTTTGACACTTACCAATGAACTCATTTCGTATTCTGATTCGATCTTGCAAGTTTGCCGCTGAAATGATCACGCAATTGATGAAAGCCAGCAGCGCTACTTGATATTCAATATTTGTCGCGTTTTCTAATTCGTTGATCACAATTTTAAAACGATATCGTTCGTTTTTGAGATTCTTGAATGAGAAAAAGATATAATTAATTAAGTTCATGTTGGGGAGATCGTGATGTAGATGGAAAACCATTTAGACGTACCTTGTAAAATTCTAATGTTTCTATCGCTCGAGAATAGCCTTCGGAACTGTAAGCGCATAGGGCTGACAGCAGTTCGAAAACTTGCTTTTTCACTGTCGTATTGTTTGTGTCTAGGGCTGCGCCTAATTTGGAAACATAATCACGATTCTCGACAATGTAATCCAGGCCGATGCGTGAGTCCATCCTGGGCAGTGTCATTTTATTCTCCTTCTCGGAGTGTACTTAACTCAAGGTGCGCTATTAAATCCGACTAGATTTTTTTTTTTGATTGTATTTGTGTCTTTATTCATAAAATGTTGTATCTGAAATGAAAAGAAAATGTATGTGTTAGAAAACATAAATTTTTCTAAATATTCTTAGAATTCGTGACTGTGGATGGACTTGTGCTTTCTTGACCAACGTAATCCGGCCAATCTTTACGGTAATGTTTTTCTCGAATGGTTTGAAACGGGTCTAAACCTATAATTTTCCTTTGCGTAATGTTTGGCGTCTTCATAAGCTAGTGCAGCAATCTCCGCGTCATTTCCAATGCGACAGAGATTGGAGTTTAATTCAAAACAAAATTCTTTTGCTTGCACTGAACTTAAGGGAGACTTCGTCGTTGAAATTTTCAAAAAATCAAAAAAAAACGTTTACGATATTTTAAACGCGTTTGAAATTGTCACCGTCAACGCGCTCTGACCATTCACGTGACAAAGCATGGATCGAGAGCGCGGAGAGGCAGGTGACCGACGCAGCAAACAAAGGTCCGGATTGAGCAGCGGAAGATGTTAGCGGCTCAACATGAGCTAGAAGAAGAGGAGGAATGCCTCTATGGACCGGGCATGGCGCGTTTTCAAAAATGCCTGACTCTGTGTTATCTACTACTGTATACTACTTTAGAGTTCTTTTACAGAGAAGTTTTTTAAATGTCTTACATTTACATTTATTAAAATACTGCCTGTCGTCACTACCTTGGTATAATAATAGTGAGCTACGTTTCCTACTCAATCGCAGAAATAAATTATGGCTCATTTCCAGTGTACTCAATCCTTATTTTCTGACCCCGTACGCTTTCAAAAACCTTCGCAAATACAAAAAAAAATTATTTGGCTACGCCTGCCCATACCATCAACTTCCCATCTCAAGATAAAAAAAATGAAGGTGGTCTTTTATTTGTGTTTTGAAAACATCTATCATTCCCTTGACAAATGCATTGCAAACTAAAAAATAAGATTGATCATTTTTAAGCTGCCTCGTAGGGATATATAGTATTTGTTTTTGCATTTTTGAACCAACTTTATTTAGTAAATTGCCTAGTTGATGAAACTTTTGCAACTAAAACTGAACAAAACGAAAAATTTTTTGAATTCGTCCGGAAACTTACGAACGGCAATGTATATACATTCTAATATTTTTATTATCTGACTAGGTAGTTGTAAATTACAGATTAAATTGATTTTGAACTTTTTTTTATTGGAACACTAGATTAATTTTAATTGAAGAAGTGAAATTGTCCCTTTTTTGACTGTTTTTTCGTCGTAAAATCTAAACCACCCTGTTAAATTTAACTAAAAGCTTTTCAAATTTTCAATTTGGATTCGATGGCTTGTTTGTTCTCGAGTTAGACTGCACGCAAAATCGGCACAAACGTACGTTCGTCCACACACACAGATATCGTTCTAAAAACAATTGAATTCGGCTTCTGGGATCTCGAAACGTGGAGATATGTAAAAATTTTGAATTCCGAAAATTGGACTACAAAACTTCCTGAAGGGAAGTTAAAAAAAAGTTAATCTCAAAGAATAAATAGACCCAATAATAATTAAAAAGATAAATAAATAAAAAACCATATATAAAATTAATAAACAGATTTAATTTACAGAGTGTAAATAAATAAAGGAATAAATACAAAATAAAAATAAAAAATTAGATACATAAAAGTATAAAGAGGAGATTTTGCATGTATACGTAAAGCTAGAAATAAGTTATTTAAGTATTTCAGGTAGATTTAAGTTACTATAGTTAATAATAATAGTAAATAATAGTAAATTTTTTAAAGTTTTTAAAACTTATTTTCCTTAGTCTATAGTTAGCATTGTTAAGGAACAACAAATTTCATATTTCTTTTGGAAACCAATTCAAAATTCGTTCTTTTGTGGAGATCGATTGTAATAGGACTACCGGTTGAAAATGTCGTTACTGCAGACAACTTCATATCTATTACTCTGAGGTGAATTTTGACCATGACAGCTGTCACATCAGAAACTTCATGTCATTGTCTAATTATTTCAGTCTAGGTTATTAGTCATTAGTGAAAACACACAAGTTTTTGTAAATCCGTAAAATGTCTACATTCGTGCCATCAAACCAACATTTACGGGAAGTTTTAATATGCTTCTTTCATTTAAAGAAAAAAGCAACCGAAGCGCATCAATTGCTTACCGAAGCTTACCAGGGTTATACTATAAGGTTTAAGAGGTTCAAATATAGTGATTTCGACACCGAAGACAAAGAACGCCCCGGTCAAGTGAAAAAGTTTGAAGACCATGAATTTGAGGCATTGGTCGATCAAGTTCCGTCCTAAACGTAAGAAGAACTTGCAACCATTTCCGATCGTTTGAAAGCAATGGGAATGATCCGAAAGGCAGGACATTGAGACAAGAGCCGTCGAACGCCGATTTTGCATGTCCGAAATGCTGCTTGAACGCCACAAAAAGAAGTCTTTTTTGCATCGAATCGTCACTTGTGATGAAAAATGGGTACATTACGATGATCCAAAAAGTCGGGCAACGTATGGATACCCCGGACATGCCTCAACATCGACGGCCGTTCTGAATATTCATGGTCTGAAGGTTATGCTGTGCATTTGGTGGGACCAGAAGGGTGTTGTGTATTAAGAGCTGCTAAAATCCAATGAAACAATCACAGGCGAGGTCTAACGACGACAATTGATGCGTTTGAGCCGATGCACTGAAGGAAAAACGGCCGGAAACGGTTGCAAGACACGATAAAGTTATTTTGCAACATGACAATGCTCGGCCACATGTTGCAAATGTCGTCAAAACTTACCTTGAAACGCTCAAATGGGATGTCCTGCCCCACCCGCCGTATAGTCCAGACCTTGCGCCATCCGATTTCTATCTCTTCCGATCGATGCAACATGGCCTGGCTGACCAGCACTTCCGTCATTTCGATGATGTCAAAAAATGGATCGATTCGTGGATTGCGGCTAAACCGGTCGAATTTTTCAGAACGGGTATCCATAAAAATGGGAAAAATGCGTGCCTTTCGATGGGCAATACTTTGAATATTGAATTTATATCTATTTTTCCCCAATAAAGCATTGATTTTTGAGAAATAAAAAACGACATTTTCAACCGGTAGTCCTATTAATTTGGCGCCATGATAGTTTAAGCATAATTTTAAGTATTTTGTTTGAGGACACTTGTAAACGTTTAATGTGGGATTTTGCGATATTACCCCGCACTGGAAAATCATATAACATTAATGACTGGAAGATTACCTTCAGAATTATTATATTATTTTCACTCGTTAATTTTGACTTCCTATGAATAAAGGATTATTAATTTATTTGCTATTTTGACTGTTCTTTTAGTGTGTTTTTTGAATGCCAATCTGGCATTTATTTGGAGTTGCCTGATGGGCAGAAAGCAAGTGAAAAATAAGGCTTGCGTTTTATCCCCATTAAGTTTAATTTTCCATTTGTTAAAATATTTTCCCATTATTTGAATATTTGAATGGTTCAGATTCGTCTCAAAGTTGAGAGCGAATTTATGTGAGGCAAATATAGTGGTGTCATCAGCAAATATGGCAGCTCGACACTGAGACAAGTTTGCAAAATCAGACGTCGACAAATTGTACAAAACTGGTGACAGTACTGCACCTTGAGGGGCATCCATTGGGAGGAACATTTCATCAGAAATTTTTCACAAATATTTCGAAAAACCGATTTGGATCATTTTAAAAACCAAACTGTCGTGCCATAAGACTTCTGTACTTCAAACAAGGCATACAGTTGGATTTCCCTTGTGAATGAGAAGTTTTAACATGATTACATAAATCTAAATAGGAAGTGCTATGCCATTGTTCGTCGGGAAATATGTCGTGTTCATCTATAGACTATAATAGGTTGTCTTTTAGTACTTTTTCGTAAACAGGCCTATAGCTGTCCACATTAGGAGGTGGTCTTCCAGATTTTAATAAGGATACTATTTTGGCGGGCTTAACTGCTATTAAGATCATCTCATCTGGCTTTAGCGTGTAATTATTTTATGAAAACACTCAGGTCCCTCAATAATCGTTGTCAATATACAGATACCATGAAACGTGTTCATTGCCGATGTACAGAAGAAAATTTACAATGAAAAAAGTATGAAAGTTTGAATTTAATTTGCGTATAACGATTAAATGCGGTCGCTTAACCGTGAGTCATTTGTTCACAAGCTTAAAACGTATAAAACCATTTTACTAACTTAAATTACAAATAAAAATAAAGGCTAACGAAAACAATTATAATAACTTTCTAATGCAAATATTTTTTTATCAATAAATAATAAAATCGACGAGGGACGAATAATTTATAAAAATTATCTGAAGTGACGTTCGTGTATTGTAAACAACATTGACAGATGGACTGGCGGCTGAACTACTCACCAAACAAAACGGCGGTAATTTACATAACGCACTTGACGTCGTGTCTACGCGACGCCTATGCTTTTTGCATCTACCGCTGACATGGCAATCTTTTAGCTCACGGAATGCGCAATTCAATATAAGATTTTTAGTAAGGAATTTTACAGTGGCAGCCATTTGCGCAATCCATTAAAAAAAATTAGTTTTGAAATAATCAATTATATAATTGGTTTTCCTGGTGTCCTTTGCAGTGACATAAAATGTACATATTTCCCTCAAATGAAAGGACTCAAAAATACCGCTTTCGATGGAAAATGTTCTTGATGTTTGAAGCGTAATTTCCAGCATACTTAGTCAATAGTGCAGTGTCGGAAAAGAGTACTCCATAGGGCGCTGATTATGTTCCAGGTCGATTTTGTTCGGCGGCCATTACAGTTTGGATGACGCTTGTCAGTTGGTATTTGACAGTAGTAGACAATGGTGCAAAGGAATTTTTTCATGGGGCAGCCAAGGTTGAAAAATTGTTAAATTGAACATATGCAAAATAATTGCCTGACTATTTTGGTGTTTATCATATACCGCGCAAGTCAACATGAAAGATTCATCGCTGCGAACTTATTGCTCAGTAAAGACCTACATACAAACATATAGGATTGATGCAGCGAGACAAAGTTTTGGCGAAGGTCTATGTTCTTCTAGTCGGCCTGAAAAATTGGGAACATCTCAATCAGTGTGTTGAAAATTTTCATAAAGATTTAGTATGGAATTCAACTGAAAGATGCAGCAAAGTGACGCAGAATGTGCTCTAACTTCAGTTGTTAGGGCACCGAAGGCGCCAAGGTTCAATAGCCAGGAAGTTAAAATTTAAAACCAGCAAAATTTGAGTGACTGAAAGCTATTCATTTGATAAAAACCGATACTTGAAAAACTGAAACCCTCACCGGTGCATCTTCCTAAACAGATAGATGGAATCGCTACGGTTTTTTTTGTCTCGCAATATTTTGACCTCTTTTAAGCTTTATGCCTTGATTTTGTGCCTTGTTGAGCAAACACAAGATGTTCTTATTCTGTGGTTATTTATTTCCAACACCGCTAAGGAAACTCAGATATAATCAGCTTAATTTTTTACATCTGTTACATTGTTATAGCAACGAACTTGGCTTAATAATATTCCCATAATGGCTTCATAATTTCCTTAAGAGACAACATTGCGATTTGAAGTATACATTAAAAATGCACAAAAGGAATATTAAACCGGGAGAACCGGGAGTACCGAGAGCGAATGAGTGAAATGGATTTGATAAAAAAAAAGAAAACCGGGGAGTAGATGGACCCTTGCGGCGCGCCAACACTTTTATGATCAACTGCAGACTTGAAACATTCTCTCTTCTCTTCATTTATTTTTGTCGAGGTATTGTTTTATTGTTTGCAAATAATTATATTCAAGTATTTAAGATTGGAGATAACAAAGGTTGGAAAAAGAAATGCAAATGCATAATATAATTCCTTTACATACAGAGTCAAAAGTGTACAGTCGTTGGCGGGAAGTTTGTTTTCCTTATTTGAAATTCACAGGAATGAGTTATGGCAGATAAAGTTAACTCAAAATAAAGGTCCTTAGCTATACTTCAAAATATATGATATTTAATTAAGCTGTAAACACAGAATATGCCATTTTATTGAAAAGAAAAATATGCTTAAGCCACGAGTCAACAGTAAGTGTACACTTATATTTAAACAAACTTTTCATATTAGTAAGTAAATGTTGATTTAAAAATTGCTTCCAGTCTCAATCGATTCAACAAATTTTCTTGTTAGATTTTTATGAATTTGAGCGCATTTCTTCATTTAGGTATCACGTAGCAATTTTGCCAATGTTAAAAGTTGTTTTCAAATCTGTCGGCCAAAATAATCCCACAAATGTTCAACTGAATTCGGACCGGTGATTGAGGAAGATAATCCAATAGTTTGGATGATATAACGACCATTCTCGAACCTTGTTCGATGTATGCTTATGGTTGTTATCGTGTTGAAAGACCGACATTCTTGGCAGACCTAGCTTCTGCCCACTTCTTGGCAAATTTCCCTGTAAAATTATCATGTTCTTTTCTTATCGACTGTCGAACAAAGAAAAGGCTCGAATCGTGAAGCCTCCATATACACCTAAACCATCACAGAAGAAGTGATCTACACTGAAGAATGCCCAGAAAAAAAGCCTTTAATTTTAATGGCATAACCGAAGAATATTGAAATTTTAATGAACTTTTTGGCAAAACATTTTGTACATTTTTTTAAATTTATTGTTAATTTCCATAAACGCTAAAACACTACTTTCATATAATTTTAAATGGCCGAACGGATATTGGCTTTGATTACTCAACCAATTCTTTAATTTACAACATAAACGTATAGAAATATATATTTCAATTATGATTTAACCGAGAATTTTAATACTTTTTAAATAAAAAACCTGCAACCTGACAATTAAAAAAAACAAAAAAGAGAAACGAAAAAACTTAACCAAACTTAAACTAAGTGGCAGCTTTTCCAAATCTAGATCCTAGTATTTTTTTTGTTTTGACCTCTCGTCTTTATTTATATTTCTAGCAGGTATGCTCATGCAGTAACTCCAACTTAAGGCTAAATCCACTAAAAGGCAAGTCTAGCAGCATAATATACAGTAGGAACGTTACAAGAGTCTGATAGATAGCCATGTGCATCCTGAGATAAAAATGGTTCAGGAGGCATTCGTCCACTTTTCAATGAATTCTTATAATACCTATGGTTAGGATAACACAAACTCGATATGAGTTCAATAGCATTCGGTGGCCGTGCGAAATGATTCCTCACAAGGTCCAAAATAACATTGTCAATTCTGGACACACCGGAAGCATAAAATAGTCTATTGTTTGAGACTTCTATACAATCACGTGCAATCTTTAAGTTATTTCCGCTCAAGAATTTTTATAAAAGACGGATAAATGTTACTCCAAACCGAACGCGCATATGTCAAAATTGTACGCACAAAAGGTTGGTAGTAAATAGTTGGAGTAAAAAAGCCTTTTGAGCGACATAAATGCCGTCCTTGCTTTTGTTAACTGGGTATTTATGTGTGCATTGAAATTGCCCAAATGAAAACCCAAATACTTTACTACAGTTTCGACTCGATGTGAAGTTCATTTTACCATTCAATTTTAATTTTTTCCAATTGCTTCGCAAGTCTTAATTACCCTGTCCTAGTGGCTTTGAAGAACGCAGAACCCACTTCCGTGGGTGGAGCCCGAAACGGGACGGAGGAGTTTTATATCGACCTATTAACTTTCTCACAATTCGACATTAGTTTGATACATGTACTTTTGAAAGTTTGGAAGATTTAGCTAAACAGCCCGCTGACAGTGTTATGCCTTCACAGCAGAGCCATCTACACACAATCTACACAAACCACTATTTTGACAACACGAACTAGGAATTAAGTCGATACAACAACCACTACAGCAACACCACCCATAAGTCAGACATCTATCGCTGGTTTACCAATCCAGTGGATAGTGCCATTAACTTTATCCCAATGGCAAATGGTGACTGGACCAGATTAGGAATCGAACCTGGGACCTATCAACTGAATCAATTGAAAGGCAAGCGCGCAAGCAAGAGAATATCAGACGTAAGGTGAAGTTCGAATTGTATTTCGTTTATTTTTGAGCCGTGACCATACAGGATGATGTCCTCAGCGAATGCTATTGAACTATCCAAAACCCTCAGTAATTTAGAAACGCTAATATAAAAGAGTATTGGTGCTGAAACTGTGCCTTGTAGTAGACCTTTAATCGCGTTTAGTGAAATTTTTAATTAAAAAATGGAAAGTAGGGAGGAGCAGAAACAAAGAGCTAGAGCCTCGAAATGTTTTGACCGCAGCAAAAAATGTTGGAGGGTTTTTTTGTGTCGCATATCTTGAGAACAAATCAAGCTATCGAGTCCAGTAGTTTTTCTTTGCCAAGAGTTCCTAGATAAATAAAAGGTAAGTTTATCGCTGTAAAAACTGCATTGACTTGCGTCGAATTCGAGTGTCTTTTATTTTCGATTTTTTTTTTTTTAAATCAAACTGAATCTTTCCCTTCAAAACATTCTCGAGTGTAGTTTTATATTAAATAATTAACGACCAATAAAGCAGACACAATCACAGTCACACCCAAGCGTCTTTCAGTCCCTTTATAAATGCAATAAATTTTTATTCTAAAACCACGTCAATTAGACGTGAATGAGCTTATGTGCTGCACCTGAGTTCTTCAATTGATGTTCCACGGTTTGTCGGAGCTCTAAGCGCAGACCAATAACAAAGCTTTAGTATTCAATGGGCATATCTATTTACAATAACATTGAATAGGAATAGATGACAAAACGTGACTACTTCACTTCGTTATTCCTTTTTGATAACAATTCGGACAGCATAAACTGCTTCTGATTAACAGGAAGTTGGAACACACCTGGATCACGAATTAACTTTATGAGTACAAACAAACTTTGTCTTCTACAACCACAAATGTTGGTTCTGTGTTCAGTGTTCTTCTTCTTCTGTTCATCACGGATTTTATTGTTTCAATTAAAAATTGCTGCCCATAATCAAATCTGAAAAGTTGGTCATCAGTCCTTGACAATAATCATCTCAACTGTTTGTTAAACGCTTGCCATTTGCCAAAATGATCTGCATTCAGAGATCTCGCTCGTGTCTGTTGATAGTCATAAGAAAACCCTCATGTGCACATAATCGGCTCCAATCAAGTGAGAATCACCATTCGAGGATGGCACACATTATTGCTCTTTTATAGCTCTCAACTCAATTTCGAAGCGTTATCGGAATATGGCGCCATGAATATTCAAATTCTATATGAGCTGGCACTTGGCAGTTGTACTCCGTTTAAGGAAGATTTGTGTATCCATAAAGAATTCCAATAAATCCACTTTGGAAATTGAATGCCTCAATCAGATAATTTGCATTCGTGTCTACTTATTAAGCATATAAGCAACACGCGACTTCGATTCTGGCTCTGAGTGATTATCCATAGAAAAAGAACAAACACTTGAGTCAGGAGGAGGCAATTAAGATTCCAACAACTTGTGGCCCGTGTGCATCCGCATTGCCGAAAATAAACAACATGCACTCGTGATTATGCTGAATTTCAGATCAATGCACCCCAAAAGACAGGGTATCGTTTAAAGTAAGATTGTAACATAACAAGTGTACCCAATTACAATGTGATGTTAATCTTTATGCACCCAGAAGTGTTCAAGTAGGATCACTTCACGATTCACAGAATCACGTAGCTACAATCAAAATTAAGTGATCATCATCGTTTTTATGAATTAGACATAAAGGCTTAATGCGACTGCTCTTCGAAATTGAAATATTCAAGTGAGGCAGTTGTTCAGTGGGACAATATCATTACAGACTTGCTTTTTAAGGTTGGAGTCTGACTAAGTTGCCAGCACGTGTGTGATTACGAATGTTGTAAGCTGTAAGTTAAGATAATGCTGCAGATACAAACATCTAAATACTTCTGCAAGGAATTATATCTAACAATACGGCGAGCAAATTTGTATATCAATTTTTATTTTCAAAAGGACTCTTTTACTGTAGTACTACATTGACACCTGGTTTTTCAATCCTATCGACGAAGCACAGTGCACTAGAAGAAGAATTCGGGACGACAACTAAAAGATAGCGTTTCCATAATACTTAAATAGCTGGTGAATCATCTCTGAATTCTTAATTTCTGGCCTCGAAAAAAAGGTAAGTAAAGGAAGTCGGCCAAATGTGCCTCATCTGAAAAAAGTAGGTAGACCCAAGTTTGCCCGAAAACTTACGGATAGTAATGCATTTATATGATCACTAAATAAAGATTAAGCAGGGCCTACATCTGCAAGTTATAACCTGAATCTCTCAGAATCTCTGAACATCAGTAAAGCCTTTAGACTTCCCGACTATTCCAGCGTTTTCCAAGCGGAACTTTTTGCAATCATGTCGTGATATCAAAATACATCCAAATATCCTGCCAAGTCAGAAGGTTGCCATATGCAGTGATAGCCAAGCAGCTACCAAAGCTATTGCCTCCTTTACTTCACATTCAAAATTAGTATAGGAATGCCGAACTGAAATAGCGTCGTTAGAAGGTCAGCTCACTTCCCTTATATGGGTTCCAGTCACAGTGACATTCCGGGTAATGGGAGGGCCGATGGACTTGGTAGGCAGGGATCTCTTCTTCAACGCTCGCCTGTAGGGGAGGTTTCCGTCTCACTACATGCAGTTAAGGTTTTTATATCCTCATACTTCCTTGAAGCAGCAAACCTTAGATGGGCCAGTCTGACGCAACAATACAAATAATCAAAAACAAAAGATCTCCTTCGGCGAACCCGTCATGATATTGCTAGACTAGTGGTGGTCCGCACAGGACACTGGCCGATTGGAGATCATGCCGTAGAGCTAAACATCCGTCACAATTCACACTATCGTAGCAGCAAAAACACAGCTGAGAGGGAAACACTAACACAACTCTTTTGCGCCTGTCCGGGCCTTGCTAGAGCTTGACAGCGAGCAGTTGGTAGACCCTTCTTAAATACCTCAGGCTTGATTTAGAGATATCTTTAATACACCTCATAAATAAGGTAACAGAGCTGTGGCATTAATATGGCAATAAGTGCTTATTAGGTACTCACTGAACCGCCACTACCTTCCTACCTATACCCTGATATTCGCATTATTTCTAAGCGATATGCTCTTGGAAACACAAATCACCGCAGTATCTGTATTCGTCCGTATTTGAAAGACCCAGTTTGCTTGCATTTCCTCAGCTGTATCCTGCTTAGCTTAAAAAATTTCACTTGCTTTTTTGGCGGTCGAATGCGTGTCATAAGCCCTTCGATATCCTGTTTTTACTTGAGTTTGACTAGCTGTTTTCATTGTCCTGTTTCTGACTATTGCCGATTTTATTTCACACGATCCTTGTGCCTTAAGCGCAGCTTGACTTTCAATGCAGATTGCGATATTTCGATCGGATACCGATTACATTTCTAGTATTACTGCAGCTTTAATTAATGCTAAAGCTTCTGCCTGAAATACATTACAAGCATCCGGCAGTCTTAAAGAGACTCTTAGACCATTGTTTGTAAAAAAGATCAAAGAACGCGTTCCATTAATGTTCTTAGAACCATCAGTGTTAACTGCAACTTTGGTTTGTTTAAGTACTACATTTGCTTGGCAGTCTTCTCTTCTACGATACGTTATTTTCGTACGGCGTATCGAAGTTTAATACAGAATGGGCATCGTCTATTTCCTAAAGATAGCCTGTTGGAATTTGGTTTAGAATTGAATTGCCAATGATATTTATGTAACTCAAATTCATAGTTATTTTAAGGGTTCCGTACTCAAAGGTAGTGGACGGAACCCCCACCACGTCCGTCTGTCACATGGCTGTACCTTCTCAATTATATTAGATGGACAATTTTCACAGCATGTCTATTTCTATGGCTTATTTAGTTAAAAACTAAAACGTATTGTTTTTTTCAGAACTCAATTAAAAAAGCAACTCAATTTAACGCATTAATCTAGGTACGGTGGTACGGAAATCTTCGTGTTCGTGTTCGACTCGCACTTGTCCGGATCTCAAATGAACAATTTACATAAATATCTGTGTTACATTAAGATATAATTGAAGAAAAAAAGGATTAAACCTACTCCGGGCAAAATATTTTTGATTTCAGAATTCGAAAATTCCAAAAATTCACTGTTAATATACTTGCATCAATTTGGTCATTCAATTGACCAACTTATTCATTTTTTAAATATACTTAATCGCTCCACTGTTCACCTTTCGATGCTGTAAACTGTTTTCGAACCTTCCTTTCTAGTTCGTCTAAAAAAAGTTCCATTTTATCGTTACACACAATTAGCTAAATTGATATACTGTGGCTCACACCACTAATCAGAAACTGAAAAAAAATGTTTGCTGCCGATTTTCTCCAACTTTATGTTTATTTATACATTTTCATTGAATAAAACAAATAAATAAACTACAAAAAAAGTCAATTCGGAAAAATATTATAAACAAAAAAAAATATACTCGAAATTATTTCTACTCTCTATCAGAAGAAAAACCAAATAAGGTTGAGATAAGAAAGTTTCTTTTCTCACATCACAAAAGTGGTAAATCTGGCCGGGAAATTGCAAATATTATTCTGAGAAGTCAGTCACTGGTGCACGACATATTTTCGTGTGTACAACTTTATGGGTTTTTCAACAGGGACGCTACAAAAGTAGAGCGACAGGGACAGCAAACGACGCCATATTTCTTGCCGCTCTTTTGACATTTCTCTTCAGTAAGGTTTGCCATTTACCATTTAAGGTTTACCATTTTACTACCGAAATTCGGAGTCAGTGGCCTCAACGTTAAGAGCGCTACGTCCAATTTATGGTCGTCATAATCGTCCTAGCAGATCAACAATTGAGCGTCTAGTGGAAAAATTTGAATCCAAAGGCACAGTACAAAATGTTCCCGTGCCAGTGAGATAAAGAAAGCCCAAATGTGTCTCTCACACGTCGTTCTCAAGTGTTGGGCATCTCTGTGACGTCGTTGTGGCGAATTTTGCGAAAAGATCTTGGCCTACATCCTTACAAGATTAAATTGACGCACGAACTGAAGCCGCTTGACGACCAGAAGCGTCGTATGTTCGTGAATTGGGCTGAGCAACAACTTGAAAATGATTCGGATTTTCATCGAAAAATCATCTTCAGCGATGAGGCTGAATGGCTCCGTCAATAAACAAAATATGCGGTATTGGTCAGGCAGCAATCCACACGTACCCCATGAGTCTTTATTGCATCCCGAAAAAATGACGGTTTGGTGTGGTTTATGGGCCGGCGGCGTCATTGGGCCGTACTTCTTCCTTATTGAAAAACCTTTTATGTGCAGAAAAGGATAAAAAAAAAATAACAAAACTATTAGGATAAGAAACATCTATTATGGAAAATAGAAGAATCGTTGCAATTTTTGAAGATTTTGTTTAAAAAGACGAGGAACAAGGAAGTGAAACAGTACATCGAGGCCATAGTAGGCACAATTTGAAAGACCGAGAAGATCGGGAAACAATCATACATTGGTACAAAAAAAATAGAAAAGAACGATTAAAGCTTTTTAAGGACAATTTAAAAAAACTCCTTCATTTAAGTTTTAAAAATTTTAAAACATTGGTTTCGAGAACAAAATGTAGCTTTGAAGAATAAGATGGAATAAATTATGTTCGGGGTAAACCTCATAAAAAATTCTCTTATAAGCCTACAAGCCAGTGTCAAATGTTGCGGCGCCGGCGGCGGCTCTGTCTTGGTTTGGGGATGCATGGTGAGTTCTAGTTTGGATAACGTTTATTGACGGAAAAATGGAAGATCTTAAAGAAAAGTGTCGAAAAACTGGGAAATTGCAATCTACTACCATCACAACGATATAACACAATCATGTGTATGAATGCGTATGGAGTAAGGTCATGGTCATTAATGCAGAGGCACTTATGGTGTGAATTGTGCAGTCACGTAGCATCAAAAAGTTTTTAAAACATCCAGCAGTAAAAAGCGGACCTATTAGAAAAATTACAAAAAAATATCGTGTAACCTCACACTCAAAACTTGTATGTTTTATACCTCAATGCTCCGGACCGGGAGATGCCCAGACAGTGACTGGAATACCAAAGACTGTGTCATTGTTTCAAAGGCAATGTAATGCGATGCAACGATGATTTCTACAACCTTCTTACAAGTGCCACTGCTGATCAACCCTAACAGGGAAACCTCAACATCAGTAGGTTTCGTCTTGAGTCGGAGGAGTTGAGCTGCAGACTCGGTTATAAAGAAAGCTTCGGAGCCAGAATCTATGATATGTTTTTGTGTTGCGTGAGATTATGTCTTAAGTTTAGCAGACTCCAAACTTTGAAGTAATTCTACAGATGACTCAATGGTTTTTACAGTTTGTGTCTTTGGGACTACCAAACATAAACAGTGTCTTTTAGGCTCATAAAAATAAGCTTCTCTCATCCAAGAATACAATCAAGTTATATCAAAAATAATAAAATCAAGTGCTGTGGCAATGTCTTAAAAAAATGACTGAATATAACCTAAATTAATTTAGGGTATTTAGGCGTAGGAATTACCTAGGAACTGAAGCAAAGGTCAACATGTTTTCGAAGACTTAAGCCACTAGTTTCATATCTGTCAAGAGTTACTGATACCCCTTCTGGAGCGAATATGCCACGTCACGAATACAGTGTTCTGTGCACAAGCAAATTGGAAGAATGGAACGATTTCGGGTATCTACGACTGCCAGGATTCACAATAGACCTAATATTTTCCGATTGGTAATGCGATGGGTACTCGTCACTAACCCTTTTTAAACCTCATCGGCCTAAATGGGAAATTCATGATGTAGGCCACCAAGATTTAACATGGGCTACGAATGAAAGATGCCTTAGTTCACATTTTATTTCCGACAAATCAAAAAGAATGTTATGTTTTTTTTAAATAGAAAATATATTCTTGTTTTTCAATACTTAATAGCACTTCCGCAGGACAAAAAGACTCTCACGCACGAAGGGTTTCGCATCACCCTACAGCATGCAAGAATTTATAATTCTTTTTCATATTTCTCAAAGCATCGGACACATGGACTCGTACGAGAAAAACAAATACCAATACTACATTTTAATATCGAATATCAACATTTTATAATGAATATCAACATTAACCAAATTCCGAATGAACTTTGAGTACATTTGAAAAATATTTTTCGCATGAAACAGTCAAAAAAAAAGGAGGAATCATAGATTCAGACACTTCTAGAGTAAGTATGCATTAACAACAAATTTAATTGTGATTCTTTTATTTCATTATTTTGAATTCTATCGTTTGAATAACGCCTATTTTTCATTTATCCGATTTCGAACTTTTCCTTTTTGTTAGAAAGGTTTCAGAACATCACTACTACGCGTCGCCTCGCATGAAAACGTTACCACTCGTCAACTGCTTCATGAAAACGTATCAATGTCTTCTTTTAGGTGTTATTATGAGTTGCGATTTAAGAGGAAGAATTACTTTTAATGTTTACTTTACCAATGCCTATCTATTATGGTTCAGAGGAGACATCCCTGTGACTGATGGACGGACAGCGAAGGAACCCTCATAAAGAAAGAGGAGCCGATGTCTAAACCTTTTTTTCACTCAAATGAGGGAAATTGATATAAGACCGTTGATTCTGTTTCGATCGAATCTTTGTTCAAAAAACTTGTTTTCTACATTTGAAAAATTGTGTATCTACGAACGTTCGTTTGGTGATCATGCGAACAATTGCGTGACTAACTGCAACTAACCGCATTAGATTAATCGATCAACATGGTGCCGCATGTTCGACCTCTGTACTCGGAACACATTTCCTCCAACAACAATATATTTAATGCTTCCGATTCTTTATTGTTGTAACCTTGTGAATTAAACTGACGATCGATTATATCAATACCGATACAACCTAGAAATGACCTTAACGTGCGTGAGCTTTCACTTTACAAAAAAAAAAAAAAAACGCACAAAACAAATCGAAACAACAAAAATAACAAAGCGACAGGTGCGCACTCACAGATCAGGTACTAAAGCCACGCAATCGCGCACCGTAACTCATAATGAAGGGAATGACCGAACGAACCATCAAAATCATCGTCCATCGACGACCGACTGACGCAACGTTCGATCGATGGAGTGTTCCAGTTCAGGCCAAAGAGGATGAGTAAACAAAAAAAAAAAAATTAACAAAAACAACTGAAACTCTGAAGGTGGAAGAGGCCAAAATACGCATCATGCCATCATCATGGTAATAAGCGCAAGGTCGTTCGTTACCAACCACAAATCTTTGTATGCCCGCCACCGTTCGAGCTCGATCACAAAAAGGTGTGTCACCAATCAACAATGCGTATCGTTATTTCAAAACCGATCGTTTTTTTTTTGCTTCGTTTTCCAAAAAGAATCAAATGAAAATGGCAATCAAAATCTATTAGCAATGCGAATCCTATTTGACACCCACATTTTGATGTAGTTGACAAATTATTTCGTTACTCAAGCTGAGTGTCTACGTGTATTTGGCACGATAGCTAATCGTTGCCTAAGCTCAATAAAACGCTTCGCCATAGTTTGTGAAACAAACACAGTTTTTTTTTCTATTTTTCAATCGCCAATTTCTGGTATTTACTCGCTAAATTGTTGGGCAAACAACAAGTGCTGTGCCCGAACTCCTTTCGATTGGAAGCTATCATCTGAATTTAATAAAAAAAACAAACGATGTTATTTTGATGAATGTCGCACGTGGCCGTTGTTCAATAAAAAATATTGATTCCTTGAAAGAAGCGTATTCCTGTTCAAGACACCAGCTCCAGTTACCACTTTGACTCTAGATCTGTCGCGTCGGTGTACTAAAGGGTGTCCAGTGGTCATTTTTCAACCTATTCAGTGGCAGCAACTTGACGGCGGATTTGTACTTGTAAGCCTTCAAATTAATTAAGAAGCCCAGAAAAAATTTTCATCTAGACCAATTTCTGCACAACTTAGCTTCAAAAGCTTTAATGTAGGAACTGAAAACGGGCTAGTTGAGAGATTGGCGGCCATAAAATCTTATGCAATTAATGAAGAAGTGGTACCAATTATCTCATATTTAACCCAGATCATTAATTACTGCATCACAACTTCAACCTTTCTGGAATCTTTGAAAATTGTCAAATTTGTTGCGGTTGCTAAAAAGCTTAAAGCGGCTCCCTAAATGACTAGGGGCCTAATAGCTTGTCACAGGTCTTTGGAAAAAAAAAAATAATAAAGAATATCCAGAACCATTTATGCTTACATCATTTACTAAGTTCCTTTCAGTCTGGTTTAAGACCCAACCACAGTTGCTCGACAGCTACTACCCTGCTAGCTTGATTTTTCAAAAAACCTTTGATAATATAAAACATGAATTGCAGGCTCAAAAAATATTTTCTTTAAGTTATTATTTGTCAATTAGAATACAAAGAGTCGTGATTGGTGATAAAGTCTCTGTACTGAAGCTTATCAAGCATGGTGTACCACAGGGATCTATGTTGAGACCTCTTCTCTTCTGCATATTTACTTCTGATTCATTTTCTACATGCACAAACATCACTAAGAATGTCGTCCGTAGGATCTATGGATATTTCAGGGAATTGTTGCTGACAGTCAACTTCATTGAAACGTGATCAATGGTCGGGCAACACACCTGTCCCCGACCCCAGAAACTTAAAATGGTATACTAATGACTCAAAAATGGCAAATGGAATAGGTGCCGGTGTCTATGGACCCAACACTAAAATCTCCATACATTCAAGTATTTTCCAGGCTAAACTACTTGCCATCGAATCCTGAGCTATAGAAAACCTTGCAAAAGGCCATAAAGGAGCCAGAATTCCAATATATTCAGACAGCCAAACAGCGCTCAAGCCATTCTCATCCAATCTTATGGAATTCATATGAGTCAAAAGCTGCCACGACGCCTTACAATCCCTAGCCCGACGTTACAAAGTGAGGTAAGGTTGGGTTCCGGGTCATCATGGAATCGAAGGCAATGAAATTGTGGACGAACTAGCTAGGGCTGGTTCCAATACTGCGTTTACTGGTCTGGAATCGTTCTGTGCCGTAAGCTGCACTACAGCCACAGGTCTGACCAACAAGTTGGAAAACAATCTGCGCTTTGCCCACTGGAGAAATCTTCTGGGACTCAGACAATCTAAATTACTAATTAATCCCTTCTCTTACAGAGAAGTCCTTAAACTCAACAAGGAGAACATGAGCAAGCTCGAGAGCTTCACACAGACCATTGCCGCTTGAGATCACATCTAACCAAACTAGGGCTTAGTACAACCACCGAATGCCGAATCTGTTTGGAAGACGATGAAACGGCTATACTCATTCTTTGTGAATGTCCAGCTCTAATTTGGCTAAGAAGGCGTATCTTCCTCAATGAGAAATGCTCCCCCAAGATACAAAAGGTGTATTCTTTTAGACCGCAGTGTCCGCCACTTGGGCCACTTGAACAGACTAGAAGACTTTTAGGCTGTACCCTTATACAGCATTAAAAAAAAATTAGAAACTGCGTTTTCTTACACAATATTAATATTAAGGAACTCTTATCGAGTCTCAAATATTTATTATCAAATCAAATACGGAATTTAGTTCCAATGCAAATTAAGAAAAATATTATGGCTTATCGCTTGTATACAAAAGAATCACTCTAAGCACTTAAAATATTATGCCTTACTGTGCATTGTTTGTCTAATCTAATATTATAAAGACGTAATGTTTGTAAGTTCGTATGAACGCAGTAATCTTCGAAACTTCCCATCCGAAAAAACAAATGTCTTTGAGCAATATTTTTAAAATGGACCTTCGGAATGAACACGTGCTATATTTTATCTATATTTAATTTTATTTATTTATATTTAAATAAAAGGGTATTTCGTGGCGTACAATTTTGCAACTAAAATATGGCGAGCGAATGTGTTTTTTGCGAACGCTGCTTGAACGGAAATAAATTTTTGATTGTTTTCTTTTGTAAAGTTTAAGAGCCTTAAAAGTTCTATAAAAAAGTCCGCCATGTTACATCTCTAGATGTTATGGTTATGGCACAATTTTATAAAGAACAAACATTTTGTAATTTTCGAAACTACTTAAACGATTTCAAAATTCCAATACAATGTAATAAAGTATTTTTTTTTTCACTGTACTTTTACATCTATTATGTTATTGGTAAAGTAATTGTTCTTTATCTTAAATTCACAGCTGGTAGGAAACAAATCCATATCATCCTCACCAGCCCTCAAGAGGATTCCTCCGGAGACCGCGATATTTCATCTTTAAATTTCCACCAATCATCCAATATTTTCCATCATCTCCAGATCAATCATCTTCTCCAAGTGATGGTGGTGCTTATGTATATTCTGAAGCACCCTGTAAATCTTGGTGAAAATATGATGAAATTTTAAATTCTTTTTAAATAAATTTTGTTTACTTTCGAGGAAATCGTATGAAGGTAAAAATGTTCTTTTACACAACAATGTTTGGGCAAAAAGTATGATTTTGTGATAGCGGGCGGCGAATAGACCTTTTTGAGTTCTAGAACTTTTCATCGTACATGAAATCTACGCGAACAAAATCGCAAGGAATTGTTAGTAATAGATTGAAAATGAAATGTCTCCACGCTTGCCGATAAAATAATTGGGGAAAAACTGAGCCTCAGCTTTGCCTTTGAAACTTGCTGAAATTTTGTGCTGCTGTTAAGGTCGGGAGTCCGCTGTAGAACTTGCGGTTCCAATAAACAGCAGCAACGACTGTATCTCTCTGGTAACCAAATAAGGATAAGTAATTTGTCGGACCCTGTCCCTAGGGACATGACACTGTGTATAACACTGTTCTATGTTTAGTTATATGTACATGAGAAAATGTTCCTTCAGCAAACAATTTGTTTCCAAGCATTCGAGCTGTTTGAGAACATTCTAGAAACGTTTTCGCTAAGGTTAATCACCACATTCGAATGGGAACTGCATATTTAAGTATGAAATATTCCTCTCACTAACTCATACTTTTAGGTTAGCTTAAACAATTTAAACTCGAATTTTTGTTTTGTCTGACACCCTTTATTATGGAGGACAACTTTAAAACTAATCCACACTTGTTACTATTGTGAGGTTGACCTAAGTTAAAGTTTTAACGCAGTCTCTTCTCAGATATTAGGCTCGTCCTTTATGCAACTCCAAGGGATATTTGCATTTTTTAGGACAGCCATAGTCTTCGATAGACACCATGCTAGGCAAGACTCTTTGGCGCGGAACAGTTCGTTTCGGAGTCTTAAAAAAATTGAGTAAGCCCGTAATATTACATATGCGTTAACGAGTCAGACAAAGTCAAATACAGTTTCCATTCAAGGTAATGCTCGCGTTTTAATGCCATCCCAATATCATTGAATTTTACGAAAAATACACTTGTCGACTACCCAACAAAGAAGCGGACTTTTTCTCAAGGTCTAAGACCATCTGTTTTTTTTATCCTGGAGGGATTAGAGCCCTGAAAAAGATAGTACCTTCCGCGTCGACACCTGCTCATCGTACTATCCGTTCCAAGGCAAGATTGAAGAAATCCCAAGACGGTGCATGTTTGGAGTAGTCCGGGGGTTTTGTGTCCAAACGTTGGTCTATACAGCGTAGTGTGAAAATTTGGTTTATCGTTGATTTGTCGGCCCGGAAGCAACATGGGTATTGTCCCATATGTATAAAGCCAAATGCTTTAGAAGTTCACACAGTACGCTGGATAAGATCTAGTAGTCGGCATTGAGTAGGACAATGCCTAGGTAGTTGACGCAAGAAATAGAATCGCCTTTTTTTTGTAGATGCGGCAGATAGAGCTGATATTCCAGTCGTCTGGCATGCTCCCAAACTTAACAGATGATCTGCTGCATGATCCGAACCGCCAAATTTTAAAAGTTCAGACGAAAATGTATCGGAGCCCGCAGCATTGTTGTTCTTCGGCTGTTTGATAGCTACACCGACTTCTTCTAAGGTGAGTGGGCGAAAGAATAGATTTAGGGTTTCATCTTGCCCTATACCTCTCTTCTGTTCATACACATTTAACCAAAGTTGCAATGCAATACGTTCTACGCTCATCATGATAACGGTCTTGAAATCGAAGCATTAAAAATTCATACAGAGTGACATCGCTTTTGCCAATGATGTTGAGAATATTTGAAAAACTTATTTCGAAACTCATGCAACCGAGTATCAATTAGGTTTCAGAATGAAGCAATCAACGACTGACTTGGTTTACATTCATGTAAAAAATTAAATCTTGAAAGCCTTATTTTATTTTCTGGTACTGGTTTCTTTACGTCGCCGAAGCCTTTGAAAAATTGTGGCATGAAACGGAACCTGAATTCCAGTCTACAAAATAAGAAAATTCCGTGACAAATACGGAAATGATTACTCTCCATTTAAAACTGATTGCAGACGAAGCAACGCAAGGCAGTATCCTTGGCCCGGTATTGTACTTATATTATATACTTACACGGCTATTCCGATCGACAGTCGAGTCAACAACTAAAAAGATACAAAAATCGTTGAACAAAATATACGAGTGGACACGTTCTAAGCAAGATTAAACCATTGCGGAGAGTGCGACCTTAAAATGCTGATGTTATTCCCTAGGCCTTCAAATTAATTCCGGTAAAATCGTGGTACTGACATTTCATAGTGTCACAAAAAATATCCGTTTTATTGGTCCTGGTAAGGATTGAAAATTGCACTATTGAGTGTCTTAACAGTCAGCGATTAATTGAGTACACCTTAATTCTATGCTTCATAGATTGTTGAAAACCATCAAAATCCCAATTGGGCATTTTAAAATAATCTGACACGAATTGATCTTGTTAGAGACATCTCTGTCGGAGGAACAACAAATATATATAGGCTTGAGAAAACTAATCAAAGCCATGCGCATTCGTATTCCTATAAATCCACTCCATACAACTTGCAGTTAAAATACTCTTATTGTCATAATTCCTGGGTGGTAAATTTGTACAATTGAACTTTATGGCGTTTAAATTACCACTGACCCAAAATGAAAGCACATCCCTGGTGCTTCAACTGCATCATCACCGTTACGAGCGCATTCAGTTCACAGAGGAAAAAAAAAACAACACGTCTCCAATGCACTGGAATTTCCAAATTAATTTATTAAGTGTCCATAAATATGGTTGATCAAAGATGACGAGGGACGGAAAGTGGCTATTCCATATTCCACACCCAAAAGGGCGCACAGCAGCATAACCGTTGCGCACACAAACTTAACGCGCGTCGCGTCTTTCCAAGATGAAACTGCGCTTAAGTCTCACACTATATGGACAAGAAGAATGACAGAAATGTGTTAACCACGCCAATTCATAATAATTAGCGATTTTATTATCTTTCTTTCTTCGTTTTCTCATTTATTTGCATTTCAGCGGTTGTGCCTTTGGCTTTTGAGTATGTTCACAAAGTGTAACGACTTTGTTCAATGCTAAAACCGTTGAATGGCACACAGCGGTGTTAGCGGTAATGATACTCGCCAAAGTGACAGAACGAATTGAAATAAAAAGAAAACGCACAAAGTACATAAATGTGTATGTATGCATATATGTACGTACGTATACATTTAAAGCTCCCGCAGTATACTCGTATATGATTGTCAATTTTTTTTTGACAGCTTGATGTTATTATGAAGGTGGCTTTTTTTCTCCTATTGTTTTCGCTTGATGTTGCTATTCTATACAATTTTTAAAAACAAATAGTTTTTTGAATCATAGATGAACTGTGTATTCCGAACCTTCACCGATTTGCACGCTTCTGTCCATTGGCATTTGGCTATTAGCTCTATTGACCTTATGGAGCGTTTGAGATTAAGGTTTTCAATTTTTATTGTTTTTATTTGACAACAAAGGTTTTTTTTTTTTCTAATTTGTTTAAATTAATTCCTTGGCTGTTGATGAACTTAGAACTTTTTTAATTGGTTCATGATCTGACGTTATTTACCTGTTTTACGATTGTAGTGTCAAGTGGTAACATTAAACTTTATTAACAAAATTTTAATTTCGTTAAGTGAGTAATGCGCTAAATTTGGATCTCAATGTTGTTCGTTAGTGAATTTTTCAATTAAAGTACTACTGTGTCCAAAAAATAAGGTGACATATGAATTTAAACTGCGCGCGTCGAAGGATTTGGAAATTTTTCTTTCTTTTTAGGTTGGTAGTACTGTCAGTGACATCTATGTGAAATTTCATGTCAAAATATATTCATAGTGTTTGAGATATGCGTAGTTTTGTGAGCTGCTTAAAGCGAGTTTTTCGTTTTTTGCGATGTCGAAATTTATTGAGCAAAGAATTTGCATTAAATTTTGTTTGCGGAATCAATTTTCTGCTGCGGATACGTTGAGGATGGTGCAGAAAGCCTTTGATGATGAGGCTATGTCTAAAAAAAATGTTTACAAGTGGTATAGTGATTTCCAAGCCGGCCGTGAACGTGTCGAAGACGAAGAGCGTTCTGGGCGACCATCAACCTCAACCGATGAAGCTCACGTCCACCAAGATTTGGTGTTGAAAAACCATCGATTAACGATTAGAGACCTTGCTGATGAAGTTGGCTTATCGAAAGGCTCAGTCAATACCATATTGAAGGATGCTTTGGGCCTCAAGCGCGTCAAATCTCGACTGGTACCGAAAACATTGAATTTTTTGGAAAAAAGGCGTCGCGTTGAAGTGTGTGAAACAATGCTTTCCGACTACCAGGATGTCATGAAACGCATTATAACTGGCGATGAGACTTGGATCTATGCTTACGACCCCGAAACAACCGATCAATCGAGCGAATATCGTGCCAAAGGAGATCCCAGACCAAAAAAACCACGCCAAAGTCGCTCAAAAATCAAGGTCATGTTGACTGTTTTCTTCGATTATCGTGGTGTTGTGCTTTATGAATTCCTTCCAACCGGCCAAACAGTCAACAAGGAATATTATTTGAACGTTATGCGTCGTTTGCGTTACGCTATCCGCCTAAAAAGGCCGGAATTGTGGAAAGACAATTCTTGGTTTTTACATCACGATAATGCACCATCCCATACCGCACTCGTAATTCGTGATCATTTCGCCAAAAACTCAACCCATATCGTTCCGCAACCACCGTATTCACCTGATCTGGCGCCGTGCGACTTCTGGCTGTTCAACAAGCTCAAAAGACCGCTTCGCGGACACCGTTTTGATACGATAGAGGAGATTCCAGCCGCAGCGAAGACGGAACTGAAGGCCATCCCGGAAAGTGACTACAACCAGTGTTTCAAAGATTGGAAAATCCGTTGGCAAAAGTGCATTGCATCGGGAGGGGATTACTTTGAAGGGGATGAGATTGATTTGGAAGAATAAATAAAGAATTTTCAAAATAAATACAATGTCACCTTATTTTTTGGACACAGTAGTATGCCTCATCTTTTTGCAGTTTACCAAAATACTGATTGTGAATAGAAGTAAGATGTCATAACACAAAACTAAATTGAAAGTGATGAGGTGATCTCGTGGAATGAAAGACATGAATGGCCTTATTTACCAATAAGGTATATCAAAGTAAACGAAAATGAATTGCAAGCTATCTTTTCAACATGGAAGAGAAAGTCTTGCTACAACCCAATAAGGGAGTTTCGATTTTCAAATGGCAATCATCTACTCTAATATTAAGGAATCGAAGTTAAATCAAAGTTGGCGAACGTTTCTTGGACGCTCGGAAAGAAAATTCAGCTGGATCCACCGAAGTTCTCCTGCTTGTCTGTTTGTCTGTCTGAACGCGATAAACTTCAAATACGCAAAACGGACTTGCATACGATTTTCATCAATGCACAGAGTGATTCATGAGGAAGATGTTTTATTCATTAAAGCTTTGAATAAATTGACTGAAATATGATGATGATTGTATCCTAAGGTATCAAAAATTTACCTATAAAGTATTTTTTTAGCGTACGCTGCAAAAACTATTAATAATAAATAAGAAATTCAGCGAGACAATAAACAATTTTTGATTCAAAAAGTCAATCAAAACACGAGAAGAAAAGAAAGATGATGACATTCGTATCATGATATTAATACTTATTCGACTAAAAAGCTTTAAAATCAAGTTTGATTATGTGCAAGTAAATTCTTTATTAAATTATTCAAATCTGAACTTTCGTTTATAAGTTACGCTAGGTATAAAAATTCTAAGAAAACACTTCTACACTTAGTCTAGCAGAATAATTTATAAACGTATATTTAACGTTATTAATTAATTATATTAATGAACTTTATGATTCAAATAATTATAATTTTTAATACGACTTCAAATGTCTGAAGGAAAATCAAAGTTTATTCAAAATAGTTACATAAGGGATGATGCGACGGTAATGATAATATGCTATTTGCAATTCGCATAAAATTCCCACATCATGTTAGCAGATCGAAGAGTCACCATTAGGCATGAAGCTGAGGTCTCAGGGATCTTGTGTTGCAGTGTTAAAAGAATCCTTGCCAACGAATAACATTAGAAGAAGGTGTGGTGCGCAACAAAAGAAGAAACGAGTCGCCATATTTTGGGTGAATTTCGAAAAGTTCCAGGCAGATCAGGAGAATTTTTTGTCATGTTTCGTGACAATGGACGAGGCCTGGACCTACCATTTTGACCCAGAAACCAAACAGCAATCGACAATCTGCATATGACCCTTTTCAGCGAAGGTTATGGCATCAGATTTTGGGACGCTGAAAGAATTATTATGGTGAAATATTTGAAAAAGTATGTCGCTTTATCAGGCCCTTATTATGCAGACCAAATGAGAAGGTTTCGGGAAGAAAAAAGACGAGAAAAGCTGCAAGGTGGAGTGCTGTTTCATCAAGACATTATACCGGTTCGCGAAACTGTAGTTGCGATGGCTGCAATTTAAGAAACAAGCTTTGAACTACTTGCTCCCAGTGATTTCTATCTCTTTCCTCGGCTCAAGGAACACCTTCATTTGAGATAGAGTTTGAATAAACTTCAAAACTTCTAACCCCATTTCACGTAATGTTAATTGAATATGCTTTTTCGAAAAGTGCACATATCTGAATATTTTAACTGTTTGGAAAAAGAAAAATAAACTCCAATACTTTCTTAAGAAGTATAGTATTTAGTAAAAAAAAAGGTTTTACATTTTCAGGCTATTTAACAATCAAATTAATATTTTAAAGCACTTTGAACACACATTTACATGTAAGAAAAAAAATGTCAAAATATGCGAGGTGTGCCAAATCACATATTCAATTCTTATAAAATTAATTTTGCTAATCGTCAAGGAAAGTTTAAAGTTTTGGTGTCAGCTTGCGCCAAATATACATATTCGAAATCTACGCTGACAAAGTCGCGGATGACCTGTCCAAGCAATGTTCCTATATGGACGTCAAATAATAAAGAAACAGGTAGCCCCTTCATTATTTGTTATGAACCCCGTGAATATCAAATCAAAAGCTTCCGTACCTTATTGCATTCCTAAAAGTTACGCTTCCAAATTGAACAGAGCAGAACTAAGCATTGGCCTATCCATACTTGTTGCATAAAATTGTAAAAATTAACAAAACTGAAGACTCAAGAAGAACTTGACTCAAAACCATGTTACGGTCGCTCAAGTTCACAGAATCCAATGCGAACAGCATTTTTCTGGGAGTTATTAAAGGAATATCGTACAGTTTTAGAAATTGGCTACAGCCTGGCATGCATATACAATGCCTTTCGAAAAATTTGCTGCGATTTGTTTCAATGACTACATATATTTTAATGAAAAATGGGGTTTTTGTCTTTTTCATTGCTACTCAGAAACATTCTCTATCTAATAAGTACTTTGTTGGAACTCCTTTTGCTTTAATAAAAGCTGCACATTCGGCGAGATATTGCCTCATTCTAGCCTTGGTTTTGTAGGTATTCAATTGATTCTTGACGCTTATTTCCAACCTTAAATTTCATTTTTGACCCGATATTTTCAATTGGATTGCTATCTGGACTGAAGGGAGGCCAACTTAATACATCGACATTATTTTCTTCGAAGTAAAAAATGACAAAATGCAAATATTTTTTTTAGTCAAAAAAGTTCTAGTTTGAAATCAATCATTATTTCAGTATGAGCCAGTTTTTATTAAAATAAAAACTGGCTCATACTGAAAAATGAATTTGCAAGTGTCACCAAAAAACTCCAGCGCAGGGGGCTCAAATTCTGTAAAGTCTTCTGATTCTAGGAAGAACATTCTACCTTTTTTACCTTCAGTTTTGTGGGGCATCCATTAGATGCATTCAGAGTTCAGTCTTTCCTTTGGTTCTCTTTTCGCAAGAATACTCCCATCTCCAATATAAGCTCAAACTTTGATTCGTCGGACATGTCTTTGGTCTAATTAAGATGCTCATGAGCCCAGAGCAATGGTTCTTCTCTGACTCTTATTGTTAAGTCCGGCTTGAGTGCTTTAAGTTCAGTTTACGCGAGCCTTTTTCTCACTGCGCTCGACCTGTTGCTCAACACAGATCGTTTTTAAGATCAATCGAAGTCTTGAACCGATGCCGAAGGCTTTGTACCTGGAGGCCTCCCAGAGCCTTTCTTTCTGCTGGTAGTCCCATTCTCACGATATTTTTTTTAAATCCATGCCATAGTTTGCTGAGCAATATTTGATATTTTAGAAATTTCACGTGACAGACAGCTTTCCGAACTGATTTTTCCTATTGTAACACGACCTTATGCTAACTAGTGTAAAAAAACATAGTAGCTCTCAGAAATTCCAAGAACTGCGCCCAAAAAGGGGAATAATAGTTCAGCAACACGAATGTTAATGCTACAGCTTTCCAGGAGGATACTGGATAAATTGAAGGACCATCCAAATCGAGAGATCAGGTATCTCAGCTAATGAGCTATCATCGACTAGGGATTTGCGGATATCGTAAATTGCTACTAGACATTGTTCTACGAAAAAGCAGATAGCCGGTATAACAGAGGTTAAGACCCTGTGATAAGTTCTAAAATTTGAACTTACTACTAACCTAACCTTGAACTTTATTGGTGAAGATGATTTTTCGATGCATTTTCTTTAAACTTTTTTGATAACCGTATCGCAGAAGCTTCGGCGTTTCAAATGATCAAGAGATTTCGGTTCTTGAGTAAATTTGATTCCTTAAGAAATTGAACTGAAAAGTACTCCGATTACTGGGAACACAGTGGAATCGACTGATTTGGTTTATTTTGTTCTCGAGCACTTACGGCTGCGATATTTTCTGTACTCCGACTGGTATGTTGTCTCACCGGGACAGGGACATTTTAAAGTGAGTTCGATCTTTACACGAATCTATAAGTTTAACTGACACAGCCTGCCTGGAAGGACCGAAAATTGGTGTAAGCTCTCCGACTCAAAATATCCTCCCATCGTTGCTCATTCGCTTAATTACCCATGATAAAAACACATGTTTTGACATTGACAGATAAAAAAAAAAAACTAAAGGGTGCTCTTGAAATAAAATTGAAAATTGTCCTTTCCCTTATGAAATACTCACAAACTCGGTACTAGGCCCTAAGCGACTTCACTCTCTAAACATTGAAAAAGATAATATTGTATATTGTGTGGGACTGTGGTCCCTTTATAAATTTTGACTCCATCTTTTTTTATCTCAGATGTTTGTTGATTGATCAATTGAAGAGCGATTTTATGCGCGTCTCATTATCCCATGAAAAAGTTGATTCATTGCGTTCATAATCGAAATTTAATACGTTCAATCAATTGTGTGGTCCCTCGATCATTAAGCTGATCGCACTCATCGAATAAACAACAATTTCGACTCAATTCGCCTTGACATTGAGGTGGTCTATGCCAGTGATGATGCTTTTGTTCAAGTACAGCGGAACCAAACAAAAAAATGACAAAACAGATTCGCAAGTTGAAGCTTCAGGGTTTAAACAATGAAGCCATATTCCTTGATGTCTGCGGCCTGGTGAATGAGTGACTTTGAGACAATTCGAAGCAGTTCAACAACAGTAACGAACGTGTAAGTTTATTTGGCAAACAATTTTAAAATGTGTGAAAGGTTTGAGTATTTTTTTTAAATTAAGAAACTTGAAAACTTTATATATTTTTTATCACAGGATAAGATCTCAAAAAGAAAAAGGCTCTGATTCTGCGCCAGTTGATTCAACTAGAAATTTTCAAAAGATAGAGACTGATGATCCTTTTGCAAAAGGCCTTAAGATGTTCATGATTCTTTATGTTAAGAAAATAACTTGCTACGTTATCATACAAAACATATACTTTAGATACGTTGCATAAAAGTTCAAAGCCATGCAGAGCCAGTTCAGCAGAAATAGGACGGATCATTTGTTCTTCCCGTTGATTAATTTAATGTTAAATAGGTTGGGAGTTTAAAACAATCTGTCACATCATAATCGATGATTTTTGATTTAATTTAATGATTTAATGAAAAAAAAACATAGGTCTTGAAATGGAGCCCTGTGGTACACCATTTTAAACTTACAGTTTAAGTGTGACAAGAAATAATTTTTTTTTTCATTATTAAGAGCTCAACGATTTAATGTAGAATTTAATAATTTAATGCACAACATTTTAATGATCTTCTACAACTACGAAGTATATAAGATTATGTGGTATTCTTTTTAAGAATGTACACATAGTTAAGTTGAGTTTAATGTGGCACTACAGCCCGGGTGGACCAGGGCCTCAACCGACAAGCGTTTCCAGACAGCTCGATTCCTAATAATGGATAATGATCATCTTTTGTTTTTCAAGAGAGGGTTTTACTTCTTAATTGCTTTCTCAGCCCAAAGAAACAGCGATCAGCGATTATAGCGGAGCGTAGCTAGAAAAAGTCCCTAACTTCCTCAAAGTTATAGCTGTAAATGGTGACGTTCTGACCATGAAGTCGGTGTTGGGTTTCCTTTCTGGATGACATCATATATGTATTTCCTTTTGCCCTAGTTAGCCGCACAACCCATCTTTGCCGCTTGTGTCTCAATACTCGCCAAGGGACTGCGTTCTTCCGATAAGGTTAATATCATCGCCGCATGCGAGTAGTTGAACAGACGTTTGAAAAATAGTACCTCTAGTGTTGACGCGGGAGTTTTGCGCTGTGCTTTCAAGTACGATGTTGTCTTAAACGTTTTTTCACATCAAAGGGCTCATTCAGGTCTTTGCCACCTTTAACGTGAGCTCTCCATCGTCATCCGCACAAACGGACTAGCTTGGTAGGTGTTCCAAAACAAGACATTGCTCTAAACGGCTTACCTCTGTTGATGCTGTCATAGGTGATCTTGCAATCGATGAAAAGGTAGTGTGTGTCTATTTGCAGCTCGTTAGCTTTATCCAAGATATGCCGCAATGTGAATATTTGTTCTATGGAGGTCTTTTCTGAATTAAAGCCACGTTTAAGTGGGTCTATTGCGGCCCTATTACGAGCGGCTTCAGATCTTATAGGCAATGTTAAGGAGACTGAAACCTCATCAGTTGGCGCAGTTAAGAGGGTCTTCTTTGATCAGCATCGGGCAAACAATACGGAAGTTCCCTTCATTGGGCATGATCAGTTCCGACTCTTCGTTGTAGATAAGTTTGTTCATACTCCTAACCAAGTCATCGCGGACTGCTTTGAAAAGTTCAGCAGCTTAGCTGTCCGATCGAACAGCTTTATTAGACTTGAGCTTAAACAACATAATCTTTATTTCGTCTAGCTCAGTTGGATAATAGCGTTTGTTTGCGTCGGCTGCATTGATTGGTTGATCCTGCCTGACAGCGGATATATCTCCGTTAAACAGTCTGTAGAAATGGTTCTTCCATATTCTCAAGGATCGAAAGCGGTTCTAAGTATATATGTACACATGTACATATGACGAAGACAAGCCCGACTAATGAACATACATATTGCGCGAAAGTTAAAGAAGTTTGGCAACACACAAAACGGCCTATACCATCTGCGGCTTCCGGCCTGGCAAGTTGACAAAAGACCACATTTTAACACTGTTGTGAATTCTATAAAAAAAGACCGACTCACCATCTCTTCATCGGCTTCAACATTTTTTACTACAACATCAATCAGGCCAGTGGCCTGTTTGTTGACCGAATTCGGGATTCCTGGAAAACTGATTCGGTTATGTCAAAAAACTCTCGAAAACACCCCATGTACTGTGAATTTTTGAAACTTCCGAGTTAGTCTACACTGTCAGCACCGCTTCGCTATCATTTCTTCAATCTTATTCTGAACCAAATGTTGTGCCTGTAACCCAGGCTCGGTTCCTGCAAGGATCAATGGACTGAGTTGTAGATTAGTGGGTTATCCTTTAGGCTTAAAAGCAGTCGGTCTTTGATCCCATTTAAGATGGTTTTCCGTTGTGAAGAACTAAAACCAATTACAGAATTTTCAATCTCTTATGTCTACTTGAGTTTTGGAAGCTGCTGGCAATTCAGATCACACAAGCTTAAAATTCCTTACAATTTTTTTATAACAAGCCCCGATGTTGTAGTTAAAAAATGAGTCACATTGTCGACTCATCAAACCGTCACATTTGTAAAGTAGTTATCCAAAATGTTGTGTAAATATTTCAATCTATCAACAGTTGAAATCTATAAAACACCCAACTCCAAGGCTTCAAGTCACATTGAGTTGTTTTTTTTTTTGGTCAAGTCATATCCAGCAACAGTTTTCTGCAAATGGCTTTCAACAAATAAAATCGTTTTCACACGCTATAAAGCTGAGTTTGGATTGACAAGCGTATCTCCACCTACTGCCATTGCGTGACACTTCCTCTATTTGACCATCACTATCAGTTAAAATAAATATAAACATCCTAGGCTCTTGCCAAACATCGAAGACGAGTAATATTTATTTTTAGCTGCGACACACGCACCCAACCGCCGCCGCAGCCGCAGCCGCAGCTACATCACCAGCTGGCTCAATGACAGTCTTTGACACCCCGCACATCAATAAGTTATAGCTTAGGCCGTGTCATTGAAGTTGCATATTCGTACGAATTGATTTGAACCTTTTTGTCTTTTGCTGTTGTTGTTGTTGTATCTTCTAAAAATTGACATTAACATTGAATTGGCGATGACGACGACGACGACGACAGGTTCAAATGGCGTACAACCGTGGCGCAGGCACAGCCACCAACCAACGAACAATCGAATTGCGTAATATGGCCAAAGACCCACATTAATCGTGTGTCGAAAATGCTCATGCTCACGGTGTGACTTATCCAAAATGGTATTGACTCTGAAGACGTGTGGGCTTATGATGTTGATTCAAATGTCAGTTGGACTAAGTTGAATGCGAATCGGTCGTGCCGAGCATTGAGATGTGGTTTTCGGATATTCCGCCAAAGAGAATTTTTTTGAAGCTGCGACCGTGCGAATAGATTTTTGAATAAAACTATTTTTACAAAATCGAAGGTAGAAAATGTTTACATCGTGGGATGGTACATTTTTATCACAAGAAAATAAGTAGTTTGAATCTTGTAAACGATATTTCATTTTTTCAAAAGGTCCACTCTTCGAATTGGCCAAGGTGCTAAAAATAAACAGATTCCATTTAATTTAAGGCTTGTCGCTTAGCACTTTGGATCGATGTTCAGTCGCTGAACGTAATAAAATTGTAAGAACTTAAAACATTAATAGGGATACTGTAGTAGGAACGTTTCGCGATAAAGAGACTGTCTTTTTTACAAATGTCTTGATGCATATGCGCCTTGGAAACTCAAGCTCAATAGAAAAGTGAAAATATTGATGAAGTTCCCAACCCCCAGCAATTTTATGAAGAGCACAGCTGTTGGGCTTTTTTTACGACACACTTTGAAAAAATTTGAATTGGCATCTTGACCCTTAAAAAGTTCATCTAGAAGCTAGCTGAAAGACATGTGGTAATCGGGTAATTTGCCGCAGTTAGATTTATTTTTGAGCGGTTTTTCAAAAACCGATTTGTGCCCAAAAATTCGTAAAAAAAAGCTAACGCCAAGAGGAACCGCCAGAAACTTTTATAGAAAAGAACTTTCCCGGCTCAAGTCCTGAAATCGCAAATATAACATGTGACGATAAATTTTCCTAGGCACTAAATTCCACTGTCCCTTTTAAAGCTATCAGCACAGATTGTATCTTGCAAGTTGAGTTTAAGGACACAATCATTATGGGGCTCTTAGCAATTTACTGTAACGTTCTAGCTCGTAAAAGAAGTTGCTGGTCCCGTTTAAGCACTGTCGCCAGCACTATCACTTAGTTGGCCGTCGAACTTTGCTTCAACTCCAACGAAAAAAGGCAGCATTGTATTTTTCGCCAGTAAGAGGATGCTTAAAGTGGTGTTATGGATATACTCGTAAATAATTTGCAGCTAACAAACTTTCACTTGAGAGACACTAGACAGTAAAAATTTTTGGAAGCAGGAACTATGGAATTCTGAGGATATTGTTATCAGCCAAACATTGAATAGGATTGGTTGCAACGGACGCGTCCTGTTTCTTCATATAAGAAAAAAGAATTGGAGAGAAAACGGAGCCCTGTGGCACGCCAGCACACCAGATATATGATGAGTGTGTAGAATTGAAAGCGTCCAACATAACTTGAATTGAACGATCCAAAATGGAATGTATTGGAAAAGGGATTTATCGCTTTGCAAAGCAAACATTTTTTATAAAAAAGCTTGATGCCAAACACTGTTCAATTCTGTCAAGCTCAACAAACTTGCTTTCACCTGAAAGATTAGAGGAGTGCTTCTACTTTCCGGAGGATAGAAAAATTGGTTTTTAAATCTCGAAAACTTAAATTTATCATGTCAATAGACTCTTTAGATATCTCTCTTAACTATTTCTTCATCCGGTGTAGGATAAATGGTTTCAATCAATGCGCACTGACTGTTATTAAAGTAGCAGAAAGCAAATAAAGTCCGACTTGTGGCCTAAATCAGTAACAAGACACACATAAAAATTAAACCAGTTCAGTTTCAGTTTAAAGAAGCTTATATATCTTAATTTTATTTAACTACCTTGCTAGCTCTGTGCTGGCGCCTTAAACTAAACCTATTACTTATTTCATGTCTTTCAACTTAAAGTGCATGGTGACGCACAAATCGTGCTACTAAAACAAAATTTGATATTTTTTTTTTTTGAGTAATCGGCTTAATTTTTTAATTCGCCTGGTTACTATTTCGATTTATTAAAATGAATGCTTGGAAAACCAAAAAGAGGATTTGGAAAGTGCGGCGGTTCCATATTTTGCAGTCCTTTATTTCCACCCAACGGGGAAGTTTTTCGGCAATCCCCCGAGTGGATCTGGCCGAATCTGGAAGCACCGAGATAAACATGTTCGGGTTCAAGGCAATCGCGGCTCTAGCATCGTAATTTCAGGCAAAACTTGTTTCCGTACAAAGTTCAAATCATACGCAAGTTAAACCCTCTGGATTTGCCTATTTGCCATGAATTTCGCTAAAAATTTATTGATATGGCCGAAGAAAACAACAGTTTCATAAATTGTTAGCTTACGTCTGATGAGGCCTTTTTAATCTAAACGCTGATGAAAACAAGCAAAATTGCCGTAGATGGAGTGAATCTAATCCAGAAATACTCCATGAGAGGGAAGGAGATTGTTTTTTTTTACCCAGAATTGTGTGGAAGAAGGGTCCGTTTCAACAGTATTTGGTTTCAGCAAGTTGGAGCAACTGCATACATAGCCAGACCGGTTATGGCTCCAAAGATAATTCCCAAACAAATTAATTTTCAGGAACTCCACTTTCCATTGACCTGACCTGACTACATCAGACTTTTTTTATGGGGTTGTGTCAAGCAAAAAGTGCACAAAACGTAACCAAGGAGTGAATTGAAGCAGTCCATTAATTACAGAAAAACTAACTAACTCTGTAAGCCGGCCAAGGCTATTATAAAATGATAAAGAATCCGACTTTGCCCAATAAGGTGACTTGACTTTGAAGCGACAGAGCTCCCTATCAATTTTCTGACAGTCACCAAAACTGTTGGTGCTGTTTCTGCGCATCTGTTATATCGCGGGTAGATACCGCCCTGCTGAAGCGAAGACTGATTTCGAAACTATGGGCGATGTCCGGATTTTAGTCGAGTCGCCTGTCTACATGTCCACCTGAACGGGCATGTGGAAGATTAGCGACACCACTGGCCGTACTTTTTTGTATCAAACCTTTATATTTAAAAAAGAGGAAGGTGTTTGCAGGGACATAGATACTTAGACGAATGCTCTCGTGGTACAAGTCATTGGAGCAGAAAGTCCAGAGATTGGATTGTTGATCGAATCGAGTTTCCGGTTAAGCTTACTTAGGAACTCACTCTGATCAGGTTTCCCCCATTTATGTAAAGGACCTCAGTATATAAACGAAGGTAAACCCTGAGACAATAGCGATTTTTTCAGCGGTTGAAAAATGCACGGAGGAAGTTATAAATAGTCGACTTAAAAGTTTCATGACTTACAATTAGTTCAAATTGTTGCATCCAAGCCAGAACGTTTTTCTTTATTTTGGTGAATTCACCAATACAGTTAATGCGGGGCTGAGCAAAAGTCTATTAAGTGCTATTTATCGACTTAAGCAAAGCGTTGGACAACCTGACGCACGAAAACCTTTTGGATTGTGTCAGCAGAAATGGCTTGAGAGGAGTACTTGTAAAATGGCTTCGGAACTATCTGACTGATAGAACATTAAAAGCCAAATTGTCGGATTCATTAAGCAATGAAAAACTAAGCGAATGTGGTGTACCACAAGGTTCCAAATTGGGTCCCATCTTATTCAAAATATTTACCAACGAACTTCTGTGACTACTTAAAAAATGAAATGCTTATGTCTATGCCAAGGACATTGCAAGAAAGGTAAAACACAAAGACTGAATAAATTCAACGGCGCCTCCAGTTGGTGTCATGATAGTTATAAATGCATCCATTAAGAAGGTGACGCACATTCGCGCTCCATCCAAGCGAGCAGAAACTGTCCAAATTTATCACCGAAACGACTGCACAACACTTTCAAGCAGTAGCGAACCAATTGAGGTATATTAAACAAAAGTTTATGCGTAAGCATAAAACTAGCTTGAGTTCCCAACTTGAGAGCACTCACATCTTGAAGTGCAAAAGCAGGGGTACAACTCACTAGCTGAGTCACGCATAAGATATGGGATCGTGCCTTGGGGAAACCCCATTTGGACAAAATATCTTACCTACAACATCGTCTCATTAAATTTATTAAACCTGACAATTCATATATGAAAGTTTAAGATGTCAACGCTACAGAAGAAGACGAGCCCTAGAGATGTTAGAACTACCGGCAACATACAACCTCTACGGAAATCGAGAGCTACGATATGCTATCCCAAAACTTATCAATACGATTCCTCGATTTTTGAAAGATATTCCGAATTTTAAGAAGGAAAAAAGCAGTTAAAAAGGTATTTGCTTGAAATACATTTTGTAAACTAAATTTATTATTTTTATTGTTATTACATTATTTATTAATATTGATAGTTTTGAACACATTAAGTTATAATGTGTTATGACAATGACGAATTTTTAGTAAAAGAGAATTCCACTATTTTACAGCATGAACAAAAAATAACCGCTGGTTAATTAAAAATTTAGAATAAGATTCATTTATATTTCTCGTTCAAATGGAGCGGGATGTGTTTTATTCTCATAGAGATAATTTGGCTGACGTGTTTTTAAATTGTTCAAAAGAAAAATACAGTTCCTCACATTGTTATGTTGCCTTAAAGAACAACTCGCGACTGCGGAAGAGAATTTTAGAAATATGATCAAATTTGCGGAGACCAAGCAAGTTGGAGTTTTTTGAACACAGCAGGATTGCTTGTAGCACATCACTATTGTTAATAAGTTTCATTCAAAGAGCTCTGACAATTTTTATTTTAATCGTAGTCGGTACAAAGTTTGCAGTGAAATATAATTCTCTTTACTACAAGGTTCATTTGCGATAACCAAGTAAGCGCGCAGTTTACCAAAAAGTGCCGGCAACGTACCATCATAAGCAATACCGATACCTTTTGACTATCTTTGATTTAGGCAGAGTCTGTAAGTTAAACTTTGACCAGTTGCCTATACGATTCAAATCTGCGTTAGGTTTCGCTGCAGTCTTTAATTGCTTCAGTTGTGTGTCTTATCAGCATACAGGTGTATATACAATATGCATTCAGAAATACATTAACCAGATCGTTTGTGAAGATTTCATTCATTCATTCATTTATTGTTCATTATTCTCATACAATTTACATCTTTCTTAAACATTAAATATTATTCTAATCTAGCTATAATTATAGAACTATTTTATGAGAATAGTTAGTGACATTTTATATTTAATAGAAAATAGAAATAAATGCCACTTCAATTTATTGTAATTCAGTTTCATTTCATTTTTTTGATAACATCTATGTTCAATAACAATTGAAAAAAAAAACAAAAAATATACAATTTTAGCGTGCGGAAGCAAACAATGACCTTGGAAATACTATATAATAATTCCGACAGGATTTCGATTTGATTATGGTCAAAGTTTAGAAGCCAAAACTTTAATTTCTTCAAAAACGCGGTCAGATTCCTTAGTTATTTTTTATTTCTATAGGAAGCCTGTTAAGCAATCTGCATGAAATGATTGAGTAGAAGTTTCTGTAGCTAGTGGTTCGAAACGCGGGAACACAAACAACGTAGTTTGTACTACTACGTAAGTTCCGGCCGGTCGAAGATTGGGCTTTGCATGTCACCACTTCTCGCAAAGAAAACGTTCATTACTTTATAATAAAACAAATATTTCGCAGGCAAAATATTCAAGGCCTTAAATAGATGCATAGTGTGAGAAAAACGATTAGTTTTACAAACTTTCCTTATGGCACATTTTTGAAGGACAGTTAACTGTTTGAGTTTATTGCGACACGCACCACCCCAACAGCTAATACTATATTGTATTTTTGAATGAAATATGCCATTATAAAAAATTTTTAAGGTACGAATGGAACAGTACTTCATGAGCCGATAAAAACAACGAATGGATGATAGTAGATATTGCTTTAAACACAAGATGTATTTGGACCAACTCATATTTTGGTCGATGATGACATCAAGTTATTTAAAATCCTCCACAATATGAAATTCGAATAGGAGCGGAGCTAACACAGAACCTTGTGGAACACCTCAACTGACTGCCAAGAAACTGGAACTACCCATGCTTGAAAAAAACATGCTGAAACCTTTTATTCAGGAGAGCAGAGATACGATTTATAGCATTCGATAAAGTCGTATCTGCAGGCAAATATTTTTCAACCCAGCAGATAATATTTTCGTTCCAGAAATGAGGTTTGTTACTTTTAAGAGATTTTAAATCATTGTCTTGAGTAAATTGCTTGCTTCATAAATTGTGATCGCTGAACCTGATGTCTAGGAACTAGGATCTTGCCCCATTTTTTCTTGAAGATCCTTTAAAAGTATTGAAAAGTTTTTTATCACCATTCTTGAAATTGAAATCGCAATGAGTAATCAAATAGTTTATTATTGAAAAACACTTCAAAACGAAATTTTTAAACAACCACCTGCAGTCAAGCCCTTTGCTTTGCGTGTAAAAATTTTAAATTGCATGTAAACCAAATGTGTTAAAATAAAATCTATCTTTCTATCTATCTATCTATCTACTTTGCCATTACCTCTTAAAACCCCGAATCTTTTCTTGATAAGTACCATGCAGCAGATGACTTTCAGCCTAGCTTCGAGTGGGCTGCTGTCATGACAAAGGTCGCTTTGGCTCTGCCTATAGCTACATCCATGCGTTGTTAAAATATACGTACTAGATATTGATCCGTCTTGTCCTATGATCAAGAATTACCACCAATTCTTTTTTGTATTACAAGAGTCCTTAAAAACTAACCAACCGAACTCCAACCTCCTCCGAGGATTACAAATGCAATGAGAGATAAAATGGGTGCCGGAATGAACCAGTCACCAAAAGGCGTGCGATGCGAAACTCCTGGGGAACTATTTAAGGTCTTTGTTCCGTGCAAGGATACTGCGAACTATTCAGATTTTAGACTTCGAACTACAGGATATGATTTGACAAAAAAAAAAGGATTTTTAAATTTATAAATTTTTGACTGGCTCGTTGAAGGAAAGACTGGCCACTGACTGATCACAAAGAAAAGGATCCACTTTGTTCCTCATATTCATGTGTAACAAGCAAACGCTGTAGAGTAATAAAACCTAAGCAGCTACTCCACACTTAAGGTCGATAATTGCGGGAATCTAACTCTATACAGGAACTTGTATAGCCTTACTTGACCGTAAAAATTAATTGGTAAACGTGTGTCTAATTCAAAAGATACAAGCCGTTTGCACTTGACGAATCACTCCGTTTACGTCTCCGCACGACAACTATACTGCACCATAGCCATAGGCCACATAATAAACATGCCTCTAGTCGCTTTTATTATGAAACATTAAGCTCTCACTTACTCATCGCACTATCGGCTGACCTCAAGCGACTCTAAAATAGGTGAAACCTCTTTTCAAGTAAAAAAAAAATGAGAAAAAAAATCATTTCAGTTTGTTGTGGCTGTGTCTTGGGCTGGCACCGACCGAAGCAGCACCTCTACAACTCCCGTCCGATTTTCGAATGCATCCAAGGTGGTGAGTTGTCGAGCAACAAGGAGCAAGAGGGCGCTGCAGTTAACATCAGTGTCGTATTTGCCACCACCGCTCGCACTCGGTCAGGCGGCTGGCGTCAAGTTTACTAGGTATGGCAAGGTAGGCCGGGTCTCGTTGTTTATTGCCTGCTTGGTTGACATCGTCACTCGATGTTCAAAGCCGTGGAAAACGAAAAACAATGTTAATTCGTTTTTGTGTTTGCTGTTTTTGTTGCCCAGAAACAACGACACATACAGCAAACACGAAGAGCAATTGATGCAGCACCGATCAAGAGCACGATCGTTCGGTGCGTGTCTTGATTCAAGTTTAAGTTGACAATGTCTATATCGGTGGGATTTATTAAACTTTAAGGTTAGATGAGTAATGCATTACCCAGTTTAATTGGCATCATCAGCCAAATCCAGAATGAATCTGGTGATGCGGTGTGCGGCGTGCGGCGAGTGTGTGGCTTGCATGTGAACCGAATCAAGTTGATCATTTTGAAAAAACATATTTATGAACTGAAAAAGACTGAATGTCGGTTCGGTACTGATAGGCGGTGCACGTTGTCCACGATTTAATACAAAGGATGTCCCTACAAGGCGTCATATTCAGTTTTTAACAAAGACTCGTTGGCATTTAGCGTGCGTTTATCTGACAGAAATGTCTCATAGTCGACACTCACAATCGAATCTTTTGTACTCTGGCAACACCGATTTTAAAAATGTTTGTTCAAAACAAAGATGTCTTGTGGACGTACTCGTATTGAGTCATCAATTGTTTGCTTTGTTAACTTTTTATAAATTTGGAAAATAAGTACTCAAAGCACACCAGCAGTCTTTTGTTTTCTAATTAATTTTCCTTTGACATGAAATCAAAGGTTTTTTATTATAGATCAGAATATGAGCAGTCTGGGGTGGACAGTTTTGAAAGAATGGGTTCAAGAGACACCACTCGGCGGTGCATGCCGTGACAAAACTGGTTTCAGATATCACCTGGAAAAAGAAGCACAGCTGCCTGCCTAGTGGATATCGAGAAAGCCTTCGACACGGTATGGATCAACGGGTTTATATACAAATTAACAAAATACGAGTTTCCACTCCACCCTTATTAAGGTCATCATAATGTCTTTGGTATATGACAAGAAATTTTTGATTGCATACAGAGAACACACGAGAACAAGTCTTCGCGACATGGTCATTGGATTTTCGCAAGGCACAGTGAATGCTCCCATATTTTTTAACATCTTTCTTTCTGATATATCAGGGGATATGGATAACACAATAGCGTTTGCTGACGATGTCATTCTGTATGTTAGCGGCTCGCAAATTGCCCATATTCAAAACGAGCTCCAAGAAAAATTTAACAAATTGCAGATATTTTGTTCAGAATGGAAGCTTAAAATAAATTGAAACCATACTGTTCCGCACCCCAGTACGACGTGGTAATTCAGACTTGACACGAAACTGGCGAAAACTGAATATAACGACTTCTAACGGCCTTCACGTTGAATCGAAAACTGTTGTGAATTATTTGGGTGTTCATTTAGATAAGTTTTTATACTTTCATGATCATATTAACACACAACTCAAGAAAGCGAGAGCTGCTTTCATGTCGCTCAAAAACCTTTTTTATTCAAAATATTTGAGATCCTACGTGTAGGTTGTATGTTACCAAGCATTCATTCGTCCAATTCTGACTTATGCAAGTGCAGTATGGTGGAACATAAGCCCATCCTATATGGAAAAATATCGTCTTTTTGAAAGTAAATGTATTCGAGCCTGCATGCGAATGTACATGAGCGCACATTCTGACTTTCAGCATTACGTCTCTAACAAGAGACTATTGGATGCTTCCGGAGTGTCTAGGATTGACAATTTTATCCTAGACCTTGTGACGAACCATTTCGCGCGTTCAACAGACATTACTGAGAACGAACTCATTTCGGGGTTGTTTTATCCAAACCCGGGGTATTTTAGAAACTGTATGGTGAATGGTAATGTACCACCAGAAGCATTCTTGCATTTAGATGTATACGGCTACATTTCAGATCTTTCAAACGTGCCTTAAATTTACCATTTCGCTAGAAGGGCAATAGACAAGCGGCTTCTCTATGAACCTACTCACTTGAGGGATAGAAATGCTAACTTGAGATACTGCGTAGATGTACCGGAGAGGGATAAAAATAATACTGCGAGGTCTAATAGAAAAAAATACTGGTGGCTCGAATGGATCGAGGCTAATGCTTAGGTTAAGTATAATTTATTGTTGTTTTAAGTTTATCTTAAGAATAACTATAGTGAAATTGTAATGAGGTTTGGCACCACTTATTTCCCTTAGATACAAACCAAGAAACAGAAAAAAGAAATATTTAGTCTAAATATTAAGTACGTTTAGTTTCTGTATATTTTAAGCAATAATCAATAAATAACATAAGTATTGAGATCCCTTCTTACATTTAGGGCATTTACATATAAGAAGTCGACATTAGTGTAGTTTTAAGTTCATTTTTGTACAAAAAAAGAAATTGTTAATATTATTGTGGCAAAAATAAACAAAAAAAACACAGTTTCGAAAGTTCATTCCTCGATTTGGTGCACGTTTCTACGCCAAGAAATAAGTCTCTAGATTGACCTCCAAACTGCTACCAGTATGTACATATATATGAAGTGGATTTTTTGACGACAATGAGCTCGAATTCTGTTTTAATAGTTATAATGTTGCAAGTATTATAATTTGGTCATTTGGCTAAATAAACGATTTTATATATGAGGATATTTATTTACATTAAATTTTGATTGTTATACTGCTTTTAATGTTTATTTTTCAGTGTCACAGTGTATACATATATTCATACAGGGTAGACGCGCTATATAAAAAAATTAAAACATTTTTTTTGAGAAGGTGATGAATTCAACTTTTTTTCATAGTTTCTAGATTGCTATTTTTATTATTATTTCCGTGCATGTGTTGCAAACTCTTTTGCAGTCACTCAAAGATTTTAACACCAAAATTCTACAGTTCGGACACAAAAAACAATTGCTGCAGTAGCTGCTGCCGTACAGGTCCCTTCCACCGTTTCGAAAAAGATTAGATCCGAAGACACCTCAAATAAAAGAAAATTTAACCTCACAGAGTCACAGAGTGGCTAATATGCTTGGATTAAGTCAGAAACTCCTTCAATTTTGATATCGGGCAAAGAACATTTCGATTTAAATGGCAATGTTTACAAATAAAGCCGTCAAATGTGGAGTGACTCTTACCCGGAGATACTTCATGAGGCGGAACTGCACTTCTTAATTTAGTAAGATTCATCTGCCATCCACATTCATAAATCCAGACATCGTTAACAATCGAATCCAAGGATGTTGAACCTCGCAACATGGAGATTTGATCAAGAACTTCCGATGGAAGGTTAAAGGGGGCGTATATTCTGTCCATGTAAGAGTCAATGTTAATAAAAAGAAGCCGCTTTAAACGCTTTTAGCGTATGAAGGGAGCAATCCAACGACTTCAAAATAATGATGAACACAGTATAAGATTTGAATGGTTGTGAGTCAATAGAATTCTGAATAAAAGAAGATTCGATAAAATTCAAATTCCATCCCTTCTGACAAGTTGGTAAATATTAACGCTTTAAGCGTTTAAGAAAGTTCAAAAAAGCCGATCACTTTTAATTAATTTTGTTCCAATGTGATCCGATTGAGCCATGGCAAAGACAACGTTTTTTATTCGAGCTTACAACTACTTTCGAAGTAGGTACAAAAATAATTGGAACGTTAACGTTAAAGAATTATAATTATACTAGCGGACTCGACAAAAGTTGTGCTGTCCGAAAGTTGGCTTGAGTTCATCAAAATTTTTTTCGATGTTCGAATTTTCAATAAACTTTACACTCATTGACACAATTATTCGGATAATGTAAGTGGTGTTAGAAGATTGAATAATTAAATCAAAAAGACCCTCGTATTAATAATTTATCAGTGTTCTAAACTCCTGCTTAATGATACAAATTCTTTAAAGTAAAAGGGTTCAATTTACATATATACTGTTTGAATCTTCTATAAAATAAAAAACTTTGCAGGTGGTACATGTGCAAGTGGCAAAAAGTGGCAGCTGAGTCTTTCAAATATTGTTTAACAAATGTTCTATTAATAATAAATAAAAATGTGCAAAGCTGATTTAATTATTGTTCACATGCAGTATCTTAAAAGTGGAAAATTGTGAACATTGTAAGGGCGATGACCACTACTAGACCGGCAAAGCGTCCTAGAGGAAAAGAACTCTCACCAAAAATCATTTCAAGATAATTTTTCCAAAAAAAATTCTGTAATGAACGGACACACGACAAGAGCACCCGGAGTTATCCCAATTTATACGAACGGTTCTTACATATTATCTGAATCAGGGGCATAGATATACTCTTCGAATCCACCGATAGAAATCACAAAACATCTTGAACTATTCGTCACGGTGCTGCAGTGGAAAAGCTCACCGAATTCAAGATACGGGAGAAGCGAATACTCATCTTCTCCGATAGTACTGCAGCTATCAAAGCTATTACAGACCCTCTATCAGTATCGACACTTGTAAGGAAGTGCAAACATAAACTCAGCTAACTAGCAATAGTAAACGACGTTAGTCTAACTTGGATGCCGGAACACGAAGGTGTTACGGGAAACGAAGAAGCTGACGAACTGGCTAGGGAAATAGCCACCAAAATCCTGTAAAGTAAATATTTGTCCCGCTTAGAGTTATTAACGAATGGGCAACCCGGGAATTTAAAAATCGATAGTAGGAAAACCGACTAACAAGATAGCGAATTTTGAATGCATGTACCATAAATAAATGCTACAGTTCATGCAGATTAAAATTATAAAAAATAACTTTCTCTAGTGAATAAGTAAATAATAATAATAATGAAATAAAAGTTGCAGCATAATAATATTATATTTTATAAATATATATTAATTTTGGTAAAATGTTAGCCATGATTCGATATAATTCGGGCATTTTCTTAAGATTTTTAAGATCCCAATATTTTTTAAAGTCATATTAAATACTTCTCGATGAACAAACAACATGTTGGCCATACATCATTTTGGGTAAAAAAAATTCATTACATCAACATCGTTTAAATTTTTGACGCAAGGCATCTTCTCGCAATCCACCAAGTACTCTCACTACAGAGTTCGCAATATGATCTGTCCACGCAAGTCCTTGATTGAAAATCATACCAAGATTCTTAACAGTATGGCATTAGGAACTTCAGCACCATCGGTTTCAATTTGAGTGAAACACTTCGTATCAATAGCTTCACGAAATTAATTTTAAATGATTGCTTTCTGACCGCTAAGCGACAAGCGATAAATCTTTGTTTATTCAGGCTGTTTCATCTTCAACCAAACCCAAACGGTTGCTGTGATGGATTTGTTCATCATCTACATACGTACATTTGAATCTTACAGCGTCTCAGCAATTTTAGCAGAACATTGTTGAACATTGTGAATAGGTGAGGACCGAGAATGGACCCTTGTGGACCACATGCGTCGATGTTCAAAAATAACGCCATGAGTGACGTATTTTCGATATCAAATCTTGAACTTTAACCTGGTTTTCGAATACGTTCTGCTCACCATTCTCAGTTTCGATTGCATTAAACGTGATCGTGCTGTAGTGGTCATTCCTAGCTTGTCTTGCTAGAGCTCCAAGTTCGTTTCGTGAAAATGACTTGTGAAGATAACTATGTTGTGAAGGCATAATACTGCAATCTTAAAAAAAGCAAATAAAAAATGCTATAAACTAAGCTCTTCTAACCATTCGGCTTGCTCTGTGCAAACGAATTTCTCATAAAATTCATCAAGAGCAATCACATTTGACCTTTCCCGCCCGCACTAACTCAGCTAAAGTTCCATTTTTTGGATTAAGTTCAAAAAGTACTGTGGAAAACGGTACCTACAGGTGCATCACAAGCATGCCTCAAATTGGCTGACGTTCGTTGACACAATTGAAGGGGCGAGCGAAAAATATGAAAATCGTTCCAGGAAAACCGATCGTGCAGTAAATTTGCTGAGCAAATTGAGTTCAAACTAAAAGTGCATGCATGTCAATCAAACACAAAACAAGCGGAGAAAATTGACTGCGAACGCAAAAATCTGAAAAAAAAGAAAAGAAACAAACGTCACGAAACGTCATAACATACGCTATTCTATTTCAGATGCAGTTGGGAATCAGGAGCCAACATCGTAGGCAAATTGACAGCGCACATCAGCACCAGTACCATCGCCGTCATGGCCATCATCGCCGTCACCAATAACGAGTTAACAAGTTACAAAATTAATATCTAGTTCGATTTGTCGTTCCTCTTAGCCCACTGGATAACTGTTATCATAACAGTTTCTCTTGTCTATCCAAACATCAAAAGTTTTTTTTTTGTTTGTAAATCAATTAAAAAATCACAGAGCACTACCAGGAGCAGGGCATAAGCTCTTCGTTACCCAAAGACGGATATCCGTGATCGTGATAGCAATCCCAAAATACGACGATGACAACTCCAAAGAACATTCAAACAAATCCATTCTAAATACAATCATCGATACGCCTTGAGAGTGAAGGGGAAGAGTAACAAAGCGACATTACGTCGACGACAAAACGGTCGGTGGTGCTGTTGATGAATGATTGAATTATTGCACGCGTGCGCATTCATTGCGATTAAAGGGTTTGGTGACACTTTGCCGGCACTCGGCAGCCAGAGCGACTGTCACGTCCGTCTTTGGGCCTAGACAAGTCATGAATTTAGATTTTCTCTGTTTTCTGGTTTATTAAATGGAAAATTGGTTTTTCTCTCGTTTTTCATTCTCACTCGTTGTCGCACTCGTAGACTCGCTTCTTTGGGCAATGTCCCCGTTTCCCGGTGTGGAGAAAATTATCATGGAATGTTTTTTTTTCTTCTTTCAGAGAATTTCCACAATTGGCGCTTCCGGTCTGCGAAGGTTTGAAGTCGACTAAGTCGACTTGCGGGTGTCAATTTGACATAGTTGAATTTGGCTTTGGAAACAAGCGGGTTTTCCATATACGGTTGGATTTGGGAGTTGTTGAACTTTTTGTCGGCGATTGACTTGGGAAGCGAACACACAGAGAGTCGATTGGACGTGCAAGGTTGAAATAATACTCGTATGCTGCTGTAGATACGAGTAGGAACGTCCCACTAGGAATTTTGAATGAAATTGGAAGCTATTTTTGTGCGAATGACTAAGTACGATGATCAGTGTTGCTTCAGAATAATTATAATGCAAAGGCAAGGTGTGGTGTATAGCAGAGAAAATTCTCACCCAAAGCAAATAGAGTCGACACTGTGGGACGTGTTTTTGCTCCAAGAAGGCAAACAAAACTATGGCATCTACGGATATGCTGTGTGTGCGGACATGAAGCACTGATTTTGGACATTTTGCAGCTGATTCATGCTGCGACGGCTTAACCGAATGGAATTCCTTAGAATTTGATGAATTGTTCACCTTCTTGCGTGTTTTTATTGTGCTTGCTTTGATTGTACTTAAAGTTTAACGTCATTATTTTCCAACTAAATTGATTAATCGTTCTCATGGTCTCACGATTTTATTCTTTTATAGCTCTACAGATACTGAAAAGTTATCAGGTTCATCTGATACAAGGTTCTGTTATAAACTGACTGTTAAAAGGCTGTTATCAAAAAACGATATCTGACTTTACCTTTGTTTGAATCACCGGACACCCCGGAATGAAGCAGCTGTTGGAACAAACTTAATTTACATTTAGTGAACGTTTCGTGTTTCGTTTAAAGTAGACCAAACCGCCTTGCATATTACGGAAAAGATGCGGGGCTCATGTTTTTTTATCCTTGGCACGATTACGATAACTTGGGCGCCAAAAATTGATAACGGTTTTTTGTAGAGGGGACAAAAACAAGCATTTTTTACTATGGGAGGGGGGGTCTATCTCGCACCGTTTAGGAGGTAGGGCTTATTTAAAGAAATTGACTTAAAGTCAAAAAAACAAAACGGCAACACTTACAATAATGTACTGGGTTTAAACTAAATAGTTAACATTAATAGTTTTTGAAAAATTCGCATGCAAACTCAAAATTTTGATAAAAAAAATTAAAAAACAAATTTAGACCAATTTTTTTTAAAATTCTGAAATGAAGTGCTAAATTTGCCTTTTGTAGTCAATGCTTGTATCAATTCTGAATAGAACACAAAAAACCAAGTTATCTTTTTCTCCCCTTATCCTTCATGAGAAGACTTACTGGAACAAAAACTAAGAGGCCCGAGATTTACAGCTAATGGCAGATGTTATTCCCGAGATTTGAACCCGTGACATTGATTTCCAGCAGGTGTACAGATAAAACGGTGGGTGCCCGTGGTGAGTGCATCGGCTGATGAGCGTGAGAACCCGGGTTCAAAACCGCGTAAGAATGTTCTGGCATTTTTCACAGTCCCATCTCTCTGAGCGACTGGCATTCCCTCCGATGAGTACACCTGTCAGGAAAAAGCTCTTGGGGCCATTCGGAGTCAGCAATAAACTGTAGGTCGAACCCACGCCATTTGCGAAAAATGTATGACGCACACACAAAGGGTGAAGCTGGAACTGCTGAGCCACCAATTTTTTTATAAACATTAAGAAGGATGTGGCTCGAATGAATAAATTTATAAAATAGAATAAAAAAATTACTCTATAACTCGAAGGACCAAGGAAACGGTACAAGCTCTTGTCACATAATTCCTTCATACTTCTTACAACGCCCACCAAATGATAACCAAGTAAGGTCATGTGTTTTCTTCATATATATATTATATATTGCTATACCCGGTAGCAAGTTTAACGTTTATAACTAAAAATGGCTTCGATACTCTAACAGATGTAATTAAACAGCATGTGAAGGTGCAGCATCCGCTGTAAGTTGCAATCCGAGTCAACTTTTCCACGATCTAACGCAGCGATTGTGAACAGGCCATCGGTACAGGCAACTGACAGAGTCATCAACAAGCTTCTTGAACGTCCTAATAGATCAGATGGTTTCTCGTCTGTTCCAAACTTCAATGAAATAGGATGGATCTCTATTCGGAGTGTGGAGTGTGGAAAAATTCAAAGTTTCGTAAATTTTCTATCCCTTTTGCTGCAAAACCAAATGAATCAAAATATTCTTACCAGAAGGACAATGAAACAGCGAATTTTTGTATAACGTGGCAATACTATATTTCAAACATTCCACAATTAGCATCTTAGAAGTTCTTATAACTATTTAAAAGAGATACTTTGCAAAATCACAGTTCCTTCTGCTCCAAAAAAAGCAAAAGTAAGGCCTGGACTGGCCCTGACATGACTTGTCTTCTTATCCATACTCATGCTTTTGCAACAGGTTCGTTGTATGACGATTGTAGTATGTTAATTGCTCCTTCTTTCTGCAGAGCAATTAAACAATTTACAAATAAAAAAGTTCTGTGAATTCGAATGAATACAAAAAGTTGGGAGCCCCTTCGAACACTGATATTTCAAACAACTACTGCCTGCTCGCTGCGAACGCTTTATATGGCTTTTATAAGCGAAAAATTTTGGAATGGCGTTCGCCTGTTCAAGGTACTTCTGAAAGCGTTGCTGAACTCTCACCGATTTATTAACTGCCCATCTGCAAGTCCTTGGAATGGGTCCGATTTTCGGAATATAAAGTCCAAAAGTTAGAAAGATCACACCACGCGAAGATTTGTGTTAAATTTCATATTTCATTACTGTTTGGTGATTTCTTATCATGAACTACATCCTGCGTGTCTTTCTTTAATAAGACTTGAAAATCGCACAATCGTATGGCTTAAATATTCCAAACACCTGTAAATTTCTTCCAAAGACAAGCAATCTATCGAAATGGGCTTGGAAGGAATTATCAAAATCGGTAAACAAAAACGGGCTGAATGTTATAGTCTCGAAAACGGAACAGCAACTATTAACCAGGAAGAAAAAGATCACCTGCTGGACACTTTCTTAGCTCGGAAGGAAGACTGTTCACCTCTCGACTGAAACTATATGGTTTTGGGGTTGAAAAAAGGACTCAATAAATTTTATTTTTTATTTATTAGTTGCAAGTGCTCAATCAATATCAATTTTCTTTGCAAAAATCACTTCTAAATATTCCCGATTTAGTTTATTTTGCTTTTGTTGCAATTCTAGAAAATAAAGCAATTATAAATGTTTAAACTCGTATATCAGTGCGCCAAAAAAAAAATATATTCCTTAAAAAATTTAATGAATTCAGTTTTTTGATTCGTTCAAAAATTGCATTTCCGAATATAAAAAAAATACTGCAATCATCATAAGCATTAAAAATGCATTCATTATCTTGCTACTTTTTTGATTGCAATCAGTAAAGAAGTCATGAATTTATTAACATTAATTTGTTTTTTTTTTCTGCTGTTAAAATAAATAGATTCAGTAACAAACTGCTCGAGAGATTCTCTTTTACAGGTGGCCGTATTTTCCAATGTTTCAAAAAATTAATTCGTCGAAAAGTTCCATTATTTGCTTCATTATTACATTCAGCGATAATAAGAAATGCAAACAAATCAATTTAAGGAATGTTGTTAAAGAAGAATCACTTTAATGTATAGAGTTGAATTTCTTAAACAATGACTTCCAAAATGATTGTAGTCAAATAAAACTATGAAGCTTTCGTCCAGCCTCTCGGGAAAATCTTAGTGCTGGTTTATCTTAGCGATCACAGAGCACCTTTAAAATAATTACCAAGTCAAAAAAATGATAACTTTTGACTCCAGGTTTTATTCTATCCTTTTTGAAATCAGCCTTAAGTTAACTTCTTAACCTTGCTTGAATTTGACTATGGTTAAAAATGTCTGTGTTGTGAATTTCCTGAGCAGTTTTTAGGACATTCTCGTATAAGTTAAGTAAGTAGTCAAGAGAAGTTAAACCTAATTTAGGAAACCTGAGATGAGATCTCATCAGATGCTTACTTGAGCATTGACGTGTCTCGCTTGAAAATAATTGGATTTAAAAACAAAAACCTGACAACGTTTAAGATTAAGATATCATTCATGTTTAAACGGAGAATTGTCCTAAAAAAGTTCGAATCGAAGCAGCCAGTTAAGTGTACACTCTTTTGAACCGCGTGATAGCTTATCAAGTTCATTTCAAAATTTCATATATTTACAATTTTTACAATTACAATTAACAATTTATAAGCATTGCCGTCAGCTCGGTTGGCGACATTTATAAATTTATTTAATTATTTTGATTATTTAAGCGCAAGTAATTGGGAAGTTTTTTTATTTTTCAAGAGATTAAATTGTAGTTCGGCGTATAAACTCCTATACTTTTGGCTATTTGAAGCATCCCATTCGAGTTCTCTTTTTTCTAAATTATTTTATAAACCTGCTCTTAGAACAATTCGTTTTCGATTTTCGTAGAGAAACGTTTTCTTGAGGAGTCTCGTATCCGCTAAAAAAAATTGACTGTTTAAATGTCAGCAGTTTGGTAGCCCTTTTTCCAGTTGTTTTAAGGGGAAGGCTAAACGTCTTCTCAATTTTTGCATATGCATCCACTCCCCAAACTTGCATAATGTTGACTTTACCACAGCGTTGAACATTTTTTACTTAATCGCGAGAAGGATATTTTTGTTTGTTAAAATGCTTCTCCCTGTAATCATAAGCAAACTTTGACAGGTTGCAGCTTTCTTGTTGAGATGATTTCTAAAATCCACAATCGGATTTAAATCTGATCCCAAGTGTTATTGTTCGCCACTTCTAAATGAGATACGTTAAAAAGCAAGTTGTTTTTAACATTTCTGCGAGTAGTTCGTGAAAAGATTATTGTTTTCGATTCATTGGTGTTAAAAGTTAAACTCCATTTTTTGGAGGTTGTCTCCAAACGATTTATCATCAACCACGGAGCCAACAATGTGTATTCCACTGCGGAGCTCATTCACAATGTCGTTGTTGAAAAATGCGAGCAAATGGCCCCGTTCAGAATTCTAGGGACTAAAATTTCAGTCAAAACCTAGAATATTGAGCGGGTAAACTGACTGAAAATGCAGTTGACAGTTTCATATGTCAAACATATTATTTTCGGAAATTTACTTTCCATTTATACTTTGAATAAACTTGTTTTGTGATTGTGTGATTTCTTTCAATTTCAATTTGAATTAAACAATTAAAATAAGCGATACAGAAGAAGAACTTTTATGTGTGTTAAGTTGGGTACACATGTGCCAAGAAAGTGAACTTATTTAAACATCTGTAGGTCAAGTTTCGCTTTTCGTTGCAAACGAGTTGCAGAGCCCATCGAAATTCTGCAATGTTTGGATTGAGTGAACGGGCAACCAGAAATCCCAGCTACTCTGAGGAAGTAATTCCTCCGTACTCGCTCGAAGAATTTCGGGCCCACTTAAGGATGAGTCGGGCTTGCTTTTCGGTTAGTCTCATGTGCATTCCGTTCTTTTAACAATAATTTAGAATAAACCTTACAGCATTCAATGCAAACGGTTGGAAATACTGCGCGTATTGAAAATTTGGATGCTCAGTAAACAGGAGAGCTTTTTGTCAGCTGGAGATCGATTTAATTTTTCAAAAAATGCAGCGCATTGGAGTTTTTGCGAAGTCCTTGATGTTCTGTGCGGTTTTCTGAAAGTCTATGTGAAGTGGCCGTCGCGAACTCAATACCTGAAGATTGCACGAGTAATTATTGATACTTTGTTTATGGGAAAAAAACCTTATTAACAGATACTTTCTTTCAGATTTTCAAGGAGATTTTTTCAACACACAAGAGCAGTGCAAGAACAACAATCGAAAGAACATTTGGGCTACTGAAAGGAAGGTTTCGCTGATAAAAATATATTGACGCAGCTAACACATTATGGCCAACAAGATTGTTGTATCCAGTGTAGTACTACACAATCATGTTCAATTGTTTGGCGATGGAAATTTTTTCGGGGAAGAAGAAATCAATCCAGATGATAAAAACGAAATTGAAAGTGAAAATCGGGACAGACAACGCGGGTCCGAAAAGAAATTTTTTAGTTTCCTTATTTTAAAATAAAAAACAATATATTTCTTAAACATTTTGTTTTTCATTTTATTAAGGTTTTTTAATTAGCTTATGCCAACAAACTCCCCATATAGCTTGCGGCAAAATTATGGTCTGAAAGTAAATTAAATTTTCAGATTTTTAAATTCTCTTTTGGTTTACATAATAATATCTTACCGCTCATCATACGGTTCACTAATTGCTCAGATTCGTCCAAGCAATAGGTCACTCCCTCATAAATTATTTGCACCTTCATTTTTTTTTAAACCTTAACCGTTTGATATACGTTTTCAAAATGAACAGCTGATTTTTGACGTTTCATAAATCAACTGCAAAAATTAGTCAAATAATTTTAACTGCAAATCCAGTCCACTTCCTCACCAAATGTCAACTAGCTTTGCCGTCAAATTCACGGGCTCTCGACCAATCAGAGCCGGTTGACTAGCTAGTGCCTAGAATTCTGAACGGGGCCAATGTGTACAAATAATTCACCCCTGGTTGACAGCAATATCAGTTTGGAACCAATCTGAAAGGTAAGAACCATCCCAGAATGCTCCTTTGGTATCCCAGTACAATTCATTAAGAATATGCAGAAATTTTTTAAAGAGTCCTAACTCTGAAAGCTTACATACAAGTCCATTTCTATTGACTGAATCAAACACAGTTTTGAAGTCAACGAAACATGCATAAACTTTCTTGTTTCGTGCTTGAAAAATTCGAACTATTGATGTTATGGTGAAGAAACGATCAACGATGGAGTGTTTTCTTCTGAATCCGGCTTGAACATCTGTGGGGATACTGCTTTCGTCTATCCATTTCTCGAGTCTTCTCACAAGTAACCCACAAAACATTTCTGCTATAAAATTCATGAACGTGATACCTCGATAGTCTGGTGTGTCTTCCGTATGAATGGGAAAGATTTTTTAACATAAATGATGCAGACGCATTTAGAAAAAAAACTCCCAGGGTAATCCGTCTTCACTTGAAGCTTTTTTGTTCTTCGATTTTAGAAGCACTTCTTCAATTTCCGGTGTAGAAATTTCGGAATCCAGACTGTCATAAAGAATTTAAAGTTTCGGCGTATTCAAATATAAGATGGGACTTATTTCATAGCAAGCTTTTGAAGCTAAATAGCCAAGTCTTTAGTGGAAACTCCAATAACTATTACCAGGTTTGAGTCAATAAGTTCTTTCGGCAATTTCTAAATTTATTTTGAGCTTTTTGTGAGACTTAACTGAAACGCTTGATTATTCTCAAGAACGGTTCTCTCGTTGCGAAAAATGTTCTCAAAATGCTTATTGAACTCGATGAACCAGTTCCTTTTTTTTCTAAATAGTGCCCAAGTGCTTAAAGGACTGGAAGTACCCTTAAAGTGGTTTTTTACAGCAGAAGTGGAGGGGAGAGAAAGGAGGTACCAGTGCACGTTGGTTTTGAATTGTTGTAGGTGCCCCGGATGTAGGCTTAATGGTAAACTGATGAGCATACGATGATGTGCGGCTGTTGCGAGTGAATTGCTGAAGGGCTGAAATGCAATTAGCTATTCCTTCGTTCAAGTTATCGGATTTTCGAAATTCCTTTAAGAAGGAAAATGACTTTTTCCGCGCGGTCATCTACTAATTGTCGAACCATTTCTGTTTAGGAGCTTTTATTCGTTGAAGAGTTCCTTATGTAAGCAATCTATGGAAGCTTCTTAAATTTGCTCAAAGATGTAAGCGGTATCTTGTTTCCATTTCAATCACAGTGGAAGACAAACATTTTTTTTTGGAAAGTTATATTTTTACATGTCCATTCAGCTACTAATGGCAGATGGTTTGAAAATATTTTACATTTGTGATAAGATGCAACCAGTTGTTGTGTAAAGTGACCTTCAGTATCGCCTTCAGAAGAACCATTTCAGATGATCAAATCATATAAAGGGTCCGCCATCTAACGTTTTTTTTTTCAACTAGTGCTGATTTCGTGACTGGTAACACTAAGCTCATGTCAGATTTGACAGATAATTAGTTTTATCCTTCCGCTGAATGAATATGGTTGTGTATACGCTTGAACAACGCTGGGAAATATTGCGACATTACTTTGAAAATCATGATAATGTTGCAGAATGTGTGCGAAAATTGCGTACGGATTTTGGAAGAAGAGAAGCACCGTCAGCTCCGTATGTTCGTTATCGGCATCCTCATCGATAAACCAAAGCGTGAAAAGCCAAAAACAGTGCGTGTACCCGAGAATATTGTTGCTGTGGCAGAAAGTGTGCGTGAAGCGCCATCAACATCAATTCACCGTCGTTCTCAACAATTGAACATTTCGGAGACATCATTGAGACGAATTTTGCATAAAGACCTTGGTATGACGCCATACAAAGTCCAATTGGTTCAGGAGTTGAAGCCAACTAACCATCCAATGCGTTTTCGCTTCGCTAAGTGGGCCTGCGATCGACTTACAGAAGATGCCGATTTTGCCAAAAAAATCATCTTTTCAGATGAAGCTCGTTTTTATCTTGGCGGGTATGTAAACAAGCAAACTTGTCACATTTGGGGCACAGGAAACCCGCACGCATACATTGAAAAGCCGATGCACCCAAAACGAGTCACTGTTTGGTGCGGATTTTGGTGCAGAGGCATAATTGGGCCATATTTCTTCGAAAATGAGCAAGGAGTGGCCGTTACAGTCAATGGCGATCGTTATCGGGCCATGTTGAACGAATTTTTGTTCACAAAAATTGAAGAGGAGGATATTGGCAACGTTTGGTTTCAACAGGACGGCGCTACGTGCTACATAGCCGAAGCTACACTCGATGTTTTGCACCCTGTTTTTGAAGATCGCATTATCAACCGCAGAGCTGATGTCGTTTGGCTACCTCGGAGCTGCGATTTGACACCGTTGGACTATTATTTGTAGGGGTGCCCTCAAAGATAAGTGTTACGCCGACAACCCAGAGAGAATTGACGCTTTAAAGGACAATATTCGTGAAGCCATTGGTGAAATACAGCTGCACACAATCGATAATGTGCTTAAAAATTTGACCGATCGTGTAGGCTACTGCATGGCCAGCCGAGGCAGCCATTTGAATGAAATTATTTTCCATTATTAACCGGGAGGATTGTACTTTCAAATAAAAAAAGAGATTTTAGAAAATATTCAGCAGTTTTTTTTTATAGCATTTTCAAAACAGAAAAGTTATTTGGCGGACCCTTTACATAGTTGGAACAACTCAAGAAGTTGAGTACCATTCTGGTTGCTTACTTTTCCTCCGAGGATCTCGTTGTTATGGTGACGTTGCTGTTATTTTTTTGTATGGATGACGTGGTTTGCATAGCATTGGTCCTAATTGCCAACCGAACTGACGGCAAAGTTTCAGATTGTAATGTAATAATAATTGTAAATACGTGAAATTTTGAATTGAATTGAATTGAATCATATCTAAGCCGTACTTGTGAACGTCTGTTCTTAATATGAACAAAAGTATGTTAAGGGCGTCAAAAAGAGTTCATAACAATCGTTTTTAATCTCCTGTCTAGTTTTTTGAGCATTTTTTCAATCAAACTACTTTCCAATTGGCGCTTCAATACGATATGGAAACGTTCAAACCCTACTGGCATTGAATATCAATTTCTCGGCATTCAATGTCACGATATCTTTTGAACGACTTTTTTTTTTGCCTCTGACTTCCCATTCGGTGCGACTAAATGATGTTACGAAAGTCCAATCCAATCCGAGGCATATTGTTCAGATCAGTAATCTCCAGAATATTGATTGAAGCATGTTGTACACCAACACGAACGCTGTCATCGAAGACTGTTTTTGGGAGCCTCTCCAAGGTGGGGAACTTAATTGATGGTTCTTGGGATAAGCATTTACCTCAATTTGCTTTTTTGGTTATTGTATCTGGTTTGTTTGTTTTTTGGTTTTTTTTTTTTTAAGATACAAAATGACATACATGAAGATTAGGCGCCAACGCCGAATTTTTAATTCCATTTTGTGGGATATCCAAACTGATATTGTAATTGGGCGTCAATTAAAAACAAAAAAAAAACACTTCACAAATAAATAAATAATGTAAATTTATACGAAACATTCTTTATCTTGCCGCATGAGTCAAGAGATTTGATCGAAAGCAACGTACAAAGAGTTGGCCTTGATGCGAACAAGTTGCATGAATGGAACGTATGGACACGAAAAACGTACCGGCATAGACTCAATCGGAATGCGATGTGGAGCCTGGTGCCACCGATGTTGTAGCTGGGACACCGACTGATACATTTTACCATGTCAACCGTAAATTGAAGAAATATTTCATAAATGCCGCATTGAGGCCGTGGAACATTCTTGGGCAACACGGTTGCATTCGCCCATTCACAGCTAATCAACATTGAATGCTAATTGAATGAATATAAATTCAGGGAAAGACTTCTTCGATGAATTCAAAAAGGTGCAAATTAAGCTAAAGTCTCTTGGCATTTTTATGGCGTGGAGTGTGTTTTGAGACACTAATTTATTGACTGCATCAGAAACGTTTTACAAAAAGTCTGTGATAGATACAAAGAAGAGGGAAGATACCCATGGAGTTGCATTTAAACAACATAGGTGACGCTAGCGATACACGAAACGTCTTAAAAGTTTTTATATTAGTGTACAAGTGCAGACGATTGGAGACCACGAAATTTGGGCACGTTTCTTGCACGTTAAGGCAAAGGCTTTCAACAAATTTAAGCTTGTAATGTGGGCTAAAATGTGGGATATTGCCAGTGCAAGCTTTCAGAAGGCTATTAAGCCCGTCATTGAAGACTCAGACATGGCACCAAGAATGCTTTGGTAAAGATATCCTCAACATGTGCAAGTCTCAATTCTATGTTCATTAAATAAAGACAGCACCTGATTACTGACGTGCCATCAATGAGACTAAGATTAACTTCAATCTGCAAACCAGTTTAACATTGGTGAGGGACGCTGGCCAAGGCGATGGGCCAACAACGCCGCCTTCGCCTGACAGAAATTGTATTCAGTTAAAACACTGCTCGGACTTAATAGGTGGTGAACAGATGAAGCTAAAGTGCCTTTAGAAAAAAGAAAATGCAATCTCGCCTTGAAGTCTAGTACAGGAATTGGAAAGATTTTTCGAAGAAGAAGGACACAGTATGGAGGGGAAATAAGATGAACTATCTTCTTCAGGTGCTGACCAAATTGACGATCTACGGCAGCTTGAACCGTCTCCACACATTCCCTCACAGACTTGTTTGAAAAAGGTCCATTAACGATATTCTAGCCCAGCTTTTTGTGGATGGCGATAAAGTTTTCCACAGTTGACGAAAGTAATACAATTTGAAGTTCCCGCAGGCTTTTTTCCCAGGAGCCGTTTCTGAAGGCTACAAAAAGGTATAGCGATTGGGCCAGACTGAGATTTAAATCTCCAATCTTTGGCTAGGTGATCTTTTCAGGGAAAGAAATCTTTTTCCAATGCACATACGAGGAGGGAATACACGAAACTTTTGCAGAAAATAATTCTGCTTATAATTGAAGTGCGGATTCATTGCGGCTAAATCAATCCCGGAATCGTTGGGTAGGTATGAAAATTATTCATGAAACGAGTTTCACAGATGTCAAGTACCCTACTTTAGAGTCCCCGAACACTGCAGACTTTCTGTCGGTCGATAGTTCGTTCGAGTCGCACACCAGTGCGGCCACTCTTAGGTTTTGATTCCTTTGCGAGTATCAAAATATGCGGCAAAAACAGACGTTTCTCTTGACTACGTTGATGATTTTTTTACAGCTTAAAAGGACCGCGGTCGTCAATAGTTGATATTAATTTCAACTTGATACCTCTACGCGTTTCTGAGAAAAAAGGTGGTAACACGCAGAAAGACAACAAAGTTCCGTTTTCCCTATTAAGGTATGGAACCTTTGAAAAACATTCGAAAGGCAACCTTAAAGTTGCAATATGGAGTTCCAGAACTCTAGTTACAGGTGATCATGGACATGCATGAAGGAAAAAAGACAAGAGTTAGACGCTCACCGAAGATTTCCCTATCAAAGTTGGTGTACATCAGTGGAGTATACTCAGTCCTTTGCTTTTCAAGTTTGTCCTACATTCTCTGTTTTAAAGAAAAGCGACGGACCACAAAGGACTTAAGTTGTTTTTTGCTGACGATTGAGCAATCAAAACCGTGTATCGAACTTAATGTAAAGGCGGATGCTTTGGGAAAGAAAACTAAGTACTTGTGTCGCCCCTTTTTTAGATTAACTCTGGTTGGTCTAGACATTTATGAAAAGCTTACATCTCTGAAATCTTGGAACTGTGGGCAGAAAAAATTGCGGGGTGCTCAGTAGCTGCTGGCTTTTTGCAGACCTAAAAATTAAGCTCCAGGAAAGGAAATATGGCTACCAAAGAAGGCTCGAAAAGTAAAAGGAGTGTTAGAATAAATCATGTTTCATATGTCGAAACCCTGAAAATTATAGAGCGATGGTTATATTTCGATTTGCGCTAAAACCGCCTGGTCCTTCTTGAGAATTTAAATAAATTTAGTATTCCCGATCGAGTTTGTCCTAAAGACTTATTAGCTTGACGATTTGAATCCTATTTCTTATTAGCAAAGTGCACACTTGCTTCCAATTTGAAGTTTGCCTTTCACAGGCAAAAAACAAAAAAAAACACAACTTCAGTGAACTTAAACTGATTCCAAATGTTGCGCAATTCCTCAGTTGGCAGTTCCATCCCATAATGACTTATGTAAGTTATTTTTTCTTAACGTTCGAAAATGCAAAAATACAACCCGAAGCCATTGTTTGCAGCTTCACTTATTCATTTGGATTCACTCGTCGTGAGTGCAAAAGTTAGCATCTCTAATCTAGCGAATTAATTTTCGCGCTTTTCCTATCATCATCTGCTCACCGAATGATGGATTAGCCGCACCGACTGTACTCTGATGGAATTAATGAAGAGGTATGAAATTGCTTCGGGATTAAACCAATTAATTGAAATGTCGTGAATGGTGTGGAGCTCATAATTCCAGTATCGACGTTACGTGCCCGTGGGTCCCAGATGCTTGTACTTGTACGTGAATTAAGTGATTTATATCGAAGATGGAGTATCATATGACCAGGCAGGGTTAGATTTCAACATCAATCGATCAAAGAAAGGGAGCAGACAGGCTTGATAGAAGAAGACAAGACTTGTGAATGAACAAAGCTTTTTTAAAAGTATTGGAGATAAAACTGAATTTTATTTATTTTATTGAATTACATTCATTCCGTCGCATTAAGCTTTTGTTGACAGAATCCACTGCCAGTGATTCTTGGGTGATAAGCTCTTTGGAATTTTGAGCCTGCGGATTTCATGGGTTTCTCAGCAGTTGGAGGAGAATCAAGCACTTTTCCAGTCGATTTACATGAAAAGATATTTGATTAGCCTCTTCTTAATCTTTGATGTACGGCTTCAACGTCACTGGCAACCAGACAGAAGTGGCTTCACAAGTTGACCAGCATTTCATCATATCTGCTGATCCGTCAATGCTTTTTTGATTCAGATAAATTTAGCAAATAGCTTGGGTCCTTGAATGCCAAGAAGAGGACATTTTTATGGCTTCGGATCGTGCAATTTTCCACTGTCCGCATGAAACCGACGAGCATCGAGCCTAGTCAATTTATGTGACTTGTTTATTCTGCGTGCCAAATTCCGTTTATTAAGAGTATCCCATGTATTTAGTTTGTCAGGGCTAAAGCGTTCAAACAACTTTTGCAAATGATTAAATTATTTTATCAAAATGGATGTTCTGTTTGGACAACGTTCTGAGCGCTTCGCTCATTTTACGGTCGCCATAATCTTCCTTCCAAGAGGGCTTTTCACGGTGTGATGGATAAATTTGAGTCCATCGGTTTAGCGAAAAATCCGCCAAAACCCGAAAATATCGCCGCTGTCCATGAGAGTCAATTCAGAACTCTACCTTTCACAGACTACTATTTGGCGAGTTTTGCGCCTTGACTTAAGGCTGAGCCCGTCCAAACTTAAACAGACCCACGAGCTCGAAGTTAGCGATCAGAGACAATCAATGACGTGTGTTCGCTTGCTGGGCTCTTGATCAGTTCAAAGTTGGCACCAATTTCGGTCGAAAAATTATTTTCAGGGACAAGGCACACTTCTGGATGAATGGATTCGTCAACAAGCAAAGTTGTTGAATATGGGACCATCACAATCCACACGAGATCAACAAAATTGAAATGCATCTAGAGAAAGTTCTTTTTGCCTTATTGTCGTGGGTTTTTTTTTTAAGTCGCAGATCGATGCCAGTAAACCAGAAATCACCACTGCCTTGAAAGCCAATATATTCAATGCCAATGGCCAAATTCAGCCTGATTTATGCGCCAGAGTTATGGAAAATTGGACCGTTTACAACGTAAGAATAATCATCGTCCGTGCGATAACCGAGATCCGGTCCTGGCCTCAATCAACAATTCTCTTCACCTATCCCGATCACGAGCCGACGCCATTCATTAGCACACCACAAGGCTTCGGGCGTCCTAGTCTACATCTCTCTATGATAAGCATGGTCTACCACGCTGTCATCTACCATAAAAAGAGCTATAAAGACTTTTCGAGCTGGTTCCTTTTCGCTCATGTGAGCTAGTTGTCCTGAAGGTGTATATCAGTTTGGAGGTAGATCGCATGGGTTCCTTTCTCACAAAGGGTGCCAACAATTCTCCGAAAAACTTTTCTCTCGAACGGCTTAGGAACCGGAGTGCCTTTTACTCAGCACCCAAGTTTCGGACTTATGTGAGTACTGGTAGGTTCATGGGACTGTACTGCATCAGCTTAGAGAGAGCATTGACAGGCTATAGAAGGTTTTGTTGCAATTGAGCAGCCGTCCGCTTATTTCTTCTTCCACATTATTATTGTCTGCCACTATTTACCCACTACTCCACTTGGTTACCCTGATCGTTTGACCAAATGTTTTCCTCGACACCATCCTTCACTAATGTGCAGCCCCAGATTTTTTGCCGACCGCTCTATTTTTGTAGGATATGTCTACAACTTGTTTGGTTCTTCTGATGGTGTCACCATCGTCTGCGTAAGCCAGTTTCTGTCTGGACCTGGTGACGATGGTCCCTTTTTTCCGCGTGCCAGAGTCACGGATTGCTTTCTCCAACGTCAGGTTGAACAGGAAGCAAGCCAGACCATCATCCTGTCACAACTTTAGAATAGCATTCGGCCAGATTCTCACTTGTAAACGAGCTTATGGGCGGTCTTTCAACGTGATATCTTCTGCTGTATGGGAAGGTATTGAGTGACGTTCATCCCCGCGATGCACAGTGCTGTCACGTTACTACATAAACTATAAATGGAGAGGATGCAGAATTGGAAGAGTATGTTCAAACATATTCTTCCGATTACAGTAAGACACGTTGGGCACACTTCTCCCGAACACTGACAAGAGCACTCTCCTCGAGCTCGCTCAACCCACCATCTAATAAGAATCTGTCGAACGAGGAGATTGACAGTTACCTTCAACAGATGGACGACACCATAAAACGAACAATGGACAGAACGATTCCGAAGTACGAACCGACTGACAATGTTAATATATACCGCAACGCAACGATCGACGCACTACACCGACGAAAAAGTACGCAACTGACGAGAGTTAAACTTCTGTATAGACGCTTCATTGACCAACAAGACTGGGAAGTTAGGACATTGAAGGTCGAGCTTAAAAACCTACAGGAGTTAATTAAGCAAAACTACCGAGCTGCAAAAAATTCGCATTGGAATACTTAAATTCGAAAGAGACAACTTTTTCGTAATTGAAGATCCTCAGGAGAAAGTTGAAGTAATAGGCGTGTATAAGATGAATGTTACCACTTGCCCGAAGCAGATGTTGGAAAATCGTGTCCTATTGCACAACTTCTACCTACGATATGACATTGAACACTGGCGATCGGAGAACACTGGTTTTACCATGTTTAATGACGATAATTTGGCAATGAGGGGGTTCATCCTCCGTACATTTCAAAGGAAGATCTCCTGGTTATTTTCGGTTCACTGAGAAGTAAAAAATCTGTGGGAATCGACGAAATACCAAACATTGTTCTTAAACACCTTCCTCTAGAAGCGGTAAACACTAACACTACCCTGTTTAACAATTATCCAGCTCATTGGACGACAGCGGTTGGGCAACCCATTCCTAAACGAAATAATGACACATCCAATCCGGCAAATCTCCGATCGATAAGTCTACTTCCTAACATCAGTAAAGCCCTGACCGAGTGGGTTGAGGACAAAAATATTATTCCGGATAACCAATTCGGTTTCACAGTGAAGCATGATTGCATACACGCCGCGTCTAAGCTGGTATCGGATATCCAATGGAACTAAGGTAAGAAACAATGCACGAGTGCTTGTATAAGAGCGAATTGGTGGTATTGGAGCATCTTATCCAAAGATAAATTCATTTTAATCGAGGAAGATGTTGAATTTGAATCGTTAAGCCCTTCTCTAACAACTCGTTTATCAACCAAATGTGTTGTTTTTTTAGGACGCAAAAGTTTTGGCTAAAAGTTCATCATAATGCAATGAAAAGGTCCCGCAGGCTTACTTCCCAAGAGTCGTTTCTGAGGGCTCCAAAAAAGGTATAGCCATTGGGTCAGTCTGAAAATCTCATCTCCAAGCTTTGGACGGGTGATCTTATCAGGGAAATAAATCTTCTTCCAGGAGGGAATACACGAAACTGTTGCAGAAAATAATTCAGCTTATAATTGAAGTGCAGATCGCAACTACAGCTTAATCAACAGCTGATGCATTAGGTTCCGTACAAAGATGTAACTACGTAAATTGTTTATGAATCGAGCTTCGCAGATGTTTCCCACTTCTGTTTGTATCAAGTACCCTTCTTTACAGTTCCCGCACACTACGGACTAGTGCGGGGACTCTTAGGTTTTGATTCTCTTGAAAGTTTCAAAATATGCGGCAAACACAGACAGATCTTTTGACTACGTTGATTAAGGGCCGCGGTCATAAATAATTGGTTTTAATTTCAACTTGATACATCTACGCGTTTCTGAGAAAAAAAGGTGGTAACTCACAGAAAGACGACAAAGTGATCCTATCATGGTTCCATTTTTCCTATTAAGGTATGGAACATTCGCAGGGCAACCTTAAAGTTGCAATATGGATGACATGGAAAAAATTTCGAGTTCTAAAACTCTAGTTATATGTGATCATGGCAGAAAAGACAAGAGTTAGACGCTCAGCGTGAATCACCGAAGATTTCCCTATCAACGTTGGTGTACATCAGAGGAGTATACTCTGTCCTTTGCTTTTCGTTTTTGTTCTGCTTAAAAGAAAAGTGACAGAACCCAAGTATCAACAGAACCGAGTATCAAACGAATGGATTTTTTGAAGTGGGACGCGTATCGCCTCAGTTCAAAATAAAAAAGGTCCACTCCGGTCTCTCTTAACATTTACTTCAATGTGAAAAGCTTACATCTTTGAAATCTTGGATCTGTTGACAGACAAAGCAATAAACAAAACGTATTAGACCGAATTGGTGGCATTCCTGGTATTGGAGCATCTTATCCCAAGATAAATTCATTTCAATCTAGGAAGATGTTGAAATTGGATCCTTAAACGCTTCTCTAACAACTCGTTGAGCATTGATGAAGAGCATTCGCGATAATATAAATGTAGATCTTTTCAAAACGCTAAATAGATATAAATTCGAAAGCTTAAGGCACTGATATTGTTGCAGGCAGGTTATATGGTGTCCGAAGATAGCCCCGTTCCTTCGTTTGCTAACATTGATGATAACGACAAGCTTCTACACTCTTAGTAAAACCTCTTAAGGCTGTGTTCATATCCTTCTAAATTACACAAATCCACACAAGGCTACACATGACAACCGCAGGAAGGTATTTTGTTTTTTGTAAATATTGTGAAGCACGCAAAATCTTAAATAGACTGAATCAATATAAAAAGGTTAAATAAACAAAATTGTTTAAAAGAACTCCTCAGCACAACAATTGATCTTAAGAGGTGTAGAGGAATCTTGTTGATATGATTTTTTAACTGTTCCGGGACTTAAATGGCAATCTAACCCAATCTTCGCTTCGGTAAGTGGTTGAATGGTTTCTTTCAATGATTTCCGAACAAATAGTATCGCTTCGGTATTTATTTAATTTTTTTTTGTTAATAAACAATAAGTGCTAGAGAATATGTTGAACTTAAACTTTGAATTGGTGCGAGATCCATGGAACTGTTGAACGTCGTTGGGCACGTTCCTGATTGAATGTTGTATTGTTTAGCGGTTTCTGTAGTATATTCAACTCGAACTTTTCAATGAGCTCAAAAATGCCAATCATTGCGGGAATGAAAAGAGATTTTGATTCAATTGTTATATTTTGATTGTGATTGTGATTGCTTCCTTAATGTTTGACAAGGTATGGGTGAACCCGCATCTTGTATGTATATGGTTGCAGTGGATTTCCGCAGTTGGGACAGTTTCCAGAGCCAACAGAGAGCAACTGGCCGAAATACTCTTCAAAATGCCTTCGGCAGACACAAATGCCAACGACATGTTGTAGCCGAGACTACCTTAGGCTACCGACCACCAAAGCCGTGGTATGACAGCGAGTGCGAGCGCAAAAAACTAGAAACTGACCGAAAGGCAATGAAAAACAAGGACAGCGAATGAAGAGTACCGCGCCGGAAGAAGAATGAAAGAAAAGCTTTGAAAAATTTCAAAAAATCTCCCATGAACACAAAATATAAGCCTTTTTCGAAAAATTCAAAGGCCTGACATTAGGTTTTAGGTTACAGGGCAGACCAGATGTTTACACTGCGACAAATCTGTGAATAGACTAGCGAGTTTCAAATCGATTTCGCACCATTTTTTCATCAATTTCAAAGCCGCATACGACAGCATTCATCGCACTGAACTTTTTAATGCGATGGTCGGATTCGTGATTCGAGGAAAATGTATCCAGTTGAGTCGCAGCACGCTAAAATAAACGCGATGCACAGTGCATTTCTGTTCAAAGAACTCTGATCCGTTCGAAACCTGTACCGTTTTTCGGAAAAGGGTTAACATGGAAGGCACTATCTTATAAGTCAATTCAATTGTCGAGCAGAAACTAATCCGTCACCCACCATCTAGGACGTAACAATCGACAGCTACAATTTCGAGGTAAATAAGGAGTTTGTCTAGCTTGGAGCAAATGTGAACTCCCCAAACGACCACACAGTGGAGATCCGGCGAAGAAAAACCGCTGGCAACCGTTGCTCTTTTGGTACGTCGAAACAATTTGGGTCGAAACTCCTAACTCGAAGGACCAAAATCATGCTCTACAAAAACCTTTTCCTGCCAGCCGTCCTTTATGGAGCCGATAGCTGGACGATAAGCATCCTACTTCGGATATTCGACTTGGTTTTTTTTTTCATTTTAATGCATTTTTATTTTTCTCAATTCATTTTCTTATATGCTAGACAAAAAACGCTTAAAGCTAGCTTAAGTAACTTAACTAATTACAAACTAACTTACTGGCCCTCTGCGGGCTCTCTAAGCTAAGCATAACAATTAAAAATATGTCTTTCGACTACTGAACATTAATTTTTATGAAAAATATACAAGTAATAATAAGGAAAACTAAGAAAATACTAATAATTGTGAAAAAACTTAGTGAAAGGACTGTGAGATTTGAACTTAATCTAGGCCTTAATACAAAACTACAAACTAATCTAATCCCTAAAATCTTAACCTAGCTTAAAATAAAATTAAAACTACTTACTGACTAATTACTAACTACTTACAAATATGTAAGCCGGCCAAGGCTGACAGGACATGCTATTTCATTTTTTTTTGCCTTAAGGGCACCCAAGATTTATGATGGACGACAGAGTTCTACCTTTCGTCCAGCCACCAATAGTGTCGGTATTGCCTTTCGACATCCGCTCTGTCGCGGTCTGATACCGCCCTACTAAACCGAAGGGTCTCCGGTGAGCTACTTGCGACGTCTTGGTCGTAGTTGACTCGCCCGTCCACAGCTTTTCGACCAACGTGGAAGATTAGCGGCACCGCCAATCTATCCTGGACCAGACCTTTTCTATCTAAATAGAGAAACGCTTCAGGGGGAATAAGGCCGTTAAGGCGCACGGTCTCGTGGTGCATATCATTAGGGTAAAAAGCCCCGGAGATCAAGTTGTTGTTCGAAGTCATTGCTCTTGCAATGTGACCTCGAATAAGTTTTATCAGAAAGTTGTCCACTCTGATCAGGTTGGCCCCGTTGTACAGGACCTCATTACTATAGAATTTTTTGTACTCAGACTCTGGAGTTCTATATAAGTGGAGACAAGCCCGAAGACATCGTCTCTCGAAAACCCGAATCTTTTCCATTAAGCTTGTTCCCACGTTGAACCATACGGGACATCCATAGGCAATAACAGGCCGAATGAGGGCCGTGTAGCAGATCACCTTTACCTTGGCATCGAGTTGACTGCTGTGAAACAGTCTCTTTGTCAAGGCAAAGGCCGCTTTGGCTCTGGCCAGAGCAGTATCTATATGTTTGTTAAAATATAGATACTGATCTAGCCAGATCCCAAGGTATCTGACAACACTTCGATTCGCCAGTGGCTGCCCGTTTTGCCCAACGATGGAGAACATTCGCCACTTCTTTTTAGTATTTGAAGAGGCCCTAGACAACGGAGTCCTGAACAGAATGGTCTCGCACTTTTGAAAATTGATTTTCAACATCCAATCATCGCAATATCCCTGAACCTTTTCGAAGTCACGTTGCAAAAGACTTACAATGACCTCGATCTTCGGACTCGACCTGTACGCGATCAAGTCATCTGCGTACGCTATGGATTGGCGGAGAGATCCTACAAGATCACTTGTGAAGATCGTAAATAAAATCGGCGAATTAACTACACCCTGTTGTAGACCGTTTTTGATTTCAAAAGTACCAGCAGACACCACACTGCCATTTTTCACAATAAACTGTCTGCTGGTGAATATTCGACTTGGTCTTGACTACTGGATGCAGCGCGCAGGCAAACATTTAGAATGGAAGGCAGCTTAAGCTAAGGTTCAGACCTTGCATAGTTCGCTAGCCTGAGATGTACATATGTATTTAGGATATCCGCAGTGTTGAAAAATTTTAGTCAATCCTTCTGAAACCAAAGGATATGGTTTTCTTTTTGAAGTATGATCGGTAGACCTTTAAAATAACCTCACCAACTGTCAGCATTGCCTTTAACATATTTTGTCATCCTGCAGAGAAAAAAACTTAAAAGCCCTTAATAAGACCCTGAATGGTCCAGATGAGTGTAATTTTGGTCTATGAAAGAATCGAACGCCTCTTTATACTACGATAGTTCCAAAATTAATAATTCCAAGCAGTTTAACGACCTGTGCATCGGTTTTAAGCGCGCGTATGACAGCATTTATTAACACGAGCAACGTATAAAGATTGACATCCTTTTTCACCTCTTCCGAATGCGTTGAAAGACGTAAGAGAATGCTCGTTGCTGCAACAAAATTGATTAGAAAAGTTGACGCGCTTTCGTGAGAATTTTTTTAAGAATCGTGGGATTCGCAGACGCCATTACCAGCGGTGCTATCTTTCAGAAATTTATCCAGTTCCCTGCATATGCAAACGAACACCACAGAAGACAGCTACAACCTCGCAGTAGTAAAGAACTTTATTCCAATGTTGATTTGGATGGCCTCTCAGTTTGACACCTTAACGTTGATTCAGTGAAGATAGTCGTATGGCCTATACAGTGGTATGTTTCTAGCCAGAAGATTCCGGGTACAATGATAGCAACGAGGTGACTAGGCCATTAAGAGGGGATGTTTGTAAGCAATGATTGTCTAGCAGAAGTATTTTTCTGTTTAAAAATAAATTATTTGCTTAGCAAAGCTATCGACCTTCCCAAAATGCCAAGATAACGTTTACTCATCGTAGATGTTTCGTGCTTATAATTAATTAGCTCTTCAGATAATTTTGCGATAATTTTTTGCATAACTTCACCGAGACCCATAGTCTAGCGTGGGCCTTTCAATCAAAGATACCAGCACAAACTCAAAAGTGTGCTTTGTTTTTTTTTTTGTTAGATAATGATTATGTAAGGATTTTGTTACCTTAAAAAAAAAAGAGTGAAATGTTTTCGGGCGAGTGTTAAACGGTTGGATTTTTGGCAACATACTGATTAATAGACTTTGATTGGGACTGTAATTTTTTAATGATCTTACGGTTGGTATCGATCATTTTTTACGATTCATTTTGGTAGTTTTATTGTTGTCAACTGAGATCTTCTGAAGTATAACATTTTTCTATTCTATTTTTGCCTAGAAAATCAGATCTTTCAAGGCGTTCGTCAGCTGTTACTTAATGTTATGTGCATGAAGATCCATATAATTGTTTTTGAAAGAAAAGAAAAAATCCCTAAGTGATCGAATGTGTCTTTGAGTGTGTGCTGCAAGTTCCGGATTAAGTTTCATATTGAATAACCTGTAAACTAAGCGATTGGAATGCGTGCGAAAACATATTAAGACTTGAGCTCAACGTTTTGGCCCTTCAATGAGCTGTATGCGGTCTTGACCTGTCAGGCTGAGATAAACGAAACTTATAAACAATAAGATAAAAATCACTTTTTTATTGCGATACCATTGGCGGCATACTGTTATGAATATGAAGAATGGATTCACGAAGCTAAACCGACTATTCGGGAAAAAAGGAAATCCAACACAAATCTTTCCAAATCAACGACCAACATAAGCGTAACTACGTCGACAACAAACGTCGATGACTCTAGTTAAATGCAGCAGAATAAGATTACAGCATTGCCGTTGGCCCCAAGCAATGCTCCCTTGGAGCAAACCTTTCGACTAACAATCCTGCTGCGAAAGGATCAGCTTTATGTGGCTAGATTGGGAGCCAGATTATTGCTCCTCGAGCTGGTATTTGAGAATAAGCAACTGGATGCGGATAAATACAAATTCCGACATCCATCTGATCCTAGTCAAGATTTTGGTTTTGATCTTACGATTGGGGTTGCCACAAATCAGAAGCTTATAATTTATTTAACGCTGATGAAATCATTAAATAATACCGCACGACCTCTATGAGAGACTCTATGACTTCCTCAGAGTTTAGCAGTCAAAATTCAAAGTGCACAACTCACTTAATTCAATGGACTCCATGGGTATGAATTCAAATCACCGTCATTCCACACCGTAAATGCCAGTTCATCAATCTGTTCCACCGGTAGCACCAACAAGGAAAAAACGATTGGCACCGCGGTCACCGAGTCAGAATTCCATTCCTGAAAAATATGTGCTTCCGGTGTCAACAGGTGCAAATAAAAAAACTACTGCAGCCGAAGAATAATTCTCATCTAACGGTAATAGTATAGAATCGATGATACGAAAAGATTTCCATACATCATCGACGTACCTAAGGCAGACCCTTCAACTGATTGTTCTAAGCAACAGCGACTTTCATTAAAGTAACCTCTCTGTGGACTGTAATGGGAACAATAATAGTATTCCAAACAATAATAAAAGCTCTACGCATCGAAACGGATACCATCTGGTGGCGAATGGCGAGCGGCGTTTTTTAAAGTTTGTTCCAACAAAGTGGGGTTTTTTTCCGCTGAAAACCATCCTGCTTATACCAATTGTCGACAAATTGGGAATCATTTGCCCGATTGTAGTCCCGACTGATATGTACTTCCAGATTTGAAAAAAATTAATCAGTTATGCCTCCGGCATGCAAACTATTGGCGGATTTACAAATTTTCAAGGTAAAGGCCCTTGCCTCTACAATTGTCATCTTCTACGTTTTTTTTTTAATCTTAAAATTTCGTTGAAATTTTACGTGTAAAATAATTTTTCGGTATTTTTTTGAGCTTATCAAAGCTCAGTCATGTACGAGCGGGGTAATGTGTGCTACTTACACAATAATGTACATTTGGTAAATGTGAATAAATATTTTTTTATTGAACTGACAGACAAACATACAAAAATAATCAACTCAGTTCAGTTACAAAGGTTTGTTACTTCGTTACAATACCTTTTTGCGCCATGATATCGTCGTAAGTAATTTTGTTCATTGATTCCGACTCTATGCACAAAAGAGGTAAAGCGGATAATTTTTCTTGGCACAGGTTCGATCTCAGACAATCTCTCACTCTTTTTAAACAAGAAAAGCTTCTCTCTTCAAGTTCGGATAAACGTTCTGCAGACTCTGTTTTCGCAGAAACGAAGATAGACTCTCTAATGATGAAGAATCTGGTTTTACCAAAATGCTTTGTGGCTTCGAAATTTTATGAATTCTTGAACTAACTCAGTCTCTTAATCAGTAGGATATACTTCTTCTAAGGACAGAGGCTTTTTTGTAAGGGTTGATGGTGACAATTCGCTTATTTTGGTCAGAAATGAAAATTTTTCATTGAAATTGTCGTAAGCTTTCTTCTTTTTTTTTAATTCGGCTACGAGCGTCTCAATGAAAGTATCTCTCACTGTCATACTTATTTCTTCATCGGGTGTTTCATCAGCAAATTTTATTTCTTTTGGTTGTCCCAGGTCTTTTGTATACTCTTTCGACGCACTTAATTCCATTGTCATTTCTCGTTGATCTACGAAGGACTTACGAAGAGATTCATAAGGATCTGCTTAAGTAATTAAACCTACGGTAGAAGCCTGGATTTCAACAATTACTTTGTTTATTCTTTCCAAAAAAAACATTCCACACAACAACCACTGACGCCGTTTTCAGTTTTTTTAATTTTCACAGAATTCCTGTTGCGTCGTTTCGTATGGCAGACTTTTCGATGCAATCATTCTATCCTGATTGTCTCAAACTTTTGCATGCAACTCTTGCCTGTTTCGCCTTCTCCGAATTCAGTCATCAATATCGTCCAGCGTTGTGTCGAACTTGAAAAAAAAAAACGTATATTTCTTGAAGTATCATGAAGAATAGACAAGCTTCTGTGCAAGTACAGCCGTCGCAGTTGCCACTAAATTTAAAGAGTGGGCAGAACAAGGAAAGAAAAAAAAACAAACGCTACTCGACTTTGCATTTTAGCCTGTAAACCATTGTATATAACAGACATATTCTCGGTCATACGATATGCAAAAATCTTTTTGAATTTTATAAGGTAGTAAAAAATTTTCGGTCTCCAAATTTGCCGCCATAGGCTCAAGCCTACTCAGCCTGCTGGTAAATCCGCCACTGATGCAAAACGCACCGCACTGTGACTTTTTTGGATAAAAAAAGAACTCTTGTGTGTAGGAAGAAATTGCATGTTTCGTTGTTTACATATTCATAAAGCCAATAAAGAGCCTCGTCAGTGAAGATGATTTGACGATAAAAATGTGGTTCAAGTTTTTAATGATGTTTAGCCCATTTACTGAACGTTCAACGCAAACGATGGTTTATTGACTTCAACTGCAGCATTCGTTGTTTCTTATACGGAAGTGGGCCAAGTTCTTTCCACAAATTTTTGCACGTACTGAACGCGGAGAGACTGACTTCTTTCGCAAGCACAGTATTGGCTCGTTTTGGATGAATTATGTTAGCATAACTCAAAGAAACTCAGTTATGGACTGACTTTTCAGATAGCCCTTTTGGAAATACCGTATGTCTAAAAAAAACTTTTAAATTCACAAATGACACTCTGGTGAAAATCCGAAGAAGCCTCATCTTAGGAAATCGATGCTACTTTGGTTCGTCCAAACAATCAATCAATTTCGTCAGAAGCAAGACAGTGGGCCGATTAAATTCAAGGCCAACGGAATAAAACTACTGCACAAACATGTCAGTCTAATTCCAAAGCAGGCTCAAATCTTCCAAGGATCGATCGCCTTATAAGTAAGTTAAGTGGCAATTATTGGCCTGTCGGATAGTTTTAAGCGGCTTTTGAATCTTTTATTATTGACGAGTACATCTTGAATGTACAAATATTGATAGTGAACATTTGGATGGTAATGCTTTCCAGATGCCTTTCTTGATTCACTGAAATTATATGAAATAAGGGAAAGTACGAGTAAAACATCAATGGTTAATTGCATTAAGTAGGTTATTTAGAGTCACATCTTGTAGCTTCTTCACATAAAACTTAGCACAATTTCACCAAACTGGACAGCCATACAACAGAATCGCATAAAATATAACTTTGTAGATTGTCGATTTATTTTCAGTTGATAATCGCGATTTTCTGTTTATTAAAGGATACATTAAGTCGATTTAGATTTACACGTAATCAAAGCTGGGTTTTTTTCCGCATTTAATTTAACCTTTCACTTTTTTAAGAAGATTTCAGCGATATTGGCCGCATGATTAAGATTCATCTCAACGTTGAGACTGTATTTATGCTGATTCGAATTCTGGCAAATATGGGAAGTCAGACATAAACAAAAATCAGTAAAATGAATCAGATTTGAAGCATTTTTACTGACAACGATTCGACAAAAAACTTTGGGCAATTTTACATAAAATTGAATGAGAATAAACCAAGACTTTAAATAGAATCAAAAGCGTTTTCGATGTTTAGTAATATCGTGGATTTTCCTAAGGGGAGAGACATTCCTTTTGAATCTATTGCAAATTCTTCGAACTTGGAGGGAGGTGATGTGGGTGCGCCTTAAACCAATTTGTGCTTCTGGTTATATTTTTTACTCATCTGAAACTTTCAAGAGTTTTTCCCTCAAAATTTGTTTTAGAATTTTGCCTATGCTACTTAGCAGGCTTATCGGTCTTTAGTTATGAGGGCTTTTAAGAGTTTTTCTCACTTTGGCAAGTGGTAAAATCTTAGCTTCTTCTCAAACAGTGCGGAAATATTTCATTTTTAAGCATGCATTCACAATAAAAGAAAGAAATTTTATTCCTCCCTTGAGTCCTTTTTTTATTTTTTTATTGATATTCAATATTTTATCAGGTCCACCTGTTTATTTTTAAACGTACGTTTTTTATTTGTCTTTTTATATCAGTTTCAATTACAAACTCATGTTGATGTTACAGCACTCGATTCATTGAAAGTTTCCATAGCCTCGTTGCGGATAGAATCTTACCAGTTCCCTCAGGAACTCCTTCCTTTCTTTTAGTGTCACCAAAATGTTGGGAAACTACATGCTTTTTGAGTGGATTTATCTAGAGAATTCAACTTTTGATTCCAATGCTGGTTACGTACGGCTGGATTTATTTAAAACATTTTTGTTGAGGACCTATCCAAAAGAATAGTTCACGATATCTTTGGCAAATTTTTCTGTGTTTAATTCTCAGACTTACGAGATACATACTCGTACATCGAAATGATTCAAAACTAAACAACTTCCTTAAGAAACTGTTTTTATTAGATGACTGCAAGTTCACTTCGTGCATTTGACTTACCAAAAAGGATATCTGTAACATCTACTACAAATCTGAACATTTTTGCCTTCAAGCCATTGTTAAAATCTTGCAAAGCCTATTTTTGCGTTCTCTATGGGATTCGAGCTTGTTGGTGCTAGACCAATGTGAAATGGTTTTCGGTCAGTAAAGTAATGTTTTACGTTGCAGATAATTTCGTTCTTAGCACGACACTATTGCATGGGTTTGCTGATTTTAAGACATCACCAAAAAGTTCATCGCTCTGTGCCCAGTCCATTCACGAGAATTGGTCTAAGTGCTGATGTAAAGAAAAGAAAGACCAGAAAGATAAGCTGGTGGTGAGTTTTATTGGATTTTTGACACATATTTGGTTTCCAACTTCATTTCTTATCTAGAAAACTTTGCACTAAATCCGAACATGACGGTCTCACTTCGTTCCACAGAACCTTGCTCAGGTAAGCCTCTACCATCAGATATTAGTAGTACCCAGCCCAACTATTCAAAAGTTTGCCCAACGATTTTTCGGTTTAGCTTTTTATCCAGTCATTCTTAATTGACTGCAAATGGAAGGTATTCAAGGTCATTTCAAAGCCAAAGAAGGTTAGCAAAGGGTGGGAGGAGAAGACGAATTATATATTTAAAAAAAAAACTTATTTCCTAAGCACTCGTGTGTGGAATGAGGATTTCATTTTGTCAATTCTGATGCTGATTCTACGGCGCTAATTTCTAACTTAAAGTTGAAATTGACTTGGAGCTTTCAGCATAAAATTTTATTTAAAAAAAGTAAAAGAGAGATTCTTTGGAAACATTTAGCAACGTCAAAATGTGCTGTTCGACTACGGACGGTCTGTAAGGTCCTTGTATACAGGGTGAGTTTTATGTTCCAAGTCAAGTTTGATTGAACGCCATTTGGGTTTGGATGACACTTACCAAAAAGCATTTGAAAAAAAGAAAAACGTTTATTTTGAAGCAGCTTTCAATACATTGCTGCTGAAAGACCGAGTACCTCTCACCATCCCTGTACTCTGCACTTGCAAAGAAAAAAAATTCTCCAAGAAGAATTGCAGGACCAGGAAGCAAGTCTTCCGCAGAAAACCTTGTAACAGATCCACAGGGAATCGTGGTTGTATTCGAGCAGTTATCAAAGAGACTGATATGATATTCGGATAACACAACTCCATCTGAAGAAGTAGTCATACTGCCAAGAAGTTGGTGTGGCCATAAGATGTCCTGCAGTTTAGAATGCACCGGATTGGGATTATGAAAGCATCAGCTTCATCTATCCCATCAACAAAAAAAGCGCTCCTATGTCTGGTGACAATTATCGATGCATATTCCTGCTAAAAGTTGCTAACAAGAACCTTTTCAGCGCATATGAACCACTTTTGCAACAAAAAAAAAAACGGCCAAAGCATGTGTGGTCGTTGGCCCAACAAGGAACCATTGCACAAAATGTTGACAGTAATGATCGTATTACAAAGCGATGTCGGAATTTGTAATTTAGTTTAAGTTTTTGACAAAACATCGTTAACAACGACAAAGCACACCAAAGACCAAAACAACATAATAATAACATGGTGCGCCATTAAAGCGAGCGTCACCATTCAACTGGTTTCTTTGCGGATGGGAGAGGCTATGCTTTTATGTAGCCAAAGTCTTATGGACATGTGGTTACAACAAGGCGCTACAATATCAGACACAACTCGTGCTTTGGTGTAAACATGAGCACACGAAGGGTTCCGTACTTCCGCACATGGCTCACTTTTTGGCGAAAAATTGTATTGCGATTAAAGAAATGGGGACCCCCTCTACATTGAATTAGATATTATTTTTATTATAATGTACACATTCTGTGAAATTTGCAAGTGTCTTCCTTTAGGTATAGAACCCTTAAAATACCTGCAACATAGAAAGTACCCCGTACTTCATTCGATGCCATATTGTCTTGTTCACGTCAAATTTCGTTGCCAAGACGCATATTTCTGCCGATCAGGTCAACCGATCTTCACTTTTGTTTGTCTTAACTAATATTCAATATTTTATATTCGTTTTGTAAATTATATTTCAGAGATTTGGTGGTTAATATTTTTATTTTTTAGTTCAACAAGTTTTGGTCAAGTTGAACTAAGCAAAGAAAAAATAAAAAAAAAATACTAAACGAAATTCTAACATTTCTTTCATTTTGGTTTTCTGTTTGTTTTCTTCCTTTCTCGTTCGAATTCGGAAATTTAATACAATCAAAGCAGCCAGCGAGACACAATAACTATTTACATACCTGTGAGTTTAATACCCACTTTATGTTCAAGTATCTCTACCTGTAGCTTTGTATCTTTTGAAATGACCTTCGTCACACTCAAACGCGCACTCTCCGCATATGCCAGAGTGTGGTGCTGCTGTCTGCTTATTGCTTCTGGCGGGAGAGCCACGTTAGAGATGAATAGTATCGAGCTTGAGATATGCAGCAACAGCAACAGCAGCAGCAAGCTTTGGGTGCGTTCTGTTTCGGCCTACAAGATGCAAAGTTAGTGTCAATGTGTACAGAGCTTAAACCTGCTCACCTTCGGCGCGCAGCGTAAAAAATTGCTTTTCTATCACTTGCTCACGTGTATCTACAGATACAGATATGCTTGCCTATGCAGGCAGTGTTATCTTTTTCGGAAGTTTAACCTACCTACCCGCAGAAGCTTCGAACGTATTTGCGCTTTGAATGCTAAAACGTCATAACTTTGTTCGGTTGATAAATCGCAATTAAAAAAAAACATGTGTTAGGCGGAATACCGCGGTATACACACAAAGGGCTTTATTTATAAAACAATTGCCCGGATTAGAAGTCGATTATAGGACAGGTTTTTATTTAAGTCTGTTGCGTTCTAGTTGAAGAGCGTTGTTTGCTTGCCTTTGTGTCGCGATTGAGACACTAATACTATACATCACTCTATAACAACGACAACGACTCGCATCTGTCAGTTATGACATATGAATAAGAAGTAAATTTATTCTAAAAACTAATGACAGATACGTATGAGGTCTTTAATTAAAGTAGAAAACTCTAGATAGACACTCGATGGCTGGCAATGGCTACGCCAAATTTGGCAAGTAACAATGTTAACTTGTGTCAAAGCACAATAATATATTCATATTCAGTTTTATGTCCACTTAATAATTGAATTTGGATTGAAATCAAGTCGGAATACAGAATACGGGTTCTTCTACGTATGTATTTTTTAATTGGCGGCCATGTTTGTTGTCGGCTGACATCTGACAGGTGCAATTGCGACAGAATTAGCATGTTTTTGTTTTAGCGTCTCCTTTGAAATCTTTTCGTAATAAGTCCAGATGTGTGTCGCAGTTGTTTAAGCGCCTACCTTTCAATTGGATCAATTTCGGAATCTAAAGTAAATCCTGAATACTTCGTGCTTAAGCGGTCACTTTATCGGTTTATCATGTTGGTGTTCCAAATTCGCGTCGTGCAGGTCGTCATGATGAGGAAATCTACCAAATTCATAGAAAATATAATACTTGCGGTCATATCAACTAATGACAAATAAAATACTGCGAATTGAGAGAATGCGAAAAAAGTTTCACTGGATGGACTTAAATACGGATCCAGATAAGGTCAATATTTTTACGTTTCTTCAGGCTTCCGAAAATTAAAAAAATTTTAAAAATATTTTTGAACGAAACGAATGAATGCCTAAATGAAGTTTTAACGCCTTTCAACATAAATCAAAGAGTTCAAAGGGGTAATTTAGAAAGTCCATTTCAATTTCCTAAAATTTTTCCTAGAATTTTGAACCACTGAAAAAGAACGTAAAATGCTACGGGTTTAAAACGGTGTCCTTGTCTTCAGATTGTCTAAACCCTTTATAAGTTTTTCGAAATAGTCATGTCCGAACATTTTCAAGGATGTCAGTGAATACACCGGCTATGGCAAAAGGTTCACCTATTCGGAGTGAACCCAGCTTCTGGAAACACTAGAAGTGTTAGTGAGGACGTTGGATTGTTGAAGAATTTAAGGCAAACTTTTAAAAATGTGCAACATTGATGTGTGGAAGAAGAAGTATGGGATAGCTCCCCAGCCCAAGCACATGATGTCGGGACCGTCAAGATTGCACTCTTTTTCATCCGAAAATCAACAGGGGTCATTTCTGTGTCATGGCACCACTAATAGGAAGGAACTGCTTCACATGAAGTGCAAGTGTCAAGGAAGCCACGCTTATGCCATTCTTCTTCTTTTTGTTTATGTTTTTAAATAGTTAAAGTCTTGGCTTAAAATTAGAATTAAAACTTAAGCAAGTCTTGTCGACTTAAAAGTTAGGGTCCGAAGTATTTCATTTGACATGTTTACAACATTTCTTTTCTTACAAAAGGTATAAAATTGCGGCTTAGTGTTATAAATGACTCTTTATAAATTTTCCAAACACTTCGAAAATTGCAATTGAAGATTTAAAAAAAATAATGAAATATTTGAAAATTTATAACAGGGCTGACTGCTTTCAAAAAACTATGTATCGTTGCAATTTTAAAAGTTTCATCAAATCTTCAACCGATGTTGGGTCTCGGGCTGACGTACCCGTTGGTCGGTCCTAATCTTTGCAGGCTGACAGCCTCGATCTCTTCATTTTGATGCTCTTTACTTTTCAAGTATTCTCGTTGAATGTTGCAGTTCGTATATATTCAAAGACGTGAGGCTTGAGTTTTGATAGAGAAAGAGAGAGAGTAATATTGTAAAAATTTGAGCGGATCTACTTTTAGCCGTGGTTCGGTACATGACCATACTGGGCAGCCGTGTGTGAGTACTGGCCTTCTGAGCTTTTTTTTTGCTTTACCCGTTCCTCTTCATCAGCAGAAGGTGGATCAGATGAATTGCAAAGTTGGTATTTTAAGAATTCTGCTGTCACGATGATAACATTTAAAACGGCCACTCAAATTGAAGACCACGGGAGCTTCATAATTGTATTTGATATGTGGATATGTGATCAACCGATCGATCGATCGATTAAAATAATGAATGTTGTCAAAAGGGCAGGAAAACTAGGCGATTGATTATTCAAATTTGTAAAAGATCGTATAATTTTTAAAAACTTAAATATCAAGCTTCTATAGGTAAAAAAGTTCGACAAGATCAAAAGTAAAACCATCTTAAAATCAGCATTGCAATTCGATATGAACATTTTTGCATTCGCTCGATTCGCAGTATTTTATTCGCTTTTTTAAATTGTTCATATATATACTTATTTATTTCGTGTTTTGTGAAAATTGCTTCATTACTCTGCTGTAAATTTAATGCCTTAAAGCAGAGTTATGAATTTGGAACTCCAGCATAAAGAATTGAGTTACCGCTATAGCACGACCCCCACTTATTAAAAATACTAACTCTTGTCGATCATTCCAGAATTAAAGCCTCCAATTTTATTCAAACGGCAAATGTTAAAGGACAAGATTCGCAAAAACAGATAAGCATTCAAGATTAACTCTCAAATTCGAACGTGGGAGCTGACGAAAATTCACAAAGTTATCATTAATTAAGATGCGGGCTTGTCACTTTCCGTTAGAGGACGGTTAGTCATAACTTTATGATCAGCCAATTTTAAAACAACCTTAAATGACGTTTATTCGCACATGAAATGGGGTTTATTGCGAAACACAAAAACGACGAACCTTATCCAAAATGATAGTTTTACATTTTCGATACGATGACTTACAACAGGACGGGGAACACTTCCCCGTTTGCTTAATATTCACAAGCAACCGCTCAAGTCGATTTTTCTGTCTAGGGAATGTAGGAAGATGCTAACAAGATGTCCAATAGAGACAGATATTTTTAAACTCACTTAATCCCAGTTTTATTCTTAAGCAATTTTTAAACTGCTACCAAGGTCATACGTCTTTTCCCTGCGATTGAGCTCACATAAAACGACAAACGCTTGCGATATACATATTGTTAATTAGCAAATAAAACGCGTTTATGTGGTTATAAAATTAACACCTTTTCGTTTCAATTAAAGACCAAAGCGTGCCATTTGGCAGTGGTCTTTGATACAAGCCCCAAGGAAGCATAATAGATATCATTATTGGATACTTATTAAGTAAACACGTTCAATTAAGTAGTACAGCGTACATGGCGACTCAAGTGAATTTATTGCAAATTTATAGATCAATAGAAATAAAGGTTGTTCGGATTAAACAACTGTAGGTATTCCTATAAAAACAAGTCGCATGGTATCAAGTCTGGTAGACTAGCCATATGTGGAGTGTCTTGCTTAATTGAACCAGCGAAACAGCTACAGTTGCATTATCAAATACTCGTCGATTAATTAGCGAAAAAAAATAATAAAGGGCCAGTAATCCTCGGGCATTATGTGTTGTTCGAAAAAGCTTCAGCATCGTTTTCGATTAAGATTTTTAAATATTTTTTTTTGTTAAATATTACTTGGATATTCCGATTATGAATGGATTAAAAAATTATTCAAATGTCCTCCGAAGGAGTACTTGCAGTGTACTTGCAGGACTCGATTCTAATGATGTAATTGTGAATTTTCCAAACATATCGGTCAAAAATTCGGCCATAACTTGACGAATATTCTATTTCAAAGCGTCAAGGTTTCGCGGATTTTGTACATAAACATGATCTTTTGCATAGCCTCATGAATGGAAATCCAAAGGTTACAAATCACACCATGTATTTAGTGGGAGAAGAAGTCTGAACCAATGACACCCACAAACCAACACTTTCTCATATTCGACGGTTTTTTTTATGGTACCTATCGGGTGGAAATGGGCATCTGTGTTTTAGAAAATATTGCATGAAAATTGGTCACATGAAGACTGACATTCAAGCGACCAATCGAAGAACAAGAACGTCTTTGGTGACTTGAAATTTATAAAGGTTTAGATGAAAATCGAAATACAAAAGATGCTGAAAACACGCTCAATAGCGTGAATTTCGATGTTTAAAAGGCCTTAAGACAAATGCAAGGAATTGAATGATCCTCCACTTCATTTGTCGCGCAAAAGGCGGTTGCTGGATCCACAATCTTCAGTTTATTGCCGACTCTGAAGGGCCAGAGAGTTTTTCTCTTAAAAGGGTTTCCAACGCGAGATGCGGGAAGTACTTTTTTTCTAATAGGAATCCGCATGCCAATTACTCTTAAATTTTCTCTGAACCGATTCCGATATAGAAACTTGATGATTGTAAGACAGTTTATGAAAAGATAAAAATCCGAGGCTAAGACATTCAAGTCATTTAAAATGAGAGAATGGAATTCGGACTGTTCAAAGTAGTAACTAAATAACGGTCCGCACCACTTTATGATTGAAAATTTGGACAACGATCTTTCGTTATGACATGACTACAACACGACAGAATCTCAAAAATATTCAATCCTTAGATGATTGTATATTTTATGTTTTATTGTTAATTATAAAATACTGTATTGTTGAGTGAGATTGAAATTCCATTCATAAAAAGGATAAACAAAATGGGACATAAGTGGCTTCCTTGTGGAACTTCAAAGTAAAAAATTATTCTGTTACTAGAAGATTCAAATTTTTTCTTCGCCAAGTGGCTTTCCTATCGACAGATTGTAGACAATCGGAGTTGAATTATAAAAGAACATCTATTGGAACAAGCATGGGTCCAAAAAGGTGTTATTAACTTGAGTTCACACTCTTTTAATACAGGATGGATATACTTATAAATCTGAAGAAGATAAAGTAAATCGAGTGAATTCAACTCTAAAGGATGTGAACCAGAGCGTTGAGTTTTAGAACAATTCCGCTCTTTGTCTTTTTATTTTAACAATCTTATAAGCTAACAAATTTCATCCAAAAAGATCTGAATTCCTTCTAAAACCAATGCCTTATTGTTGATATTTTTTTGCTGATATTTTAAATACTAAATGGAACCAAGTCAAACAAAGCTATTTACCTAAAGTGCAGTGTATTTTTTGCTTGTCAGTGTAAATTTACGAGTGTATCCGAACTAACAATAAGACACTCGGCGTCAAGCAATTAAGTCGTATACTAAAAGTTAATTTTATTTCGTGGCTGCTCAACTAATAGCGCCACTTTTTACAACTAAATAATACTTGCTGTGCATTTGTTTGGAATTAAATTTGCATTTACCGTTGCGGTAGTTTAAATTGATTTTTCAGTGCTATCCTTGGAAAGCTTTTAGTTAAGAAAGTAGTTATGAAATAAAAACGATTTAAAGAAGGCACGAGCATGAATGGAAAGTTTATTTTTTGTTTGAAAAATGGCGCCATAACGTTAAAGCGTTGAAGGCCTTTAAAACTATCTGCTTTGAACAATGTTTTTGAATGATTTGAATACAAACATGCAGAACGAAGAAATTAAGTAGTTTCATGTTTTCACTGCCAACTGACACTTTCCACATGATTCCTGATGCACTCCTAGAACGACGTGGACGAGTTGCAACGAGGTTAGGGACAACAAACAAATAATAAGGTTTGTTTCCTTTCTGCTGGGTTTTAATAATATTCTCGACTTCGCCTATATTCCTAACTAAAGGGTCTTCCAAAAGAGACCTCTGAACTAGCAAATTGGCTGTCATTTACTCAGTCTATTTAGTCAAATCACCATGGACGGATATAGCGTCCAACAAAACTTGTAAATAAAAAAATTGTTTAGTCAATATGAATTTTCTGTTCGGGCGAAGTTCCGCGCGCTTCGCGTCTCCTTCCGAGCGGACTATTCGTGATGAATAAATTTTAGTACACTGGTTCAGTAAACGGTCAACCAACATACGTATGTTGACGAAATGCAAGATCTGCCGAAAACCAAGCCGCCATCCATGAGAGTGTGCAGGAGAATCCGGGGCTCGATACCCCTTCGCTCACAAAAACTCGGATATTCGCAGACCAAAACTTGGCGAATCGTGATTTGGACCCGCACCCGTACAATTTTCAACTGACCCAAGAGCTGAAGGTAGATGACGGTTGGCCACGTCCTGTGTTTGCTAAATGGGCTTTGGAGCCGTTGGAAACTACCCTAATTTTCATCGAAAAATCATCTTCAGCGATGAGGCCCATTTCTGGATGAATGGGCACGTCAACAAACAAAATTGTAGAATTTGGGAAAATACCAATCCACATGAAAAAGTCACAGTGTGATGTGGATTTTGGGCTGGTGGCGTCATCGGTCCACAGTTCTTTGAGAACGACTTTGGAGAGGCCATCACTGTCAAACGCGAGCGCTATAGGTCAATGATAACCAACTTCTGTTTGCCTGAATTGGATCATATAGACATCAACGAATCCGTTATCCTTTTTCTTGTAGGGTTTTCTGAATTCGCAGGTCTATGCGATTAAGCCACAAGCCAGAGCGGCCTCAATGCTAACATAGCGCATGCCATCTGTCAAATTCAGCCTGATTTATGTGCCAAAGTCATGAACCGTAACAGCGGAGGACATTGGAACGATGTTATATTCCATACATAATGGAATCGAAATGTCTTTCAAACGAATAAAATATTTCGATGAGAACTTACACACTTTGTTTTATTTAAATTTAAAAAAAAGGAAGCGCTTAATGAAAGACCCTTTTTTTGCCTCTGGATCGTTTTTGGGTAGATGACCCAATCGCAAAGGAAAACTTTTAATATTTTTTTCTCCATGACTATGTTATGCCAGGAATTATACCTTAGCGTTTTTAACGATATAATAAGAGAGGAATTAACTTCCAACAGCATCTTATCCTTTTTGCCTCATGGTTTTGACCCAAGCTAACATCGAGGAATTGTGTTGCCTCTGCTTCAGATACATTCGCACGAGTTGATGAAGAAAAAAATATCACTTTAACCAAATTTGCTGCTCCTTAATTTTCCCTTTCTTTAATTTGCAGATGCAATCTTCAAATGATTTAATTTGCGGCTAATCTATAATTGGTGCTCGCAACAGCTGGAGTCAAGCAGCCCAAAACAATTTTGATGTTTTTAAAGGAATCATTGGTACCTTTTTATTTCTTTTTCGCCATTTGACTTACAGATAGATATTTTTATTTTTGTTTGAAGATTACATGACTTTTGACGCACAATTAGAATATGGAAAAATGATCAAGAATCTGAGGGAAAACTACGAGAAACAAGCTTCATGTAAGAGTATTTAAGTTAAAAGTGTTGTCCAAAAAAAAAAAAAAAAATAGAGATATGTTTAAATAAATAAGTAAATAAATAAACATTAATTATATGTGACTAACAAATAAATGAACAAATAATAAATAAATAAAATCGACAAAAAAACTAATAATAATCAAGTGGTAGTGGTAGTAAATAATGAAGACATGAAATAAATAAATAAATAAACAGATATATTGGTATGGATATAATTAGAAAATAAATAAATAAGTATATATAATAAATAATAAATAAATAAATAATTGAATAAATAAATAAATAAATAGATGCTAAAAATAAATAAAAAAATATAAATAAATAATTAAATATTTTGACACAGTCTTATAGTCTTATAGATATCAAGAGACTAAGGCATTTATTAGAGGATTACCCGAATATACTATATACATAAATTTACTCAAGAAGTTTAGTCTAAGCTTCAAAATACGGTCGGAGATCAATTCAAATTGGACAAATTGAGCATCATTTTTAAGAGTTTATTCTGCTTGATTTGCGGTCTTGAAATATGACAACTTGCACAGTTTCCCCACGCTTGGCATCCAAAGAGGAGAATGGATTGGAATATGACTTTGCGTAATATAATTTGGTTCTCCTAACTTATTAAAGATTAGAAAGATAGAGCATTTTGGTGGCAATGTTATTCATTTGAATAACTTTTTAACACCACATGGTGTTTAAAAGTAAGCCTCATGTCGAGATGGATTCCAAGGTATTTGACGTTGTCATCGCAGAGTCGATTTTCTAGAAGCACTCACTCACTATAGGAGAAGGAATAAGTTACACAAACTAAGGTTTTTTTTCAGGTTTTCATCATGGCTCAAAAATATTCAAGCAACTCAAATTTAGTTGTAATTTGAAAAAAAATAATATGGAGGTAACAAAAGGGGCACGATATTGCCTTTCCTCTCGTTTTAAAAAGAGTTCGAGAAGCCGAAAAAGTAACAATTGGCTTCTCTACACGAGTCTTAAATTTCAAAATCTAATCTTAAGTGCATTTTTAAAATATAAATAAGCATAAAAAAAAATCCAATTATAAAATTCTCCCGTTAATTGTTAATGTTGTAGATATAAAACATTTGTTAATTTTTTTCAAAAACTACTAAGGGTTTAAAACTGGAATATTTTTTATTTTTTTATTCCACCGTTTATCAAGTTGAGAGACTATAAGACTTTCAATCGGATCTTTTCGCTTTCAGTCGTGTACCTACATTAGTTCATTGCTTGCCACAGTCTAATCTTATCTAAACCGAACATTTTTGACAACAATCTAAAATGCTGGCTATACGATTACAAAACAGCTGAAGAATGACAACCAACGTTGATTTCTATAGAAAAAGCTACAAGTAGCTCCAGAAGGTACCTCAGCACTTTTACTTACTCATGATCTTTACAAATAAAAGTAAAACCGGAAACGCCTTACCGAGAACTAAGCAACCACGTTGTAAACATTCATTCACCAACCAAGCTTAATCATCCGGGTTGGCTAACATGTGGGCGATTGAACACTAATTTATTAACTTCAATCAACAATTAAAAAAACCAGCTTTGTGTGCAAAAAGTGTCCCATACTAAGTATCCCCAAACCGAATTTGGTTAAGAAAGATGTTTGTTTAGGTCCATTTACGTTCTAAAAAAAAAAACAACACGACCGGAAAACTTAGAACGGCAGTCAAAAAACATAAAAAGAAAAAAACAATTAAACAATTTTCAAAATTAATTACTTGCATTAGGTGGCTTTATCTGTGCGCCTCATCACTATCGATTGAATTTAAATTGACTGATTTATTGCTGTTTGATGATCATCAGGTAGACGGCCATTTAAACAAAAAAAAAAAAAAACCGCCCAAATGATGAGTGGGGGTACATTCTAATACAAAAAAAAAAAAAACAATCAACTTTTACACCTACTGAAACCATTGTTCTGCTTCGATTGTCTCGAATGTATCTAAGTATCTAATGTAATGTTCTAATAAAAAACAACATCAGATTTGCATTTAATTGTCTTTTGTTTGATGAAGATCTAATGCTAAATTTGTGGTGGTGGCGTGGAACTCCTACACACGCAGGCGCATGTGTTATTTCGTGGCAGAGAATCCGTGAATAGTTGAAGGCCTTAATGAAGAATATCAAACCGCAACCGCGAATCAATTGATAACTTTGCAATTCACGTAGGCAGTTTTCCATGGAAAAGAATTGAAATGTAGTTTTTTTTTTTTAATTGTATCTAACATTCAGTTTATTTTTAGAATAGTGACAAAAGAGATTTGTCCAAATAAGATTGTCAGCCAAGTTTTATTCCATCAATTCAATTGCTTGAAATTAATCACTGGAAGAGTGACGCAAAGAGGAGAAGAGCCACAAATTAAGGCACGTCTAGACTGTAGAAATACACAACTTTTGAGGTAGTAAATCATTTAAGTTTGTGCAGAAAATCAAAGCGCAGGACTTGGACAGCCAGCCGGTTGGCGGCCAAACATTGAGAACACTGAAACTAAAACTAAACCATCACGTCCATGTATGTATCTTGTTGTTAATTTATTCCCTGCTTGTCTGCTTCGTTGTTGTTTGTTTTTTTGTTTGAAGCAAAATTTCTGGTCCGTATCTCTGTGGAGAATATCGTCTACGCTCTACGATATTCCCATCTCTAAGATGTGTTGTTAAACTTTTAAAATTCTTGGAATTTTCGGTCGTTTAACTTTCGGCCCGTCAAATTCATGGCTTAGGCGATCGTCGTGGCCTTCTTCGCTTGAAGGAAGTTAGGTAGTTTGGGCGTTCATTTTTTGCTTATTTTTTTTAAATGCTTTGTGGAATGGCAAAATTCTTATGGGACTTTCTGCATGCTTCGATTTGTGTATGTTGATTGATGTTCGACGGCTGGATTATAAATATCAAGTGCCCTTCAAGGGTCTGCAATTAGCATTTAGTTTGATTTTTTTCAAGTGCCTGTTAAACTAGGTACTTTGTTTAAGCAGTAAAGTTCATGCAAATTGCCGTAAAGACTTGTGTTTTGTCGTGCAAGTGATCTTAAACTTTTGTCATTTCCCTTTTTCTTTCAAGACGTTAGTTTCTAATGTACCTTAGTATTCATTTCCGTTTAATAAAAGAGGTAATATTCTATACAAAGTCGAATCAAACGTTCGATTTATGGATGGATCAATGGATTCAAAATCGCAACACACCTTTACTTACTTTCTATTCGTTTTTTTAAATTGCATGCCAATTAACATAAATACTAGTTTAGGCAAAAGTTGATTAAGGCCAATAAACTGAACAGGAGGGTTGCTTCTCAAATATGCTTAGTTAAGGGAGTAAAAGCAGTCCTGATAATCATAAAATTCCAGAACATTCCATCGAAATATGATGGTAAGTCCGAATTCCGAAACAAAAGGTGGAGGGCCCCGCAAGCTAAGCGACTTATCGAGTCATAAAAATCCCAGTTTATTTCCAAACAAATTGTTAATTTTTTCTTCACTTTTAAAAATTCAAAAAAAAAATCTGCTTCAACTATAGATATGTACAAACGTTCCTTATTGATTTCTCAGATGGTTTCTTTGTCAATAATTCATGAAAAAATATGTGAAAGTGAATCTAAACCACCAAGGAACTCGCTTAAACACACACAAAAATTTGCATCAGAATAGGTCCAGCCATTTAGGAGGAGTTCAGTGACTTACAAACGTACAGATATATTATATTTGTATATGTACAGTGGCTCCCACGCCTAATCGGACACTGAAAAGAAAAATGTTTGATGTCCATTTTCTCCACGAAATTTACGCGGATTTTTGCAATTTATGTACATGTATTTTCATCGAATTATACAAATTAATTAAATAATACAAAAATTAAATTTCAACTGAAAGAAAAAAATTAAAAATTTAAAAACGAAGGCAATATGGATATTTCATAATTGAAATGCCTCAATGTTACGAGCGCTACGTCAAATTTTTGGTCGTCATAATCGTCCTAGCAGATCAACAACTGAGCGTCAATTGAATCCACAGGCACAGTACAAAATGTTCCCGTGCCAGTGAGACAAAGAAGTGCCCGTAGTGTCGAGAATATTGTTGCCGCTGAGGCTTCAGTTGCAGAAAGCCCAAATGTGTCTCTCACACGTCGTTCTCAAGCGTTGGGCATCTCTTTGACGTCGTTGTGACGAATTTTGCTAAAAGATCTCGGCCTACATCCTTCCAAAATTAAATTGATGCAATAATTGAAGCTGCTTGACCACCAGAAGTGTCGTATGTCCGTGAATTGGGCTGAGCAACAACTTGAAAATGATTCGGATTATCATCGAAAAATCATCTTCAGCGATGAGGCTCATTTCTAGCTGAATGGCTCCGTCTATAAACAAAATATGCGGTATTGGTCAGGCAGCAATCCACACGTACTCCATGAGTCATCATTGCATCCCACACGGTTTGGTGTGGTTTATGGGCCGGCGGCGTCATTGGGACGTACTTTTTCCGTGATGATCAAGACCTGCACGTTACTGTGAATGGGGATCGCTACCGTTCAATGATAACCGAATATTTTTGGCCCCAATTGGATGATATAGACTTGGAGGATATGTGGTTCCAACAGGACGGCGCCACAAGCCACACAGCGAATGTTACAATCAATTTATTGGAAACCAAGTTTGGAGAACGTGTTATCTCACGAAATGGTCCGGTCGCTTGGCCGCCTCGGTCGTGCGATTTGACGCTGTTAGACTATTTCCTGTGGGGCAACGTCAAGTTTATGGTCTATGCCAACAAGCCAGCGACGATTGATGAACTTCGTACGAATATCGATTTATGCTTGAAAACCGTCGAAAATTGGGTCCATCATCTGGACGTGCCCGTGGTGGCCATGCAAAAAAAAAATCGAGTTCCATACATAATGGCATCGAACATACTTTCACAATTATAAAGAAAAATAATTGATATCCAAAACCGTTTTTGTTTTATTTAAAAAAAACTTTTGTAGCGCTCTTATTGAAAACCCCGATATAAACAGAATACGATTGCGAATCAAAATATCGAGCTGGCCAACCCCATTCGGATTTCATCCATGGAGCAGTTCCAAACCACTACACAATCTTTTAATCCTTCTCCTAATTGAAATTCCTAGCTCGAAGGACAAAAATCAAACTCGGTCTCAGAACCTCCGACGTAATAAGTTCTGGAGAAAAAGGGTTTATCCGAAAACTTTTACTAACTCTGCTGCTGACAACTTAAGTCAATCCACAAAGGACCCAAACGTTTAAGTTAAATTTTCAAATCTTTTCCATAAAAATAAGGTCGTCCTTGACGCACTTAATGTACTCAATAGTAATCTTCCACTAAAGTTCAACTCATTGGATTAAAAGTGCGCTTTATGTAGCACAGCACTTTAAACCGAACAATGTAGTAGATACGCGTACATAATCACACGCCAATTATTGCTTTAGATAACCTAATGCACACAACTGCGGCGGACTCAAGATGTATCTAATGTTTTCGATTGTTGTTTATTTTCCGCTCTCGTACGCGTATCTATTAGTTACAGTACTTTTATTTATCATTAATTCGTTAAAAACCTCACAAGCATTATAATTAATTGTTTACTTATTGATTGCATCAGTGAAGTGATGACAGCTCCTTCTTTTCAAATGATAGCAACAAAAAAAAACGTTTTACACAGATTATTCCATTCGCAAGGTGGGTGTAGAATTTTTATTAAAAAAAAATTAATAAATTATGTTTAAAAAAAAAATGATAGAAAAAATAAATCAAGATTGTAGCTTTGGTTGTACCTTGTATGCAAAATCTTAAGAATCAACAGGTGGGCTGCTGATATTTGTATCTGTGCCTTTTTCTATGCCATGCATCCAGTAAGTTGGTGTCCACTTCACACTACAGTATTAATCATCAATTGATATATTTTTTTCATTATTATTATTATTATTTTTTTCCAAACACTATAGAGTGGGATACACTTTGTTAAAAGCTGAACAGATTTATTTATGACTATTTTTCTTGATTTGAATTTATTTAATTAATAAACGTTTGCATTTTTTCACCAAAAAAAAATCACAAAACTTGTGGCGTTTTAGTAAATTTGAATATCACAATGTAAATTTTATTTTTTTTTCTAAATTATTATTTCCACCTACCACTTTGAAAAATATTTTTATTTTTTTATTTTAAACGAAAGCCCAATAAGAAATATTATAAAAGAAAATAAGAGACGCATTACGCATACGCGCAATCGGACCGCTCGCGAGTAACTGCAGGTTGGCGTTCGCGTGAAAATCTTGGCGGTTTCAATTTGTTTCACGCGAAGAACTACGATTGTTCGGATACGGGTACTCCCGCTTTGGATGCGATGAAAACGACTCAAAACAACTCGATAAACTATATTCACTGCCCACACTGTTCCATGGAATTGAAAGAAAGAAAAACGAGAATTAAGTCGGTGTGTGTGGTGGATTTGTACACAACCACCAACAATAAAGCCTTAGTCAGATCCACTAGTCTTCGATAACAGCGTTTTAACAGAGTTTGTTGATAGTGTTGGAATGGGGTGCTGTTAACTTAACAGAATGTTAGGCATTTCGTTTCCGAGCCGTACCCACCGATCATTGCAATCGCACTCAACTCAAGAGTTGTGTAAATGAATTTCAATTTCGTTGCGTATCGAATGAAGAGTGAGAAAAACAAAACAAACAAATAAACTGGAATGGAATACAACAAACAAATTAAATCGAATTTGTCGCGGGCAAGGTGGGTGAAGCACCAGTTGCAAAAAAAAGTGCTGCATAGTAATTGGGGTTTTTCTTCTCAGATAGGATTTTTTTTATTTATTTATTATTTATTTTATTTATTAAAAAGACTACCGGTTGAAAATGTCGTTTTTTTTCAAAAATCAATGCTGTTCCTCTCTACACCTACACCTCTGATTTCCCTCACCTGAGTAACTGTGATTTTGCGCTTTTTGTAGATGATACCTGTGTATTTTCGTCAGATGTAATTGGTCTTATAGTAATATTGAAACCAACCTACAATCTGCCTTAAATACAGTCCAAGCGTACTATAACAATTGGAAAATAAAAATCAATGCTTCTAAGACCCAAGCTATCTTTTTTACATGTAAAAGAAAAGCTTGTCTGCTTCCAAGCAACAGACTTTCAATAGACGGTACCCAGGTCGAGTGGAAGTCGCGAGCGAAGTATCTTGGAGTTCACTTGGACAAACGCTTGACCTATAATCTCCACATACAAGAGGTCGTTAACAAGGTTAACATCACTATAAAGACTCTTTATCCTTTTATCAACAGAAAATCTAAGCTTTGCAACGAGAACAAATTACTGATTTTCAAAGCAATTTTTCAAGCAATTATGTTTTATGGATCCCCTGTATGGAGCAAATGTGCTAAGACACATATAGTATACGTAAATTACAAGTCACGCAAAACAAGACACTAAAAATGATCTTGAACCTTCCTTGGCATTTCTCAACCAATGAATTACACTACCAGGCGCAAGTTGAAACTGTGGAAGCGAGAATTGCAAAACTCGCCGCTAAATACAATATTTCTTGTTTGTCAGCTGATAACGACTTGATTTCAAATCTAGCTTTGTAAAACTCTTATCAAATATATTCCTAATAAATTTTTTGCTATATTGTCTATTTATTTATTTATATATTTATTTATTTGTTCACTTTTTAATTTATTTATTTATTTATCTATTTATTTAATTACTTTACTTGTTTATCTATAAATTTATATATCTATTTATTTATTTATTTATTTATTTTATTCATTTAATTATTTATTTATTTTTTTATCTATTTATTTATTTATTTGTTTATTTATTTATTTATTTATATATTTATATATTTATTTATTTATTTATTTATTTATTTATTTATTTATTTATTTATTTATTTTTATATTTATTTATTTATTTACCAACTTTGTGATTGGAATCAAGTTGTATTTATCTCAGCAACTGATCTGAATCCTCTTCTCTCTTGCCCTGGGCCACTTAAATGTGATGGAGGTTTTTCTAGTGGTTTTTCCTTCAAAACTATAATTCTGTGATATATATTTAAGCTTTATACAAATATTTTAGTTGTAAGGTATGTAAACCAAATCCTCTAACATACTATATTTTGTAAGAAAAATCAAATTGTACTTACTTTGGCCACAATAAAATATCTAATCTAATCTAATCTAATCAATGCTTTATTGAATTCAAAGTATAGCCCATATCTAGCCACACATTGTTCCCTTTTTTCTGGCAATTCATGGATACCCGTTCTGAAAAATTCGACCGGTTTGGCCGCAATCCACGAATCGATCCATTTTTTGACATCATCGAAATGACGGAAGTGCTGGTCAGCCAGGCCAGGTTGCATCGATCGGAAGAGAGAGTAATCGGATGGTGCAAGGTCTGGACTATACGGCGGGTGGGTTAGGACATCCCATTTGAGCGTTTCAAGGTAAGTTTTGACGACATTTGCAAAATAACTTTATCGTGTCTTGCGACCGTTTCCGGCCGTTTTTTTTTTCAGTGCTCGGCTCAAACGCATCAATTGTTTTCGGTAGATCTCGCCTGTGATTGTTTCATTCGGTTTTAGCAGCTCATAATACACATCACCCTTCTGGTCCCACCAAATGCACAGCATAACCTTCAGGCCATGAATATTCTGAACGGCCGTCGATGTTGAGGCATGTCCGGGGTATCCATACGTTGCCCGACGTTTTGGATTATCGTTATGTACCCATTTTTCATCACCAGTGACGATTCGATACAAAAAAGACTTCTTTTTGTGGCGTTCAAGCAGCATTTCGGACATGCAAAATCGGCGTTCGACGGCTCGTGTCCCAATGTCCTGCCTTTCGGATCATTCCCATTGCTTTTAAACGATCGGAAATGGTTTGCTGAGCGACGCCAAGTGATTTTGCAAGTTCTTCTTGCGTTTGCGACGAATCTTGATCAAGCAATGCCTCCAATTCATGGTCTTCTAACTTTTTCACCTGGCCGGGGCGTTCTTTGTCTTCGGTGTCGAAATAACCATCTTTGAACCGGTTAAACCACCGCTGACACATTTTAACGTTTATAGTATAGCCCGGGTAAGCTTCGGTAAGCAATTGATGCGCTTCGGTTGCTTTTTTCTTTAAATGAAAGAAGCATATTAAAACTTCCCGCAAATGTTGTTTTGATGGCACGAATGTAGACATTTTACAGCTTTACAAAAATTTGTGTGTTTTCACTAATGACCAATAATTTAGACTGAAATAATTAGACAATGACATGAAGTTTATGATGTGACAGCTGTCATGGTCAAAATTCACTTCAGAGTTATAGATATGAAGTTGTCTGCAATAACGACATTTTCAGCCGGTATTCCTATTATATATTTATTATTTCTTCTATAACAATATTTACATTTTAATTTTTTACGCATGGGATGGTCGCCACAGAGAAATAATAGTGACATTTATATTTTTTTTATATGAAAAATAGAGGTAATGCCACTTCATGTCTATATAAATTAATTCTTAAATTAAAAAGAGAAATGGGTGGAGTTACCCTTAGAAATTGACTTAACCAATTTGAAGTCAAAGTAAAACGTAAAAGAGAGCTTCAACACCTTTATAATCAAGGCAAAAACGCCAATTTTTGACTTGCTTTATAAACGCATGATGATGTGTGATTGCTCTGATAGAATCCGGAAGTTTGTTAAAAAAACGACATGAAACCACATTATAAAAATTACGGAACACGCTTGGACGAAAAGCGGGTACTGATACTTGATTTAGGGTATTGCCACGTAAAACATAACTATTGACTTGTCTAAAGTTAAGATCACCTGAGCTCATATAGAAAATTTTCAGCACTTTATAGCAGTGCAAGTGTCGAACTGGAAGAATCTTCAAATCTTTGAATAATGGAACACTAGAATGTAAACGAGGCTTACGGCAAATTTTTTTTTATAATGTGTTTTTGAAGCGACAATAGTGGCTGAATTTTATTCCAATAAACTCCTCCCCAACAGGTGATACCATATTCCAATCTAGAATGAAAAACTGAAAAATAAATCTTTAACAAAAGCTGTGTAGAGCAAATAATGCCCAGAAAATAAAAGTTCCTGAGTATACCACGAAAATAGTTTTTTTTTAAATTACTCGTATGGCTATTAAAGCTTATCCTCGAGTCAATGACAAATCCCAGATACTTAAATTCGCTAACATTTTCAATTTGAAAACAATTTTCGCTACAGCTGAGACAGCTATTAAAAGTACAAGAGGACAAACTTGTATTGCAAGTGCAGAGACCTAGGTTAAACCTGGCGCAATCTGTTCCATGAAAGTAAAATTCTGCATTAAAACTGTTTTACGCTACTAAATTGAAAAAATAACTTTAGTTTTTGAGCTTATAAATAAATTATGCTCAGCAAACCAGAGTCTTAATAAATTAAGATCAGCATTGATGTTTGATATAAGATTTAAAACACTGCTCGCACCACAGGCAAAACCAACATCATCCTCAAATGCTGTAAGTAATCCTTCGAACGGTAAACTGAACAAGGAATTGATGTAAATTAAGAAGAGTATTGGTCCCAAAACTGAACCTTGAGATACTCCAATGTTGCGAAACTTAACATCGCTTCTTATGCCATCAATTTTTAGTTTTTGTGATCGATTCTCCAGGTAGGACCTAAACCACTTGCAAATAAACCCCCGAAAGCCAGCGTTTTCCAATTTCCTAAGCAGTATGTCATGATTAACCGTGTCAAATGCTTTTGTTATGTCAACAAATAATTATTATCAGTCTACTGAGCTTTCAGCATCGGCACGTGTAAATTTTCCTTTGGGAAATTCATATTCAAAGAAATAATTGCAGATTTTGTTTTTTTTTACAAAATTCGCATTCTATTCTGTGTATCAAATTTCTAGAGCACTACTAGGATTGCTATGGGATGCTTATTGGTGCAGTAATTGAAGGTTATGGACAGCCAAGGGGATTGAATCGACTTTTTATCTTCCAAATGTTAAATGATTCGCAATTCTTGATTCAAGAAGAAGAAGAAGAAGAAGAGGCTACAGATGTTGTGAAGCGCATTTTAGTGAAAGGTTAATAAAGAGATCCCGCTCGATGTTTCGTATCAAGAAATTGGAAGGAGATTTTTCAACATTTGCGAGTCCTTTCTCACTGACGTCAATTACAGGATTCCAATCGAACCTCATCTTACGCCGGCGGTAATTGTGTATCTTTTGACTTGAAAAATTATCAGATCAGATAGGACTACGGCAACTACTTTTGAGACTCCTTTTCGACTTTACAATATTTAGCGTTGATGGGGGAAGTCTTGTCTAGAGGCATGAATTTCATGTAATTTTTACGTGTCATAAAAAAAGGCAATTAATATTTTTAGTATCCATTTTTTTATAAGTTATTTATTAACATAACAAGAATACAAAAAAAAAATAAAAATAGTTGAAAATTTCAAAAATTAGCAGTTGATGAAGTGGGGGTCTAAAAAAATTGGCGCATAACCATAACCACAATTTCAACTCTCCTGGCAATCTGAAACCACAAAAAAAAGGATTATTAATCTAGAATAATGTCGCAATGTCTGGAACTACGGAAAATTGGAAAGATTTTTTTTTCACAAAATGGCGACTTCCTGAAAAAAAAAACAATTTTTGTACCATTTTTTTTTTACTGTTTCGAATTTAATAAAAAAAAAATAATAGTAATTTAGGGATGGGGATAGTTCCAGACAAAGACAAGTCTATAAAGAATACTCTCTAAAAATTTCAGGTAAATCGGTCCAGTAGAACCTGAGAAATCTTGGGTATTGTTTTGAAAAAGACAGCTTCGAGAAAAACGAGTTTAAAGTTTCGCGTAAAGTTATTCGCAGTCTAAGTCATGAAATGATATTGTAGACTTACATTTGTTCAATCTGCCATTCCTGCTTCATACATCGGACTTCGAAAAAACTATTTTCCGCGTTTCTCTCTCATATCGAGCAGTTCTGGCCTCCTTTGATGCGTTGGATGCTCGTATCTCGGAGCGAGCGATCCAGGCGTTGTCTCGTTTCACAGCAAATAAATGAACTTCCGGGCCATTCCCATAAGCCTTTTTATTTATCGACATGGACGCGTAATTCTTTCCGCTTAGGATTTTTTATCCATTTTATTAAAAAAAATAGTTCACAATATTATTATGTGAAAATACCGATATCTCCAAAAATAATTTGAATTCTGAAAAATCCTCTTGTAAATATATTCTTGAATAATCAAACTTTGAAAATATGGAAAAAATCGTTTTTTTTTTAAATTTCTAGACCAGACTAGACTAGACTAGAATACCCCCTTAATGCGCCATGCCTTCGTTACTTTGAAGTCGATCAGAAATGCATACTTTATTAATTCGCAAGAATCAGAAATAAATTAACCGCCAATGAAAAAACTGTTGATGGAAGATAGTTATTCAAATAGTCTATCTCTAATGAGTTCGTTTTCAGTCGAAAACTTAAATAGAAATGAATAAACATAATTTTAATCCTTACAAATCAATTTTTGATTAGGTCAATAGTGTTTCGGTGTACATTTATGGGCCAGTTTGCGAAAGAAATAATTTTGAGAAAAAAATGCATATCAGAAATGTGAGTTTAGATGCAAAATATAAAAAAACGCCCAAGTGCGAGTCGGACTCGCGCACCGAGGGTTCCGTACAAACCTGTAGGTTGGTAAGTAAAAGTTCACCCATCACGACAATCGAGTCATAGTTATGGTATTTTTAAGCCTTTATTTATCCTTTATTTTATATTAACATATATCATTTATTTTATAATAATAAATACCTACACTAGCCTTGTAGCAGCCTTGCAAAATAAAATATTGTAGGAACAATACAAGCAAGCTGTCTGATAATATGTTTGACAATACTATAATATAATATGACAAACTGATTGAAAAATTTTGTCTCCTTCCCAAACATAGAGATAATTCGCGGTCATTGCTGATCTAAAATTATGTTTATAATCACAATTTAAATTGAAGTTTTGATTCCCTTGCGAGTAGTTCAAAATATGCGGCTTAAATTGCTGTTTCTTTTGATTGCGTTGACATAGAACCTCGATTTTGTAAAAGATAAAAGGTATTATAGACCTGAGTGTTTGATATTTCATTAGAAAAGGGGTAGTAAGTTTAAAATGATTTAAAATATTTTTTTTTATGATGTAACTAAAAATTACCAATTTTCGCAATTTTTCCTTTAGCTGTGCTCTAAGACGTTGCTTCGTACCAAATTTTTAGATGCTGATTTGATTGCCTTGCCAGTTTCGAAAATTTTCGCAAATTTGCGGCATAAACGGCTGAATCTTTTGATTTTGTTGGCTAAGAAGTTTGATTTTTCACAGCTCCAAGGGACAGTAGACTTGAGTTTTTGATATAAATTTCAAAGTGTGTTTTTATTATTTATTCTTTAGTATTCAATTTGAAACTAGTTTAAAAGTGTTTTTGTAACTATTTACAAACCGATTTGCGAAAAAATAATTTAAAAAAAAAGAAAATGCATCTTAGAATCGTGGACATATGAAATCCAACCATTTGGCTCGCAAGAGAAGGTGGGATCAAACCTGCGGTTCAAGGATCAAGCTGATGCTAAAAAGGCTGATCAAGTAACATGGAAGGTAGCTCCAGCATTGCCAATTTAGTGCTTTCAGCATTAATTTCAGTGCTCAAAAAATTATTTCAGTGCCCAAAATGTCATTTTAGTGCTTAGGCGTTCTTTTAGTGCTTTAATTTTACTTTAATTTTACTTTTAGTGCTTCATTAACTCTGCTTTTTGACGCTGAAACCTTTCAAAATCCTTTTGCAAACATTTGCAAACCAGCCTTGAAACTGCTTTGTTTGCCACAACTAATGGCGATGTTGAAAGGGTTTTTAGTCAAGCAAACCTAGTCAAAAGCAAACTGAGGAACAAAATGGCTTTTGAGATGATAAATACAATTTTGCAAATTAGATTTGCGAATACTCCAATACAGTAATTTCAGTCAGGAGCGCTATAGGACTCTTTTATTTGTTATTCTAGCAGCATGGTATATAACGAGGATATTGCTCGAGTTCGTCTAAATACAAAAATGCCTGAGGTGATATGTGTCCCTTTTCTACTGAGTTTTTTAAAATATTCCGGGTTAGGATAAAACAATCCCGATTTGAGTTCGTTCTCAATTACATTTGCCGATCACACAAAATGATTCCTCAGTAAGCCCATGATAACGTTTTCAATCCTAGACAATCCGGAAGTATCCAATAGGCTTTTGTTTTTTGCTCATGCCGGAAGTCGGAATGAGCGCTTCTGTTAATCGCGTGCAAATTCGCAAGCACTTATTTTCGAAAACTCTATATGTACTATGTTCCACCATACTGAACTCGCATAGATCAGAATTGGACGCACAAAGGCTTGGTTACACTTTTATATTTACGACTAGAACCTAATAAATTTTTTTTTTTTTGAGAAACTGGAAAATAATTTTTTTTTTGGTGCCCAAGTATCAAAATTTGGCTTTGGCTCAGAAAAAACTTGGCAACACTGGGTAGCTCTAGCACATCCTCGATTCAGTGAGTTTTGACCAAATAGACAAATGAGACATTTCGGGAGCTCTTCATCTTAACTAACTTTAACCTTGATCTACACAATGTAACAAATCAAAGCTTGGGATGAAAACAGTCTTAGAAAGATTCTGCTGCATAGTCAATCAGTCATAAAAACAATCGTAAACATTAGGAAAGACCCAAAGTCTGTACACTTAAAACATGTTTTAACTTTGAATTCGTTTTTGTCTGTCACCACCTAATTGTATTATTTTAAAACAGAAATCGAAAATAGTTGATCAACCCACTCAGCGAGACAGTCAAACGGGTCCCACATGTGACCACTCATTCTTGAGACAAAAGAGTGGGTCTCGTTTTGAGAGTAGATCGCACGGAATCGGATCATGTTGAAAGATCACTCAAGAGAAACAATCTGAACTTAGAAAATTTTCCACTTTGAGTTGGTTAACGTATTTGGGTGTGTTTTATCGATAATGATTTAAATGTCAAATTTGAATTTTAACAGATTTGATTAAGCCATTCCCTGTGACTGGAACAATAATGCATATTCAAATGGGAAGCCATAAACTTTTGTTGTTTTAACCGATGGAACGAACATTTACATTTGACCATCTACTTGTTTAGATTATGAACAAGGTTTGGTTTTTTTTTATGGAGTGAATCGTAACAACATTTAAGATAAGGCAATGCAACGTGCTGCTACTGATGGGAAATAAAATGGGTGACATTTCACGAAACGAAATATATATATATATAAAAATTATAAAGTTTTTCATGCTTAGCAAGAAATGAATTTTGAAAATACAAACCGACTTTTCATACTGGTTCTTCGAGGAGATTAAATATGTAGTATGTTTAACTTTTCGGAAGAGAAAACTCGTTTCGCGGTCACGGTTGTCGCCTTTCAGGATACGGGGGTCGTTTATCTTTCACTCTACTGCATCTCTACTGAACCTCACCGATTTGGCTTAACAAAAACATACGATTTGGGATCACTTTAACATTGAGACTAATAAAACTTAGGTGTTGTTTGGTATTCGTGTGATTCAGGAGTTTTACAGTCTATTTTTGTTCTACGACTGGACTGGGGCATTTATTTCTACAGGATTCTTTAGATAGCATCTTAATTTCGGCTGTGGTAGATTTTTTTAGCATACCTTTTGTTGCCCAATGATTAACTAAGTGGCTCCTTAACCTTCTCAAAGTGCGACCCATAAGAAACGTTAGCTGAAATCCCAACTAAAAGTGCGACTTAACCTGCACATACCATCATCTTCTAATTTAAGTGCTATCAACATCAACTTCACTTTGGGTTATGAAAACATCATTCATTCGCTTAACAAATGCATTGCAAAAATAAAAGCAAGAATCGTATTACATATTATTTCAAGTGATCAGAACAACAATTTGGAAACACATTTTTTGATTAAGTTACATTTCTAGTTAGATTTTTTACTGTAGCAATAATTTTATTTTTATCAATTTTTAAAGACATTTACGGGACAACTTAAAATAATATTAAATTATATTTTGTGTTTTTTAAACATTGATAGCTGGTTGGAGTTTTTTGTCATTTATTGTTTAATTACAAAATTGAGGTGACGCAAGAGCCCGTTTCGAAAAAGGGCCTTAACCCACAAGATTCTCCAGCCACCGTAGTCCTTAGCTAGTTGTCTCCAGTCTTGCACGATAACTGGTTTGAGGTCCCCTTCCACTTGCGTGCGCCACCTGAGTCACGGTCATCCTCTACTGCGCCGTCCATCGGGGGGTGAATTCAAAGACTTTCCATAGACCATAGATAACAAGTAGACTTTTCCTTTTGAAACGAAATACGGCGCTTTCATCCGATTTTGAAAGTATCCATGCTTCTGCATAAGGTCTCAAGAGCGACACTTTAGTTCTTCGAAAGAGCGATTGCAGTGATAAGGAAGAGATATTTTTCGTTTGATCTCAGCGTTGGTATTATTATCTGTGTTTACAGCGGAGCCTTGGTATATAAAGTCCCTAACTACGTCAAGGCTTTCTTGATGACCTTTTTAAGGTTATGCCCCTAGTATTGATGCGGGACTTTTGCACTTTTGTTTCAAGCATGATGTTGAAGAAATTACAAGACAGTGCATTACCTTGTGTAAAACATTTTTTTACATGAAATGATGAGGTTTGAGCTTGAGTCCTCCATCGCCATCCTGCACAAAATAACAAATTTGGCAGGGATGCCAAACCTAGACATGAAAAAAAACGATTTTTGCCTCTATCGCTTTTCTCGATATTTCCCTCAAATGAGGGTTGTTTTTCATAAATTCATCATCTATGTGCTCGGTTTGAAGCCTCTATTGAAATAAGCAGCTCAGTTTGGATAAAACTCAAAATCAAGAAAAAAGTGCATTTTAAAATCATGGGCTATAGTCCACAAAAAATGATGAAAAAAGGCGATTTTTGCCTCCGTCTTTTTTCTCGATACTTCCCTAAAATAAGGGTTGTTTTTCACAAATTCACCATCTATGTGCTCAGTTTGAAGCCTCTATTAAAATAAGCAGCTCAGTTTGGATAAAACTCAAAATCAAGAAAAAAGTGCATTTTAAAATCATGGGCTATAGTCCACAAAAAATTATGAAAAAAGGCGATTTTTGCCTCCGTCTTTTTTGTCGATATTTCCCTCAAATAAGGGTTGTTTTTCACAAATTCACCATACATGTGCTCAGTTTGAAGCCTCTGTTAAGATCAACAGCTCAGTTTATATGTAACTCAAAATCAAGAAAAAAGTGCATTTTAAAATCATGGGCTATAGTCCACAAAAAATTATGAAAAAAGGCGATTTTTGCCTCCGTCTTTTTTCTCGATATTTCTCTCAAATAAGGGTCGTTTTTCCAAAATTCACCATACATGTGCTCAGTTTGAAGCCTCTATTAAAATAAGCAGCTCAGTTTGGACAAAACTCAAAATCAAGAAAAAAGTGCATTTTAAAATCATGGGCTATAGTCCACAAAAAATGATGAAAAAAGGCGATTTTTGCCTCCGTCTTTTTTGTCGATATTTCCCTCAAATAGGGGTTGTTTTTTACAAATTCATCATCTATGTGCTCAGTTTGAAGCCTCTGTTAAGATCAACAGCTCAGTTTATATGTAACTCAAAATCAAGAAAAAAGTGCATTTTAAAATCATGGGCTATAGTCCACAAAAAATTATGAAAAAAGGCGATTTTTGCCTCCGTCTTTTTTGTCGATATTTCCCTCATTTCCCTCAAGAAAAAAATGCATTTTAAAATCATGGGCTATAGTCCACAAAAAATTATGAAAAAAGGCGATTTTTGCCTCCGTCTTTTTTCTCGAATTTTCCCTCAAATAAGGGTTGTTTTTTACAAATTCATCATCTATGTGCTCAGTTTGAAGCCTCTGTTAAGATCAACAGCTCAGTTTATATGTAACTCTAAATCAAGAAAAAAATGCATTTTAAAATCATGGGCTATAGTCCACAAAAAATGATGAAAAAGGCGATTTTTGCCTCCGTCTTTTTTGTCGATATTTCCCTCAAATAAGGGTTGTTTTTCACAAATTCACCATACATGTGCTCAGTTTGAAGCCTCTGTTAAGATCAACAGCTCAGTTTATATGTAACTCAAAATCAAGAAAAAAGTGCATTTTAAAATCATGGGCTATAGTCCACAAAAAATTATGAAAAAAGGCGATTTTTGCCTCCGTCTTTTTTCTCGATATTTCTCTCAAATAAGGGTCGTTTTTCCAAAATTCACCATACATGTGCTCAGTTTGAAGCCTCTATTAAAATAAGCAGCTCAGTTTGGACAAAACTCAAAATCAAGAAAAAAGTGCATTTTAAAATCATGGGCTATAGTCCACAAAAAATGATGAAAAAAGGCGATTTTTGCCTCCGTCTTTTTTGTCGATATTTCCCTCAAATAGGGGTTGTTTTTTACAAATTCATCATCTATGTGCTCAGTTTGAAGCCTCTGTTAAGATCAACAGCTCAGTTTATATGTAACTCAAAATCAAGAAAAAAGTGCATTTTAAAATCATGGGCTATAGTCCACAAAAAATTATGAAAAAAGGCGATTTTTGCCTCCGTCTTTTTTGTCGATATTTCCCTCATTTCCCTCAAGAAAAAAATGCATTTTAAAATCATGGGCTATAGTCCACAAAAAATTATGAAAAAAGGCGATTTTTGCCTCCGTCTTTTTTGTCGATATTTCCCTCATTTCCCTCAAGAAAAAAATGCATTTTAAAATCATGGGCTATAGTCCACAAAAAATTATGAAAAAAGGCGATTTTTGCCTCCGTCTTTTTTGTCGATATTTCCCTCATTTCCCTCAAGAAAAAAATGCATTTTAAAATCATGGGCTATAGTCCACAAAAAATTATGAAAAAAGGCGATTTTTGCCTCCGTCTTTTTTCTCGAATTTTCCCTCAAATAAGGGTTGTTTTTTACAAATTCATCATCTATGTGCTCAGTTTGAAGCCTCTGTTAAGATCAACAGCTCAGTTTATATGTAACTCTAAATCAAGAAAAAAATGCATTTTAAAATCATGGGCTATAGTCCACAAAAAATGATGAAAAAGGCGATTTTTGCCTCCGTTTTTTTTGTCGATATTTCCCTCAAATAAGGGTTGTTTTTCACAAATTCACCATACATGTGCTCAGTTTGAAGCCTCTGTTAAGATCAACAGCTCAGTTTATATGTAACTCAAAATCAAGAAAAAAGTGCATTTTAAAATCATGGGCTATAGTCCACAAAAAATTATGAAAAAAGGCGATTTTTGCCTCCGTCTTTTTTCTCGATATTTCTCTCAAATAAGGGTCGTTTTTCCAAAATTCACCATACATGTGCTCAGTTTGAAGCCTCTATTAAAATAAGCAGCTCAGTTTGGACAAAACTCAAAATCAAGAAAAAAGTGCATTTTAAAATCATGGGCTATAGTCCACAAAAAATGATGAAAAAAGGCGATTTTTGCCTCCGTCTTTTTTCTCGATATTTCCCTCAAATAAGGGTTGTTTTTCACAAATTCACCATACATGTGCTCAGTTTGAAGCCTCTGTAAGATCAACAGCTCAGTTTATATGTAACTCAAAATCAAGAAAAAAGTGCATTTTAAAATCATGGGCAATAGTCCACAAAAAATGATGAAAAAAGGCGATTTTTGCCTCCGTCTTTTTTCTCGATATTTCCCTCAAATAAGGGTTGTTTTTCAAAAATTCACCATACATGGGCTCTGTTTGAAGCCTCTGTTAAGACCAACAGTTCAGTTTATATGTAACTCAAAATCAAGAAAAAAGTGCATTTTAAAATCATGGGCTATAGTCCACAAAAAATGATTAAAAAATACGATTTTTGCCTCCGTCTTTTTTCTCGATATTTCCCTCAAATAGGGGTTGTTTTTTACAAATTCATCATCTATGTGCTCAGTTTGAAGCCTCTGTTAAGATCAACAGCTCAGTTTATATGTAACTCAAAATCAAGAAAAAAGTGCATTTTAAAATCATGGGCTATAGTCCATAAAAAATGATGAAAAAAGGCGATTTTTGCCTCCGTCTTTTTTGTCGATATTTCCCTCAAATAAGGGTTGTTTTTCACAAATTCACCATACATGTGCTCAGTTTGAAGCCTCTGTTAAGATCAACAGCTCAGTTTATATGTAACTCAAAATCAAGAAAAAAGTGCATTTTAAAATCATGGGCTATAGTCCACAAAAAATGATGAAAAAAGGCGATTTTTGCCTCCGTCTTTTTTCTCGATATTTCCCTCAAATAAGGGTTGTTTTTCAAAAATTCACCATACATGGGCTCTGTTTGAAGCCTCTGTTAAGACCAACAGTTCAGTTTATATGTAACTCAAAATCAAGAAAAAAGTGCATTTTAAAATCATGGGCTATAGTCCACAAAAAATGATTAAAAAATACGATTTTTGCCTCCGTCTTTTTTCTCGATATTTCCCTCAAATAGGGGTTGTTTTTTACAAATTCATCATCTATGTGCTCAGTTTGAAGCCTCTGTTAAGATCAACAGCTCAGTTTATATGTAACTCAAAATCAAGAAAAAAGTGCATTTTAAAATCATGGGCTATAGTCCATAAAAAATGATGAAAAAAGGCGATTTTTGCCTCCGTCTTTTTTGTCGATATTTCCCTCAAATAAGGGTTGTTTTTCACAAATTCACCATACATGTGCTCAGTTTGAAGCCTCTGTTAAGATCAACAGCTCAGTTTATATGTAACTCAAAATCAAGAAAAAAGTGCATTTTAAAATCATGGGCTATAGTCCACAAAAAATGATGAAAAAAGGCGATTTTTGCCTCCGTCTTTTTTGTCGATATTTCCCTCAAATAGGGGTTGTTTTTTACAAATTCATCATCTATGTGCTCAGTTTGAAGCCTCTGTTAATATCAACAGCTCAGTTTATATGTAACTCAAAATCAAGAAAAAAGTGCATTTTAAAATCATGGGCTATAGTCCACAAAAAATGATGAAAAAAGGCGATTTTTGCCTCCGTCTTTTTTCTCGATATTTCCCTCAAATAAGGGTTGTTTTTCACAAATTCACCATACATGTGCTCAGTTTGAAGCCTCTGTTAAGATCAACAGCTCAGTTTATATGTAACTCAAAATCAAGAAAAAAGTGCATTTTAAAATCATGGGCTATAGTCCACAAAAAATGATGAAAAAAGGCGATTTTTGCCTCCGTCTTTTTTCTCGATATTTCCCTCAAATAAGGGTTGTTTTTCAAAAATTCACCATACATGGGCTCTGTTTGAAGCCTCTGTTAAGACCAACAGTTCAGTTTATATGTAACTCAAAATCAAGAAAAAAGTGCATTTTAAAATCATGGGCTATAGTCCACAAAAAATGATTAAAAAATACGATTTTTGCCTCCGTCTTTTTTCTCGATATTTCCCTCAAATAAGGGTTGTTTTTCAAAAATTCACCATACATGTGCTCTGTTTGAAGCCTCTGTTAAGATCAACAACTCACTTTGGATAAAACTTAGAATCAAGAAAAAAGTGCATTTTAAAATCATGGGCTATAGTCCACAAAAAATGATGAAAAAAGGCGATTTTTGCCTCCGTCTTTTTTCTCGATACTTCCCTCAAATAAGGGTTGTTTTTCACAAACTCACCATCTATGTGCTCAGTTTGGATAAAACTCAAAATCAAGAAAAAAGTGCATTTTAAAATCATGGGCTATAGTCCAAAAAAAATTATGAAAAAAGGCGATTTTTGCCTCCGTCTTTTTTCTCGATATTTCCCTCAAATAAGGGTTGTTTTTCAAAAATTCACCGTACATGTGCTCAGTTTGAGGCCTCTGTTAAGATCAACAGCTCAATTTATATGTAACTCAAAATCAAGAAAAAAGTCCATTTTAAAATCATGGGCTATAGTCCACAAAAAATTATGAAAAAAGGCGATTTTTGACTCCGTCTTTTTTATCGATATTTCCCTCAAATAAGACATGTTTTTCAAAAATTCATCATCTATGTGCTCTGTTTGAAGCCTCTGTTAAGATCAACAACTCAGTTTGGATAAAACTCAAAATCAAGAAAAAAGTGCATTTTAAAATCATGGGCTATAGTCCACAAAAAATGATGAAAAAATACGATTTTTGCCTCCGTATTTTTTCTCGATATTTCTCTCAAATAAGGGTCGTTTTTCCAAAATTCACCATACATGTGCTCAGTTTGAAGCCTCTATTAAAATAAGCAGCTCAGTTTGGACAAAACTCAAAATCAAGAAAAAAGTGCATTTTAAAATCATGGGCTATAGTCCACAAAAAATGATGAAAAAAGGCGATTTTTGCATCCGTCTTTTTTCTCGATATTTCCCTCAAATAAGGGTTGTTTTTCAAAAACTCACCATACATGTGCTCAGTTTGAAGCCTCTGTTAAGATCAACAACTCACTTTGGATAAAACTTAGAATCAAGAAAAAAGTGCATTTTAAAATCATGGGCTATAGTCCACAAAAAATGATGAAAAAAGGTGATTTTTGCCTCCGTCTTTTTTCTCGATATTTCCCTCAAATAAGGGTTGTTTTTCAAAAATTCACCATACATGTGCTCTGTTTGAAGCCTCTGTTAAGATCAACAGCTCAGTTTATATGTTACTCAAAATCAAGAAAAAAGTGCATTTTAAAATCACGGGCTATAGTCCACAAAAAATGATGAAAAAAGGCGATTTTTGCCTCCGTCTTTTTTCTCGATATTTCCCTCAAATAAGGGTTATTTTTCAAAAATTCACCATACATGTGCTCAGTTTGAAGCCTCTGTTAAGATCAACAACTCACTTTGGATAAAACTTAGAATCAAGAAAAAAGTGCATTTTAAAATCATGGGCTATAGTCCACAAAAAATGATGAAAAAAGGCGATTTTTGCCTCCGTCTTTTTTCTCGATACTTCTCTCAAATAAGGGTTGTTTTTCACAAACTCACCATCTATGTGCTCAGTTTGAAGCCTCTATTAAAATATGCAGCTCAGTTTGGATAAAACTCAAAATCAAGAAAAAAGTGCATTTTAAAATCATGGGCTATAGTCCACAAAATATGATGAAAAAAGGCGATTTTTGCCTCCGTCTTTTTTCTCGATATTTCCCTCAAATAAGTGTTGTTTTTTACAAATTCATCATCTATGTGCTCAGTTTGAGGCCTCTGTTAAGATCAACAGCTCAATTTATATGTAACTCAAAATCAGGAAAAAAGTCCATTTTAAAATCATGGGCTATAGTCCACAAAAAATTATGAAAAAAGGCGATTTTTGACTCCGTCTTTTTTCTCGATATTTCCCTCAAATAAGGCATGTTTTTCACAAATTCATCATCTATGTGCTCTGTTTGAAGCCTCTGTTAAGATCAACAACTCAGTTTGGATAAAACTCAAAATCAAGAAAAAAGTGCATTTTAAAAACATTTGCTATAGTCCACGAAAAATTATGAAAAAAGGCGATTTTTGCCTCCGTCTTTTTTCCCGATATTTCCCTCAAATAAGGGTCATTTTTCAAAAATTCACCATACATGTGCTCAGTTTGAGGCCTCTGTTAAGATCAATAGCTCAGTTTATATGTAACTCAAAATCAAGAAAAAAGTGCATTTTAAAAGTCCACAAAAAATTATGAAAAAAGGCGATTTTTGACTCCGTCTTTTTTGTCGATATTTCCCTCAAATAAGGCATGTTTTTCACAAATTCATCATCTATGTGCTCTGTTTGAAGCCTCTGTTAAGATCAACAACTCAGTTTATATGTAACTCAAAATCAAGAAAAAAGTGCGTTTTAAAATCATGGGCTATAGTCCACAAAAAATTATGAAAAAAGGCGATTTTTGCCTCCCTTTTTTGTCGATATTTCCCACAAATAAGGGTTGTTTTTCAAAAATTCACCATACATGTGCTCAGTTTGAAGCCTCTGTTAAGATCAACAGCTCAGTTTATATGTAACTCAAAATCAAGAAAAAAGTGCATTTTAAAATCATGGGCTATAGTCCACAAAAAATTATGAAAAAAGGCGATTTTTGACTCCGTCTTTTTTGTCGATATTTCCCTCAAATAAGGCATGTTTTTCACAAATTCATCATCTATGTGCTCTGTTTGAAGCCTCTGTTAAGATCAACAACTCAGTTTGGATAAAACTCAAAATCAAGAAAAAAGTGCATTTTAAAAACATGGGCTATAGTCCAAAAAAAATGATGAAAAAAGGCGATTTTTGCCTCCGTCTTTTTTGTCGATATTTCCCTCAAATAAGGGTTGTTTTTCAAAAATTCACCATACATGTGCTAAGTTTGAAGCCTCTGTTAAGATCAACAGCTCAGTTTATATGTAACTCAAAATCAAGAAAAAAGTGCATTTTAAAATAATGGGCTATAGTCCACAAAAAATTATGAAAGAAGGCGATTTTTGCCTCCGTCTTTTTTCCCGATATTTCCCTCAAATAAGGGTCATTTTTCAAAAATTCACCATACATGTGCTCAGTTTGAGGCCTCTGTTAAGATCAATAGCTCAGTTTATATGTAACTCAAAATCAAGAAAAAAGTGCATTTTAAAATCATGGGCTATAGTCCACAAAAAATTATGAAAAAAGGCGATTTTTGACTCCGTCTTTTTTGTCGATATTTCCCTCAAATAAGGCATGTTTTTCACAAATTCATCGTCTATGTGCTCTGTTTGAAGCCTCTGTTAAGATCAACAACTCAGTTTGGATAAAACTCAAAATCAAGAAAAAAGTGCATTTTAAAAACATGGGCTATAGTCCACAAAAAATTATGAAAAAAGGCGATTTTTGCCTCCCTTTTTTGTCGATATTTCCCACAAATAAGGGTTGTTTTTCAAAAATTCACCATACATGTGCTCAGTTTGAAGCCTCTGTTAAGATCAACAGCTCAGTTTATATGTAACTCAAAATCAAGAAAAAAGTGCATTTTAAAATCATGGGCTATAGTCCACAAAAAATTATGAAAAAAGGCGATTTTTGACTCCGTCTTTTTTGTCGATATTTCCCTCAAATAAGGCATGTTTTTCACAAATTCATCATCCATGTGCTCTGTTTGAAGCCTCTGTTAAGATCAACAACTCAGTTTATATGTAACTCAAAATCAAGAAAAAAGTGCGTTTTAAAATCATGGGCTATAGTCCACAAAAAATTATGAAAAAAGGCGATTTTTGCCTCCCTTTTTTGTCGATATTTCCCACAAATAAGGGTTGTTTTTCAAAAATTCACCATACATGTGCTCAGTTTGAAGCCTCTGTTAAGATCAACAGCTCAGTTTATATGTAACTCAAAATCAAGAAAAAAGTGCATTTTAAAATCATGGGCTATAGTCCACAAAAAATTATGAAAAAAGGCGATTTTTGACTCCGTCTTTTTTGTCGATATTTCCCTCAAATAAGGCATGTTTTTCACAAATTCATCATCTATGTGCTCTGTTTGAAGCCTCTGTTAAGATCAACAACTCAGTTTGGATAAAACTCAAAATCAAGAAAAAAGTGCATTTTAAAAACATGGGCTATAGTCCACAAAAAATTATGAAAAAAGGCGATTTTTGCCTCCGTCTTTTTTCCCGATATTTCCCTCAAATAAGGGTCATTTTTCAAAAATTCACCATACATGTGCTCAGTTTGAGGCCTCTGTTAAGATCAATAGCTCAGTTTATATGTAACTCAAAATCAAGAAAAAAGTGCATTTTAAATCATGGGCTATAGTCCACAAAAAATGATGAAAAAAGGCGATTTTTGCCTCCGTCTTTTTTCCCGATATTTCCCTCAAATAAGGGTCATTTTTCAAAAATTCACCATACATGTGCTCAGTTTGAGGCCTCTGTTAAGATCAATAGCTCAGTTTATATGTAACTCAAAATCAAGAAAAAAGTGCATTTTAAAATAATGGGCTATAGTCCACAAAAAATTATGAAAAAAGGTGATTTTTGACTCCGTCTTTTTTATCGATATTTCCCTCAAATAAGACATGTTTTTCAAAAATTCATCATCTATGTGCTCTGTTTGAAGCCTCTGTTAAGATCAACAACTCAGTTTGGATAAAACTCAAAATCAAGAAAAAAGTGCATTTTAAAATCATGGGCTATAGTCCACAAAAAATGATGAAAAAAGGCGATTTTTGCATCCGTCTTTTTTCTCGATATTTCCCTCAAATAAGGGTTGTTTTTCAAAAACTCACCATACATGTGCTCAGTTTGAAGCCTCTGTTAAGATCAACAACTCACTTTGGATAAAACTTAGAATCAAGAAAAAAGTGCATTTTAAAATCATGGGCTATAGTCCACAAAAAATGATGAAAAAAGGTGATTTTTGCCTCCGTCTTTTTTCTCGATATTTCCCTCAAATAAGGGTTGTTTTTCAAAAATTCACCATACATGTGCTCTGTTTGAAGCCTCTGTTAAGATCAACAGCTCAGTTTATATGTTACTCAAAATCAAGAAAAAAGTGCATTTTAAAATCACGGGCTATAGTCCACAAAAAATGATGAAAAAAGGCGATTTTTGCCTCCGTCTTTTTTCTCGATATTTCCCTCAAATAAGGGTTATTTTTCAAAAATTCACCATACATGTGCTCAGTTTGAAGCCTCTGTTAAGATCAACAACTCACTTTGGATAAAACTTAGAATCAAGAAAAAAGTGCATTTTAAAATCATGGGCTATAGTCCACAAAAAATGATGAAAAAAGGTGATTTTTGCCTCCGTCTTTTTTCTCGATATTTCCCTCAAATAAGGGTTATTTTTCAAAAATTCACCATACATGTGCTCAGTTTGAAGCCTCTATTAAAATAAGCAGCTCAGTTTGGACAAAACTCAAAATCAAGAAAAAAGTGCATTTTAAAATCATGGGCTATAGTCCACAAAAAATGATGAAAAAAGGCGATTTTTGCATCCGTCTTTTTTCTCGATATTTCCCTCAAATAAGGGTTGTTTTTCAAAAACTCACCATACGTGTGCTCAGTTTGAAGCCTCTGTTAAGATCAACAACTCACTTTGGATAAAACTTAGAATCAAGAAAAAAGTGCATTTTAAAATCATGGGCTATAGTCCACAAAAAATGATGAAAAAAGGTGATTTTTGCCTCCGTCTTTTTTCTCGATATTTCCCTCAAATAAGGGTTGTTTTTCAAAAATTCACCATACATGTGCTCTGTTTGAAGCCTCTGTTAAGATCAACAGCTCAGTTTATATGTTACTCAAAATCAAGAAAAAAGTGCATTTTAAAATCACGGGCTATAGTCCACAAAAAATGATGAAAAAAGGCGATTTTTGCCTCCGTCTTTTTTCTCGATATTTCCCTCAAATAAGGGTTATTTTTCAAAAATTCACCATACATGTGCTCAGTTTGAAGCCTCTGTTAAGATCAACAACTCACTTTGGATAAAACTTAGAATCAAGAAAAAAGTGCATTTTAAAATCATGGGCTATAGTCCACAAAAAATGATGAAAAAAGGTGATTTTTGCCTCCGTCTTTTTTCTCGATATTTCCCTCAAATAAGGGTTATTTTTCAAAAATTCACCATACATGTGCTCAGTTTGAAGCCTCTATTAAAATAAGCAGCTCAGTTTGGACAAAACTCAAAATCAAGAAAAAAGTGCATTTTAAAATCATGGGCTATAGTCCACAAAAAATGATGAAAAAAGGCGATTTTTGCATCCGTCTTTTTTCTCGATATTTCCCTCAAATAAGGGTTGTTTTTCAAAAACTCACCATACATGTGCTCAGTTTGAAGCCTCTGTTAAGATCAACAACTCACTTTGGATAAAACTTAGAATCAAGAAAAAAGTGCATTTTAAAATCATGGGCTATAGTCCACAAAAAATGATGAAAAAAGGTGATTTTTGCCTCCGTCTTTTTTCTCGATATTTCCCTCAAATAAGGGTTGTTTTTCAAAAATTCACCATACATGTGCTCTGTTTGAAGCCTCTGTTAAGATCAACAGCTCAGTTTATATGTTACTCAAAATCAAGAAAAAAGTGCATTTTAAAATCACAAAACACAAAAAATGATGAAAAAAGGCGATTTTTGCCTCCGTCTTTTTTCTCGATATTTCCCTCAAATAAGGGTTATTTTTCAAAAATTCACCATACATGTGCTCAGTTTGAAGCCTCTGTTAAGATCAACAACTCACTTTGGATAAAACTTAGAATCAAGAAAAAAGTGCATTTTAAAATCATGGGCTATAGTCCACAAAAAATGATGAAAAAAGGTGATTTTTGCCTCCGTCTTTTTTCTCGATATTTCCCTCAAATAAGGGTTATTTTTCAAAAATTCACCATACATGTGCTCAGTTTGAAGCCTCTGTTAAGATCAACAACTCACTTTGGATAAAACTTAGAATCAAGAAAAAAGTGCATTTTAAAATCATGGGCTATAGTCCACAAAAAATGATGAAAAAAGGCGATTTTTGCATCCGTCTTTTTTCTCGATATTTCCCTCAAATAAGGGTTGTTTTTCAAAAACTCACCATACATGTGCTCAGTTTGAAGCCTCTGTTAAGATCAACAACTCACTTTGGATAAAACTTAGAATCAAGAAAAAAGTGCATTTTAAAATCATGGGCTATAGTCCACAAAAAATGATGAAAAAAGGTGATTTTTGCCTCCGTCTTTTTTCTCGATATTTCCCTCAAATAAGGGTTGTTTTTCAAAAATTCACCATACATGTGCTCTGTTTGAAGCCTCTGTTAAGATCAACAGCTCAGTTTATATGTTACTCAAAATCAAGAAAAAAGTGCATTTTAAAATCACGGGCTATAGTCCACAAAAAATGATGAAAAAAGGCGATTTTTGCCTCCGTCTTTTTTCTCGATATTTCCCTCAAATAAGGGTTATTTTTCAAAAATTCACCATACATGTGCTCAGTTTGAAGCCTCTGTTAAGATCAACAACTCACTTTGGATAAAACTTAGAATCAAGAAAAAAGTGCATTTTAAAATCATGGGCTATAGTCCACAAAAAATGATGAAAAAAGGTGATTTTTGCCTCCGTCTTTTTTCTCGATATTTCCCTCAAATAAGGGTTATTTTTCAAAAATTCACCATACATGTGCTCAGTTTGAAGCCTCTGTTAAGATCAACAACTCACTTTGGATAAAACTTAGAATCAAGAAAAAAGTGCATTTTAAAATCATGGGCTATAGTCCACAAAAAATGATGAAAAAAGGCGATTTTTGCCTCCGTCTTTTTTCTCGATACTTCTCTCAAATAAGGGTTGTTTTTCACAAACTCACCATCTATGTGCTCAGTTTGAAGCCTCTATTAAAATATGCAGCTCAGTTTGGATAAAACTCAAAATCAAGAAAAAAGTGCATTTTAAAATCATGGGCTATAGTCCACAAAATATGATGAAAAAAGGCGATTTTTGCCTCCGTCTTTCTTCTCGATATTTCCCTCAAATAAGTGTTGTTTTTTACAAATTCATCATCTATGTGCTCAGTTTGAAGCCTCTGTTAAGATCAACAGCTCAGTTTATATGTAACTCAAAATCAAGAAAAAAGTGCATTTTAAAATCATGGGCTATAGTCCACAAAAAATTATGAAAAAAGGCGATTTTTGCCTCCGTCTTTTTTCTCGATATTTCCCTCAAATAAGGGTTGTTTTTCAAAAATTCACCATACATGTGCTCAGTTTGAGGCCTCTGTTAAGATCAACAGCTCAATTTATATGTAACTCAAAATCAAGAAAAAAGTCCATTTTAAAATCATGGGCTATAGTCCACAAAAAATTATGAAAAAAGGCGATTTTTGACTCCGTCTTTTTTGTCGATATTTCCCTCAAATAAGGCATGTTTTTCACAAATTCATCATCTATGTGCTCTGTTTGAAGCCTCTGTTAAGATCAACAACTCAGTTTGGATAAAACTCAAAATCAAGAAAAAAGTGCATTTTAAAAACATGGGCTATAGTCCACAAAAAATTATGAAAAAAGGCGATTTTTGCCTCCGTCTTTTTTCCCGATATTTCCCTCAAATAAGGGTCATTTTTCAAAAATTCACCATACATGTGCTCAGTTTGAGGCCTCTGTTAAGATCAATAGCTCAGTTTATATGTAACTCAAAATCAAGAAAAAAGTGCATTTTAAAAGTCCACAAAAAATTATGAAAAAAGGCGATTTTTGACTCCGTCTTTTTTGTCGATATTTCCCTCAAATAAGGCATGTTTTTCACAAATTCATCATCTATGTGCTCTGTTTGAAGCCTCTGTTAAGATCAACAACTCAGTTTATATGTAACTCAAAATCAAGAAAAAAGTGCGTTTTAAAATCATGGGCTATAGTCCACAAAAAATTATGAAAAAAGGCGATTTTTGCCTCCCTTTTTTGTCGATATTTCCCACAAATAAGGGTTGTTTTTCAAAAATTCACCATACATGTGCTCAGTTTGAAGCCTCTGTTAAGATCAACAGCTCAGTTTATATGTAACTCAAAATCAAGAAAAAAGTGCATTTTAAAATCATGGGCTATAGTCCACAAAAAATTATGAAAAAAGGCGATTTTTGACTCCGTCTTTTTTGTCGATATTTCCCTCAAATAAGGCATGTTTTTCACAAATTCATCATCTATGTGCTCTGTTTGAAGCCTCTGTTAAGATCAACAACTCAGTTTGGATAAAACTCAAAATCAAGAAAAAAGTGCATTTTAAAAACATGGGCTATAGTCCAAAAAAAATGATGAAAAAAGGCGATTTTTGCCTCCGTCTTTTTTGTCGATATTTCCCTCAAATAAGGGTTGTTTTTCAAAAATTCACCATACATGTGCTAAGTTTGAAGCCTCTGTTAAGATCAACAGCTCAGTTTATATGTAACTCAAAATCAAGAAAAAAGTGCATTTTAAAATAATGGGCTATAGTCCACAAAAAATTATGAAAAAAGGCGATTTTTGCCTCCGTCTTTTTTCCCGATATTTCCCTCAAATAAGGGTCATTTTTCAAAAATTCACCATACATGTGCTCAGTTTGAGGCCTCTGTTAAGATCAATAGCTCAGTTTATATGTAACTCAAAATCAAGAAAAAAGTGCATTTTAAAATAATGGGCTATAGTCCACAAAAAATTATGAAAAAAGGCGATTTTTGACTCCGTCTTTTTTGTCGATATTTCCCTCAAATAAGGCATGTTTTTCACAAATTCATCATCTATGTGCTCTGTTTGAAGCCTCTGTTAAGATCAACAACTCAGTTTGGATAAAACTCAAAATCAAGAAAAAAGTGCATTTTAAAAACATGGGCTATAGTCCACAAAAAATTATGAAAAAAGGCGATTTTTGACTCCGTCTTTTTTGTCGATATTTCCCTCAAATAAGGCATGTTTTTCACAAATTCATCATCTATGTGCTCTGTTTGAAGCCTCTGTTAAGATCAACAACTCAGTTTGGATAAAACTCAAAATCAAGAAAAAAGTGCATTTTAAATCATGGGCTATAGTCCACAAAAAATGATGAAAAAAGGCGATTTTTGCCTCCGTCTTTTTTCCCGATATTTCCCTCAAATAAGGGTCATTTTTCAAAAATTCACCATACATGTGCTCAGTTTGAGGCCTCTGTTAAGATCAATAGCTCAGTTTATATGTAACTCAAAATCAAGAAAAAAGTGCATTTTAAAATAATGGGCTATAGTCCACAAAAAATTATGAAAAAAGGCGATTTTTGACTCCGTCTTTTTTGTCGATATTTCCCTCAAATAAGGCATGCTTTTCACAAATTCATCATCTATGTGCTCTGTTTGAAGCCTCTGTTAAGATCAACAACTCAGTTTGGATAAAACTCAAAATCAAGAAAAAAGTGCATTTTAAAAACATGGGCTATAGTCCACAAAAAATTATGAAAAAAGGCGATTTTTGACTCCGTCTTTTTTGTCGATATTTCCCTCAAATAAGGCATGTTTTTCACAAATTCATCATCTATGTGCTCTGTTTGAAGCCTCTGTTAAGATCAACAACTCAGTTTGGATAAAACTCAAAATCAAGAAAAAAGTGCATTTTAAAAACATGGGCTATAGTCCACAAAAAATTATGAAAAAAGGCGATTTTTGCCTCCGTCTTTTTTCCCGATATTTCCCTCAAATAAGGGTCATTTTTCAAAATTCACCATACATGTGCTCAGTTTGAGGCCTCTGTTAAGATCAATAGCTCAGTTTATATGTAACTCAAAATCAAGAAAAAAGTGCATTTTAAATCATGGGCTATAGTCCACAAAAAATGATGAAAAAAGGCGATTTTTGCCTCCGTCTTTTTTCCCGATATTTCCCTCAAATAAGGGTCATTTTTCAAAAATTCACCATACATGTGCTCAGTTTGAGGCCTCTGTTAAGATCAATAGCTCAGTTTATATGTAACTCAAAATCAAGAAAAAAGTGCATTTTAAAATAATGGGCTATAGTCCACAAAAAATTATGAAAAAAGGCGATTTTTGACTCCGTCTTTTTTGTCGATATTTCCCTCAAATAAGGCATGCTTTTCACAAATTCATCATCTATGTGCTCTGTTTGAAGCCTCTGTTAAGATCAACAACTCAGTTTGGATAAAACTCAAAATCAAGAAAAAAGTGCATTTTAAAAACATGGGCTATAGTCCACAAAAAATTATGAAAAAAGGCGATTTTTGCCTCCGTCTTTTTTCCCGATATTTCCCTCAAATAAGGGTCATTTTTCAAAAATTCACCATACATGTGCTCAGTTTGAGGCCTCTGTTAAGATCAATAGCTCAGTTTATATGTAACTCAAAATCAAGAAAAAAGTGCGTTTTAAATCATGGGCTATAGTCCACAAAAAATTATGAAAAAAGGCGATTTTTGCCTCCCTTTTTTGTCGATATTTCCCACAAATAAGGGTTGTTTTTCAAAAATTCACCATACATGTGCTCAGTTTGAAGCCTCTGTTAAGATCAACAGCTAAGTTTATATGTAACTCAAAATCAAGAAAAAAGTGCATTTTAAAATCATGGGCTATAGTCCACAAAAAATTATGAAAAAAGGCGATTTTTGACTCCGTCTTTTTTGTCGATATTTCCCTCAAATAAGGCATGTTTTTCACAAATTCATCATCTATGTGCTCTGTTTGAAGCCTCTGTTAAGATCAACAACTCAGTTTGGATAAAACTCAAAATCAAGAAAAAAGTGCATTTTAAAAACATGGGCTATAGTCCACAAAAAATTATGAAAAAAGGCGATTTTTGCCTCCGTCTTTTTTCCCGATATTTCCCTCAAATAAGGGTCATTTTTCAAAAATTCACCATACATGTGCTCAGTTTGAGGCCTCTGTTAAGATCAATAGCTCAGTTTATATGTAACTCAAAATCAAGAAAAAAGTGCATTTTAAAAGTCCACAAAAAATTATGAAAAAAGGCGATTTTTGACTCCGTCTTTTTTGTCGATATTTCCCTCAAATAAGGCATGTTTTTCACAAATTCATCATCTATGTGCTCTGTTTGAAGCCTCTGTTAAGATCAACAACTCAGTTTATATGTAACTCAAAATCAAGAAAAAAGTGCGTTTTAAAATCATGGGCTATAGTCCACAAAAAATTATGAAAAAAGGCGATTTTTGCCTCCCTTTTTTGTCGATATTTCCCACAAATAAGGGTTGTTTTTCAAAAATTCACCATACATGTGCTCAGTTTGAAGCCTCTGTTAAGATCAACAGCTCAGTTTATATGTAACTCAAAATCAAGAAAAAAGTGCATTTTAAAATCATGGGCTATAGTCCACAAAAAATTATGAAAAAAGGCGATTTTTGACTCCGTCTTTTTTGTCGATATTTCCCTCAAATAAGGCATGTTTTTCACAAATTCATCATCTATGTGCTCTGTTTGAAGCCTCTGTTAAGATCAACAACTCAGTTTGGATAAAACTCAAAATCAAGAAAAAAGTGCATTTTAAAAACATGGGCTATAGTCCAAAAAAAATGATGAAAAAAGGCGATTTTTGCCTCCGTCTTTTTTGTCGATATTTCCCTCAAATAAGGGTTGTTTTTCAAAAATTCACCATACATGTGCTAAGTTTGAAGCCTCTGTTAAGATCAACAGCTCAGTTTATATGTAACTCAAAATCAAGAAAAAAGTGCATTTTAAAATCATGGGCTATAGTCCACAAAAAATGATGAAAAAAGGCGATTTTTGCCTCCGTCTTTTTTGTCGATATTTCCCTCAAATAAGGGTTGTTTTTCAAAAATTCACCATACATGTGCTCAGTTTGAGGCCTCTGTTAAGATCAATAGCTCAGTTTATATGAAAATCAAAATCAAGAAAAAAGTGCATTTTAAATCATGGGCTATAGTCCACAAAAAATGATGAAAAAAGGCGATTTTTGCCTCCCTTTTTTGTCGATATTTCCCACAAATAAGGGTTGTTTTTCAAAAATTCACCATACATGTGCTCAGTTTGAAGTCTCTGTTAAGATCAACAGCTCAGTTTATATGTAACTCAAAATCAAGAAAAAAGTGCATTTTAAAATCATGGGCAATAGTCCACAAAAAATTATGAAAAAAGGCGATTTTTGCCTCCGTCTTTTTTCCCGATATTTCCCTCAAATAAGGGTCATTTTTCAAAAATTCACCATACATGTGCTCAGTTTGAGGCCTCTGTTAAGATCAATAGCTCAGTTTATATGTAACTCAAAATCAAGAAAAAAGTGCATTTTAAAAGTCCACAAAAAATTATGAAAAAAGGCGATTTTTGACTCCGTCTTTTTTGTCGATATTTCCCTCAAATAAGGCATGTTTTTCACAAATTCATCATCTATGTGCTCTGTTTGAAGCCTCTGTTAAGATCAACAACTCAGTTTATATGTAACTCAAAATCAAGAAAAAAGTGCGTTTTAAAATCATGGGCTATAGTCCACAAAAAATGATGAAAAAAGGCGATTTTTGCCTCCCTTTTTTGTCGATATTTCCCACAAATAAGGGTTGTTTTTCAAAAATTCACCATACATGTGCTCAGTTTGAAGCCTCTGTTAAGATCAACAGCTCAGTTTATATGTAACTCAAAATCAAGAAAAAAGTGCATTTTAAAATCATGGGCTATAGTCCACAAAAAATTATGAAAAAAGGCGATTTTTGACTCCGTTTTTTTTGTCGATATTTCCCTCAAATAAGGCATGTTTTTCACAAATTCATCATCTATGTGCTCTGTTTGAAGCCTCTGTTAAGATCAACAACTCAGTTTGGATAAAACTCAAAATCAAGAAAAAAGTGCATTTTAAAAACATGGGCTATAGTCCACAAAAAATTATGAAAAAAGGCGATTTTTGCCTCCGTCTTTTTTCCCGATATTTCCCTCAAATAAGGGTCATTTTTCAAAAATTCACCATACATGTGCTCAGTTTGAGGCCTCTGTTAAGATCAATAGCTCAGTTTATATGTTACTCAAAATCAAGAAAAAAGTGCATTTTAAAAGTCCACAAAAAATTATGAAAAAAGGCGATTTTTGACTCCGTCTTTTTTGTCGATATTTCCCTCAAATAAGACATGTTTTTCACAAATTCATCATCTATGTGCTCTGTTTGAAGCCTCTGTTAAGATCAACAACTCAATTTGGATAAAACTCAAAATCAAGAAAAAAGTGCATTTTAAAATCATGGGCTATAGTCCACAAAAAATGATGAAAAAAGGCGATTTTTGGCTCCGTCTTTTTTCCCGATATTTCCCTCAAATAAGGGCTATTTTTCAAAAATTCACCATACATGTGCTCAGTTTGAAGCCTCTGTTAAGATCAACAGCTCAGTTTATATGTAACTCAAAATCAAGAAAAAAGTGCATTTTAAATCATGGGCTATAATCCACAAAAAATTATGAAAAAAGGCGATTTTTGCCTCCCTTTTTTGTCGATATTTCCCACAAATAAGGGTTGTTTTTCAAAAATTCACCATACATGTGCTCAGTTTGAAGCCTCTGTTAAGATCAACAGCTCAGTTTATATGTAACTCAAAATCAAGAAAAAAGTGCATTTTAAAATCATGGGCTATAGTCCACAAAAAATTATGAAAAAAGGCGATTTTTGCCTCCGTCTTTTTTCCCGATATTTCCCTCAAATAAGGGTCATTTTTCAAAAATTCACCATACATGTGCTCAGTTTGAGGCCTCTGTTAAGATCAATAGCTCAGTTTATATGTAACTCAAAATCAAGAAAAAAGTGCATTTTAAATCATGGGCTATAATCCACAAAAAATTATGAAAAAAGGCGATTTTTGACTCCGTCTTTTTTGTCGATATTTCCCTCAAATAAGACATGTTTTTCACAAATTCATCATCTATGTGCTCTGTTTGAAGCCTCTGTTAAGATCAACAACTCAATTTGGATAAAACTCAAAATCAAGAAAAAAGTGCTTTTTAAAATCATGGGCTATAGTCCACAAAAAATGATGAAAAAAGGCGATTTTTGCCTCCGTCTTTTTTGTCGATATTTCCCTCAAATAAGAGATGTTTTTCACAAATTCATCATCTATGTGCTCTGTTTGAAGCCTCTGTTAAGATCAACAACTCAATTTGGATAAAACTCAAAATCAAGAAAAAAGTGCTTTTTAAAATCATGGGCTATAGTCCACAAAAAATGATGAAAAAAGGCGATTTTTGCCTCCCTCTTTTGTCGATATTTCCCACAAATAAGGGTTGTTTTTCAAAAATTCACCATACATGTGCTCAGTTTGAGGCCTCTGTTAAGATCAATAGCTCAGTTTATATGAAAATCAAAATCAAGAAAAAAGTGCATTTTAAATCATGGGCTATAGTCCACAAAAAATGATGAAAAAAGGCGATTTTTGCCTCCCTTTTTTGTCGATATTTCCCACAAATAAGGGTTGTTTTTCAAAAATTCACCATACATGTGCTCTGTTTGAAGCCTCTGTTAAGATCAACAACTCAGTTTATATGTAACTCAAAATCAAGAAAAAAGTGCGTTTTAAAATCATGGGCTATAGTCCACAAAAAATGATGAAAAAGGCGATTTTTGCCTCCCTTTTTTGTCGATATTTCCCACAAATAAGGGTTGTTTTTCAAAAATTCACCATACATGTGCTCAGTTTGAAGCCTCTGTTAAGATCAACAGCTCAGTTTATATGTAACTCAAAATCAAGAAAAAAGTGCATTTTAAAATCATGGGCTATAGTCCACAAAAAATTATGAAAAAAGGCGATTTTTGACTCCGTTTTTTTTGTCGATATTTCCCTCAAATAAGGCATGTTTTTCACAAATTCATCATCTATGTGCTCTGTTTGAAGCCTCTGTTAAGATCAACAACTCAGTTTGGATAAAACTCAAAATCAAGAAAAAAGTGCATTTTAAAAACATGGGCTATAGTCCACAAAAAATTATGAAAAAAGGCGATTTTTGCCTCCGTCTTTTTTCCCGATATTTCCCTCAAATAAGGGTCATTTTTCAAAAATTCACCATACATGTGCTCAGTTTGAGGCCTCTGTTAAGATCAATAGCTCAGTTTATATGTTACTCAAAATCAAGAAAAAAGTGCATTTTAAAAGTCCACAAAAAATTATGAAAAAAGGCGATTTTTGACTCCGTCTTTTTTGTCGATATTTCCCTCAAATAAGACATGTTTTTCACAAATTCATCATCTATGTGCTCTGTTTGAAGCCTCTGTTAAGATCAACAACTCAGTTTGGATAAAACTCAAAATCAAGAAAAAAGTGCATTTTAAAAACATGGGCTATAGTCCACAAAAAATTATGAAAAAAGGCGATTTTTGCCTCCCTTTTTTGTCGATATTTCCCACAAATAAGGGTTGTTTTTCAAAAATTCACCATACATGTGCTCAGTTTGAAGCCTCTGTTAAGATCAACAGCTCAGTTTATATGTAACTCAAAATCAAGAAAAAAGTGCATTTTAAAATCATGGGCTATAATCCACAAAAAATTATGAAAAAAGGCGATTTTTGACTCCGTCTTTTTTGTCGATATTTCCCTCAAATAAGACATGTTTTTCACAAATTCATCATCTATGTGCTCTGTTTGAAGCCTCTGTTAAGATCAACAACTCAATTTGGATAAAACTCAAAATCAAGAAAAAAGTGCTTTTTAAAATCATGGGCTATAGTCCACAAAAAATGATGAAAAAAGGCGATTTTTGCCTCCGTCTTTTTTGTCGATATTTCCCTCAAATAAGAGATGTTTTTCACAAATTCATCATCTATGTGCTCTGTTTGAAGCCTCTGTTAAGATCAACAACTCAATTTGGATAAAACTCAAAATCAAGAAAAAAGTGCTTTTTAAAATCATGGGCTATAGTCCACAAAAAATGATGAAAAAAGGCGATTTTTGGCTCCGTCTTTTTTCCCGATATTTCCCTCAAATAAGGGCTATTTTTCAAAAATTCACCATACATGTGCTCAGTTTGAGGCCTCTGTTAAGATCAATAGCTCAGTTTATATGTAACTCAAAATCAAGAAAAAAGTGCATTTTAAATCATGGGCTATAATCCACAAAAAATTATGAAAAAAGGCGATTTTTGACTCCGTCTTTTTTCCCGATATTTCCCTCAAATAAGGGTCATTTTTCAAAAATTCACCATACATGTGCTCAGTTTGAGGCCTCTGTTAAGATCAATAGCTCAGTTTATATGTAACTCAAAATCAAGAAAAAAGTGCATTTTAAATCATGGGCTATAATCCACAAAAAATTATGAAAAAAGGCGATTTTTGACTCCGTCTTTTTTGTCGATATTTCCCTCAAATAAGACATGTTTTTCACAAATTCATCATCTATGTGCTCTGTTTGAAGCCTCTGTTAAGATCAACAACTCAATTTGGATAAAACTCAAAATCAAGAAAAAAGTGCTTTTTAAAATCATGGGCTATAGTCCACAAAAAATTATGAAAAAAGGCGATTTTTGCCTCCGTCTTTTTTCCCGATATTTCCCTCAAATAAGGGTCATTTTTCAAAAATTCACCATACATGTGCTCAGTTTGAGGCCTCTGTTAAGATCAATAGCTCAGTTTATATGTAACTCAAAATCAAGAAAAAAGTGCATTTTAAATCATGGGCTATAATCCACAAAAAATTATGAAAAAAGGCGATTTTTGACTCCGTCTTTTTTGTCGATATTTCCCTCAAATAAGACATGTTTTTCACAAATTCATCATCTATGTGCTCTGTTTGAAGCCTCTGTTAAGATCAACAACTCAATTTGGATAAAACTCAAAATCAAGAAAAAAGTGCTTTTTAAAATCATGGGCTATAGTCCACAAAAAATGATGAAAAAAGGCGATTTTTGCCTCCGTCTTTTTTGTCGATATTTCCCTCAAATAAGAGATGTTTTTCACAAATTCATCATCTATGTGCTCTGTTTGAAGCCTCTGTTAAGATCAACAACTCAATTTGGATAAAACTCAAAATCAAGAAAAAAGTGCTTTTTAAAATCATGGGCTATAGTCCACAAAAAATGATGAAAAAAGGCGATTTTTGGCTCCGTCTTTTTTCCCGATATTTCCCTCAAATAAGGGCTATTTTTCAAAAATTCACCATACATGTGCTCAGTTTGAGGCCTCTGTTAAGATCAATAGCTCAGTTTATATGTAACTCAAAATCAAGAAAAAAGTGCATTTTAAATCATGGGCTATAATCCACAAAAAATTATGAAAAAAGGCGATTTTTGACTCCGTCTTTTTTGTCGATATTTCCCTCAAATAAGACATGCTTTTCACAAATTCATCATCTATGTGCTCTGTTTGAAGCCTCTGTTAAGATCAACAACTCAGTTTGGATAAAACTCAAAATCAAGAAAAAAGTGCTTTTTAAAATCATGGGCTATAGTCCACAAAAAATGATGAAAAAAGGCGATTTTTGCCTCCGTCTTTTTTCTCGATATTTCCCTCAAATAAGAGATGTTTTTCACAAATTCATCATCTATGTGCTCTGTTTGAAGCCTCTGTTAAGATCAACAACTCAGTTTGGATAAAACTCAAAATCAAGAAAAAAGTGCTTTTTAAAATCATGGGCTATAGTCCACAAAAAATGATGAAAAAAGGCGATTTTTGCCTCCGTCTTTTTTCTCGATATTTCCCTCAAATAGGGGTTGTTTTTCAAAAATTCACCATACATGTGCTCGGTTTGAAGCCTCTGTTAAGATCAACAGATCAGTTTATATGTAACTCAAAATCAAGAAAAAAGTGCATTTTAAAATCATGGGCTATAGTCCACAAAAAATGATGAAAAAAGGCGATTTTTGCCTCCGTCTTTTTTCCCGACATTTCCCTCAAATAAGGGTTGTTTTTCAAAAATTCACCATACATGTGCTCGGTTTGAAGCCTCTGTTAAGATCAACAGCTCAGTTTATATGTAACTCAAAATCAAGAAAAAAGTGCATTTTAAAATCATGGGCTATAGTCCACAAAAAATTATGAAAAAAGGCGATTTTTGCCTCCGTCTTTTTTCTCGATATTTCCTTCAAATAAGGGTTATTTTTCAAAAATTCACCATACATGTACTCGGTTTGAAGCCTCTGTTAAGATCAACAGCTCAGATTATATGTAACTCAAAATCAAGAAAAAAGTGCATTTTAAAATCATGGGCTATAGTCCACAAAAAATGATGAAAAAAGGCGATTTTTGCCTCCGTCTTTTTTCCCGACATTTCCCTCAAATAAGGGTTGTTTTTCAAAAATTCACCATACATGTGCTCGGTTTGAAGCCTCTGTTTAGATCAACAGCTCAGTTTATATGTAACTCAAAATCAAGAAAAAAGTGCATTTTAAAATCATGGGCTATAGTCCACAAAAAATGATGAAAAAAGGCGATTTTTGCCTCCGTCTTTTTTCTCGATATTTCCCTCAAATAAGGGTTGTTTTCAAAAATTCACCATACATGTGCTCGGTTTGAAGCCTCTGTTTAGATCAACAGCTCAGTTTATATGTAACTCAAAATCAAGAAAAAAGTGCATTTTAAAATCATGGGCTATAGTCCACAAAAATGATGAAAAAAGTCAATTTTTGCTTCTATCTCTTTTCTCGATATTTCCCTCAAATAAGGGTTGTTTTTCAAAAATTCACCATACATGTGCTCAGTTTGAAGCCTCTGTTAAGATCAACAGCTCAGTTTATATGTAACTCAAAATCAAGAAGAAAGTGCATTTTAAAATCATGGGCTATAGTCCACAAAAAATGTTGAAAAAAGGCGATTTTTGCTCCGTCATTTTTCTCGATATTTCCCTCAAATAAGGGTTGTTTTTCAAAAATTCACCATACATGTGCTCGGTTTGGAGCCTCTGTTAAGATCAACAGCTCAGTTTATATGTTACTCAAAATCAAGAAAAAAATGCATTTTAAAATCATGGGCTATAGTCCACAAAAAATGATGAAAAAAGGCGATTTTTGCCTCCGTCTTTTTTCTCGATATTTCCCTCAAATAAGGGTTGTTTTTCAAAAATTCACCATACATGTGCTCGGTTTGAAGCCTCTGTTAAGATCAACAGATCAGTTTATATGTAACTCAAAATCAAGAAAAAAGTGCATTTTAAAATCATGGGATATAGTCCATAAAAAATGATGAAAAAAGGCGACTTTTGCCTCCGTCTTTTTTCTCGATATTTCCCTCAAATAAGGGTTGTTTTTCAAAAATTCACCACACATGTGCTCAGTTTGAAGCCTCTGTTAAGATCAACAGATCAGTTTTTATGTAACTCAAAATCAAGAAAAAAGTGCATTTTAAAATCATGGGCTATAGTCCACAAAAAATGATGAAAAAAGGCGATTTTTGCCTCCGTCTTTTTTCTCGATATTTCCCTCAAATAAGGGTTGTTTTTCAAAAATTCACCATACATGTGCTCGGTTTGGAGCCTCTGTTAAGATCAACAGATCAGTTTATATGTAACTCAAAATCAAGAAAAAAGTGCATTTTAAAATCATGGGCTATAGTCCACAAAAAATGATGAAAAAAGCGATTTTTGCCTCCGTCTTTTTTCTCGATATTTCCCTCAAATAAGGGTTGTTTTTCAAAAATTCACCATACATGTGCTCGGTTTGAAGCCTCTGTTAAGATCAACAGCTCAGTTTATATGTAACTCAAAATCAAGAAGAAAGTGCATTTTAAAATCATGGGCTATAGTCCACAAAAAATGATGAAAAAAGGCGATTTTTGCCTCCGTCTTATTTCTCGATATTTCCCTCAAATAAGGGTTGTTTTTCATAAATTCACCATCTATGTGATCAGTTTGAAGCCTCTGTTAAGATCAACAGCTCAGTTTATATGTAACTCAAAATCAAGAAAAAAGTGCATTTTAAAATCATGGGCTATAGTCCACAAAAAAAGATGAAAAAAGGCGATTTCTCGATATTTCCCTCAAATAAGGGTTGTTTTTCAAAAATTCACCATACATGTGCTCGGTTTGAAGCCTCTGTTAAGATCAAGAGCTCAGTTTATATGTAACTCAAAATCAAGAAAAAAGTGCATTTTAAAATCATGGGCTATAGACCACAAAAAATGATGAAAAAAAGCGATTTTTGCCTCCGTCTTTTTTCTCGATATTTCCCTCAAATAAGGGTTGTTTTTCAAAAATTCACCATACATGTGCTCGGTTTGAAGCCTCTGTTAAGATCAACAGATCAGTTTATATGTAACTCAAAATCAAGAAGAAAGTGCATTTTAAAATCATGGACTATAGTCCACAAAAAATGATGAAAAAAGGCGATTTTTGCCTCCATCTTTTTTCTCGATATTTCCCTCAAATAAGGGTTGTTTTTCAAAAATTCACCATACATGTGCTCGGTTTGAAGCCTCTGTTAAGATCAACAGCTCAGTTTATATGTAACTCAAAATCAAGAAGAAAGTGCATTTTAAATCATGGGCTATAGTCCACAAAAAATGATGAAAAAAGGCGATTTTTGCCTCCGTCTTTTTTCTCGATATTTCCCTCAAATAAGGGTTGTTTTTCAAAAATTCACCATACATGTGCTCGGTTTGAAGCCTCTGTTAAGATCAACAGCTCAGTTTATATGTAACTCGAAATCAAGAAAAAAGTGCATTTTAAAATCATGGGCTATAGTCCACAAAAAATGATGAAAAAAGGCGATTTTTGCCTCCGTCTTTTTTCTCGATATTTTCCTCAAATAAGGGTTGCTTTTCACAAATTCATCATCTATGTGCTCAGTTTGAAGTCTCTGTTAAGATCAACAGCTCAGTTTATATGTAACTCAAATTCAAGAAAAAAGTGCATTTTAAAATCATGGGCTATAGTCCGCAAAAAATGATGAAAAAAGGCGATTTTTGCCTCCGTCTTTTTTCTCGATATTTTCCTCAAATAAGGGTTGTTTTTCATAAATTCATCATCTATGTGCTCTGTTTGAAGCCTCTGTTAAGATCAATAACTCAGTTTGGATAAAACTCAAAATCAAGAAAAAAGTGCATTTTAAAATCATGGGCTATAGTCCACAAAAAATTATGAAAAAAGGCGATTTTTGCCTCCGTCTTTTTTCTCGATATTTCCCTCAAATAAGGGTTGTTTTTCAAAAATTCACCATACATGTGCTCGGTTTGAAGCCTCTGTTAAGATCAATAACTCAGTTTATATGTAACTCAAATTCAAGAAAAAAGTGCATTTTAAAAACATGGGCTATAGTCACAAAAAATGTTGAAAAAAGTCGATTTTTGCTTTTATCTCTTTTCTCGATATTTCCCTCAAATAAGGGTTGTTTTTCAAAAATTCACCACACATGTGCTCAGTTTGAAGCCTCTGTTAAGATCAACAGCTCAGTTTATATGTAACTCAAAATCAAGAAAAAAGTTCATTTTAAAAACATGGGCTATAGTCACAAAAAATGTTGAAAAAAGTCGATTTTTGCTTCTATCTCTTTTCTCGATATTTCCCTCAAAAAAGGGTTGTTTTTCACAAATTCACTATACATGTGCTCAGTTTGAAGCCTCTGTTAAGATCAACAGCTCAGTTTATATGTAACTCAAAATCAAGAAAAAAGTGCATTTTAAAATCATGGGCTATAGTCCACAAAAAATGATGAAAAAAGGCGATTTTTGCCTCCGTCTTTTTTCTCGATATTTCCCTCAAATAAGGGTTGCTTTTCACAAATTCATCATCTATGTGCTCTGTTTGAAGCCTCTGTTAAGATCAATAACTCAGTTTGGATAAAACTCAAAATCAATAAAAAAGTGCATTTTAAAATCATGGGCTATAGTCCGCAAAAAATGATGAAAAAAGGCGATTTTTGCCTCCGACTTTTTTCTCGATATTTCCCTCAAATAAGGGTTGTTTTTCATAAATTCACCATCTATGTGATCAGTTTGAAGCCTCTGTTAAGATCAACAGCTCAGTTTATATCTAACTCAAAATCAAGAAAAAAGTTCATTTTAAAATCATGGGTTATAGTCCGCAAAAAATTATGAAAAAAGGCGATTTTTGCCTCCGTCTTTTTTCTCGATATTTCCCTCAAATAAGGGTTGTTTTTCAAAAATTCACCATACATGTGCTCGGTTTGAAGCCTCTGTTAAGATCAATAACTCAGTTTATATGTAACTCAAATTCAAGAAAAAAGTGCATTTTAAAAACATGGGCTATAGTCACAAAAAATGTTGAAAAAAGTCGATTTTTGCTTTTATCTCTTTTCTCGATATTTCCCTCAAATAAGGGTTGTTTTTCAAAAATTCGCCACACATGTGCTCAGTTTGAAGCCTCTGTTAAGATCAACAGCTCAGTTTATATGTAACTCAAAATCAAGAAAAAAGTTCATTTTAAAAACATGGGCTATAGTCACAAAAAATGTTGAAAAAAGTCGATTTTTGCTTCTATCTCTTTTCTCGATATTTCCCTCAAAAAAGGGTTGTTTTTCACAAATTCACTATACATGTGCTCAGTTTGAAGCCTCTGTTAAGATCAACAGCTCAGTTTATATGTAACTCAAAATCAAGAAAAAAGTGCATTTTAAAATCATGGGCTATAGTCCACAAAAAATGATGAAAAAAGGCGATTTTTGCCTCCGTCTTTTTTCTCGATATTTCCCTCAAATAAGGGTTGCTTTTCACAAATTCATCATCTATGTGCTCTGTTTGAAGCCTCTGTTAAGATCAATAACTCAGTTTGGATAAAACTCAAAATCAATAAAAAAGTGCATTTTAAAATCATGGGCTATAGTCCGCAAAAAATGATGAAAAAAGGCGATTTTTGCCTCCGACTTTTTTCTCGATATTTCCCTCAAATAAGGGTTGCTTTTCACAAATTCATCATCTATGTGCTCTGTTTGAAGCCTCTGTTAAGATCAATAACTCAGTTTGGATAAAACTCAAAATCAATAAAAAAGTGCATTTTAAAATCATGGGTTATAGTCCGCAAAAAATGATGAAAAAAGGCGATTTTTGCCTCCGACTTTTTTCTCGATATTTCTCTCAAATAAGGGTTGTTTTTCAAAAATTCACCATACATGTGCTCGGTTTGAAGCCTCTGTTAAGATCAATAACTCAGTTTATATGTAACTCAAATTCAAGAAAAAAGTGCATTTTAAAAACATGGGCTATAGTCCGCAAAAAATGATGAAAAAAGGCGATTTTTGCCTCCGTCTTTTTTCTCGATATTTCCCTCAAATAAGGGTTGTTTTTCAAAAATTCACCATACATGTGCTCGGTTTGAAGCCTCTGTTAAGATCAATAACTCAGTTTGGATAAAACTCAAAATCAATAAAAAAGTGCATTTTAAAATCATGGGTTATAGTCCGCAAAAAATGATGAAAAAAGGCGATTTTTGCCTCCGACTTTTTTCTCGATATTTCCCTCAAATAAGGGTTGTTTTTCATAAATTCACCATCTATGTGATCAGTTTGAAGCCTCTGTTAAGATCAACAGCTCAGTTTATATGTAACTCAAAATCAAGAAAAAAGTTCATTTTAAAATCATGGGCTATAGTCCACAAAAAATGATGAAAAAAGGCGATTTTTGCCTCCGTCTTTTTTCTCGATATTTCCCTCAAATAAGGGTTGTTTTTAAAAAATTCACCATACATGTGCTCGGTTTGAAGCCTCTGTTAAGATCAATAACTCAGTTTATATGTAACTCAAATTCAAGAAAAAAGTGCATTTTAAAAACATGGGCTATAGTCACAAAAAATGTTGAAAAAAGTCGATTTTTGCTTCTATCTCTTTTCTCGATATTTCCCTCAAATAAGGGTTGTTTTTAAAAAATTCACCACACATGTGCTCAGTTTGAAGCCTCTGTTAAGATCAACAGCTCAGTTTATATGTAACTCAAAATCAAGAAAAAAGTTCATTTTAAAATCATGGGTTATAGTCCGCAAAAAATGATGAAAAAAGGCGATTTTTGCCTCCGACTTTTTTCTCGATATTTCTCTCAAATAAGGGTTGTTTTTCAAAAATTCACCATACATGTGCTCGGTTTGAAGCCTCTGTTAAGATCAATAACTCAGTTTATATGTAACTCAAATTCAAGAAAAAAGTGCATTTTAAAAACATGGGCTATAGTCCGCAAAAAATGATGAAAAAAGGCGATTTTTGCCTCCGTCTTTTTTCTCGATATTTCCCTCAAATAAGGGTTGTTTTTCAAAAATTCACCATACATGTGCTCGGTTTGAAGCCTCTGTTAAGATCAATAACTCAGTTTGGATAAAACTCAAAATCAATAAAAAAGTGCATTTTAAAAACATGGGCTATAGTCACAAAAAATGTTGAAAAAAGTCGATTTTTGCTTCTATCTCTTTTCTCGATATTTCCCTCAAATAAGGGTTGTTTTTAAAAAATTCACCACACATGTGCTCAGTTTGAAGCCTCTGTTAAGATCAACAGCTCAGTTTATATGTAACTCAAAATCAAGAAAAAAGTTCATTTTAAAATCATGGGTTATAGTCCGCAAAAAATGATGAAAAAAGGCGATTTTTGCCTCCGACTTTTTTCTCGATATTTCCCTCAAATAAGGGTTGTTTTTCATAAATTCACCATCTATGTGATCAGTTTGAAGCCTCTGTTAAGATCAACAGCTCAGTTTATATGTAACTCAAATTCAAGAAAAAAGTGCATTTTAAAAACATGGGCTATAGCCACAAAAAATGTTGAAAAAAGTCGATTTTTGCTTCTATCTCTTTTCTCGATATTTCCCTCAAAAAAGGGTTGTTTTTCACAAATTCACCATACATGTGCTCAGTTTGAAGCCTCTGTTAAGATCAACAGCTCAGTTTATATGTAACTCAAAATCAAGAAAAAAGTTCATTTTAAAAACATGGGCTATAGCCACAAAAAATGTTGAAAAAAGTCGATTTTTGCTTCTATCTCTTTTCTCGATATTTCCCTCAAAAAAGGGTTGTTTTTCACAAATTCACCATACATGTGCTCAGTTTGAAGCCTCTGTTAAGATCAACAGCTCAGTTTATATGTAACTCAAAATCAAGAAAAAAGTTCATTTTAAAATCATGGGTTATAGTCCGCAAAAAATGATGAAAAAAGGCGATTTTTGCCTCCGACTTTTTTCTCGATATTTCTCTCAAATAAGGGTTGTTTTTCAAAAATTCACCATACATGTGCTCGGTTTGAAGCCTCTGTTAAGATCAATAACTCAGTTTATATGTAACTCAAATTCAAGAAAAAAGTGCATTTTAAAAACATGGGCTATAGTCCGCAAAAAATGATGAAAAAAGGCGATTTTTGCCTCCGTCTTTTTTCTCGATATTTCCCTCAAATAAGGGTTGTTTTTCAAAAATTCACCATACATGTGCTCGGTTTGAAGCCTCTGTTAAGATCAATAACTCAGTTTGGATAAAACTCAAAATCAATAAAAAAGTGCATTTTAAAATCATGGGTTATAGTCCGCAAAAAATGATGAAAAAAGGCGATTTTTGCCTCCGACTTTTTTCTCGATATTTCCCTCAAATAAGGGTTGTTTTTCATAAATTCACCATCTATGTGATCAGTTTGAAGCCTCTGTTAAGATCAACAGCTCAGTTTATATGTAACTCAAAATCAAGAAAAAAGTTCATTTTAAAATCATGGGCTATAGTCCACAAAAAATGATGAAAAAAGGCGATTTTTGCCTCCGTCTTTTTTCTCGATATTTCCCTCAAATAAGGGTTGTTTTTAAAAAATTCACCATACATGTGCTCGGTTTGAAGCCTCTGTTAAGATCAATAACTCAGTTTATATGTAACTCAAATTCAAGAAAAAAGTGCATTTTAAAAACATGGGCTATAGCCACAAAAAATGTTGAAAAAAGTCGATTTTTGCTTCTATCTCTTTTCTCGATATTTCCCTCAAATAAGGGTTGTTTTTAAAAAATTCACCACACATGTGCTCAGTTTGAAGCCTCTGTTAAGATCAACAGCTCAGTTTATATGTAACTCAAAATCAAGAAAAAAGTTCATTTTAAAAACATGGGCTATAGCCACAAAAAATGTTGAAAAAAGTCGATTTTTGCTTCTATCTCTTTTCTCGATATTTCCCTCAAAAAAGGGTTGTTTTTCACAAATTCACCATACATGTGCTCAGTTTGAAGCCTCTGTTAAGATCAACAGCTCAGTTTATATGTAACTCAAAATCAAGAAAAAAGTTCATTTTAAAAACATGGGCTATAGTCCACAAAAAATGTTGAAAAAAGTCGATTTTTGCTTCTATCTCTTTTCTCGATATTTCCCTCAAAAAAGGGTTGTTTTCACAAATTCACCATACATGTGTTCGGTTTGAAGCCTCTGTTAAGATCAACAGCTCAGTTTATATGTAACTCAAAATCAAGAAAAAAGTTCATTTTAAAATCATGGGTTATAGTCCGCAAAAAATGATGAAAAAAGGCGATTTTTGCCTCCGACTTTTTTCTCGATATTTCTCTCAAATAAGGGTTGTTTTTCAAAAATTCACCATACATATGCTCGGTTTGAAGCCTCTGTTAAGATCAATAACTCAGTTTATATGTAACTCAAATTCAAGAAAAAAGTGCATTTTAAAAATATGGGCTATAGTCCGCAAAAAATGATGAAAAAAGGCGATTTTTGCCTCCGTCTTTTTTCTCGATATTTCCCTCAAATAAGGGTTGTTTTTCAAAAATTCACCATACATGTGCTCGGTTTGAAGCCTCTGTTAAGATCAATAACTCAGTTTGGATAAAACTCAAAATCAATAAAAAAGTGCATTTTAAAATCATGGGTTATAGTCCGCAAAAAATGATGAAAAAAGGCGATTTTTGCCTCCGACTTTTTTCTCGATATTTCCCTCAAATAAGGGTTGTTTTTAAAAAATTCACCACACATGTGCTCAGTTTGAAGCCTCTGTTAAGATCAACAGCTCAGTTTATATGTAACTCAAATTCAAGAAAAAAGTGCATTTTAAAATCATGGGCTATAGTCCGCAAAAAATGATGAAAAAAGGCGATTTTTGCCTCCGTCTTTTTTCTCGATATTTTTCTCAAATAAGGGTTGTTTTTCATAAATTCATCATCTATGTGCTCTGTTTGAAGCCTCTGTTAAGATCAATAACTCAGTTTGGATAAAACTCAAAATCAATAAAAAAGTGCATTTTAAAATCATGGGTTATAGTCCGCAAAAAATGATGAAAAAAGGCGATTTTTGCCTCCGACTTTTTTCTCGATATTTCCCTCAAATAAGGGTTGTTTTTCATAAATTCACCATCTATGTGATCAGTTTGAAGCCTCTGTTAAGATCAACAGCTCAGTTTATATGTAACTCAAAATCAAGAAAAAAGTTCATTTTAAAATCATGGGCTATAGTCCACAAAAAATGATGAAAAAAGGCGATTTTTGCCTCCGTCTTTTTTCTCGATATTTCCCTCAAATAAGGGTTGTTTTTCAAAAATTCACCATACATGTGCTCGGTTTGAAGCCTCTGTTAAGATCAATAACTCAGTTTATATGTAACTCAAATTCAAGAAAAAAGTGCATTTTAAAAACATGGGCTATAGTCACAAAAAATGTTGAAAAAAGTCGATTTTTGCTTCTATCTCTTTTCTCGATATTTCCCTCAAATAAGGGTTGTTTTTAAAAAATTCACCACACATGTGCTCAGTTTGAAGCCTCTGTTAAGATCAACAGCTCAGTTTATATGTAACTCAAAATCAAGAAAAAAGTTCATTTTAAAAACATGGGCTATAGCCACAAAAAATGTTGAAAAAAGTCGATTTTTGCTTCTATCTCTTTTCTCGATATTTCCCTCAAAAAAGGGTTGTTTTTCACAAATTCACCATACATGTGCTCAGTTTGAAGCCTCTGTTAAGATCAACAGCTCAGTTTATATGTAACTCAAAATCAAGAAAAAAGTTCATTTTAAAAACATGGGCTATAGCCACAAAAAATGTTGAAAAAAGTCGATTTTTGCTTCTATCTCTTTTCTCGATATTTCCCTCAAAAAAGGGTTGTTTTTCACAAATTCACCATACATGTGCTCAGTTTGAAGCCTCTGTTAAGATCAACAGCTCAGTTTATATGTAACTCAAAATCAAGAAAAAAGTTAATTTTAAAATCATGGGCTATAGTCCACAAAAAATGATGAAAAAAGGCGATTTTTGCCTCCGTCTTTTTTCTCGATATTTCCCTCAAATAAGGGTTGTTTTTCAAAAATTCACCACACATGTGCTCAGTTTGAAGCCTCTGTTAAGATCAACAGCTCAGTTTATATGTAACTCAAAATCAAGAAAAAAGTTCATTTTAAAAACATGGGCTATAGTCCACAAAAAATGTTGAAAAAAGTCGATTTTTGCTTCTATCTCTTTTCTCGATATTTCCCTCAAAAAAGGGTTGTTTTTCACAAATTCACCATACATGTGCTCAGTTTGAAGCCTCTGTTAAGATCAACAGCTCAGTTTATATGTAACTCAAAATCAAGAAAAAAGTTCATTTTAAAAACATGGGCTATAGTCCACAAAAAATGTTGAAAAAAGTCGATTTTTGCTTCTATCTCTTTTCTCGATATTTCCCTCAAAAAAGGGTTGTTTTTCACAAATTCACCATACATGTGTTCGGTTTGAAGCCTCTGTTAAGATCAACAGCTCAGTTTATATGTAACTCAAAATCAAGAAAAAAGTTCATTTTAAAAACATGGGCTATAGTCCACAAAAAATGTTGAAAAAAGTCGATTTTTGCTTCTATCTCTTTTCTCGATATTTCCCTCAAAAAAGGGTTGTTTTTCACAAATTCACCATACATGTGCTCAGTTTGAAGCCTCTGTTAAGATCAACAGCTCATTTTATATGTAACTCAAAATCAAGAAAAAAGTTCATTTTAAAAACATGGGCTATAGTCCACAAAAAATGTTGAAAAAAGTCGATTTTTGCTTCTATCTCTTTTCTCGATATTTCCCTCAAAAAAGGGTTGTTTTTCACAAATTCACCATACATGTGTTCGGTTTGAAGCCTCTGTTAAGATCAACAGCTCAGTTTATATGTAACTCAAATTCAAGAAAAAAGGGCATTTTAAAATCATGGGCTATAGTCCGCAAAAAATGATGAAAAAAGGCGATTTTTGCCTCCGTCTTTTTTCTCGATATTTCCCTCAAATAAGGGTTGTTTTTCAAAAATTCACCACACATGTGCTCAGTTTGAAGCCTCTGTTAAGATCAACAGCTCAGTTTATATGTAACTCAAAATCAAGAAAAAAGTTCATTTTAAAAACATGGGCTATAGTCCACAAAAAATGTTGAAAAAAGTCGATTTTTGCTTCTATCTCTTTTCTCGATATTTCCCTCAAAAAAGGGTTGTTTTTCACAAATTCACCATACATGTGCTCAGTTTGAAGCCTCTGTTAAGATCAACAGCTCAGTTTATATGTAACTCAAAATCAAGAAAAAAGTTCATTTTAAAAACATGGGCTATAGTCCACAAAAAATGTTGAAAAAAGTCGATTTTTGCTTCTATCTCTTTTCTCGATATTTCCCTCAAAAAAGGGTTGTTTTCACAAATTCACCATACATGTGTTCGGTTTGAAGCCTCTGTTAAGATCAACAGCTCAGTTTATATGTAACTCAAAATCAAGAAAAAAGTTCATTTTAAAAACATGGGCTATAGTCCACAAAAAATGTTGAAAAAAGTCGATTTTTGCTTCTATCTCTTTTCTCGATATTTCCCTCAAAAAAGGGTTGTTTTTCACAAATTCACCATACATGTGCTCAGTTTGAAGCCTCTGTTAAGATCAACAGCTCAGTTTATATGTAACTCAAAATCAAGAAAAAAGTTCATTTTAAAAACATGGGCTATAGTCCACAAAAAATGTTGAAAAAAGTCGATTTTTGCTTCTATCTTTTCTCGATATTTCCCTCAAAAAAGGGTTGTTTTTCACAAATTCACCATACATGTGTTCGGTTTGAAGCCTCTGTTAAGATCAACAGCTCAGTTTATATGTAACTCAAAATCAAGAAAAAAGTTCATTTTAAAAACATGGGCTATAGTCCACAAAAAATGTTGAAAAAAGTCGATTTTTGCTTCTATCTCTTTTCTCGATATTTCCCTCAAAAAAGGGTTGTTTTTCACAAATTCACCATACATGTGTTCGGTTTGAAGCCTCTGTTAAGATCAACAGCTCAGTTTATATGTAACTCAAATTCAAGAAAAAAGGGCATTTTAAAATCATGGGCTATAGTCCGCAAAAAATGATGAAAAAAGGCGATTTTTGCCTCCGTCTTTTTTCTCGATATTTCCCTCAAATAAGGGTTGTTTTTCAAAAATTCACCACACATGTGCTCAGTTTGAAGCCTCTGTTAAGATCAACAGCTCAGTTTATATGTAACTCAAAATCAAGAAAAAAGTTCATTTTAAAAACATGGGCTATAGTCCACAAAAAATGTTGAAAAAAGTCGATTTTTGCTTCTATCTCTTTTCTCGATATTTCCCTCAAAAAAAGGTTGTTTTTCACAAATTCACCATACATGTGCTCACTTTGAAGCCTCTGTTAAGATCAACAGCTCAGTTTATATGTAACTCAAATTCAAGAAAAAAGGGCATTTTAAAATCATGGGCTATAGTCCGCAAAAAATGATGAAAAAAGGCGATTTTTGCCTCCGTCTTTTTTCTCGATATTTCCCTCAAATAAGGGTTGTTTTTCAAAAATTCACCACACATGTGCTCAGTTTGAAGCCTCTGTTAAGATCAACAGCTCAGTTTATATGTAACTCAAAATCAAGAAAAAAGTTCATTTTAAAAACATGGGCTATAGTCCACAAAAAATGTTGAAAAAAGTCGATTTTTGCTTCTATCTCTTTTCTCGATATTTTCCTCAAAAAAGGGTTGTTTTTCACAAATTCACCATACATGTGTTCGGTTTGAAGCCTCTGTTAAGATCAACAGCTCAGTTTATATGTAACTCAAATTCAAGAAAAAAGGGCATTTTAAAATCATGGGCTATAGTCCGCAAAAAATGATGAAAAAAGGCGATTTTTGCCTCCGTCTTTTTTCTCGATATTTCCCTCAAATAAGGGTTGTTTTTCAAAAATTCACCACACATGTGCTCAGTTTGAAGCCTTTGTTAAGATCAACAGCTCAGTTTATATGTAACTCAAAATCAAGAAAAAAGTTCATTTTAAAATCATGGGTTATAGTCCGCAAAAAATGATGGAAAAAGGCGATTTTTGCCTCCGACTTTTTTCTCGATATTTCCCTCAAATAAGGGTTGTTTTTAACGAATTCATCATCTATGTGCTCTGTTTGAAGCCTCTGTTAAGATCAATAACTCAGTTTGGATAAAACTCAAAATCAATAAAAAAGTGCATTTTAAAATCATGGGCTATAGTCCACAAAAAATGATGAAAAAAGGCGATTTTTGCTTTTGTCTTTTTTCTCGATATTTCCCTCAAATAAGGGTTGTTTTTCAAAAATTCGCCATACATGTGCTCGGTTTGGAGCCTCTGTTAAGATCAACAGATCAGTTTATATGTAACTCAAAATCAAGAAAAAAGTTCATTTTAAAATCATGGGCTATAGTCCACAAAAAATGATGAAAAAAGGCGATTTCTCGATATTTCCCTCAAATAAGGGTTGTTTTTCAAAAATTCACCATACATGTGTTCGGTTTGAAGCATCTGTTAAGATCAACAGCTCAGTTTATATGTAACTCAAATTCAAGAAAAAAGGGCATTTTAAAATCATGGGCTATAGTCCGCAAAAAATGATGAAAAAAGGCGATTTTTGCCTCCGTCTTTTTTCTCGATATTTCCCTCAAATAAGGGTTGTTTTTCATAAATTCATCATCTATGTGCTCTGTTTGAAGCCTCTGTTAAGATCAATAACTCAGTTTGGATAAAACTCAAAATCAATAAAAAAGTGCATTTTAAAATCATGGGTTATAGTCCGCAAAAAATGATGGAAAAAGGCGATTTTTGCCTCCGACTTTTTTCTCGATATTTCCCTCAAATAAGGGTTGTTTTTCATAAATTCACCATCTATGTGATCAGTTTTAAGCCTCTGTTAAGATCAACAGCTCAGTTTATATATAACTCAAAATCAAGAAAAAACTGCATTTTAAAATCATGGGCTATAGTCCACAAAAAAAGATGAAAAAAGGCGATTTCTTGATATTTCCCTCAAATAAGGGTTGTTTTTCAAAAATTCACCATACATGTGTTCGGTTTGAAGCCTCTGTTAAGATCAACAGCTCAGTTTATATGTAACTCAAATTCAATAAAAAAGTGCATTTTAAAATCATGGGTTATAGTCCGCAAAAAATGATGGAAAAAGGCGATTTTTGCCTCCGACTTTTTTCTCGATATTTCCCTCAAATAAGGGTTGTTTTTCACAAATTCATCATCTATGTGCTCTGTTTGAAGCCACTGTTAAGATCAACAACTCAGTTTGGACAAAACTCAAAATCAAGAAAAAAGTGCATTTTAAAATCGTGGGCCACAAAAAATGATGAAAAAAGGCGATTTTTGCCTCCGTCTTTTTTCTCGATATTTTCCTCAAATAAGGGTTGTTTTTCAAAAATTCACATACATGTGCTCTGTTTGAAGCCTCTGTTAAGATCAACAACTCAGTTTGGATAAAACTCAAAATAAAAAAAAAAGTGCATTCTAAAATCATGGGCTATAGTCCACAAAAAATGATGAAAAAAGGCGATTTTTGCCTCCGTCTTTTTTCTCGATATTTTCCTCAAATAAGGGTTGTTTTTCACAAATTCACCATCTATGTGCTCAGTTTGAAGCCTCTGTTAAGATCAACAACTCAGTTTGGACAAAACTCAAAATCAAAAAAAAAGTGCATTTTAAAATCGTGGGCCACAAAAAATGTTGAAAAAAGTCGATTTTTGCTTCTATCTCTTTTCTCGATATTTCCCTCAAATAAGGGTTGTTTTTTCACAAATTCATCATCTATGTGCTCTGTTTGAAGCCTCTGTTAAGATCAACAGCTCAGTTTATATGTAACTCAAAATCAAGAAAAAAGTGCATTTTAAAATCATGGGCTATAGTCCACAAAAAATGATGAAAAAAGGCGATTTTTGCCTCCGTCTTTTTCTCGATATTTCCCTCAAATAAGGGTTGTTTTTTCACAAATTCATCATCTATGTGCTCTGTTTGAAGCCTCTGTTAAGATCAACAGCTCAGTTTATATGTAACTCAAAATCAAGAAAAAAGTGCATTTTAAAATCATGGGCTATAGTCCACAAAAAATGATGAAAAAAGGCGATTTTTGCCTCCGTCTTTTTCTCGATATTTCCCTCAAATAAGGGTTGTTTTTTCACAAATTCATCATCTATGTGCTCTGTTTGAAGCCTCTGTTAAGATCAACAACTCAGTTTGGACAAAACTCAAAATCAAGAAAAAAGTGCATTTTAAAATCGTGGGCCACAAAAAATGTTGAAAAAAGTCGATTTTTGCTTCTATCTCTTTTCTCGATATTTCCCTCAAATAAGGGTTGTTTTTTCACAAATTCATCATCTATGTGCTCTGTTTGAAGCCTCTGTTAAGATCAACAGCTCAGTTTATATGTAACTCAAAATCAAGAAAAAAGTGCATTTTAAAATCATGGGCTATAGTCCACAAAAAATGATGAAAAAAGGCGATTTTTGCCTCCGTCTTTTTCTCGATATTTCCCTCAAATAAGGGTTGTTTTTTCACAAATTCATCATCTATGTGCTCTGTTTGAAGCCTCTGTTAAGATCAACAACTCAGTTTGGACAAAACTCAAAATCAAGAAAAAAGTGCATTTTAAAATCGTGGGCCACAAAAAATGTTGAAAAAAGTCGATTTTTGCTTCTATCTCTTTTCTCGATATTTCCCTCAAATAAGGGTTGTTTTTTCACAAATTCATCATCTATGTGCTCTGTTTGAAGCCTCTGTTAAGATCAACAGCTCAGTTTATATGTAACTCAAAATCAAGAAAAAAGTGCATTTTAAAATCATGGGCTATAGTCCACAAAAAATGATGAAAAAAGGCGATTTTTGCCTCCGTCTTTTTCTCGATATTTCCCTCAAATAAGGGTTGTTTTTTCACAAATTCATCATCTATGTGCTCTGTTTGAAGCCTCTGTTAAGATCAACAGCTCAGTTTATATGTAACTCAAAATCAAGAAAAAAGTGCATTTTAAAATCATGGGCTATAGTCCACAAAAAATGATGAAAAAAGGCGATTTTTGCCTCCGTCTTTTTCTCGATATTTCCCTCAAATAAGGGTTGTTTTTTCACAAATTCATCATCTATGTGCTCTGTTTGAAGCCTCTGTTAAGATCAACAGCTCAGTTTATATGTAACTCAAAATCAAGAAAAAAGTGCATTTTAAAATCATGGGCTATAGTCCACAAAAAATGATGAAAAAAGGCGATTTTTGCCTCCGTCTTTTTCTCGATATTTCCCTCAAATAAGGGTTGTTTTTTCACAAATTCATCATCTATGTGCTCTGTTTGAAGCCTCTGTTAAGATCAACAACTCAGTTTGGACAAAACTCAAAATCAAGAAAAAAGTGCATTTTAAAATCGTGGGCCACAAAAAATGTTGAAAAAAGTCGATTTTTGCTTCTATCTCTTTTCTCGATATTTCCCTCAAATAAGGGTTGTTTTTTCACAAATTCATCATCTATGTGCTCTGTTTGAAGCCTCTGTTAAGATCAACAGCTCAGTTTATATGTAACTCAAAATCAAGAAAAAAGTGCATTTTAAAATCATGGGCTATAGTCCACAAAAAATGATGAAAAAAGGCGATTTTTGCCTCCGTCTTTTTCTCGATATTTCCCTCAAATAAGGGTTGTTTTTTCACAAATTCATCATCTATGTGTTCTGTTTGAAGCCTCTGTTAAGATCAACAGCTCAGTTTATATGTAACTCAAAATCAAGAAAAAAGTGCATTTTAAAATCATGGGCTATAGTCCACAAAAAATGATGAAAAAAGGCGATTTTTGCCTCCGTCTTTTTCTCGATATTTCCCTCAAATAAGGGTTGTTTTTTCACAAATTCATCATCTATGTGCTCTGTTTGAAGCCTCTGTTAAGATCAACAGCTCAGTTTATATGTAACTCAAAATCAAGAAAAAAGTGCATTTTAAAATCATGGGCTATAGTCCACAAAAAATGATGAAAAAAGGCGATTTTTGCCTCCGTCTTTTTCTCGATATTTCCCTCAAATAAGGGTTGTTTTTTCACAAATTCATCATCTATGTGCTCTGTTTGAAGCCTCTGTTAAGATCAACAGCTCAGTTTATATGTAACTCAAAATCAAGAAAAAAGTGCATTTTAAAATCATGGGCTATAGTCCACAAAAAATGATGAAAAAAGGCGATTTTTGCCTCCGTCTTTTTCTCGATATTTCCCTCAAATAAGGGTTGTTTTTTCACAAATTCATCATCTATGTGCTCTGTTTGAAGCCTCTGTTAAGATCAACAACTCAGTTTGGACAAAACTCAAAATCAAGAAAAAAGTGCATTTTAAAATCGTGGGCCACAAAAAATGTTGAAAAAAGTCGATTTTTGCTTCTATCTCTTTTCTCGATATTTCCCTCAAAAAAGGGTTGTTTTTCACAAATTCACCATACATGTGCTCAGTTTGAAGCCTCTGTTAAGATCAACAGCTCAGTTTATATGTAACTCAAAATCAAGAAAAAAGTGCATTTTAAAATCATGGGCTATAGTCCACAAAAAATGATGAAAAAAGGCGATTTTTGCCTCCGTCTTTTTCTCGATATTTCCCTCAAATAAGGGTTGTTTTTTCACAAATTCATCATCTATGTGCTCTGTTTGAAGCCTCTGTTAAGATCAACAGCTCAGTTTATATGTAACTCAAAATAAAAAAAAAAGTGCATTTCAAAATCATGGGCTATAGTCCACAAAAAATGATGAAAAAAGGCGATTTTTGCCTCCGTCTTTTTCTCGATATTTCCCTCAAATAAGGGTTGTTTTTTCACAAATTCATCATCTATGTGCTCTGTTTGAAGCCTCTGTTAAGATCAACAACTCAGTTTGGACAAAACTCAAAATCAAGAAAAAAGTGCATTTTAAAATCGTGGGCCACAAAAAATGTTGAAAAAAGTCGATTTTTGCTTCTATCTCTTTTCTCGATATTTCCCTCAAATAAGGGTTGTTTTTTCACAAATTCATCATCTATGTGCTCTGTTTGAAGCCTCTGTTAAGATCAACAGCTCAGTTTATATGTAACTCAAAATCAAGAAAAAAGTGCATTTTAAAATCATGGGCTATAGTCCACAAAAAATGATGAAAAAAGGCGATTTTTGCCTCCGTCTTTTTCTCGATATTTCCCTCAAATAAGGGTTGTTTTTTCACAAATTCATCATCTATGTGCTCTGTTTGAAGCCTCTGTTAAGATCAACAACTCAGTTTGGACAAAACTCAAAATCAAGAAAAAAGTGCATTTTAAAATCGTGGGCCACAAAAAATGTTGAAAAAAGTCGATTTTTGCTTCTATCTCTTTTCTCGATATTTCCCTCAAATAAGGGTTGTTTTTTCACAAATTCATCATCTATGTGCTCTGTTTGAAGCCTCTGTTAAGATCAACAGCTCAGTTTATATGTAACTCAAAATCAAGAAAAAAGTGCATTTTAAAATCATGGGCTATAGTCCACAAAAAATGATGAAAAAAGGCGATTTTTGCCTCCGTCTTTTTCTCGATATTTCCCTCAAATAAGGGTTGTTTTTTCACAAATTCATCATCTATGTGCTCTGTTTGAAGCCTCTGTTAAGATCAACAACTCAGTTTGGACAAAACTCAAAATCAAGAAAAAAGTGCATTTTAAAATCGTGGGCCACAAAAAATGTTGAAAAAAGTCGATTTTTGCCTCCGTCTTTTTCTCGATATTTCCCTCAAATAAGGGTTGTTTTTTCACAAATTCATCATCTATGTGCTCTGTTTGAAGCCTCTGTTAAGATCAACAACTCAGTTTGGACAAAACTCAAAATCAAGAAAAAAGTGCATTTTAAAATCATGGGCTATAGTCCACAAAAAATGATGAAAAAAGGCGATTTTTGCCTCCGTCTTTTTCTCGATATTTCCCTCAAATAAGGGTTGTTTTTTCACAAATTCATCATCTATGTGCTCTGTTTGAAGCCTCTGTTAAGATCAACAGCTCAGTTTATATGTAACTCAAAATCAAAAAAAAAGTGCATTTTAAAATCATGGGATATAGTCCACAAAAAATGATGAAAAAAGGCGATTTTTGCCTCCGTCTTTTTCTCGATATTTCCCTCAAATAAGGGTTGTTTTTTCACAAATTCATCATCTATGTGCTCTGTTTGAAGCCTCTGTTAAGATCAACAACTCAGTTTGGACAAAACTCAAAATCAAGAAAAAAGTGCATTTTAAAATCGTGGGCCACAAAAAATGTTGAAAAATGGCGATTTTCGCCTCCGTCTTTTTCTCGATATTTCCCTCAAAAAAGGGTTGTTTTTCACAAATTCACCATACATGTGCTCAGTTTGAAGCCTCTGTTAAGATCAACAGCTCAGTTTATATGTAACTCAAAATCAAGAAAAAAGTGCATTTTAAAATCATGGGCTATAGTCCACAAAAAATGATGAAAAAAGGCGATTTTTGCCTCCGTCTTTTTCTCGATATTTCCCTCAAATAAGGGTTGTTTTTTCACAAATTCATCATCTATGTGCTCTGTTTGAAGCCTCTGTTAAGATCAACAGCTCAGTTTATATGTAACTCAAAATCAAGAAAAAAGTGCATTTTAAAATCATGGGCTATAGTCCACAAAAAATGATGAAAAAAGGCGATTTTTGCCTCCGTCTTTTTTCTCGATATTTCCCTCAAATAAGGGTTGTTTTTCACAAATTCACCATCTATGTGCTCAGTTTGAAGCCTCTGTTAAGATCAACAGCTCAGTTTGGATAAAACTCAAAATCAAGAAAAAAGTGCATTTTAAAATCATGGGCTATAGTCCACAAAAAATGATGAAAAAAGGCGATTTTTGCCTCCGTCTTTTTTCTCGATATTTCCCTCAAATAAGGGTTGTTTTTCACAAATTCACCATCTATGCGCTCAGTTTGAAGCCTCTGTTAAGATCAACAGCTCAGTTTATATGTAACTCAAAATCAAGAAAAAAGTGCATTTTAAAATCATGGGCTATAGTCCACAAAAAATGATGAAAAAAAGCGATTTTTGCCTCCGTCTTTTTTCTCGATATTTCCCTCAAATAAGGGTTGTTTTTCAAAAATTCACCATCTATGTGCTCAGTTTGAAGCCTCTGTTAAGATCAACAGCTCAGTTTGGATAAAACTCAAAATCAAGAAAAAAGTGCATTTTAAAATGATGGGCTAAGTCCACAAAAAATGATGAAAAAAGGCGATTTTTGCCTCCGTCTTTTTTCTCGATATTTCCCTCAAATAAGGGTTGTTTTTCACAAATTCACCATCTATGTGCTCAGTTTGAAGCCTCTGTTAAGATCAACAGCTCAGTTTGGATAAAACTCAAAATCAAGAAAAAAGTGCATTTTAAAATCATGGGCTATAGTCCACAAAAAATGATGAAAAAAGGCGATTTTTGCCTCCGTCTTTTTTCTCGATATTTTCCTCAAATAAGGGTTGTTTTTAAAAAATTCACATACATGTGCTCTGTTTGAAGCCTCTGTTAAGATCAACAGCTCAGTTTGGATAAAACTCAAAATCAAGAAAAAAGTGCATTTTAAAATCATGGGCTATAGTCCACAAAAAATGATGAAAAAAGGCGATTTTTGCCTCCGTCTTTTTTCTCGATATTTCCCTCAAATAAGGGTTGTTTTTCAAAAATTCACCATATATGTGCTCAGTTTGAAGCCTCTATTAAGATCAACAGCTCAGTTTATATGTAACTCAAAATCAAGAAAAAAGTGCATTTTAAAATCATGGGCTATAGTCCACAGAAAATTATGAAAAAAGGCGATTTTTGCCTCCGTCTTTTTTCTCGATATTTCCCTCAAATAAGGGTTGTTTTTCACAAATTCATCATCTATGTGCTCAGTTTGAAGCCACTGTTAAGATCAACAGCTCAGTTTGGGTAAAACCCAAAATCAAGAAAAAAGTGCATTTTAAAATCATGAGCTATAGTCCACAAAAAATGATGAAAAAAGGCGATTTTTGCCTCCGTCTTTTTTCTCGATATTTTCCTCAAATAAGGGTTGTTTTTAAAAAATTCACATACATGTGCTCTGTTTGAAGCCTCTGTTAAGATCAACAGCTCAGTTTGGATAAAACTCAAAATCAAGAAAAAAGTGCATTTTAAAATCATGGGCTAAAGTCCACAAAAAATGATGAAAAAAGGCGATTTTTGCCTCCGTCTTTTTTCTCGATATTTCCCTCAAATAAGGGTTGTTTTTCAAAAATTCACCATATATGTGCTCAGTTTGAAGCCTCTATTAAGATCAACAGCTCAGTTTATATGTAACTCAAAATCAAGAAAAAAGTGCATTTTAAAATCATGGGCTATAGTCCACAGAAAATTATGAAAAAAGGCGATTTTTGCCTCCGTCTTTTTTCTCGATATTTCCCTCAAATAAGGGTTGTTTTTCAAAAATTCACCATATATGTGCTCAGTTTGAAGCCTCTATTAAGATCAACAGCTCAGTTTATATGTAACTCAAAATCAAGAAAAAAGTGCATTTTAAAATCATGGGCTATAGTCCACAGAAAATTATGAAAAAAGGCGATTTTTGCCTCCGTCTTTTTTCTCGATATTTCCCTCAAATAAGGGTTGTTTTTCACAAATTCATCATCTATGTGCTCAGTTTGAAGCCACTGTTAAGATCAACAGCTCAGTTTGGGTAAAACCCAAAATCAAGAAAAAAGTGCATTTTAAAATCGTGGGCCACAAAAAATGATGAAAAAAGGCGATTTTGCTTCTAACTCTTTTCTCGATATTTCCCTCAAATAAGGGTTGTTTTTCAAAAATTCACCATACATGTGCTCTGTTTGAAGCCTCTGTTAAGATCAACAACTCAGTTTGGATAAAACTCAAAATCAAAAATAAAGTGCATTTTAAAATCATGAGCTATAGTCCACAAAAAATGATGAAAAAAGGCGATTTTTGCCTCCGTCTTTTTTCTCGATATTTCCCTCAAATAAGGGTTGTTTTTCAAAAATTCACCATACATGTGCTCAGTTTGAAGCCTCTATTAAAATAAGCAGCTCAGTTTGGATAAAACTCAAAATCAAGAAAAAAGTGCATTTTAAAATCATGGGCTATAGTCCACAGAAAATTATGAAAAAAGGCGATTTTTGCCTCCGTCTTTTTTCTCGATATTTCCCTCAAATAAGGGTTGTTTTTCACAAATTCATCATCTATGTGCTCTGTTTGAAGCCTCTATTAAAATAAGCAGCTCAGTTTGGAGCTCAGTCTTTGGCTATAGTCCACAAAAAATGATGAAAAAAGCCGATTTTTTTGATAACAATGGAATCTGAATACTCAGACCTCGTGTTATGGTTTCGAAATTGAATTTAAAAGGTTTTCGCATTTCCTGCATGGTGTCCCCCTAATTTTGTTTTCCAGCCCCAACGCAACCGAGTGGCGCTATGGTGGAGGATGTTGCCTAGTTTTAATTTTATTGTAAGTTGGGTAAATTTTTTACTCTTTAGATTAGTTTGTAGTTTGTAGTTTTTAGTTAGTATTTAAGTCTAGTTTTAATTCAAACATAAAATCCATTTACTAAGTTTTTCTCATTTAAATATTTTTCTTAGTTTCTTATTAGTCGTTAAAGTTAATATATAGAATTAGTATTAAGTCGAAAGACACATTTACAATTTGTTAAGTTTATCTTAGAGCGCCCGCATAGGGCCAGTAAGTTATTTAAGACATAGTTAAGTTAATTAAGCTAGTTTTAAAAGCTGCCTTTTAGACGAGAGGCTCCCGGCTCAAGCCCAGGGACCGCCAGAGAATTTGTTTTTTTTCTTGGTCGAATTGAAAGAGAGTTCAATGTAGGCTCAGGCGGCGGCAGGGGAAATTGTGAGCGTGGGTTGTAATGATCAAGGATCGCGTGATCAAATAACTGACCATCGAACGGGCGGTGATGGATAGTGGGCGCGTTAAGGGATAGATACCGGGCAGTCAACTGTGAGCTACGGAGCAAGCCAGACGAGTCGGGAAAATAAGTCGGTCCGGGGAAAACGAGCTAGGGAACAGTAATAGTTAAAAAGGAAATACAAAGAAGGAAAAAAAAAATAAATAGAAAAGAAATAGACAAAAAAAAAAGTGGAAGCCAGCTAGTGGTTTAAAGTTCGATTTTTTTTTATTGAACTATTTATTAATCGAGTCAGTGTGTGACTAATCGTGTCTTTCGGTTTTGTTTTGTGTCCTTTCGCGTCGGTCACTAAAGATAATGCGAATCCGAATCGTAAGGGGAAAGCGGCAAACGGTTTAGTCAGGTGCTCGGGGCTAATGAACATAAGGCCCAGTTCGACACCCATAAACCCCCCTTATTAAGCAAAACAGTTGGAGACTGCTTCCCCTAAAGACAAAAAAAAATTATTGTGACCCAAAAATAAAAAAAGGGAAAAATAAAATAAAGAGTACCCAAAGAAGTGAAACCCCGCAAACCATCCAGCCAGCGAATCATCCACCCGTGGCGGGGCCACCAGTTTGGAGCTTAAGATTACCGATGCAGGGAGGCGGTGTTTGAACTAACAATTAGTTTAAGTACAATTATTACTAACACTTTTTTTTTCCTTTTAAATCTTAATTTCATTTTTTGGATCAATTTGTTTTTTTTTTTTTGTAGTTTTTTTTATTATTTTAAATTCATGAGCCCAATAGCAGCTTAACTGGGCCATTAGTTTAAGTAAGCGAGTGGGTTAAGTCGTTGCTATATGTAAGCGAAAGGGGTCGGATCCGAGCTTTCTCGTCGTAGGTTCAATCCTGATCAGCGCACGAAATATTTATTTTTTTTTTATCTTTTTTTTGAATTTATATTTTTCGGTATCTGCTTTTCTTTTCCTTATTTATTTATAATGAATTTCCCTTACGGTTTTTTTTTATTTTTTTTTGTATCTAAATAAATAATAATTGTTTGTTAAAAAAAAAATTAAGCAGTGACTTTCCTTCGTGCATCGTTCGGCCTGAAAATCGGGTAGGTGGTTGGAGCTTTCGGTTGGTCACTTTGTGGTTGCAGTTCCGAGGGTTTGTTTTTTTTTTTTTGTGTTTGATCTAGGTCAACGGGATTCAGCGGGTTTTACTGGCATCGTCACGATTCGACGTCGTAAAGCTGTTGGGGACAAAGGGGCAATCGCGTGGCGCCCATAAAATCAACACCCACGATTTTCCTCCATTGAGCAGTCGGCAACCCTAGTCCTCAATCCCGCGGAGGACGAAACGACGGTAACACTCGAAATGTGAAGAAATGTAAAAATTTTAAATTTCGCAAATCGGACCGATTACAGAACTTCCTGTGAGGGAGGTTAGTAAGTGGCTGCATTCAATCGATTTCGTTTTTATCACAATAAGAGTCGTAAACCTAGGGTCGTATAAGTACGTGGTTCAAAAGGGGAACAATTTTTGTTCATATATACATATATAGTACTACTGAAAATTTCTCACAAATGTTAGTTCCAATTTAAATCGAAAAATTCGTCTTAATATCAGGCGTATCAGGCAAACTTGTTTCACATTCACGTGAAAAGGATTTTGAACGCATATAATGTGTCTGTTTATTAACATTTCAAATCGTTTCAAATATTCTTTGGGAATCCCTAAAAGGAATATTGTTGAAATTTTCCCAAATTTATTGAGAAGGGGGAACAATGCGATTAGCTCTCCAGAAAACTAAAGACGCCAGGCCGACATGGAGCAAGTTTGTCAATGAAAAATGAATGCCTCTTTTAGGCTTGGACTTTTCTAATCGCGGAAAAATACAATATTCTGATTGGAAATCTTCAAATAACACAAAATAAAACCATTCGAAACATAAATAATGTCATTCACAACTGCATCCATAAAATAAAGGTGTGTTTCAAAAATTTTGTCGAACACTTCGAATATACTCCATAAGTAGTTACCATTGACGCACCAAAAAAAAATTGTTTTGAAAAATCCTTGTCGGTTTTTAACACCATCGATTGAGCGTAGCTTGTCACATCTACAGCTTGGTCAGTTTGAAGCAATTTTTTTTCTTGACACAAATTTTCATTCATTTTTTTTTTTTCTTTTTTTTTCATTTTTCATTTTTTATTCTTTCAATTCAACTTAAATTTAATTTACAAATAATCCATTACAAACTTAGTAGAAAGAAGATAATCATTCTGTAACTAATAACATAAGCTAGTGTTGAATGATTGACATTATTACAAATGAAGTTAATGTGGCGTAAATAATACATAAAGAAGCGTAAGCGAATAAGAGTATAATACAAGTATAATTTTTACAATGCAAAATGACTTTCCAGATTAAAAAGATTGATAAAGTGATAAAAGAATTTTTAATACACACATTGAAAAACAGATTCAATATTTACATAATCGATACCGAATAACCAATTTTTTACTTTTTTTAAAAATTTATTGAAGTTGCATGTTTGTCTTATCACAGTAGGTAGCTTATTGAAAAATCTAGGACCAGTAATGAAAAAAAAATGAGAAAATTTAGTTTTATGTGCTGCAGGGACAATTATCAAGGCTTGACTATTAACGCGTAAGCTGTAATAATTCGATGTTCTGTTCAAAATGTTACCACTACTTTTAAAGAATTCCCTAAGGACTTTGAATAAGTAAAGGTGTCTTAAGGGAAGAATATGTAGCTCTTTAAATAACGGCCAACATGGAGTACAACGATTTTTACCACAAATTATTCTAATTAAACATTTTTGAGACTAAAATAATGGATCAAAAGTTTTGTCATAAGCACCTCCCCAACTCGTAATACCATATTGTATTTTAGAGTTTGCAAGTGCATAATAAATGAAAGTTAAAACTTGCTTGGAACAATAGGGTCGTAAAAGATACATTTTTCGAATAACCTGCATCATATACGATTTCGTAGCTTGTATATGAGCCTTCCAATTCAAGTTTGAATCAATTAAAACACCCAAATACTTGTATTCGCTAACAGATTCAATTTTAAAACACCTATCTGAACATCCAAGATTATCATTATAGTTAGCAAAATCACAGCCATGAACTGGTAAAGAAAATCTCTTACACACATGTGAATGAAATATAACGTTGAAATCAAAACGGTCGCTTCCTATCATATTAAAAGCCGTTAGCTTGGTCTTGTCGCTGACAACTAACTCATGCAAGAAAAAACATTCCCTTAGCTTATGGAGGTCTTCATTTATACTGGCAATGCAGTTAAATACATTATTTTCTAGATACGCGAAAGCTATATCATCTGCGAATGCTGTAGGTTGACCATTGAAAGATTGCTTGAACAGAGAGTTGATAAAAATCAGAAACAACAAAGGACCAAGTACAGATTCCTGTGGGACTCCATTCTTGATAGTGAGACAGTTGCTCAAGTTTCCATTTATTTTAACTTTTTGCTTCCTGTCTTTTAAATAAGAAGTAAACCAGTCCAATATAGCTCCTCTAAAACCTGAATTGAACAATTTGTCCAAAAGCAACTTGTAGTCTACTAGATCAAAAGCTTTCGACATATCAATGAAGAGTGCCATAGAAGGTTTCGAACGATTATATCCTTCATACAATTGAGAACATAATGTAAGAATCGCATCTTGCGTGGATTTTTTTAATCTGAAACCAAACTGATTTTTCGAAAAAAATTTCTGATTTTCCAAAAAAGAAATCATGCGGGACTTTAAAAGTTTCTCAAGGAGTTTAGAAAAAGTTGGAAGTAACGATATGGGCCGATAGTTTTTCATATCCCTGCGATTTCCTTTCTTAAAAAGAGGTATAACCTCAGCACACTTTAATGACTGCGGAAAACAACCCTTATTAAAACTCTGATTAAATAAGTAGCATAGAATGTCAGCTATATTTAAAGCATTTTTTTTTTTAAAGTACGATTGTAATACCGTCGCTTGTACACGAATTTTTACTTTTTTGTGACATTATTAGCTTGAATATTTCTTCAGAAGTAATCGGTATAAAGAAAAAGCTACTGGGTTGTACCTTATCAGAAATCACTGTGTATGAATTCAGTAGCTTATTGTGAGTTGTAGTCCACAAATATTTTGAATTTTCAGGGCTTCTTCAAATTAGTTAATACAAATTTTAAGTACTCCGAATTATATTTCATTCGCGTTTCGACATTTTCGAAAAGTGACACAATTCAAAATTGAAATTAAATGTAACAGTTTTACCGCCTTTTTGGAGCATTCTAAGTCATCGAAATTTTAAAAATAATTGCTTACATTTTTGAACCTCTTGATTCAAATCAACGAATTAGGTCTCGGTCCATTGGGTAATGCGATATCTAGAGCGTTATTTCCAACAGCGACCTCAGTAACCATTGCAAATTATTTCAAATTATTTTCTCACTAACATTATTTCAAGGTTTGGTGAAACCAAGCTTCTAAATCGATGCAGTCAAAAGTTACTCCTGTTTATGGCATGGATTTAAATAATCCCAATGTGAAAATCCATTAGGTATTTCCAGTTGAGTTGGAATCATGAAATTTAGCAACCAAGAGGACCAATACTATTATATCAATATTCTCAAAGAAAATTTGCCAAGAAGTGTTGAGAAATTAGGACTTCCGGATGGTTATCGATTCCAACAAGATAACGATCCAAAGCATACCGCGTTAAATACCAGACTATGGCTGCTGTATAATGTACAGAACCAATTAAAATCACCCCCGCAGTCACCAGACCTTAATCCCATAGAGCATCTTTGGGCACATTTGGATCGGGAAATAAGAAAGAGAAGTATTCGAACAAAAAGTGAGCTAAAAGAAGCCCTGGAAGAGATATGGGGCCGTATTACAGTGGAACGGACAATGCAATGCCGAAAAGACTTAAGGAGGTTCTTAAGCATCGGGGATATCCAACGAGATACTAAAACAAGTATTTTAACATTAAATTCGTGTTAAAAGCTTTTTTACGAATACTTTTGCGGTGTGTAAATCGACGATGTTATGTTTTTTGTTCTTGTAACTTTCGTTAGAGGGGCAATTAATTTGTAATTTTTTGCAGAAATGTCAAGAAAATAATGAGAAAAATAAAAAATAATTTTTGAAATACTATATGTATCTATGAACGCAAGAATTTTGTACAGCCTTAAAGATGGATTGAACCAAATTCCGAATACTTTTGCGGTGCACTGTATATATCTGAAAAATCAGCAGAGGTCGAATTTTATTAAGATATAGGCCTTCCCAACTATGAATTCCATATTGCACCTTAAATATATATATTAAGAACAGCACAAGAGCATTAGGTGATCATTTGAAAGAAAGCATTGAATTTTTTTTTTTTTTATTTATTTATTCTTTTTCTTTATTAATTCGATAGAAAAGTAACAATAATTCAAGATAAAGTCATACATCGTTGAGGAAACAAAAAATATTAATTAGTAAAGAAAAAGAAAAGAAGCTATCTATAGTTCAAAGGGAACTAGAGACGATAGCAACAACAAAGTAAAATTTAACAAACTAAATACAATCAAATGCGGTGTGGTCGCAGTGTATTTAGCAAACTTTTTTAACATTATTTAATTAACAATATATTGCAAGAAAGAAAAGAAAATAAGTAAAAATAGAAATAATAAAATAAAACAAAATTCAAATAATAATACAATAGTTCAGATTCAGATGGTAACAGAGGTAAGGTTTGATTACACTTCATAGCTTTTATCTAAAAGCCATAGTTTAACCTTCTTGAGAAAAGCAGACTTAATGATTCTTATGCTGATCGGTAATCTATTGCAGAGCATAGGACCAAATGCCGTATAGAAATTAAAAAATATTTGTAGATTGTGATGTGGAACTAAAGCAAAATTAGAATTGTAGATTTTGAGGTTATAGTTTGAAGAGTCTCGATTTAATTCATATCCCGACCTATTGAAAAAGATCTTTAATGCTTTATAAAAATATAAATGTTCAAGTGGGAGAATTTTCAGATATCTGGTGGAAGACTATTAACACGACGATTTACTACTGTGTCCAAAAAATAAGGTGACATATGAATTTAAACTGCGCGCGTCGAAGGATTTGAAAATTTTTCTTTCTTTTTAGGTTGGTTGTACTGTCAGTGACATCTATGTGAAATTTCATGTCAAAATATATTCATAGTATAGAGATACGCGTCGTTTTGTGAGCTGCTAAAAGTGAGTTTTTCGTTTTTTGCTATGTCGAAATTTATTGAGCAAAGAATTTGCATTAAATTTTGTTTGCGGAATCAATTTTCTGCTGCGGATACTTTGAGGATGGTGCAGAAAGCGTTTGATGATGAGGCTATATTTAAAAAAAATGTTAACAAGTGGTATAGTGATTTCCAAGCCGGCCGTGAACGTGTCGAAGACGAAGAGCGTTCTGGGCGACAATCAACCTCAACCGATGAAGCTCACGTCCAACAAATCAAAGATTTGGTGTTGAAAAACCATCGATTAACGATTAGAGACCTTGCTGATGAAATTGGCTTATCGAAAGGCTCAGTCAATACCATTTTGAAGGATGCTTTGGGCCTCAAGCGCGTCAAATCTCGACTGGTAAAGAAAACATTGAATTTTTTGGAAAAAAGGCGTCGCGTTGAAGTGTGTGAAACAATGCTTTCCGACTACCAGGATGTCATGAAACGCATTATCACTGGCGATGAGACTTGGATCTATGTTTACGACCCCGAAACAACCGATCAATCGAGCGAATATCGTGCCAAAGGAGAGCCGAGACCAAAAAAACCGCGCCAAAGTCGCTCAAAAATCAAGGTCATGTTGACTGTTTTCTTCGATTATCGTGGTGTTGTGCTTTATGAATTCCTTCCAACCGGCCAAACAGTCAACAAGGAATATTATTTGAACGTTATGCGTCGTTTGCGTTACGCTATCCGCCTCAAAAGGCCGGAATTGTGGAAATACAATTCTTGGTTTTTACATCACGATAATGCACCATCACATACCGCACTCGTAATTCGTGATCATTTCATCAAAAACTCAACCCATAGAGTTCCGCAACCACCGTATTCACCTGATCTGGCGCCGTGCGACTTCTGGCTGTTCAACAAGCTCAAAAGACCGCTTCGGGGACACCGTTTTGATACGATAGAGGAGATTCAAGCCGCAGCGAAGACGGAACTGAAGGCCATCCCGGAAAGTGAGTACAACCAGTGTTTCAAAGATTGGAAAATCCGTTGGCATAAGTGCATTGCATCGGGAGGGGATTACTTTGAAGGGGATGAAATTCATTTGGAAGAATAAATAAAGAATTTTCAAAATAAATACAATGTCACCTTATTTTTTGGACACAGTAGTATATTGCATATAAGACGAACAATATGTTTCTGAGATATTAAAAGTGGATTCATTTTATTGTCGTGAGTACCGCCCCAGGATACTAGACCGTATTCAACCCTCGAATGAACTAATCCATAGTAGATACATTTAAGAAGATCTTAAGAGCAATATGGCTTTAAAAAGAAAAATTGCCTTGTGGCAGCAATAAGGTACTTTTTAAGTGCACTAGTGGTCTGTTCATACCAGTTCATTCTCCAGTCAAGTATTACACCAAGGTACTTAAAAGAATCGACTCTATCTGTGGCGAAACATTTATCAGAATAACACTCCGTTGCAAAAAATGTTTACGAACTCGTTCTAGATTTACAAATATGATCACTGTTTTTGAATTTATTACAATCTGCGCAATGAAAGTAATAGGATCCATAATCAAACATTCTTCCGCACACATTGAAAAACATGATTTTCCTTTTATCACTTATGTTGTTGAAACCAGTGGCTTAAAATTTCCAGGTAATGATTTATATCGGCAGTTAAATTTAGAGCTGAATTACTTTGAAAAGTACCTGCCATATCATCAGCAAAAGCATTAACCTTACTTCGATAGTTTTGTAACAAAAGCGAGTTTATGATAATCAAAAAAAGTATAGGACCGAGTACCGAGCCTTGGGGAACTCCTATAGTAATGTTTCTGCTGAAACTCATGTGACCATTTACTTTTACCCTTTGACATCTATTGGAAATTGGTAAAGAACAAGAACAAAATTGGCCCAAAGACAGAGCCTTAGGGTACGCCCATGTTTGGAAATTTTAAATATTTCGCTCCTCATGGTGTCTAACTTAACCCTCGCGACCTGTTTCCAAGATACGATCTGAACCGTTTCAGCTTCAGCTTCAGAATATTGTAACCATTTCAAAGGCCTTGGTAATACCAGTTCCGTTGCTTCTGTTGATTTTTATTTTTGAAAACCATATTGAACTGGATTTGAAAACTCCATTTTAATTATTTTTTAAAAGTGTCTCAAATATTTAACTGAAAACAGAAAGAATTTAGATGGACCTGTAGTTGGAGATTTCAACAGCAGAATTTTTTTTTTGCTAAGATCCTCAAAATGCGTAACGATTGAAAATATTTACGAAAACATCAACAGTGAAAAATGAAATTCTTTTCTCCGCACGTTTTTTTTTTATTTATTTGAGGTACCAATTAATTTTAAAATTTCAATCGGAGTTATGAACTTAAAGACAAGATTTAGAACAACTGCAATAAGACGAAGAGAGAGAACAAAATGGTTAGTCAGGACAAGATTTTAAACTTTAATAGATACAAAATATATCTTTCATTTCGGATACTTGGCTGAAGCACTGCAGATAAATTCAATCACTTGAAAAGCTGTGACAGCGTATGAGTTTTGTAATTCACCTTGCCGCCCAGCAACCATCACCAAACCATGAATCGCAAGATTTTTCCTTCTGATCTGTATGCACGCCTACACTTCTTCAAGGCTGCTGGCTGGTATCTAGTTCCAAATGTTAAAGAGTGAAATAGCTGTTCGGTGGACAACGCTCTGAACGGGTACGTAATCCGATAATGGGAAGCAAATTAAAAATCTGTTAAAGTTGGTCAATTTGGTTATGGGGGCATCAAGATAATCAACGAACCTAATCGGGTCCTGTTCGATCTGCACAAAGTATCAGTTCCTTCGGGGCATCTGTATACTCGACATTTCTGCGGAGGATGGATATGAAATCAGTTTGCTTTTATTGTGGATTAACTACTTATCGTGTTACCCATGAATACTTCAAAAGGGAAAGACACAGAGTATAAGCGTGTCTGCAAAATAATAAAATGGGACAACATGCCAACCAAAAATGGGGCCACGAATGAGCTTATACACTTACATTTACTATATGTATCTCTCCCATTTGAACACGTGTTAAAGTTGAAGAAAATTAATTTGATTTGAGACCTGATCGAATGAATCAATTCTTCCATGAAGATAACACCATTAATTCGTTTTCTATTGTGGGCGAAATTTAGATTTTGTTGGAGCAAAGTTGAGTGAGTGCATTTTTCAAGAGATATAGATTAACACTTGCGTGGGAGAGATTATTGGGATGAGTCGTTTGTTAGCTTTTAATTGACATCGATTTCATGGTATTTAAGTTATAATCAGTTAATTGCGGCTTTGTAGCCTTTTCACAAGGCTATTTTATGTACAAATGATTTTTTTAATCATGAGAGGAAAATCAGTGAGCGAAATAAATTAATTATTTTTTAAGGCCACTTCTCAAGCCGGGGTAGAACTGGCCCTTTTAGACTACGCAAATTTTTGGGGATATTTCTGAAAAGAAAACTAAACTGGAACTTGAAACTATACGAACAAATAAATGGTTTATACAGTGAAACCTGCTTAAGTAGGACCTGGACCTGTTGATGGTACTTTTCGAATCTGGTTAAATGAGATTTGATTTCTAGGATTCGATGTTTTCCTCTATAATTAGGACTTGGGAGCTCAATTCCCTTTATCAGTGAGACAATTTATCAGGTTGAGACAGGTGGCGACACGATGGATAGGTAGGTGAATGTGATTGTCACATCTGAAACAATTGTGACACACTTAGATCCTGTTTGGATCCATTGTGTTATCCCTTACCGGTGATTTATACACCGATTCCTCATTGGCCAGGGGACTAACTGATACCTTAGAAATACCTGATTGGTATCCAAGTGGTGTCTGTAGAGATGGTCCACTTTATTACTGGTTATAAACAGTTTGTTTTCTTTATGAATTTTGCTATGTTCTGAATCTTTATATCTGACATATCTTCTAGGTTGCCGAATGAGTAGCTTCCTAGCATGCTTTTCCTCGTTTTTGCGAGGGCGGGACAGGTGTCTAGGTAGTGTAGTATGTTTTCTACTCCTTCCTCGTCCCTGCAGCTCCTGCAAAAGTTAGAATTGGGGGCTCCCATTCTTAATGCATGTGAGCCCATTATACAGTGACCTGTTATAATTCCTACAACTTTGCTCATTATATTTCAGTTAAGGCTAAGGGTTGTACTTGTCTTTTTTAAATTAATGAGAGGCCAATTTTGCCTCGAAGACCTACAGGTGTCCAGTTCCTGCTATCTCCGATTGGTGATATTGATGGCATCTGTATTTAGCATAGTGTTTATTGCTTGAATTGAGGGGTAAGGGGTATCCTGACTTAGTGCCAGTGGCAAGCTCACCCCCATACTAGCTAGTTCGTCGGCTCTTTCATTGCCTGGAATACTACTGTGCGCAGTGACCCAGCATAGGGTAAGGTTACATCTGACTGCTTTCTCCCTGAGAGATAGGCGGCAAAGTTTTACCATCTTGGATTTAATTGATGGTGTGTCTAGAGCCTTGATGGCCGCCTGGCTGTCTATATGTAAGACGATAGATAACCCGTCTACCCGATTCATTGACAGTAAGCGGGCAGCCTCTGGGATAGCTTTAACTTCTGCCTGGAATACGCTGCAGTGGTTGGGCAATTGAAGGGACAGAGAGAAGAAGATCTCCGGCGAGATCGCAGATACTCCGAGTCCGGTGTCTTCGTTCGTTTTGGAACCGTCCGTGTAAACTTCCAGATTGGCAGATTTTCTGACTATATCTTTCGACCAGTCATCCCTGTCTGGGATCCCTATCCCGATTCGAAGTCTAGGATAGGTGTGATACAGTCTGTATGTCTCGGAATTCTACCATTCTTTATTATTTCCGTATGAACTGGGCTAATCGCTGCCTTGGTGGCTATCAGTTTCCCGGATCTGTCCATGGGAAGCAGTTGTAGCATAATTTCCATGGCAGTTGAAGGTGTGTAACGAAGTGCCCCCGTGATGCATAAACACGCCGATCTTTGGATTCTGCCCATCTTTCTCAGATTTTCTTTTATATTCATTGCTGGGCACCGTACAAGGATACACGACACGATTGTTTGCAAGCATTTGAATTTCTTTCGCACGTACCGTGTTTGTCTGTACTATCTCAAAATTTGACCTACACACAAGAGAATAAAAGTTCACAAAATGTCCATAAGAAAATATAACACATTATCAGCATCCGAAAATTAAGATCTTCTTTCAGATTATGATTGTGGAAAGTAGCGTGATAAACTGTGTTCGGAGTACTATATAAGATACCAAAGTCAACCTTGAGAAAATTCGGTCTCAGTGCATTGATGGAAAAGGAAATCTAAAACGAATACGATCAGCAGAGTATCCTGAACTTGAAAAATGTCTCTCGACATGGATAAAGCAGGTACGGAATGAACACATTCCAATAAGCGGCCCAATGTTTAAAGAGAAAGCTCAAGAATTTGCAAGTTAGTTCCATATTGATAATGTTTCTGGCAGTAATGGTTGGTTGGAGGGCTTTGAGAAAAGACCCGATATTGCATTCAAAAATATTTGTGGCGAGAGTAATTCTGCGGACAGCAACAATTGTAATGAGTATGTTAAAAACCTTCCAGTTTTATTACACGATTATTCCTGATGTCGTATTCAACTCCGATAAAGCGGACTTATTCTACAAGTGTCTACCGGATAAAACATTTACGTTTAAAGGTCAGCCTTGCCATGGTTGTATATTGAATAAACATCGGGTCACTGTACTTGTATGTGCGAATATGTCTGGAACTGAAAAGCACTTCTCTTGTTTGTAAAATCTATGAATCCAAGGTGCTTCAAAGGAATTACCACGTTGTCTGTTAGAGGCATGAGTTTCATGTAATTTTTGAATTGTCATAAAAAAAGGCAATTAATATATTTAGGATCCATTTTTTTATTAGTTATTTATTAACATAACAAGAATACAGAAAAAAATGAAAAAATTAAAAAAAGTTGAAAATTTCAAAAATTAACAGTTGATGAAGTGGGGGTCTCACAAAATTGGCGAGATTTCAACCCTCCTAGCAATCTGAAACCAAAAAAAAAGATTATTCATTTAGAATAATTACGCAATAGACTAAGAGCCAGTGCCTGCCAGACATACGTTAAAGTATAAAAGCTGAAAATTTTTCTGCGTGTTCTCACTGGTGTAGGGTACAATGTTTGGAGGTTACAAACCTAGAGTAACGGTGCCTTCGGTAGGTTTCAGGTAATCAAGGTGCGCAGTACCTGAGCTGTCTGAAATTTACACAGAGTGTTCAAATGACCATTCTTAGTCATTATTCAAAAGGCCAGACCTATCCGAAGGGTCTAACAATCCGCCAGACATTTAAAAAAGAAAAGACATTTAGAATTTTGACCTTGTACTACGTTTGGAGGGATTTTAGACCCTTCGAAATTGTCCAGCTGTTCAAAGTGTAATGTGAAATAGGGCTTTACTCCATACCTGTAAATTATGCATTTCTAAAACCCACTAATACTATTTTATATGCCCGTACTCAACCTTTTACTGTGTCAAGGAATATATGAGACACTCCAAATAGACCTAAGTGTTTGAATATTCTTATAAAATAATTCTCAAGAAAAATATATAAAATAATATTTAAAATATTATATTCAAATTTCGTTCAATATGATTAAATTGTTCTAAATTTTTTAAGTTATGCCATGATTATTAAATAAAACATATATATTTATGTATATTTTATATTATTTTGATTTAAAACTACTAAAAAATTCAGAAATACTAATAAATATTTTTTTTTTTCATTTAGTCATATACATAAGTACCATATCTATCGATGTGACCCATCGATGCATTCGACTTTATACCACTAATTAATATTGAGCTAAATTTAATTTATTTAATAATACCAATAAATAAAAAATTTAAATTTAATTTTTATGTACAGAATAAATAATTTTTTCCGTATTAATTTCACTTAACTTAACAGTTTTCTGATGCTCTCTCATGTACTATATAGTTCTAGCTAGGCTTTATCCAGTCTAAGGGGGTGTTTAACCCTTTGAATAAGTCTGGTTATTTAAAAATTATTGTATGATCATTTTTCAGTAATATTTACATAAATTTTTAATTAATTATAAAATTTAAACTGCCGAAAAACTCTCTTAAATGCATTCATGTACCTGAGCAATGCTCTCTCAGTGCATTTGACCTTCTACCGCGTCTGGCGGAGTGTTAGACCCTTCGGATAGGTCTGGCCTTTTGAATAATGACTTAGAATGGTCATTTGAACACTCTGTGTAAATTTCAGCTTTTATAATTTAACGTGAGAGAGCTCAGGTACTGCGCACCTTGATTACCTTATACCTACCGAAGGCACCGTTACTCAAGGTTTGTAACCCCCAAACATTGTACCCTACACCAGTGAGAACACGCAGACAAATTTTCAGATTTTATACTTCAACGTTTGTCTGGCAGGCACTGGCTCTCACTCTACAATGTTTGGACTACGAAAAAGTTGGAAAGATTTTTTTTCACAACTGCCTGAAAAAAAAACAATTTTCGCACCACTTTTTTTGACTGCTTCGAATTAAAAAAAAACCGTAACAGAAATTTGGGGATGGGGATAGTTCCAGACAAGTTTATTAAGAAGACTCTCTAAAAATTTAAGGTAAATCGGTCCAGTACAACCTGAGAAATCGTGGGTATTGTTTTGAAAAAGACAGTTTCGAGAAAAACGAGTTTAAAGTTTCGCGTAAAGTTATTCGCAGTCTAAGTAAGTCATGAAATGATATTGTTGACTTACATTTATTCAATCTTTCATTCCTGCTTCATACATCGGATCTTCCTCGACTTCGACCTCCGTTGATGTTATTTGATTTACTCAATTTTGCTGCTGATGCACTCGTAAAACTGGTGTCTTCCTGTGCCGTGAATCTATTGCCGTGAAATTGCCTTGTTTTATGTCGTTAAAGATAACGATAACGATTTTAATTTTTGTATTTTTGTTTACGCTTAAGTTTAATTTAAAGGTGAATTGTAATTTAATTATTTTTTTCTTGTGAAATAAAAACTCCAAAATCGATCTTTTTTCCGTTTTTGATTATACCTAACTTTTTTTTTTGTTGCGGGTAATTGACCAGAGATGTGGGCAATCTACTTGCGACCAAAAGTGTTGTTCTCATAAAATCTTCTTACCTTCTTTGGAGATTGGGTCTCTCGAATACGGACGTATGCATATACTGCTGTGACTTGAGTGCCCAAGAATAAATTTTTCACACATTGAATGGGAATGCCAAATAGCCAAATAGCTGTAGAAATCGTTAAGGCAGCTACTTGTTTGGAAACCTAGAGGAAGTAGGACGCATAATCTACAAACAAATTTTTAATGATTTATAATGATTTGAAGACACTCCCAACTGGAGCATTGTAGTCCATTCGCTTACCGTTCGATTGTAATCGACCGATTTTTGTTTCCGGACTAGATCAAAATTGATGTGCAGTTTTAAGAGCTCTGTTGAACCTTCTCATCAATTCGCCTTCCTCCCAGACAGGGCGGTATATTTGACGGAGACGTTTTCCTTCGAAAGACTGTCAAAATATTGTGCGTGATTTGGGTCCTCAATTTATTCGTTATAATCCTATCTGTTTGGATAAACTGTATTTCAATCGACTGTTTGTATTTTGTAGTCTGTTCTGTTAAAAAAATTAATTTAAAACAATTTGAATACTGTTAAGCTGAATGAAAAGAGTTCATTTGAAAATTGATAAAAACAGAGAAGGTAAAATGCATCACACCGAAAGATAAATCGTAGTACGACTCGAGCTGCCAAAAACTTTTAGAGTAGAGTTGAGTTCACCCAGGGTTGAAGTCGATCCATCTGAGTGAAGTAGAAAAAAGTTTAAAAAAAAATCTACAATACTACAGCAGTCAGCTCCTTGAGAAGTCTGCTCGCAACCATCTTTGCTGCAAGTTCAACTCTCCCGAGCAGATGACGTGCTTGTTACACTCTTTCAGGCAAAAAAAAATTCTTTAGTGCGTCAGGTCCAAAATAAATGATGCTGGTTTTAATGCTCCAAGGAGGATGTGATGGAAAACTTTGTCTAGTCATTTTGTGAGGCAGGTCCAGTTCTTTAACGAGAAGTAGTTCTTTTTCGTTGGCTGATACGTATATCATTTCGGAGTGGCCCTGCTTTTCGATGAAGCGATGTCCATGTCAATGATTGAATGCTTCGAGTATATATTTTAGCTTTATGTAGAGTTTAGCTAGTGAATCTTCAATACGATCTTCGACTAGTATATTTTTCATAGGATTTGTTCTAAAGGCATTAGTAATTTCTGCAGGCAGAGTGATGATAGGGAGCTTAGATTTAGTTGATTGTTGATAGTTTAGGTGAGTTGCCATTAATAATCAAACCGTAGTTATTCTTACTTAGCATTAATGATCTTGAAACGTTGCATTAGTTGTTAAATTGAGTATAACATTTTATGTTGGCGAGATAATTTATAATATTTGCTCTAGCAGCTAGGCTTTTTTATAATATTGCACAGTGGATCTTCCTATTATATTTATTGTTGAAAACAAGAACAAGTTAACGTCCTTAATTGTGATTAAAAAACTACTGCATAACTTTAACCGACAGATGTGCATAAACAGAGTGATCGAAAAACTTATGTTTGGCAATTATTTTGGTAAGATCGTCGAAAGCGATCACGAATGGTACTAATAGTAGAGAAGCTTGTGGGATACCATTTAAAAATGGAAAGGTGCGATTGCTTATTGTTGGCTTCCACGCAAATTTTCCTAATCGTAGTTGAAAATTTTAGAGCCGATATCCCTTTTTTTTAATTTATTTAGAACTAAGTGTCAGCGCAACCTTTGCTTGGCTGAATGCTAACTGGCTCGGACTCAGATTATTTGATTCAATGAAACATGGTAAACGAAGGGCAACTTTTTCTTTTAGAACTTTTGATATGATGGGGATGATCGAAATAGGACCACTGGGAGTCTTCCACTACGTTTATGTTTTTTTTCGATGAGAAAGAAGATGTGTTGCAAGCTTCCAATTCTTTGGAATAATCTAGTCTCCAGGATATTGTTTAATAGGGAAATAAATCTAGTTTTTAAGGATGGTGGGAGGATTTTTTATAATCATGATATTCTGTCTTTTCTTGGTGTTTCACTGTCTTGTTATAGTGTGATTAATTGTTCTTCGATGTGGTTTGCATGGCCTGAGATAGTGTTGCGGTTACTGAAAAGCAGATGCACGGGTGTCGAAGATTTGATAACAAACTAAAACAAGTGCTGAAAAGAAATTGATTAGTAAAATATCCCACATAAAAAAATACTCTCAACTGGAACGTAGATTCAGCTGCAGGGTTCTCGTAGGTTGTGAATCATTTTACCCTTTCGTATCGAGTGTTGTGTTGTTTCACATCAGTAACCGTTCCTATAATTATAAGCACGTCAAAAGGAAAACTAAGTATTTCTAGAATTATTTCTTTTTCAAAGCATGTTTATTTATTAGTCTAAACATACACACTGGTTTAACCTATGTCAATAATATCACAATAACTCTTCTTAAGTTCATCATTTTATTATCATTAGTTAAACATTATGGTGATATTTACAAATTGTTTGGTTAATTCATATAAAAGAGTACCCAAATTAAACATAAAGTACAACGCCACTATAAGAGCTTGCAGACTTAATGTAAATAACGTGACATATACACAAATGTATAATTTTTTTTTTTAAATTTCAATTAAGTACAATAAAGATTTGAAAACATAAAAAGAAAATTGAATTCTTCTTATTAACTGATAATGATTAATTCAAAAATAAAATAATAATAAACATTAATATGTATTTACAAATAACATAAAAAATAATGTAACCAATGACAATGGCAGTTGTTTTCTCAAACAAAAAAAAAATCTAATTCTTCTTCAATGTTCAATATTTCTAGGGATTACATCATTAAACTTTTTATTTACATTATATTTTATTTAACTAAATAAAACGTATTGCATTTCTTTGCTCTAATTAAAATCTAAGCAATTTTTCTTTAGCCTAATAGTTTAAGGAAAATAAAAAATATAATATTCAGGAACTTCAGTTAAGTTATGTTGTTTTCAACTAAATAAAAAAAAAAATAAACTGATTATTCATTTCAAGAAAAACCAAAGTAATTAAAAAGAGAAAATATGATTTAAAGTATCGGAACGCGGTTTAAAGTTAAGGAAATGATATTCACTATTATGTTATTATAAATAAATTGGTTTACAATATTTATGCATTTGTTATTCAGAATTGATATCAGCTTGAGGGATAGTGTTTTTGGAACATTGCTAGATGAATTTACTTCTTTCTACAGCTCGGTAAAGAAACAAAACAGGTTCGTTAAAGTTGAGTAATTTAACAAATTCAAAGCGTGAAAAATGTAAACCCTTGGCCGTATTCCAGACAACATAGGGACGTAGCTGCTGCCCCTTAATCGTAATGCGGACAATTAAAAATAGAGCACGATGCCGAGTAACGTCGCAGGGTTTTGCTTTTGGAATATAAGGGAAATCAAGGAAGAAGAAATTCCTTGCTCAGTCAAGTGTGTTGGTTTGCAAAACACAAAACAGAATATTTTCATAACTTGAGATTATTCCAAATTGTAAATAAAAATGTCTGGAATACTGTAATTTTTTCTTTCGGTGCGAAAACTGACCGTACTTAGAAGAGCTGTAAAGGAAATGATTTGAAGTCATTCGATTGCATGAAGTCTTTTGAGTGCTTTGAAATCTACGACTATTTGGAAGTCTTTTGCCTGCCTTGTTATTTTGATAGAATTTACGTTGGAATATTTCAATTTCTTTGAAAAATATTAGCATTTATACATATTTGGGTTCTGACGAAGTTAAGTAGTACTTTATGTAAATATTTTTAAAAGAAATTCAAATATGCTAACGTAATCAAAAGAATAAGGTAGTCAAAAGACTTCAAAATAGTCATGGACATCAAAGCAGTCAAAAGAATTCAAGCAATCAAAAAGTTTTGAAATCAGCACAGTATTTTTCAATAATTTTAAAAGACTAAAGGATTCATAGTTTAAAAATATTTCATTCCTTCCATTTGAAGCCTTTTTATTACTTCAAGTAATTCGTAGAACAATGACTTTAAAATTAATAATGAATAATCTTTAAAACAGAAGTATTTCAGTCAAGTGAATTGACTGCGAAAGAACTCAAAAGATTGCAATTTTTTACAGCTCTTGGACATGCAAATGTGTGCTTTTCGGTCTTGTTCCTTAAAATGATTGATCTAAAATTGTTGGATAAAACAATATGCTGACATTGAGTGTGTCTTGGAGGTAAAAGTTTACATCAAAAAATAAGGATTTGAAATTTATATGTTTTTGTACATAAATCATTTCGTTTTTGATTAAATGTATAAATCTGACAGCAATAATATTCGTCTTATGTTCAAAAAAATAATTAATGTCGGTTCAACCTGAGCAATTCATTTCTTCTACAACTACTACGAGTTTAACAAATAAGATATTTTTCCGATATCCAGATACCTTTCTGTGCTCGTAAAAAAAAAAACTAAAAACACAAAAAATCTGTGCGATGATTTTTAAAGCTATATGAGACTAACTTGATGAAGAAACGTTTCAACCATCTGGTAAGTTCGTAATGTTATCTAATTTAAATGAATAATTGTCTGTGTCTTTCATTCATACGACGCACAATAAAAAAACCTAATTATAATTTTCGTTTAACGAACAAAATCCTTATTGCAAGCCACATGTAGAAAAGTATTTTTTTTTTTTTTTTTTAAGATAAGGCCTCGATGTCTGTTCCTTGTTTTTGCATCCAAAACATACAGAACGAATTTATTTTTATCAGTTTAACTTCAATTGGTGTTAAAAGTTTTCATCCATGTTGTGAATAAGAATTTCTTTGTCTTCCTTTCGGGAATTATCGTTCATGTTCTGCTGCAGGAGTTTCGGGTCAAAGCAGGGCTAGAATTAAAAAAGATAAGAATATAATTGAACTCTATTCCATTTCCAATATTTGTAGATACTTACTGTATCGCATATATTCATGTTGCAACAATTTTCTATTGTGATCTCGCATTGCTCTGTGGCAATCGGTCGACACGTTAATGGTGTTTGCGAAACATTCTTTTTTACAACAAATGTCTTGCGGATTCTTGGTCTCTCTGGTTTGTAGAAACGTCGGATGGCCATGATAATCATATAGATAAGCACAAGGCTGCATAAAACTCCCAGCACAATCACAATGATTGATTTATTCCATGTGCGTTGGCAAGTAGCATTTGGGCCATCAATCCGTGGTGTTGTGTGAAGTTCTTCTTCATCTGTTTTACGTAGGTTTTTACAACTAGAAAAAAAAATCGAAATTAAAAGGTTGCAATTTCAATAACTTCAAATCAGTTAGCAGAAATCTATGGAAAAGAAAATGAACGTTAAAATTGTAAACGGGTGTAAAACTTATGCTTTCAACGCATACAGGTACAGAAACATATATTTTCAAAACTTCCCCAATGGTTCCACCAGCAGTATTCAGGAAACTAACGTAAAGACAACTTACTGACCAAAACACCAACATGACTGCTGAAAGTAAATATAGACTTTATCGAAGATCAAGTGATTTAAGTCCCTCTGCGTGAACGGTGTTTGAAGAAGGTTCAACGTAGAGCTGTACTGGCTGACTATTCGGAAATATTCATCATACTAACAAGCCCTGCGCACCATAACTCAGATGGCTAAGACATTTCCTTCGGTGGCGCACACAAATGAAAAGGAAGCAAAGAACCGAATTGATCTACGCAAATGCAGGATCAAGCTGGTTGTAGAGTTTTGTTGGTCGATGTCAGTTAAATCCGTGACAATATCCCTTCGAAGCATGTTAATAAGTACATTGTTGTGCTTGAACGTTTTTTCCTACACCAATTTTTTTGTGTTTTGTTACATTCCTAACATGAATATTAATATGGTACAAGACAGAAAATGAATAGTGAGTAAGCTTGAAGTTGATTGTACAGGACGTCGATTCTTGAGTATAAAATTGAATCGGTGAGTGGAAGAACAGTACAAGCGCCAAAAATTAATTTTTGTGCTGAAATATCCTAAATGCTTTACTCATGTAAACCTATCAATCAGCAAAATAACAGTACATTTTAAAGCAGAATGTATACAAAAATAGACTACACTGTTCGCTTATTGTGTGGAAGAACAGTACAAATAACGTGTTTATATCGTTCTTGCACTCAAACGTTGGTATCTTGCATGGAAGCATCATTGATTGTTTTATGTTCAATGGTAGCGGTCGTTTTTATCTAAGTGGATAATTTTTGTTCTGCGCAATTATTTTTGAAAACAAAGTTTAAAATGAGCAGTACCAGCAGTAGTAGTGACAGTGAGAATAAAAGTAAAAAAAGGAAAAGGCAACCCTAAAAGTGGAAACAAAACAAACGAAAAACTGCTCGACTTCATGGTCAACAATACGTAAATATGGCTGGGAAAATTATAAGGAAAAAAGCAATTCAACCAATTGAGTAAGTAAAATTTGCTTGTCATAGTGACGTGAAATAAAAGACCAAAATGAAAATGTGACCTTATTTCGTTTCGAAAAGGGAAATAAGGTCGAATTGGCTTTATTTTCATTGTCAGAACGAAATAAAACAAAAAATTTGACGTTATTTCCAGATTTAAAATGAAATAAGACCAATATTTTGATATTTGGTTTTATTAGTTCGGCCTTATTTCACATCACCGTTTGCTTATGTATTACTCCGGTAGGTGCAGTGACGGATGTGCCGGCAAATTTTCGCAAGATGAGAGGGAGACTGTGTTATCGAACTTACTAGAAATGCAAACTAAAAATGAGCAGATTATTTACTTAATGGGACTAATGGAAGCCAAGCCCGTAGCAAGGCGTCGAAAAATAAATGAAAATGTAATTAAAACTGCAACGTTTTCATACTTTGCCAAAAAAGGAGCGAATAGAATAATGGTGTGTAAAAAAACGTTCCTTGCTTTGCATGGCATCTCCAACTCCCGCTTACAGCGGTTAAACGTACTTTTAAAGGCAGGAAAAACGCCAGTTGATTTAAGAGGTAAACATAATAATCGTTCCAACGTCTTACCTGTTGAATATTTTGTCAAAATAAAAGAGCATATAGACTCATTCCCAAGAAAAATCTCACATTATAGCAGCTCTAAAGAAGTGCAGTATCTGGATGCTAAGCTTAATGTTAAAAGTATGTATGAACTCTTTATCAAACATTGGCCCTCTCTTAAGACTAAAGTTAAATATGAGTACTACCTGAAATATTTCAATGAAAACTATTCACTAAGATTTGGTAGGCCACAAGTAGATGTATGCTGCGAATGCGAACGCTTAGGTACAAAATTAAATGATCAAAATATTTGCGATATTGCGAAAAGAGAAACGAAAACCAAACTCATGATTCATAAGCGAAAAGCCGGGAAGTTTTATACGCAAATGCAAAATATAAAAGACATATGTTCTAAGAGAGATGATGTGTACGGTATTACTTTTGATTTTATGCAAAATCTGCCTCTGCCCAAAATACCAGTTCAAGAAATATTTTACTACCGCCAATTGTGGGTGTATGCTTTTGAAATTCACAACTTAAAAGACGATACTGGCCATTTTTACATATATCATGAGGGTCAAGCACACAAGAGTCCAGACGAAGTATGTACGTTTCGGTTTCATTTTATTAATAAAATGCCTCGAGAGATAACAGAGTTACACATATTCTCAGATGGGTGTCCAGGTCAAAACCGTAATAATACAATGGTGAGATTTTTGATGACCCTCACTGCTAACAAACGTTTTAAAAAGATATGTCACTATTTCCCTGTTCGTGGACATTCATTTTTGCCATGCGATAGGGACTTCGGAAAAGTTAAAAGAGTTGTACAAAAGTGCGATCGAATTTACCTTCCCGAAGAATACTACCAGAAAATCACAGATTCGAGGAAGAAAAAGCCGTTCACTATAACACCAATCAATCACAAGGATATTCTAGACTTTCAAAACTGGTGGCCTAGATTTTACAAAAAGACAAACAAATCACTAGACCAAAAAAAAGTAAATTTTGCAGTTTCATAGTACAACCAGTTCGAATATAGCAGTGAAAATCCTGGCTATGTTATAACAACCGATTTTATAGGAGGCTTCACATCACATGCTTTCAAATTACAAAGGCCAAATGTTAATTTACAATTGCCAACTACAAGACTATATAAAGAACCAGTTCCTAAAAATAAAAAAAAAGATAGCCGACCTTAAGAAAGTAATAAAATATATATCTGGAGAGGCGTTGGAATTCTATTACCATATAATATCATGGAAAACTGATGTTCCAGAACAATAGTATTTTTCAATAAATTTTTTGAATTACAATTTTTTTTAAATAAAATAATACAATAAACCGAAACGGGTATTTATTTTGTATTTGAGTGCAAGAACAGTACAAGTACAAAGACTTCTTGTCTAAATATTTCCTTTTATAATATTTTTTTTTTTAATTATTTATTCAAGAACATATTTGGGAACAAGGACACTTCAAATCCCTTACACATCATTGTACAGAAAACTAAATAGTTTTTAAGTGAAAGAGTTTTTTCTGTTTTTTTCAAAAACTATATTTTGTACTTATACTGTTCTTCCACTCACCGATTCAATTGGTCTACTGTAAGAATCTATCGCCAAACTTGATATCACTTATCGATGATTTAAAAAAATGGTTGATTTGGTATACCTTGAACTATGTTAACAATAATTGCCGTAATTTTAGGAACCTTCTTCTGAGAGTTTGTTCTAATTTAGAATATTAAAAAAAAGAAGGGTGCTCAATAGATATATAAATAGATTCAAGAAATAAACAAAAGAAAATATAATGTATGGAAGGAATTTAGTACAATTATATTCAACTGAAGGCGATATTTTTATTAAATTACTTAACTTATTAAGTTATTGTTGTTCATTTGTTGGAAATCGAAGCTGAGTAGCAAATTTTTACTTTTTTATGGAAAGGAAAAAGGCTTGAAGTATTTTCTAACTGAAGAGGCTATTTGTTAAATAGCACTGGTGATATAGACAAATAAAAAATCAGAAACTGGTGAGTATAAAGCTTGGAATAACAGCATTCCTTCATTCATTACTTGGTAGATTAGGTAATATAGAGGCTTGATTTAATAGATTTCCGCTTTCACAGTCACAGCTGTTAAAGACGAAATCCTACGAAAGAAGATCAAAAGTTGGTAAGTTAAAAAAAAAACAGCTTATTACGAGCTTATGTGTCGAAAATCAGTTCCTTTAAGTTATCTCGGCAATCATGTCTACAATGGAAGAATTAGATTTTTTTTACCTCTCAAGGAAAGACAAAAAATAGAGTTTATATTTACTAGAAATAATATGAACCCAAGAACGGAGCCTTAAATTAACTACCACCACTTGTTTTCTGTCTCTGAGATACGATTCAAATCAGTCAAGAATAAATCAGTCGAAAATAAATTAAAAAGAATGGAGCTAGCTTCTTTTGTAAAGAGAAAATCATTATTGCCTATGTTCAACGATTATTTTCATATCAATAAAGGAGGAAGCAATAATTTTCTTGTGGTTCAGCATATTGTTAATATATGTGCAAGTCATTGAGCGCATCTTTTGATTTGCAGTTCTTAAAAACATATTGCATGGAACTAAAGAACGAGCTGCTCTCAAGAAAAATTACTTCCCTCATTTTTGTTAACTCTTCAAATATTTTTGAAAATATCAAGAGGAGAGAAATGTGTCTGTTTTTATAAATATCCTACCAATCACCGTTTTAAAACTAAAATTCATGAAGGCATTTGAGTTACTATTTCGAGAAGATGAGTTAGATTTCTTCAGATGCATAATAACTTTACGTAGAAGAAGCTCTTTGCATTCATTACTTCACTGTTGAAAAAAATATCATAACAATTCATGTTATTTTCAAAGCCGGCATTAGAAAGGATGTTTGAAAGAACATTTATGAAAAACTCATTAAAGCTGATTGCGAGAAATTTATTATTGGAATCCTCCGCGTTATTAATTTGTATACATTTTGGTGACACAGAAGAAACGCTTTTGTTGAAATACTCTTTAATTACACTCCATTCCTTTTTAAGTTCATTCTTGTGTGGTAAAATTATCTTTGCAAATAGGAACTTCAAATCTAATTTCATTGCAAATCGTTAGGACGTTTCGTTTCTAAATGAGTAGTTTACTTTAACAATTAAGTTTTCTCAGCAAATTATTGGCTATCCAAAGCTTAAATCTTATAAGAGCCGTTGTGATTCATTAACTTTTTACGAAGAATAACAAAGTTATTCGATTGGGAAAAATGAATCAAAATTTATTTTAACTAAACAAATTACAATGAGTTCGTTAAAGGCCATAGAACTTTCAAAGTTCCTTAGAAATATCAAAGCCAATATTCTTACGCACATAAACGCCCTACAACTGGCATAAGATATGGAATTTATTTGACGAACAGAATCTCATCTGTGAGAACCGAAAGTTGATCCAAGGGGCACACAATTATCATGTGGGTGTGAATTTCGAGTCTTTTCAATGTCAAGGTACCATCTTTGCTAAGCCTCAAATTAACTGAAAACTTTTAAGTTCTTGAATTCTAAAATTTTTTTTATCCATCTGTTGATAGGGCAGTCACTCTCTTGGATGATACAAAAACAACTTCAGCAATTTCTTGATCTTAGTTATGTCTTTTAATACGAATTCGCACGGCGAAGTTTGTTTAGCGTTTGGCTGTCCATTGGATCAATGTATAGGTCTTAGATTCGAAGCTTAACGTAGGTTTGGAATTTTTATCTATTTCTTAGAATTTGGTTTAATCACGTTACATATAAAGAAAATTTATTAAAGGCAGAAACAATTCGTATTCACATGTACATACAAATAAAATAAATAAGATAAACGTATACTTACATGTTGCTGCAGACAGTTGGCATGTTATCCACGTACACATCCTTCCGCAGAAGCGAGCAAAATGGACTACAAGCCTCTGTGGCGTTAGTTTCACACCGTCGGCCAAGAAAACCGTCTTGACAATTGCAAACGGCCTCGGTTTCAGCCTGACTACATTTACCACCATTCATGCAATAGTTAGAGCATTTGTACGTTTCGCATCGTTCTCCTTCGTACCCGGGGTAACACGTACAGTTTGGGGACCCATTCCTTATGCCACATGTCCCGTGAATACAGTAATTATGACAGTCTTTTGTTTCACATCTTGCACCACTGTAACCTTCTTTGCAACTGCATGTGTCCTTACTTTTACTGTACAAGCCCTTGTTCAGACAGATCATTGTATGCTCATCCACTCCTTTCTTAGGAGCATTTGTATGATTATCCGATAAGAGCAATTTATTTTGAATTTCCTCAACAACATCTTTGCAATGCTCATCCGATTTCAATTTCAACAGCAGTCCAACGCGCGACACTATGCCTCGTACTTGATAATTGAAAAGTTTCACTCGAATTGGAACAGTGTCATTTGTGTACACCTTTGGCATCATCCATACAGATTCTCGTGTCAGATCTGTCCAATAGATGCCATCCTTTGTGACCGTCAAACTTAACGGCAAACTGTTCAAGCCTTTATAAATGACTTGTCGGTCTGTTCCATCCAAGTTGGCGCTTTCCACACTGAAGTGAACACCCCTCTGATCGACCACATAGTATATACGATCTGAGAATTGATCTACGGCAATGCCATGAGGAAGATACATGTCAGAACTGATCAGCGTCTCGCGATATTTGCCATCTAAAGAGGCTGTTTCTATGCTCGGACTATTGGAATTCGAATTTGTCCAATACAATTTTCTTCGGCAAAAGTCAACGGCTATGCCATCGGGCAACGTTCCATCATTGGTGAAATTGAATAGAACTCTTTGCTCATCTATTTTTCCACCGTCTGCTGGAAGGGAGAGTATCAACTGGTTTTTCCTATCTGTCCAAAAGATATTCCCTTCGAGTGGGTCGTAAGCAATTCCTTCGACATCTTCGCCTTTCGTCTTCGCCAAAATAGTATCTATATCTTGATTGCCCTTGAGCAAAGGAATTTTCAGCGAGAACAAATTACCATCGTGTTGTTCGTCGTTAAAGAATAAACGTTCTTGTGTTTCGTCAAAGGCAATCGCTGATAGCTTTTCGAAATGATGCGCAGCTGATGTAACCTCTGTCCATTTGTCATCGAAGAACATTATTTTGTTCCTGGCTGTTACCGCAAAATCTAAAAATAAAAACACATATTAAACAAACAATTTTGCACAGGCACGTTTCAAAGAATGCTTATTATTATTATTTTTCGTTAAATTTAACAAATATTAAGTTTCATTATTTAAAATGCAAACAACTGACTGAAGAGTCGCACGAATTTGACGCCCTTATTCAGAGACATTCTTGGCATGGCAAATTGATAACAAAAATGTAATGCAGTTTTAATTTCAGATTCAACTTGGGTTGGCCGAAATTTGTTTTGGCGACACTCGGAAAGTATTAATGGAAATTGTTATCACGTCGTCTCGCGTTTGATTCCGCAGCGAGTTATTTTTTGCAATCATGCAAAAAACATTGTTGATGATGCAATTCAAATTTCATTCACGGTGAATTGTAGTTCATATCTGCATTAAAGATTAAGTTCATAGTTCATATGATAGCATTAAATTAGATTAACGATTTAGTTGCTGATTCTCAGAGAGACATAAACATTTGAATGATTTAAACATGTTGCTACTTAGTTTTAGTTCACGGCATAGCAAGTGGGTATAGGACTTGGTTAAGTGCCTACCTTCCAATTAAATCAATTGATAGGTTCGATAGGGCCAACATTCACTTGTTAGCTCCATAAAGATATCACTCTTACATAGAACGTACACATTAGCTGCACTTCTGGATACAGAGAGTGTTTTTAACAACATGTGCCCAGAAGCTATGCAGTATGCTTGGAATCAATTATAAATTTCAATTGCCAACTACTCAGGAAAGGAATAATAAATTCGTCCCTTCGAGGATTCACTGTCTGTAGATTAGCTAGCAGGTGAACCCACAAGGCGCTGTCCTCTCTCGCTCACTGTGCAACCTCACCATAAATAAGCTACAATGCCGTATGAAACAAGCCGGTTTCAAGACGAAAGCATTTGTTGACGAAGTAGCTATTTTTAATCACATCTGGTAAATTCCTTAACATCCTATCCGACGCTTTAAGCTCAGCCCTGGGTATTGTGTCGTCCTGGTGTGAGTAAAACGAACACAACGTTAACGTAAATAAAATCGAGCTCGAGCTCTTTAACATTGGCTTCCCTCTGACATTCAAACCAGACATTCATTCCAGATCACTCAAGTGTATTTCAAGCCTCAATCAATGCGATTTTCCCGGCCGCAGAGAGGCTTCTGTGAAATAGTATTTCTGCACAGAAAAAAACATTTTTACCGACATCCAAGCTGCACTAAAATCCCTCGCTGGTATAAACACTGTATCTAAGCTTGTTAAGAAGTGCCGGGTATTCCTTAACGAGATAGTGGATTATTTCGAAGATTATTTGTACACCCAGTTCATAAGCCAGGTCTTAACGAGTGTTTTAAAGAAGAGTCATCAAGAACTATGGATGGAAGGTAGCTTTAATCTAGCTTAGTCTTTCACATATATGTCATAACTAAGCGTTAGTTGCGTTTAATTTCAGTTGATTTACATTATATGCTGAAGATATTCATTGCTTTTGGTAACTCCATCCTCTATCGATCCTTACTTACAAGAAAGATATAGTTGATTATCATCAGCGTACATATGCTTTAAGGAGTGCCTCATGCAAATTGGCATTTCATTAATGAACAGCAAAAATAATAATGTACCCAAAAAAAAAACCTTTGGGGAACTCCGCTCTATGTTTTTAAAAACCTCGACTTAATGTTGTTTACACAAGCAGCAAAAGGTAGGATTAAAACGAGTTTACGGGCAGATAGTGAAAAATTAAACTCTTCTTTTTGTTTAGTAGTGGTTTCTTATTATCATTATCTTACTTTAGGCAGGGACTTGTCACAGCTGTGTTTAGTCGAAAACCGGACTGGATCGTGCTTTGTAAATTGTTTCTCATGAGAAACTGAGAAATTTGGAAATGACGAAGTTAGGTCTATAAAAGTGGAACCACTTTGGACACTTTTCAAAGCTGAGGGAATGACGACGGTAGAATTATTGTAATGAATATAATGCGTTTAATAGGACAGTGTGAAGGGTAAAATAATTCCAATAATATAAGGATGAATTTCATCGTAACATGTTACTTTTCAGTTTAATTTTCAAATCGCTTTAAGAACATCATATTCGTCTACCGTAGAGAAAGTTAAGCTTCGATTTTCATCCAAAGATGCATTAATTTTTGAGAATCGATTCGTCGAGCCGTGGTTAGAAGAACTCGGGGACTACAAGTCCAGTGTTTGTATTTTCACAAATTGTTTTCAGTCAGTTTTTTTCTTCCCTACACCTTTAACATTAAAGTTTCTTCAAGGGGTTTTACTTTAAAGAGTTTAGCTCCTCTTATACATATTTAAATGAAAAAAATAGAGTTTTATAAGAACATCTCTGACCGAGTGTACTGTCTGTAAACATATGGACCAATACAATGATTCAATACGGATGATGCTTTAATAATAATGTACGAAGCATGAATCCGGATGAGCTCCAATCTTGTTGAGACAATGATATTGACAATGAATTTGGGAAAAAATCAAAACAAATATTATTAAAAATGTACTTTTGCGACAACCTAAGAGATAAGGTTAAGATTCCCTTATCAGGTCTTCCACAGAAAGCTCTTGCGGGTATCTTGTGATTGTGCTTCACATGTTCTAGTCTAGAGATTCGTTGTACTTTTAATACATTTAATTAAATTTATTTCGTTCATAATTTACAATGTTTTATCACACAAGTTGATGTACACAGATTTCATAATTATAAATCTTAGAGCAAAGAAACAAAAACACATATTGAGGGATATAACGAAAAAAACGACATTGCACAATTGATTAAAAGCAATTTATTCGAAAAGTAACAAATTACCAAAGGCACTTATAATATTAACAAATAAATAGAAAATAATATGCAATTAAATTATTAGATAGATAAAAATATAAAAAAATAAATAAATAATAATAAAATTAGGAGTTAACAGGTTATACAAAAATTTATATGAAAAGTTATAAACTTTATAAACAAATAAATTAACAAATATATTAATATTGCTTTAGTGCGTAGACCTCAATTTACATTTAATTGATTTATTAAGGGATTATCATTAATATCGAATCAATCAGAAATGAGTCATTTTGTTTGCAAATTCTTAATGTACATCTAATTCAGTGATGCCAGGGAAGTCTCGAAGTCACATTGCAAGGGCAATGATTTCGAACAACAACTTGATCTCCGGGGCTAACTACCCCAATGATATGCACCACGAGACAGTGCGTCTTAACGGCCTTATCCTCCCTGAAGCGTTTCTCTATCTCAATAGAAAAGGTATGGTCCAGGATAGATTAGCTGTGTAGTTAATCTTCCAAGTGGCCCGAAAAGCTGTGGACGGGCGAGTCATCTACAGCCAAGACGTCGCAATAAGCTCAACGGAAACTGCTTGTTTCAGTAGGGCGGTATCAGACCGCGACAGAGCAGACGTCGAATAGCAACGTCGACACTATTGGTGGTTGAACGAAGAATACAAGTCTGTCATAGTGTAATTTTAATCTAGAGTGCCCTTGGATAGCATATTGGATAGCTTATATATTTTTTAAGCTAGTGTAGATACTTATTAATCAGTTTACATTTTATTTAATTTAAGTTAAAATCCAAAAGTCCTTTCACTTAGTTATTTTCTTATTAATTAATATTTTCTTCGTTTTATTATTTAATTTTAATAATGTGAGGAAAATGAATCAAATAAATAAAAATGCTTTAATATGAAATGAAATGCTGCCATGGAAGATTAAGTATCATTTTGAGTAATTAATTTTTTGAAATATGTAACTTTTTAGTCTGACAATTTACAGAAGCACCTTAAGCGTGGTTTCCTTAGAAGAGAATGGATAGAAAAGAACATTTGCATGGCTATATTTATTTTGTGAAGAGTTTGAGTTATATGTTCTTTAAATATAAGTTTTGGGCCTAAATGAATGCCCAAGTATTTTACGGAACGTTTCCAAGTTATTGAATGTCCATTAATTATAAACTGATTAGCCTAAAGATAAGAAAGCCTTCTTTTTCGAATTAAAAAATTAGTTTGTATTTGCTCGGGATTAAATTAAATTTTCCACTTCGTGTAGTACATAGTTCTCGAGTATTTCAACAGGATTTTTTTTTAAATTCATCTCGATGTTGAGACCGAACTCATGCGATGAAATAGTTGCTGTTTCATCAGCATATATTGCAGTCTCAATTTGTTGAAGGATGTGAAAACCGGATGTGTGCAGATATTGGTCCAAGAAGAGAGCCTTAGGCTACACCTTAAAACAAATTTAGTATACTTGATACGCTACCATTGACATACACTATGAAACAACGATAAGACACAAAACTTAAGACAATTTTACAAAGAAACGGTGGAAAATTAAATCTTAATATTTTGAAAATGAGGCCCTTATGCCACACAGAGTCCAAAGCCTCTTTAATATCAAGTAATATCATACCGGTTGTTCTTCCATGCATCCGGTTATTTTGAACTATTAAGCGGAGTCCCAAGACCTGATGTGGCGTTCCGTGACCTAGTCTTAAACCAAATTGTTCATCTAATCTTCAATAATGTTAACAATTTTCTTATTAATTCTGCTTGCATTGCTCAACAAACTTATAGATCTATAGGTTTTGAGATTTATTATAAATCTTCACTGAACCAGAAGTAATATATTCTCATATTGCCCTCTGTTTAAATACTAAAATACATGTAGTTATCAAATTTCACTTCATCCAAGTTGAATAAGTCCTCTGGACTCGCTTTTGAATGATTGTGAAACAATTTAGAGAATACGAACTTGAAAAAGTACTTGCCAACTAACGTGTGAAAATGCACTTCATGGCGAATTACTTTATTTTCTAATAAAATTTTACAACTCAAATGTTCGATTTTGAGTGGAGAATCAATCAAAATCGAATTTAATATCCCAGCCGTGGCAGGCTAAATGATACTCAATTAAGGCTTCGATTTGCCTGCGTCACATGTTGACTTCTTGAGTATGAATCACAAAATTTATGGATAACACGGGTATTTTATAAAAAAACAAAATTCTACCTTAGAATGTAAGGTAAAGAGAAACCCCAGGTGTGGAGTGTAGTTATTTAAAGGTGCATTACAAATTCAAAAAAAGAAAAGTTGATTTAATTTATGCGGAAGGCTTTTTAAGATCGTGTTTATGTAACACACAAGTAGCCGGAAATAAAACTTTTATTCTGGTTTGTTTTCTAATTCCGTTTTCGATTTCTGATTTTCTGATGTAATTGTAATTATATAAGGTATGTTATTTGATACCTGAAAAGATTGACAGAATTTCAGTAAATTGAAAATATTGCGAGGTAACATCTAAAATGATGTAGTGTTGCTGAAAGTGTGCAAATTTGAAAGTTAAATTTCGGTTGAAAAACTAACCGATTGCGAAGTGTATCAGATTGGTTTGATGATTGATAGACGAACAGAACTTCGTTAGCTCTTCTTTGTTTGAACAGTAGAAAGACGATCATTTTGTTTAAAAGGCACAATTTGATGTGCCTTCTGGAGTGGCGACACTTCTTTCATTCCTTTTTTAAGATGACGATCGAAAAAGAATGCTACCGATGCGTGATAACAGATATTTTATGGTCAGAAATTCAGGTCTGGACCAAGGGCAGCAATGGTTCCAACAAGATAGGACTACACGCAGAAGCCGTCTAACTATCGATTTAATTATTACACGCTTTTCGGAAACCATTAAAAATTAGAAATTTGAACAGTGTTAAACTCTTTAAAAGCATTAAAATGGTGTTCATTAACGCAATTTTATAATGTACATGTTTTCGAAAATTAGACTAAAACCTGTAATTAAATTTGTCAAGAAGAAATTCGCAGTTCGCTTTGAACCTTCCCTTAAGAAACCTTACGAGAACAAATGCCGCTTAGACATTTAATTTCTCTGCACAGCCTCAGAATAATTCTTAGATCTTAAAAATAAATTGCCTGCATTTTTTCTTCGGATATGGAAAATGCGCTCGCGTTCGCATTGTATATGTACTGCATCCTCTATGACACATAAGTCATTGCAATAATCTGTTCTTCCAATGGACCCAAATTCGTAACATTAGTGCTAGAGTCCTCCGATTTTTCAAAGAGAATGTTATGCAACTGGGATATGTGTTCGTGAATAAATGTAAAGACAAGTCAATGCCTTGTTTCTCCCTTCATGCTCCCTTACATCCAAGATGGTCTAAGGGCCTTCAACTCATATTATGCTGGGACTTAGCTAGTTTGGGAAGGTCATAATGCAAACAGCAAAACAGCACAGGAACTGTTGCACCAGGTCATAAGAGCGTTTAGAGCAAAAAAAGAGTGGACCGCGGATGGATCTTATAAGCTGTCAAAGTCAAAATGACAGATACAAGCAAAAATCCGGATCTAAGGAAAGCAACAAAGCTCATTAAAGATGTATGATTAAGTGCAGGCCATTGAACACTAAAATGGCATTTAATGATGGGACTCTGTGGCAGAAAATCACAAAAACCTAAGGACTTAAAGAAGGTTTATCAAAAGTCTTGATTAAAACGAAAGTAAGAAAGCGCATTGTTTTTCAGCTCATTTTAAATGCATGCTGAATCGTTACAGGTTACCCCAAGGGATCAATTCTTGGGTCACTGCTGCTCAGTATGTTCATCAATAATCTTCCCAATGTTATGAAAAAATCTTCGGTACATATGTATGCCGACAACGTTCAAATCTACTTAGACCACAAGTTAGGAATGATTGAAGATGCAGCAGAACGACTTAACAGTGACCTAAGAAATATTATGAACTTGGCAAAGGCTAATCAACTTTGTTTAAACCCGAAAAAATCGAAGTGCCTCGCACTTGACAAAAACAAGATGGATTTGAACTACTTTCCTCTTCTCTACCTCGACATTTGGTTCCGTTCTAGTCTTGAATGGGACTATCATGTCAGACTGGTAATTGGAAAAGTATATGGTTGCTTAAGGACTTTATCCCTTATTAAAAACTTCACACCACAGCCTAGTAAACTAAGACATGGTTGTCAAATTTTTAGTCGTCATAGCTCTGACTCTAAGAGAAGACTTACTGTTGGTTTCAACAATGTGGTTAGATATGTATATAACTTGAAGCGCTTTGATCATATCTCACGTTACAAAAATAGAATCTTAGGATGTGATTTATATAAGTATTTTTCTTTTATAACGCTAAAAACCTTAAACACCGTCTTAATGATCAAACAGCCGGATTATATGTAAAAGATGATTCATCTAATCGATCATTTGTACTTCTGCAACCAAGATTTACGTGTACTAATTCTGAGCTTCAATTTTTTATGTGTGTTATCCGAGAGTTTAATGCTTTGCCTTAAGACATTAGAAAACTTCGTGGCACCAAACTTTTTGAGAAGGGGTTATTAAGATATTTGGCTGAAAATGGTTAATCATGATAACTTAATTTGTAACTTAATGAAATTTTTTTTAAGAATGAAAATTGTTAATCAATTGCTTATCTAATATTTATTTATAGTTTTTTTTACTTTTTTTCGCTCTTCTCTTCTACATACTTAAACTTTTACTTGTAAAGACTCTAAGCCTGTTGTAAAAGATGAATATTGAATTATTAAAAAAAGTAAAGTAAATGTAAATTTTTTTTCCTCATCAACCTTAAACTAAAAGACCTTTGCCTATCTGGAAGTGCGATTTGAGAAGTTAAGAAGACGACGTGGATGCCTTTTTTCTCTGAATTAACCAGCAGAAATGTTAGTACTGCTTTATCACATCTTCCTCGTCACGGACTGAGACCGAAAAGACTCAATCTAAGAGTCTAGCTGGAGCTGAGTGCGACGTTTCTACTGCAGCAAAGATACTTGGTCCCACTTTAATAGGTAACTAGGTAGATCAACGTTACCGCTCTAAGGTAGAAGTAGAGAAATTCTCTTCGTGGAGTAAAGTCGTTAGGACGAAATAGCTCCTGATACGGGGAAAAACTGTTCGTTATTGAATCAGATTTATCAAAAAGTTGTTCATTAAAATAATGTTGGTCTGTTGTACAGACCTGCCTCAAAAGGATTGAGAATATCTTGTTCTGATAATTTGAAGTTCTTTAAAAATCGAGGCAAGCCCTAAGACATCGTTTCTCGAAAGCCCGAAACTTTTCCATTAAGCCTGCTTCCACGTTGAATCACACGGATCATCCACATACAAGCACAGGCCATGGAGAAGATCACCTTCTCGCTGACTTCGAGTTGACTATTGAGAAACAGTCTCGTTGTCATGAGTTAAGCCGCTTTGGTTTGGACAGAGCGGCACAAATAATAGCACTGGGTGACTGATGAAACTCGCTAGATTTTTATGAAAATGGACAATTGCGATCATGAAACAAGAATTTAATTTGTGCGTCGCTATCATGCTTTGGTGTCGTTGATTTCGGTCCAAAGGAAGTTTAATCGCACGCTTAATGGCACGCCTCCAGGCATAAAGACCATTGAGAGGCTGGTAAACTCTTTTGCCGAGCGTGGACCTCGAAGTGTGAAGAGCTGTTTCATCAAGTACCATTGCAGGACAATAGTTTTTTGAAGAAAACGCTCACGGGAAACCGTGATTTAAAAATTTTAAGTGTGTTTGTCTTCCAAGAGCTACGACGAACAGGAAATCCGTTCAAATCTACGTGGTTTAAATAAGATGAGTAAAGTTCACATGTAACCATGCCTACTTTGGCAGAATTGTAAAGAAAATTCCACGAGGCAAATATTGTAAAAAACTATATTTCGTTGAGCCCACAGTTCTCTAGACCTGACTGCGATTGATTCTTTATTTTTTGCAGATATTGCAAAAAGCAAGGCTTCAAAATCACACCAGTAAATTCGATTGAAATAAAGCTGTCCCTTAAATCAATAATTAAGGCACTTCGCATATCAAAACACTACAGACAGTGATATATAAATTTTTAGTAAGATGCCGCACATGCGTCACTCAGCGTAAGGCCTCTGTATGTGTGCATTATATTTCAAGTAAAAATTAAAATAAAAAATGCAGGTGCTATTTTATTTGCCGCCACCAAAAACATTTAACTTGTGTTTTGAAAACATCATTCATTCCCTAGACAAATGCATTGCAAACAAAAAAATAAGATACATTTTTTTTTTTATTTATTGTGGCAAAAATTACAATTTTTAAACTTAAAATGTAACATTGGCAGAGATATGGATTTGTTAAGCCTTTCTACTGAAATATACTCTTAATTTGAAATCTATATCACAGTAAAATGCATTAATAAATTAAAGGAAAAGCCACAATTAAAACCTTCATTAAATAAATGACCCAGCTTAGACTACAGGGAAGAGAAGAAGAAGTATTTGCATTTGCATTTTTGAAATAACTTAATTAAGTCAATTGGCTTATTAATGAAACTTTTGGAATTAAAATTGAACAAAACAAAAACTATATATATTTGTCCGGAAACTTTTGAACGGTAATGTATATATTTATACATATTTTTTTCTGATAAGTTAGTATTTAAATTTAAATGATTTTTAACTTTTTGTATTGTAAAACTAAATTGATTTTAGTTGAAGAACCGAAATTGTCCCTTTTTTGACAGTTTTTTCGTCATTCGTCAAATTTAACCAAAAGCTCTTCAGGTGATCTTTATGTACAAACGCTTGACTTGCTCTCGAGTTATGCTTCACGAAAAAATACGCACAAACGTACATACACACATACAGACATTTTTCTAGAAACAATTGAATCCAACTACTGGGACTTCGAAACGTGTAGATATGTAAAAATTTTGAATTCCGAAAATCGGACCAATTACAAGAACTTCCTGAGGGAAAGTTAAAAAAACGAAGCAAGATTCATAAGCCACTGCGTAGGATTAAATTTATACTGGAAGACCAGGCATATGACCTTTAAATTTGTAAAAGTTTGAATATGTATCTAAAGACTTGCGTAAATTTGAGACTCTTTTCGAAACTGCCATCATTTTGGAGTTCTTAAAACTTATGAAGAACTTTAACAAAATTTTGTAAGAACAAACAGGGTAAATGCATTTTTGAAATCAATCCCCGGCCACTTGTTTTTTTTTTTTAAACTTATCGTTGGTTTTGGTAAATGAAATTTTCCATTTCCATTTGATTTAAATTTCATTGTATTTTTTTTTTTCAATTTCGAAGCTCACATTCCGATTTACATGCACTCTTTTTTTTAATGCAACATCCACATACTTCCAACATACATTCGTATGTAATTATTTAAATCGATCTTGATTAAAATGCATTGGCGTTTACAAAGATTCTCTCGAAAGCGTAGACGTTTCGAGTCTAAAGTTCACACGAGTTTATATTGAAAGTCATATTCCAATCCGAATAATTTATGGCGTCAACTTCAAAATCAAGACAAAGTATTTATTGAAGAAAGCAAAAGAGTGACGCGAATAAAAAAAAAAAAAACGAATAAATAAACAAATGTGAAAAAAAAAAACAAAATCGACGACGAGTCGCGAAGATTCTACGTTTCGAAATAATTAACTTGATCGAAAATAAGCCGCAAAGCAAACGAGCGAGAAATAATAATCTGGCCAAAGTTTGACCTCAGCATAACTAACAAGTTGCGTTTGCGAAATTAACAAATACTACAACTTTTCCGTCACTCATTTGGCTGCTTGGAACCTTCAAATTTAATGATTTTAATGCATGCACACTTGCCACCAAGCTCGGTCGTAGATACTATATATGCTTCAGCTTAAGTGTGCCAAATTTTAATTTATGTAGAAAACTTACCGGCAAGTTTCAAGATCAGATTTTCGATTCCATTTATTCATATATACTACACATTTAAAGATGAACATATATAGAAATAATTGAAGCCAACATTTGGGCGCTTCAGTGTCATTGAACTTTTTTGAACGCCACACAGTGGCCCATTTGGACTTTTTTGCCGGCAAAAATTAAGTTTCCAAAGAAAATTTTGTTTGGCTTGGATATAAGTGAATTTTGAGACAAACTTTTAAGGGGGTATCTTAGAAATGAACCGTGAATTTATTATTAGTTTATTTTTTCGTAATATTTCAAGTCAACGGAAAGAAAATTTGAAAAACTGATTTAGAGTCCGGTCTGAATTTCTATCGGCTGGTAGTTTAGTCGGATTGGCGATGATTTGCTAGTTGAATCCACTACTAGGAATCGAAAACTATTCTTTTCAGGACTCCACTGTCTAAGGCCTCTTGGGATACAAGAAGGATTGGCGAAAATTCTTGGTCGTGGGAAAACATGGTCGACCATTAGCAAACAGCAATGTAGTCCTAAGGCTCTGGCTTGATCAATATCAATATGGCTCTAGGCAGAGGCAAAGCGACTTTTGCTATGACAAAGAGACTGGTTTATATAGCAGCCAACTCGATGCCAGGGTGCAAGTCATCTGCTTCATGGCACTTGTCAGGCCAATGATTACTTAGGGGTGTCCAGTGTGGTTCAACGAAACAGCAAATTCGATGGAAAAGATTCGGGTTTTTGAAAGGCTATGTCTCAGGGCTTGTCTTCGTTTTTTTAGAGCTCCAGAGTCCGAATGCAAAGAATTCTAAGGCAATGAGGTGCTTTGCAATGGGGCCAACCTGAACAAAGTAGATTATTTGCTTAAAAAGCTTATCTGAAGACACATTGCAAGGGCAATGACCTCGACCAACAACCTGATCTCCGGGGCTTTCATCCCCGACGAATTGTACCACGAGAGTATTCGCTGTAGTGGCCTTGTCCTTCCGGAGGCCTGCCTCTACTTCGACTCTAAAGGTTTGATACAAAACAGAATGAGTTGTCGCTGTATATATGAGCACAGAGCCCTCTCCGCGAGATGAAACGTCGTAGGGCGGCAATAAAGGCTTGAGACGCACAAAAATTACAAAATACACTTTGTACCCTTTGGATGTTCGGCCTTTCCACGCTTTGACATCAATCGGCCCGGCATAATCTACCCCTGTGTGACAGAACGGTTGCGAGATGCGAACCCTTGGCGCTGGAAGATTACCCATCGGCTGATTTATCGCCTTAGCTCGGTTGCGAAAACATATCAAGCATTTGTGTATACAATGTTATACATATATTTTATTTATATGTATATATATATACATAGGTTTAGCTATTTTAATTTAGTTTAAGGACTTAACTATAAAATAAAATAAATAAAAATAGTAAGTCTAAGTCGAAAGACATAAAATAAGAACTAGGTTTAGCTAAGAGTGTCCGCACAGGGCTAGCAAGCTAGTTAATTAAAGTTAAGATATATAGACTTGTTTAAGCGTTCTTGTCTGGTTTATAAGTAATTCTTATAAGTTAATAAAAATGTATTGAAACTGAAAAACGGAACTGACGATTTTGCAGTTGGTATAATTGGATCTTGCATGGAGCGGAGAGCACCTGCCTTTCAATTGTATCAAGTGACACGTGGTTCAATTGCTAGTCTACTCACCATTTGCCATTGGAATAAATTTAATGGCGCTATCACTGGATTGGTCGAACAGCTGATTGATGGGTGGAGTTGTTGTAGGGGTTGTTTTATCAGCCAGAATTCTGAGTTCGTGTTTTCATAAATAATGTTTCGTGCAGATTTCTGCTTTGAAGGCAAATACCGGCCGCATGGTGTTGAGCTTATTTTCCAAACTTTCAAAGTAATAGGACTACCGGCTGAAAATGTCGTTATTGCAGACAACTTCATATCTATTACTCTGAGGTGAATTTTGACCATGACAGCTGTCACATCAGAAACTTCATTAGTGAAAACACACAAGTTTTGGTAAAACCGTCAAATGTCTACATTCGTGCCATCAAAACAACATTTGTGGGAAGTTTTAATATGCTTCTTTCATTTAAAGAAAAAAGCAACCGAAGCGCATCAATTTCTTACCGAAGCTTATCCGGGATATATTTTAGACGTAAGAATGTGTCAGCGGTGGTTTAAGCGGTGCCCGGTTCGACACCGAAGACACCCGGCCAGGTGAAAAAGTTTGAAGACCATGAATTGGGGGCATTGCCCGATCAAGATCCGTCACAAACGCAAGAAGAACTTGCAAAATCACTTGGCGTCGCTCAGCAAACTATTTCCGATCGTTTGAAAGCAATGGGAATGATCCGAATGGTAGGAAATTGGGTGCCGTATGAATTGAAGCCACGAGACGTCGAACGCCGATTTTGCATGTCCGAAATGCTGCTTGAACGCCACAAAAAGAAGTCATTTTTGCATCGAATCGTCACTGGTGATGAAAAACGGGTACATTACGATAATCCAAAACGTCGGGCAACGTATGGATACCCCGGACATGTGTCAACATCGACGACCGTTCAGAATATACATGGCCTGAAGGTTATGCTGTGCATTTAGTGGAACCAGTAGGGTGATGTGTATTATGAGCTGCTAAAACCGAATGAAACAATCACAGGCGAGGTCTACCGACGACAATTGATGCGTTTGAGCCGAGCACTGAAGGAAAAACGGCCGGAAACGGTCGCAAGACACGATAAAGTTATTTTACAACATGACAATGCTCGGCCACATGTGGCAAATGTCGTCAAAACTTACCTTGACACGCTCAAATGGGATGTCCTACCCCACCCGCCGTATAGTCAAGACCTTGCGCCATCCGATTACTATCTCTTCCGATCGATGCAACATGGCCTGCCTGACCAGCACTTCCGACATTTCAATGATGTCAAAAAATGGATCCATTCGTGGATTGCGGCCAAACCGGTCGAATTTTTCAGAACGGGTATCCATGAATTGCCAGAAAAATGGGAAAAATGTGTGCCTAGCGATGGGCTATACTTTGAATATTGAATTTATATCTATTTTTCCTCAATAAAGAATTGATTTTTGAAAAAAAAGACATTTTCAACCGATAGTCGTATTATATCAAACTTATGTCGAAGAAAGTCCTGCGAACTAAGCAAAATCTAATAAGTCGATATTTTACACATGCATTATAAGAGTATTCAGATCCTCTTGAGAGAAGCAAATTATTAAAAAAAAATAAAATAAAAACAAAAAAGAGAGAAACCGTGAATATTGGGACCATTCCATCAATAATGATAGAATATTGCGGGGTAAATTTTACTCGAGGTATTTCAAAATACTTTCATTTATGTTATCTTCGATCAACGCCAAAGTTCTGAGCAAATTGAGCTATCGGCCGACTTGACAATTGACAGATAATTAGTTTTATCCTTCCGCTGAACGAATATGGTTGTGTATACGCTTGAACAGCGCTGGGAAATATTGCGACATTACTTTGAAAATCATGGTAATGTTGCAGAATGTGTGCGAAAATTGCGTACGGATTTTGGAAGAAGAGAAGCACCGTCAGCTCCGTATGTTCGTTATATTGTGAATAAAAGTGAAAGAAACTGGCATCCTCATCGATAAACCAAAGCGTGAAAAGCCAAAAACAGTGCGTGTACCCGAGAATATTGTTGCTGTGGCAGAAAGTGTGCGTGAAGCGCCATCAACATCAATTCACCGTCGTTCTCAACAATTGAACATTTCGGAGACATCATTGAGACGAATTTTGCATAAAGACCTTGGTATGACGCCATACAAAGTCCAATTGGTTCAGGAGTTGAAGCCAACTAACCATCCAATGCGTTTTCGCTTCGCTAAGTGGGCCTGCGATCGACTTACAGAAGATGCCGATTTTGCCAAAAAAATCATCTTTTCAGATGAAGCTCGTTTTTATCTTGGCGGGTATGTAAACAAGCAAACTTGTCACATTTGGGGCACAGGAAACCCGCACGCATACATTGAAAAGCCGATGCACCCAAAACGAGTCACTGTTTGGTGCGGATTTTGGTGCAGAGGCATAATTGGGCCATATTTCTTCGAAAATGAGCAAGGAGTGGCCGTTACAGTCAATGGCGATCGTTATCGGGCCATGTTGAACGAATTTTTGTTCACAAAAATTGAAGAGGAGGATATTGGCAACGTTTGGTTTCAACAGGACGGCGCTACGTGCTACATAGCCGAAGCTACACTCGATGTTTTGCACCCTGTTTTTGAAGATCGCATTATCAACCGCAGAGCTGATGTCGTTTGGCTACCTCGGAGCTGCGATTTGACACCGTTGGACTATTATTTGTAGGGGTGCCCTCAAAGATAAGTGTTACGCCGACAACCCAGAGAGAATTGACGCTTTAAAGGACAATATTCGTGAAGCCATTGGTGAAATACAGCTGCACACAATCGATAATGTGCTTAAATATTGGACCGATCGTGAAGGCTTCTGCATGGCCAGCCGAGGCAGCCATTTGAATCAAATTATTTTCCATTATTAACCGGAAGGATTGTACTTTAAAATAAAAACAGAAATTTGAGAAAATATTCAGCAGTTTTTTTATAGCATTTTCAAAAAAAAAAAAAAGAAGTTATTTGGCGGACCCTTTAGTTAGTCGATACTTTAGTTTGAAGGCAGTCGGTAAGAACAGCAAACTTTTTTATCCATTGACCAAACTATTGGCGCTTTTACTTGGATCCTTGCGCGTATTTTACTTACTATATTTATTGCAATCGTTATTTTTAGATTTGTGAGTTTCGACAGTATTCTAAGTGGTACCAATTGATAATCGAATTAAGTTTGACTTTACTGTTTACTTCGGATGCTAGTTAAACTTTATTATTGTTTACTTTACTTTACTGATGACTCTAATTTTTGAGACATTACCTCAAAGTATTTCCTTCATTGTCGAATGGTTTTGGATCTCTTATATGCTCATATAAGCATTACCCTCTTGTCAAATTGTTCTCTTGCAAGTTCCAAATTAAATTTCATGCACCTGACTCCTAAATTTGTTGAAAAGATTTTATAGTCATAGTTACGTAGTTTGTTCATTTAATCATTTGACGGAATCTTGGAATCTGATTCCTTAAATGTTTTTGTGTTCTTTTGCATTTACTCGTCATACATTTTATATTGAGTCAATTAAAGGTGAAGTTTTGAGTTCTTCAATTTACCTTCCACATTTGTACATTATGATTAGACAAAATTTGAGTGATGGTGGACGAGGATTCTTCGAATGATCGCCATTCGAACGATTAAGAATCAGTGGAACATTGAAAATAACATTTGATACACCTTCTGGTAAACACACTAGCACCTTGTCGAAGACATCCATTACAGTAATGAAGTGTAATTTATTCCACCACTGTTGCCGTATGATCACATCATGTCTTCAAGTTTCATTCATTGTTATATTTATTATTATTATAACTAATATATTTTTTTTGTTTTTATATTAAAGCTTTGACCTATTTTGATCCAGAAACATTGTATTTGTTTTTTTTTGCTGACGGCCATGTAACGAATTCATACTGACTGACAATATTTTGGCACAAAGAGTTTCTATCTTATAATAAAGAGGAATCGATTTGAGTTCAAGTCGAACCTTTCGGACCCATTTTTAAACTCAATTCACTTGCTCTACAAGCAAAACCATCGATCGAAAAGAAATCACTTTAGCGATTACCTGATCTCGAAGCATTTGTTAATCCAACGAATTTGGTCAGAACTTTTGCCCAAGTTGGCCACTGTGCACCAATTAAGAGGCATTGGATTCTGCCAAAGTGGGCATCAGACGTGTGGGCACGTCTTACAAGCACGTAGTAAGATAAATCCGGCTTAGAATAGGCTCACATTAGATCGACTCTAATTTATTCACGTTTTCGCGTTAAAATCAACTTTGAATGAGACAAGTGAATAAATTTTTGGATACATATAAGCAGAGTTTAAAATTGGGACAGATCTTTAAGACTCCATCTCGGTTTGTTTGTTTGTACGGGAGAGCAAAAACGCTCATCCAAACATTCGTTGAGCATTTTCTCTGAAGATATAGAAATTTGCTAATTTTTTTTTTAGTGGAGTAGAGAGGGTATCATCACATCCCATTGGTAGGCGATGGAAAGCTATCTTATATACCTAGTTCACACTCAGCCTCTTCTTTATCAGCTCATTCATATCCTCATAAATCGCATTCATGTGGCTTGAATATAAACTCAAAGCTGATAGGGTTTTGTAACTGCTCTTATCGCAGCCATACTGTCTGCGCACAATCGAATGTGTGTCTCCCTTATCTGCTGGGCGAAGATTTCTGCATGGCATTCTGTGATGAATGGTTCGAAATGGCCCCATTTTCAATCACGGGTTGCTGCAGTATATTTACATTGATTCCGTCGGGTTTTTTGACGTTTTGTCATTCGTACAAAATAATCTTGTTGTTCCGAAGTTTGGGTTTTCTTTTACAATCCGGAAGTGATGCCATGTTTCTTACAATCTGTAACCGGCATTCGGGTTCTTATTAAAAAGTTGCTCGCTTTCCAGGGATTGTGACAACCTTAATATTCCCTTTATTGTAGAGCGATCAGAAGGATGATGCCCGAAAATGTACTTTTAAATTAAAACGTATTTTTCTTTCGATTCGTTCATGGAGTGGAGTCCGAATATGGATGCAGAATTTGATATCGACTCATTTGCATTCCCTCGATTCGAAGTATTTTATTCGCAATTAGTTTGCTTTGCTGTAATGGTTATACCTTCAAGGCTTTCCTTTGCGATACAATTAATGTATCTCGAGACTTCAAACGATTAACACTGATAGGAAGTCCAGGTTTAGTACGAACAAAAAGTTCAAAGTGATGAGTGTTTCAATTCAGAGAAACCACTTCGGAAGCAGAAAGTGTTGTCGCCATTTTGGTGAAAAAGGGAACTTAAACTTCGACTTAAGTACAACGTTTTGGAGAGCGTACTTAAACCATTAAGCCACTGGTCATTTCTGTACAACTCTAGTCAACTCAAAAATAGTTAAATGTAAAGAGAATGTAATGGTCTTTATAAGACCTAAGATTGGAAATCATTTTACGAGATTATGAATTTCGATCAACTTTGGTGTGTGTGGCGTGCTTTAAAAGACCTCCCACAATAAAGTCGCTCTAAGAATCCCTTGTAAAAACAGAGCAATTTTTTCCAGTGGAAGACAGAACTTCGAAATGGAGAAAAACGAAATTAAAGCTGTCATTAAGTACCTCTGTACCTCGTCCATATTCCGCTGTTCCAAGCTGTGCCAAAGAGTTGAAGCTGGGAAGGTGAACACAGCGAAGGACATCAATATACGACTGAATCTGATGATAAAGAAGTCGAAGACGTCGTGTTGACAGAACGAAGAATGGCCATGGAGATAAGGTCACAGGGATATCGTTTGACAATGTTCAAAGAATCCTTGCCCACGAAGAAAGTCTCTGCCCGTCGGGTGTTGAGAATGTAAACCGACGAGCAAAAGAAGAAACGTGTCGACATTTCGAGGGTGAATCTCGAAAACTTCCGCGCTGATCAGCAGAATTTTTTGCCTAGGTCCACCAAACAGCAAGCAATAATCTGGAAGTTTCTCCAACGCCGGAGAAATTCCAAGTTTCGCGTTTGGCAAAAAAGGTTATGACATCAGTTTTTTGAGACGCTGAAGGACTTTTATGGTAGAATATTTGGACGAGTCACTATTTCAGGCTCTTACTACGCAGAACAAATAAGAAGAATGTCGGAGGCTATTAAGAAAAAAATACGGGGCAACACACCAGTGCACAAGGCTGCAGTTCCGATGGCTGTATTCAAAAATATGTACATCACTCGAACTGCTTGAAAACCCGTCATATTGATGACTCCTACCTATTCATTCCGCTCAAGGAACACCTTTAGGTCAAATAATTTGAATATGTAGCGAAGTGATGGCCACTGTCAAGAGTCAACTCAAGACAAAGAATTTTTTTCTAAGGGTATCCTGGGTTTTGGAAAAAAGATGGAGACTGAAAAATAAATAATAAATATTTTTTTAACTTTAATTAACTTGATTTGTATTAATTATCATTAGATCACCCCTCGTACAAATAAGAGATAATGGCTATTGCCACTTAAAAATCAAATGTCCTCTACAACAGGTCACAAAGTAAATAAAAAATGTTCGTACAGCTTTCACACGAAATTTTGCAATTCACAAACATCAGAGGCAAAAATATCAAGAAACATTTGACGAGATCGTCAACACTCACGACAAATCAACTCGTAAAAGAGATTCAACAAACATCTGATAGTAGCCTCTGTGATAAGCCAGCTTTGAAATTGCGCATCTAAAACTGAAAGCACTTAGAACACATATTTCCGCAGTAGCTAGGAAGAGAAATGAAATATCCGGCTCTAGTGAAATGGGAAATAAGCGTAACACCTTGTTCTAAAAGAACTTAAACAAAAGTAAGGAAACATGATTCCAAGCAACTATACTTAGTAAAAGGTTTTCCGCTCTTCCGGACATCGATTATTTATTGAATTACTTAACTAAAGTTGCTTTGATGTTGGATGTTGTGCGCGTGCCTCTATTTATTATTACCACTGATTGCTTCCTACCACACATGCTTATTTGTGAAAGCAGTTCGCAGTAGATTTTATTTGCATATCTGCGACTACGTTGACAAAAGAAAAAAACTTCAATTCGATATCTCGTGCCTAACTTTGCACATTACACTATTTTTAGTGGGTCATGATCGTAATGTAATTATAGTAATGTAATTATAGCGGTCGCATGTCCGGTATTTATATGCACCAATTTGTAAACTTCCAAATCATGATAATCATAACTCTTTATTCAATTTATTAAAAAATTTTAACTATCAAATAACCATATTCGAGCTGGATTTGCCTATCTGGAAAATATTTTCAAATGTAAAAGGAAAAGCCGTCAACCTATATCAAAAACTTAAGTAAACTTGAAATATGTATTTGCAATAAAGTTTTATGGTATTTAACAATTTGAAGCCTTTTTATTTAAATTAAGAATAAAATCACGTTGATGTTCTATTGACAAAGTCGGTTCGTCTACCCTTCAATTGGATCAATTGACCCACTGACCAGCAACGGGGATCTTCCAAACCGCAACTAATCGAACGGCGAATAAAATACTGCGAATTCTGAGCGAACGCAAGCAAGTCAATAAAAAATGCTACCCCACCAATACGAACGCAACAAACATGATTTTCACACCATATGACAATATTTTATTCTTCTCATAGTCCTTCGTTTTTAGTCTTTGCAAATGCAGTTTAAGAGTATTCAGAAACCCTTGAGATCCAGATATCGAATAAATGGTTTTGAAGCGAATGCATTTGAGTCAACACTTTCAATGCGAGTCAAATTTCAAACCTGAGCTGATCTTTGAAATATCCCCTGCCGTTAATGCCTGAGTCTAGAAACCTAGATCAGTGCCTTAGTTCTCTATTCAGCAACAAATGAGAAGGAAAGACTTCTATGGCCTACGAAACAGGGGTTTAGAACCTTACCTTCTTTAACAGAAACATTGCAGAAAAATCTAAACTATGCCGTAAAGATAGTTCGACTAGAAGATCTCAATTGTTGGCTTTAGCTCAATCGAACTAGAGAAGGTGATTATAAGAAAATTGTTTTGAACACCATGTGCCTCATTCGAATCAGCGCAAAAAGGAACTTTCCAGTAGCTTAGGTTATTTATATCGCTCGTAAATCTGAATATTAAGAAATTTTAATTCTGAGTCTGAAATCTGAAAACAGAGTTGAGATGTGAGTGGAATAACCAATGTTTAACTTTATTATGGCAAAGTGAAAGATCCATTTCTTTGGATGATTCACTCGGCATAAACACATAAATATTGCAACTTATATTTTGTTAAACATACATAAGAAATATTCTAAATACACATTTAAATGGAAGCTGGCCTATTCTTTTCAGACTGAAGGAAGGACCGCCTTCAAAAACATCAAGGTTGTAGCATTCGGTAAAATTTCAGAAACGATTTTCGAATGCTGTTTCGAATTTTTAGTCAAACCGTGAGCTTTAGTTTTAGTTTTCAACTTATTTTCAATTACATTTTAAGTCCAAGCTAAGTAAGATGAATTCAAGATGAGATGAAAAATCAATTAGGATTACTGTTCTCAGCAGAAAAAAAAAATGCTGAGAACATTTAAACTTTTAAAATTGTTAATATAAAATATTTTAATGAAATAAAAGCATTATAAGCTAAAGGATTATCGGAAAAAAAAAATATTGCATATTGTGCATTTGTGTTTGGCGTTCAAGGAAAAACGATCCAACGTGGTAAATAATTTGAAATCAAATAAAATTGTTAAATTTTTTAAAACTTAGATCTAATTTTTCAAGTTGACTCAATTATGTATCTCGTTTGAAAGATAATTTACATAAATTTGGTTGTGATCTTTTTATGTGTATTTAACGACATTTTCGCAATAGTTTTGTGTTTATCGAACTGGTTTTAAGCCACTCTGTATAACTACATAGTCTTTGATTATATGAAGGAATTGAAAAGTGATTTGATGTTATTACACAAACTTGTATCGAAGAGGAAAATGCACATACGATAAGTTAGTCTTCTCTTAGTTTGTATGCATGAGGAAAAATTTCAAAACTACACATCCGATTTCAAAAATTCTTTCACCAATATTAACAAAGGATTTTCAGGGGGAACATTGGCTATTCATTATCCTTATCCCGGTTAAAGTGGACCAATAATGTAACTAAATTCGATGAAAAAACCGGTCGAGCGAATGGATTTTTTGCGACCGCAGCTTTTACGGTAAGGGTTTCCTAAGAAAAGTTTTAGAACTTGAAAAGTTCGATAAAAAAAACCCATTAAGATATACATCTATGCATATGTTAAAAAAATATATTTGATGAAAGTACGTAATGTCGATTTAAATTCCCTTTACCACAATATTGTTTGGACAAAGAGTTCGCTTCTGTGTGGGGAAAGCGAATAGAAGGTTTTTGAGTTCTACAACTTTTCTAAGTAAATGAAATCTACGAAGTCGCAGCGGACTGCAAGTTATATTAAGCTTCAAAAGAAAATTTTACAGAAACCTGAAACAGTTCCCAACCATCCGGCAGAAGACAATCGGACAAAAAGTAAAAAAAATGCACTTGGTTTGTAAAGAAGTGTACTCGTTGTACTCGATGTACGCTTGGTTTACTTGGTTTAAAGTAAACTTCCAATTTCATAAAAATAATGCAAAGTGTAGTGAATACATTTTTGTAACAGGTCATCGAAAAGTGTGTTATTCCTTATACACATACTCGTTACTCAAGAAAAATTAGTGCAGAATTGTTAACCTTTGCAAGGATCTCAACATGCCTTACCTTGATTATTGTTTCTAAGCGAAAAATATGAGTGGCGACAAGTCACTTTCAATTCTTTAGTTTGAAATTAATCAAATACATAATTTTCCTGTTATAAGATAAAAGATACTCAGAAAAAAAAAAAAAAAAACAATTCTGAAGATATACAGTATGTCAAATAATTGTTTACAAAAGGAAAAGGATTTGGTTTATTTTAACTATTATGACGGAAAATCTATTAAAGAAATAGCCCAAATGTTGTCAGTTAAATTGAGGACTGTGTACAACATTATAAATCATAAATCGGTCAGAAAAAGAAAATCGATTGGAGTTGAGAAATTCTGAAGGCCGACCAAGTAAGCTGTCCCGAAAAGACGAGTCCAAAATCATCAGAGTCCCAAATCAGCTTAAGGCAATTATTCACCGTCGTAGAAACTGATTACAATAAGCCGGTCTCCAATGAGACTATTCGACAAGTATTGCACAAAAAGAAATACTCTTCAAGAAAGGCCGAAAGAAGCCGTGACTTTCAGAGATACATTTTCATAAAAGGCTAACTTTTGCACTGCATCACATCGCACAGCCGGCAGAGTTCCAGAGTTCTGGAATGACGTAATTTTTTTGTGATGAGACAAAAATTATGTTGCATTACAATGATGGGCCTCAAACGTTGTTGCGGCAACCAAACACAGCTTTGCATACTAAAAATATACTCCCCATAGTAAAGTTTGGCAAACTGTCAGTCATGGTATGAGGATGCATTTCATCCAAGGGCGTTGGGGAGGTAAGGATTTTTACTGAAACAATGACTAAGGAACATTACTTCGATATAATAGGACTACCGGTAGAAAATGTCGTTTTTTTCAAAAATCAATGCTTTTTTGGGGAAAAATAGATATAAATTGAATATTCAAAGTATTGCCCATCGCTAGCCACACGTTTTTCCCATTTTTCTGGCAATTCATGGATACCCGTTCTGAAAAATTCGACCGGTTTGGCCGCAATCCACGAATCGATCCATTTTGTTGACATCATCGAAATGACGGAAGTGCTGGTCAGCCAGGCCATGTTGCATCGATCGGAAGAGATAGTAATCGAGTGGCGCAAGGTCTGGACTATACGGCGGGTGGGGTAGGACATCCCATTTGAGCGTTTCAAGGTAAGTTTTGACAACACTTGCAACATGTGGCCGAGCATTGTCATGTTGCAAAATAACTTTATCGTATCTTGAGACCGTTTCCGGCTGTTTTTCCATCAGTGCTCGGCTCAAACGCATCAATTGCCGTCGGTAGACCTTGCCTGTGATTGTTTCATTCGGTTTTAGCAGCTCATAATACACAACACCCTTCTGGTCCCACCAAATGCACAGCATAACCTTCAGGCCATGAATATTCTGAACGGCCGTCGATTTTGAGGCATGTCCGGAGTATCCATACGTTGCCCGACGTTTTGGATTATCGTTATCTACCCATTTTTCATCACCAGTGACGATTCGATACTAAAAAGACTTCTTCTTGTGGCGTTCAAGCAGCATTTCGGACATGCAAAATCGGCGTTCGACGGCTCGTGTCCCAATGTCCTGCCTTTCTGATCATTCCCATTGCTTTCAAACGATCGGAAATGGTTTGCTGAGCGACGGCAAGTGATTTTGCAAGTTCTTCTTGCGTTTGTGACGGATCTTGATCGAGCAATGCCTCCAATTCATGGTCTTCAAACTGGCCGGAACGTTCTTTGTCTTTGGTGTCGAAATCACCATCTTTGAACGGCTTAAACAACCGCTGACACATTCTAAATCCTAAAGTATAGCCCAGGTAAGCTTCGGTAAGCAATTGATGCGCTTCGGTTGTTTTTTTCTTTAAATGAAAGAAGCATATTAAAACTTCCCGCAAATGTCTTTTTGATGGCAAGACATTCAACGGCTTTACAAAAACTTGTGTGTTTTCACTAATGACCAATAATCTAGACTGAAATAATTAGACAATGACATGAAGTTTCTGATGTGACAGCTGTCATGGGCAAAATTCACCTCAGAGTAATAGGTATGAAGTTGTCTGCAATAACGACATTTTCAACCGGTAGTCCTTTTACTAAAAAATTTCGCGAAGCAAGTTTCGAGTTTATTACTCCCCTAAACCCTCAAAAGCGGCGATACAAGTTGTACCAAGGTAATGACCCAAAGCATAAGTCACTCTTGTGCACAGGACTTGGTTGCTTTACATTCGTAGCAAAGTGCTCGAAGAATGGAAAAAGATACCGAACTATTACGATCAATGCCAAGACGGCTACAAGCCGTATTTTTTATAGTATTTCTTCTTTTTTTATTCCTTCTGTAGCATATGTTTGCATTTTGCAAAATTAATTGACAGCTCAAAATATGAATTTTTGCTATTTTTGTTTTTTTTTCTGAGTTTGTTTTTAAATTGTTGTGATTTTTTTTTTTTTTGTTGAACCTTGTTAGTAAGGTCTTGAAAAAAAAAAAAATTAGAAAAGCAATAAGTTTTCATTAATTTTCACATTTCAGCTGAAATTGCAAAAAATGTTTTCCTTTTGCAAACAATTATTTGACATACTGTATATGTACGTAAGTAATTTTATTTCTGTTTAGACAGTGGGTGATTCTTAAAAAAGTTATGTCTAGCTATGATACATAAATACTGATTATTTTATAAATATTGAGCAAACAGCTGATGATGTTTGAAGCATTGCTATAATCAAAAACACGATGCAAACCAATCCAATTGTTTCGTTTTGAGCAAACAAAAAAAAATACTCAAAAGTGCGAGTAAAATAGCGCAAAAAAATGTTGAAAAATAGAATTTAGTAAGTAAAATACTGGCGATTTAAATTCGGCATGTTGTAGCACAAAAAACTTTTCATGCACAGAGAATAAAAATTGCACTAAGTTTAGACCGGCATTTTGTACCATGTTCCACTTCAATCAATCACTTCAACAAAAAAACAAAAAAAGAGGATTACGTTTTCATTGATCAGTACTTTAGCAACAATAAAAATAAAGTGTTCGTCTACTGAGATCGATGAACTTCGACGTCAATGCGTTTAATTCATTTAAATTGAATCCAACCGCAAAACTATTCGCTCAATTTGTAGACATGATACAAACGTATTGTAGAATTGTTTCCAGTTGCACAAATCTAAATTTAACTCAATTAATTTCATTTGTCTTTTTTGTATTCCAAGACTTATTTTTGCATGTAAAAACGTTCTTATCACGTGCTTATGATGACAGGCCTCTCGATTTCGAATCAATTTCGCGACTGATTTAGTCATGCTTCACTCTTGACGTGAAGACGTCGTCGAAAATTTGAAGTTACAATTCGTTCGAGCTTTGCTGATTCGGCTGTCTTCATAGTTTCATACTTTTTGTACAATGCACACTACTGTGAGCCGTATTTTAACTTCTGACGGACAAGTGCAGTGTAGAGCCGTCCTTTAAGTTTAAGGAACGGTGTTTTTGTAGCTTCCCATCCACCCTACGATTACGCAATAATTTATATGATCATACAAATTGGTTCACAACCGATCATAAATGATCCCAGATATTTAAAAACTTCACACATGGAAAATCTTTTCCATTCAAATAAATATCTGGAGTAGGCTTGATTTCAAGCTTTTTTGCTTTTTTGCTTTTTTGCGACCCACATTCCGTTCCCTATCATCTACACATACACTTCGTGTTCGTTGCAGGGGTTTCCGATCGACACTTTTGATGGCTTCATCGTGACCCAAAAACGCTGTATGCACTAGGCATGTGCAATTTGATTACTTTTGAGTAACGAATCAGTATTCCTTCAGTATTCGATATTTGGTTTTCGATACTCAATATTCGATTTCCTCGTCGTAAGTACTTTTTTGAATCAGAGTACAGTGCACTACTATTCGTTATTGGTTACATGTGACATGAGGAATACTACTGTGTCCAAAAAATAAGGTGACATTGTATTTTATTTTATTCTTCCAAATCAATTTCATCCCCTTCAAAGTAATCCCCTCCCGATGCAATGCACGTATGCCAACGGATTTTCAAATCTTTGAAACACTGGTTGTAGTCACTTTCCGGGATGGCCTTCAGTTCCGTCTTCGCTGCGGCTTGAATCTCCTCTATCGTATCAAAACGGTGTCCCCGGAGCGGTCTTTTGAGCTTGTTGAACAGCCAGAAGTCGCACGGCGCCAGATCAGGTAAATACGGTGATTGCGGAACGATATGGGTTGAGTTTCTGGCGAAATGATCACGAATTACGAGTGCGGTATGGGATGGTGCATTATCGTGGTGTAAAAACCAAGAATTGTCTTTCCACAATTCCGGCCTTTTTAGGCGGATAGCGTTACGCAAACGACGCATAACGTTCAAATAATATTCCTTGTTGACTGTTTGGCCGGTTGGAATGAATTCAAAAAGCACAACACCACGATAATCGAAGAAAACAGTCAACATGACCTTGATTTTTGAGCGATTTTGCGCGGTTTTTTTGGTCTCGGCTCTCCTTTGGCACGATATTCGCTCGATTGATCGGTTGTTTCGGGGTCGTAAGCAGAGATCCAAGTCTCATCGCTAGTTATAATGCGTTTCATGACAACCTGGTAGTCGGAAAGCATTGTTTCACACACTTCAACGCGACGCCTTTTTCCAAAAAATTCAATGTTTTCGGTACCAGTCGAGATTTGACGCGCTTGAGGCCCAAAGCATCCTTCAAAATGGTATTGACTGAGCGTTTCGATAAGCCAACTTCATCAGCAAGGTCTCTAATCGTTAATCGATGGTTTTTCAACACCAAATCTTTGATTTGTTGGACGTGAGCTTCATCGGTTGAGGTTGATGGTCGCCCAGAACGCTCTTCGTCTTCGACACGTTCACGGCCGGCTTGGAAATCACTAAACCACTTGTAAACATTTTTTTTAAGCAAAGCCTCATCATCAAAGGCTTTCTGCACCATCCTCAACGTCTCCGCAGCAGAAAATTGATTCCGCAAACAAAATTTAATGCAAATTCTTTGCTCAATAAATTTCGACATCGCAAAAAACGAAAAACTCACTTTTAGCAGCTCACAAAACGACGCGTATCTCAAACACTATGAATATATTTTGACATGAAATTTCACATAGATGTCACTGACAGTACTACCAACCTAAAAAGAAAGAAAAATTTCCAAATCCTTCGACGCGTGCAGTTTAAATTCATATGTCACCTTATTTTTTGGACACAGTAGTATGCATGTTTGAACGAATTCATAACCTTTTTACGTTGATGCTGGTCAGTTCAAACTCAAGACTAACTCGAAAAATTGATTAATAATTGAGTCTATCTCTATACATTTTATTTAGCGAACTTATTTTCTATATACAGTGTTGTTCGAAACCTAAGCAACTTTTTCGTCTGCATTTTTCGAATTCGAATATTTATGTATTTATTATTTTTGACAAACATAATATAGCTTTATTTTATTGCATTAACTCCTGGTATGTGCTGAGTAAAAACAAAATCACATTTGAATTGGTCCTTAGACAAGTGGAAGACCGTTCTATTTAGTAATGAATCAAAGTTCAACCTGGTTAACTCTGATGGTAAATGTTACGTTCGTAGAAGAAAGGGTCGAAGGCTGAATCCCCGATATTGCAAAGGCACAGTTCAGCATGGAGCGGGAAGTGTAATGGTGTGGACTTGCTTCTCAGCGAATGGAGTTGGACCTTTTCATCAAATCAACACCATAATGGATAGATTTGTCTACGGAGACATATTAAATGACCAAATGCTACCATACGCCGAATGGGAAATGCCATTTCGATGGGTGTTTCAACATGACAATGACCCGAAACATTCATCGAAGCTGGTAAAAGAGTGGCTGTCAGCCAATGGGATTCAAGTTTTGGAATGGCCCCCTCAATCCCCCGACTTGAATCCCATTGAAAATCTCTTCGGCATCTTAAAGCGTAAAGTTGGGACCCAATGCTTCAAAAATAAAGATGAGCTCATGACGTGTTTGAAAACAGAATGGAAATTAATACCATAATAAAAAACCTTATTGAATCTATGCCTCGTAGATGTGCGGAGGTAATAAAAAATAAAGGTTACTATACAAAATATTAAAAGTTGCTTAGGTTTCGAACAGCTGCATTTTGAGATGCATTCTGTTTTTTATATTTTATTAACTTTGAATGAACTGATTTTTGATTTTTGTTTTTACTCATCACATACAAGTAGTTAATGCAATAAAATAAAGCTATTTTATGTTTGTCAAAAATAATAAATACATAAATATTCGAATTCGAAAAATGCAGACGAAAAAGTTGCTTAGGTTTCGAACAGCTGCATTTTGAGATGCATTCTGTTTTTTATATTTTATTAACTTTGAATGAACTGATTTTTGATTTTTGTTTTTACTCATCACATACAAGGAGTTAATGCAATAAAATAAAGCTATATTATGTTTGTCAAAAATAATAAATACATAAATATTCGAATTCGAAAAATGCAGACGAAAAAGTTGCTTAGGTTTCGAACAACACTGTATTTCGAATTAACGTTTAAAAATAATATTTTTTGGACATTTTGGGCTTTCAAAGGATTTCTTCTTTCCGAAATCACTAATCCAGCTTTCGAAAAAATACGTTCGCTGCGAACCGATGTTGCTGCAATGCCTAGCTAATTTAGCTAAATTAGGAAGCTAATTCATCTAGTTGTCTAGGACTAACTTGTTCCTCTGTATATTGCCGCATTTCAATAATTCCCGCAGACAACGGAGTAGATTGTGTACAGCCCAGTTCCACTTCACTATCAAAATGTTCCCATAAGAGATTTGATTCCGATTCTTTGTCAGAAGCGGTGAAATTTGTGGACGCAAGAACATGCTCTGTTGTGGGACATCTTCGGATTAATTCAGAAACTTCTGCACGGAGACTTTCCTCAATTTCCGCAATAGCTGTGGGACTATCGAATCCCTTCTTCTTGAAACGGGGATCCAAGTACGTTGCTTTTGCCAAGATGTCGTTGAATTGGAAGAGTTTGAACCGACAATTTAACCCTTGTGTAAGTGATTCTTTAAGTTCCACTGTCTTAATGGACTGCAAATCTATGTTCTTATTGATTGCTCTATTCAACGCAACAACTAAGGGTATAATTTTTAAAATTGTCACTGCTTTTTCAGCGCTTAGCTCTGACGTCACAAGTTCGAAGGGTTTCAATATCTTGCAGCATTCTCGTAACACAATCCATTCTTCTTGTTGTAGCGATTCCACAGGGTTGTGCATGACACCAAGAGCAGCTTCAATAGATTCCTGAATCATAGAAAACCTTTCAAACATATAATATGTCGAATTCCATTTCGTTGTAACATCAACATTGATCAGCTTCAACGGTTGCTTACTTCCCCCAATTTGTATCTGCATCGAATGCAATTTTTCTGCGACTGTGGTGCTCCGATGGAAAAACTCCACTATACGTTTCGCCTTCCTTTGGGTGTTTTCAATGATTTTCAAACTATTTTGGACAATAAGATTAAGAGTGTGCGCAAAACATGGTAAATGGCTCCATCCTGTTAATCACATGTAGATCTGTGTAGGCATTTGGTATGTCGCTGTGCGAACGACTCAAATGCATAAATACTCGTATGCGTAGAGCTCTGTACAAACAGTGAACGACAACCGAATACTTCCGAGAATAAGTATTCGATACTGGTACTCATTTCAGGTATCGAATATTAAAAAACGAGCACTTACATTTTGCACATGCCTAGTATGCACTTTGCGAGACTGCTGGTACACAACAACTTTGATAGGAGCATCTTACTTGTACGAGGTGTGGCAGAAAAGTAATGAGCCTGATTTTTTATTTACCATGTTATCCCATTCAAAGTAGTTCCCCTTGGGCAGCTGCACACCGATTGCGACCACGTTCCCCATATTGGTTCTTCTACCGGTATGGTCTCTTCAACATGTAAGTTACAACCCTTTTGAATGCGTTTTGAAGACCCGAAATGGTGATGATTCATCACCTGCAATCACACGACCAAAGAAATCTTGCGATTTTGTCAATTTTTGCGATTTGGCTCAATTGTGAGGTTTTTCGCGCCATTTAACACAGACTTACATGTGCAAACGTTCAGTTAAAATTTGATGAACATTCAACGTTCTCAATGATCTCACAAGAGCCTTTACACGTTCGATTTTTTTCATCGTTTTTCGAAGTTGAAGGCCTCCCTGAATGGTGTTCATCATCAATGTATTTTCTGTTTTTCAAAACTGACTTGTGCCAGGGAAAAACTTGAGCTCGGAATAAAGAATGTTTCCCATTCGCCAAGTCAATTGCCGACCATGACCATGATCATTTGTGCATACATTTTTGGAATTCCTCGTTTTTTTTTGTTTGTTTTTGAAATCATCAATTTTCCCACTACTATTTCACTTTCTTCAGCATGTGAAGTAGTTCTAATCACGTGCTTCCAAAAAAAATAAATAAAGTGGCGTTCGACAACAAAATTACTGTTGAGGTGTTAATTTTTCATCAGACCTGATTTCACCATCAACTAGTTTTTGTATTGAAAACATTTGAATCGTGAGGGATTTCCCAACTCGAATTTGATAAAGCAGATCGTATAGATTCCTTATTAATTAAAATTGAAAAATCAATTACTCTTGAAGAATTTCGCTGACTGATAGAGATTCTGGAAAACCGCAATATTTTGTTTTTTTTTATTTTTATACATACACGTATTTTTGACCTTTGCAGTGTTTTTATGCGTTCTATTGAAGATCTTCCGGAGCGATTGGAAAAAATATGCGATAGTAAAGAAAATTCCCATTTGGATTGCATGAAATTGATATCGCTAAAAAAAAACTAAATGAGTCTCAAATCTTGACCCTCGCAATCAGGTGTCAGAATATTGTTGCAAAATAGAACACAATTTTTTGCTGATCATAAAACAAAAACAGAAAACTTGCGTTTGTTTACGATTAATTTGAAAACAACATTTTGTTTATTTTTATAATTATGCTTACATAGAAGGTTTTAGAATTATAGATTCAAAGAACCATGCAATTACTTATCAGGATATCGATTCTCAGAGCTGATATCCATCATTTACGATCCTTGGAACTCTGGCTGTTCCAGCGATTGCTGGATCTTCAAATCGAAGCGTTCGGTGCTTCTTTTTTTTTGTGAACCTGATAACTGTGATTTGAAGACTCTACGCTGGAGCATAATTGTCCAGATGCCTGATGTAGTCGATGGATTTTTGCCTCCCGGACTAGATCCAAACCATAATACAGAAGATTTCTCGGTTTTAACTTCTCCGTCAATTGTCCTCCTGCCAGACAGACAGACACGTATTATAACGACAAGACGTATGTTTTTAAGACCATGATTTTGGTCTTTCGAGTGTCCATCCTAGCTGTCCGAGTTTTCATTGGATCTCCAGATCCTCCTTTACAACCTTAACGTTCAAGCGGTCGTTTTTTTTATGTTTTTTCCCAGTTATTGTTCGCCGGATCGATTTACTGTCGACAGTATGTATTTTGTTTTATTTTAATTAATTTGAGGACCAACTTTTCTGACACTGTCCTTAAACGCCGTGGGAGCTTCAATTAAGACACGTACCCAAACACCTGGACAGACTTATAAAAGACCTTAAAAATACTGGGGTGAAGAGTTCACATGACCGAGGTTTCTAGTCCGAACTCGGACATCGCTTTGCCAAACTCAGTTACAAGTCATATGCATAAAGGATTGTTTTTTTTTTCTCACAACTCCCTGCGGATCAGTGTCAAGATTTCCTTCACTACTACTTAGATCGGATGTTAGTTTTGTAGCCTGCAGCAAGAGTCTTGACTGTATTGTGTAATGTTTCTGCTTCTTGATTCTTCGATATTATTTAAGTTGGAGGCTTTTCTTTTTCAGTTATAAGCTGCTCTTTTTCTCTACTAAATCTGAGTTGCAACTCCTTCGGCGTCCTCATATCTTTACTCATGCGAAACCGTCTCATTGGCAAACAGGCGTACAGACAAATGACTTGTGCAGAAGTTGTCGCTTGAAAGAAGATGCCCGGCCCTAGCAAAATCTAGGCATACATCTCTGGGTTCCCATCCCTTAACATATTTGCCCAAATTTTGAAACAAACAGGCTCGCTACACCTTCCTCTTCTTTACTCAGAAGGAATCCCTCAAAAAATCCTCACTTTCCCCTACTCAATATTGGAAGATAGGTAATCGTGGAAACACAATGGACCAAAATGGTTCTAAGTGTACCTTGTGGCAGCCATTACCACCTACATTCCTACCTTCTCTACTTCTCGTTTAGTTACATATGCTGTAAGAGGACTCGAGTTCTTCTTGACAGCACTTATTTGTTGTCTTTTTTCTCATTGTTTCGAGCAAATGTTGTGTTATTTATCATTGGAAGCCATTATCTGTTTTCGTTTCGTGGAAGCTTTGCTAGGCTCCCTCCAAGAGTTCGTGGAATTCCTCTCTCATAGTCTTTAGCTGCGTCGGTGGGGCTGGCTATGAGCACTTTATAGAATTTTCCCTAAATGCGAATCGCAGCCAGGCGATCGAAATCCATCTTTATTTGTTCCTATTCTTATTCCTATCTCGTTAATGGTTAACCCAATGAACTGCCGCGTTATGTTCGTTAGTATTAGAGTCAAATCGTTCTCTTATTGCTTAAGGTAGGAGTGTGAATACCGAACACAATCGCCAACTGAACGGATTGCATAACATGTAGATACATTTGCGCAATATTTATTGGTTCCTTGGAAGAGGGTTATCCAAGGGCGCCACCACGTTTAGTTTGCATGTCAACTTGAATTGTTAAGGGACAGAGAGTGTTACTGACTTCCGCTTGGTTGTTTGCAGTCAGCACTTTATCTGTATGAACCATTACATGCCATTGTGGGAGTTGAATCCCGTACAACGTTTTAGGGTATTTTGAGTCAAGACTTTTTTTAGACGGATCGAGTTTGATGAAAGATTCCAACTAAAGCTAAATTTGTTAATACTGAATAAAGGACCTCTTTAGTCTTCTTATTAAAGTCACACACATTTTAATAGAATTTGCGATCAAATTTAAGTTAGTAAAATGTTTTCAAAAGTCTGATGAATCTTATCGGCTCAAAGCACAGAGACTTTTTAAAGTTACAAGACAAGGCAGCACTTTTAGAGTTTATTTATCTGCATTAAACTTTTCCATGTTTATTGGTACAAAATATAATTCCACAACCGCCACCTTACAGATGGATTTATCAAAATTCTTTGAATTAATGAATTGACTTTATTCCATAAGCTGCGGAAGGTTTTCTAAACTCAGGCAGCACAAACCAACTACAACCTGTCGATATTTCTATGCATTTAATTTTTATCTGTATTCAAATTTCTCCATTATTAGTCCATTGAAATGTGAATATTTCGATACGGTTTTCCCTAGTCAACAGGTTAATGATAGTTTAGTTGAAGGTACCAAACTAGACCTTTTTATCTCACTTGAGGGACGCATTTTGTTTAAACTTTTAATTGTCTTAAAGATGCACATTTGACAAAGAATTTTTGAAATTTCCCTTTAAAAAATATTTAAAACTCCGTCATTGTGATGCATTTCCAGCGAGGTCTCGGAAAAAAATGCGAACTCCTTACAGGATCATCCGAAGTGAAAAAAAGAAGTTAGTGTTTTAGTTAATATTATTAAATAGAAATTGGACAAAGGAAAAAGAAGCGAAAACTAAATATTTGGAATTTTGGTAAAAATTTCTCTCCTCTTTTTTTCAAATAGTTTTTAATTTAAAACTCTTGATGCAACTGTCAAAATTTCATCATGATCGGTTAAGTAGTTCTCATCTCATCTTTACAACCGACTTTGAAAAAACATGTTTTAAGTTGCGCGCTAAGCCTCTCTGAACTTGTGAGCGCAAATTCTCCAGGCTGTAGCTTCGAAACTATTACTCGGATCAACTTTTCAGGATAATATTTTACTGATGTGGAATTTAATAAGACAATGAAAAAATTGATTTTTTAAGCCGTGAAACCCATGTCGCCGTTGTATTTTACTATCGTGACTTTTTTTAATCTTATTTGTCTTAGCACTTTCGAATCATCTCACGACACTACAAATTGCTAATCGAGACACCCCTTGATTTCGGTGTTTCTAGTTAGCTTTGTTTTGTGTCTTCTGGAAATATTGCTGTAAGGTTATCAAAACTAATTTCCGAGTGGATTCTAATCACCATAAATCCTTTTTTTTATTTGCCTTAATTTTCTGGGAATTTGCCCCTAATTACCCGCGACAAGTGTTTGAAACAGAGTGTAAATACTTTGGAATTTCAAATACGTCAGTTTCAGTGATTTAAACACGTCTTACGAGTAAAAATATTAAGAAAAAAAGTCTGGAAAGATTTTAAACCAAAGGGAGATCCAAAACCTTCAATAAAATGCGGCGAGATGGAATTTTTGGCAACAAAATTGCAAAACTTTTGAACCGCATTCGTATAATAGTTTCAAATTATTTAAAGGATGCAGAAAACTACGAGAAAAGATACGAACCTTGGCGAAAATATTACTTGACAACAGCACATCGGCGGTTCCTACTAAGAGAAGCGTCAAATCCTATAGCAACAAATTTCAAATATGGACAGAAAATTGAGGAAATGTCCGAGTGTGTTGAAATGAAAGTGTTTGAAAAGAAAACCCGCTCATCTATAACTTTTGATCTTTGTCTGAAAACATTTAAGATGGAAGTAGAGTTGGAGAACTGTCATCTTCAACGATGAGAAACACTTTTGCATTGATTTGAAGAAGAACGAACTGTTTTTAAGACGACGACGACAACAAGGTGGAGTTGGAGTCATGATTTGGGCAGCATTAGCATGACAAATTAAGGTGAAGAGTTCGTGCAACATAACAAAGAAAAAATTGCCAAAATTTTCATCATACAACAAGATGATGCCGTAATCCACACAACTCGAAAGGTAAAATAGTCCTTCGAGCGAGCCTCCATCCTTCCAAAGAACCATAATTCAACAACGAATGAGACCTTAAAGATGATATTAAAACTGAATGGGACAAAATCCCATGAAAATTCGTTAACATAAATGAAACCATTGAAATAAACCTCCAAATTTTGTTTTATTTAAAAAAAAAAAAAACAATCCCAACAAATTGCAAAAAAAAAGGATTTTTGGTGATTAGAATCCACTTGGTCAGTGGTTACGATTACCAACAGCAATATTTTCTACTACACACAGAACATAATTATGGAGAAGCACCGAAACTAGGGGGTTTTCTCATCCAGTTGCCGCGGAATTGACGTTTAAATCCATTATCCTGCAATGGGTCATGGCACATTAAGCCCAATTCTTTAAGTAGTTTAAATTTAAGTGTCTTAATATGACTACCAAGTATACAATCGTTCATTGTATGGGGTCAATGAAACATTGACCACATTCCATTTATTGAGGACCATTTATAACGTAGAAGCAACAAGTTGGTATGAATTGACTATCAATACCAGTTTCTTGAAATCAATATCTGAATTAAAAAAAACACATAAAACAAATGAGACAGCTGTGACGACTCGAATGAATTGTAAAATAGCTCCACGTGCACTTTGCAAAAACACCAACACTAACAGCCACAAATTTCCAGCTACGTCAGTTCAGCTTACACCTTGAATTCATTGCTTCCATTGACTAGTTAGTTCATAGTTTTAGTTACAACGCAAAAACAATAAGCAGAATCGCAAGATACTGTGACTTTCCAATTTATTATCGTTATTAGCAATAGATATTTATGTGTACATAGAATGTTGATAGACCGCACGAGCTGTTGGCAAAGTTAAGATCCAATACTATGCAGCTACGCTACGTGCGATAAGGGATGAAATAAAGTTTATCAATTTAATTGGCAAATTCAGAATAGCAGATCAATAAAGTTTTTATTTTTTATACCTTAAAAATTATTAATTGCTTTCCTACGAAAGTGGAGGTAGGATGTTTTCGGCGTACGTGACTAAAGTTCGTAAATTTATGGCGATTGCCGGTGTATTGTTAAGGGTTCCTTGGCCGCATTTCGTGTGTGGTCTTCTGATGCCAGCACCAGCACATTCGCGAGACTCAACTCATTCTAGCGCAAATGGTGCAATTGACATGGTGGAGAAACCGATAGCCACTAGGCGATTGCCTAATCGTTAGCCCTTCTCTTGATTTCAGGTGACAATTGAGCTTGGCAAGATAATTTCGTTCATATTACATAATAGCTCTGCCCGAATCGGTTACAAGAACATATTTTCCTCGCAAAAATTATCTAACAGTGCAAGCAGATGGATGGAAAGAACTATTTTTGACAATTTCATTGCTTGCCGATGAAATTTGTAGCTTAAAATAATCACACACGGGGGGACGTGTGTATTAAACGATTAATTCCTAACCTATAAGAACTTTTGCACTTACCCCACTGCGAAAACACTGATCGGGAGCATAACAGCACGCTGAAGATTACCACAAAAATATGTTTCAACATTTCACTTTGCATATTTGGATCACAAATTGAATCCGCGCTTTAATGTGATTATATTCTTATTTTTTTCGTCTCACTTATTGCTTTTATTTTGCGTATTTTTTTCTTTATTTCATCAATTTTAAAAAGCGGAAACAACGCGAATCCAACCGACCGTAGACCGCACTTCAAAGACACTTCTTAACAAATTAGTATAGCGAACTGATTGGATTTAAGTAAAGTCGGGGAATATATTTCTGTTGACTTGGGACAATTTGAAAGCAAGGAAAAGTCGGCTCGCGTGCGGCTACAAATGTGAATATGAAATACGCTGTAGTTTTTTTTTTGCCTCGCGCCCTTCACAGTTTGACATTTGTCAGAGCATGGAGCATTGCCAGTAGGTGTTAATTTGTGTTTGATAAAAAGAAAAGTAAGAATTTTTGTATTTATAAATCACACGCGTACAAGGGGTTATGAATACCCTTAAAATGTTTACACATAGAAGGAAGTAGAAACAAGTATTGATGCACTCTGTTTTTGAGTTTGCTGCAAATTGTTAAGAGTAAAAAATAGCGAGCGAGGGAGAGTGTTCCACATACGTTTTGTGCGACTAAAAAACGAGTCTCAAAATTTGACTGTGAGACCGAAGTTAGGCTTAAGGGTGAACTGAAGATAAGGAGAGGAATGTAACTGGCTATTTCGCTAGAGTACTGCTTATTATAAAAGAGATAAAATATTTCGACAGAAGACGTTACAACGGTGGTAAATGAAGTCTTCAATCAGCTTTATGCCTGGATTTTGAATTCTGTCAAGCAAGTTCAAGATGGTCATTGGAGCACCCACCCATACATTGGAGTTGTACTCCAGTTTGGACGAATGTAAATTTTGTATATGGTAGCCATATCAGATGGGGTAAAGTATTTTGTGCATCGCTTCAGAATACTTAGACATTTCGCAGGATTTTTAACAATATCTGGAATATGATCATTCTAACCAAGATTGTTGTTAATGTACTAAAAGTCTTTCGGCTTCAACAATGCAAGCGCCATTGATGGATAATGATCGAGGGTAAACATTTCGCTTAAGTGACAGTATTGAGTCTTAGAGGCATTATATTCCACTCTAATCATAGAGCCTCGTAAATGAATTTAAGAAAACAAAATTAATTTTTTATTTCATTTATCATTATATATGTACCTATAATCTCCTTTTGATGAATGGAATACAAGCATCATTCAAATATCCTCCAGGGAAGCTCTTATTTGCCGACTTTTCATTTTTATGGCGTCACCTTTCTCATTTTTGAAGAAGGTCGAATCAATGAAGCTTTCAGACCAAGTTAAACAGCCTTAAGTGGTTCTTTGTATATGCAATGGTCTTTTGTTGTTAATGTTGATCTCGGATGACAGTTCCTTTTGAATAATATGAAGGGAACAGAGATTTGATGTAGGCATATGGAGATAATGAAATTAGTCTTACATGGATGTCTTTCGCTTTCGGCTTAAAATAACAATATATAGCTGATTGGGCATGAGCAGAACGGCTGGGTGCCGCAAGTTGTTAAGCACGTACCCTTAAGATTAATGAATTTATAGAGCCCCAGTTTAAATATTAGTATAGTTCTAAAAGCAATGGACGACCAGCTTAAGTGGTCTGATCCACAGAAACGTCTCTTACAAACGACTATTGGATGCTTCCGGCGTCTTTAGAATTGACAATATCATCCTCGACCTTGCGAGGAATCATTTTTTGCGGTCGACTGTTTTTGAGAATGAATTCATATCGGTTTTATTTTATCCTAACCCTGGGCTTTTTAGAAATTCATTGATAAGTGGACATATAGTATATCACCTGAAGCATTTCTTTCATATCTGATTGCTATCTTTCAGACTCGAGTCATGTCTCTATCATATATAAAGCTGCCAGAAGAGCAACAGATAAACGAATCCTTCATGTGCCTGCACACTCAAGGGATGAAGCCAATATTTGGAAATTTGCCAGAGATGTAAATAATGACTATAGGTCAAATTTAAATTAATACTGGTGACAAGATTGGGAAGAAGCTAACACTTTAGTAAATCAAATGATGCTTTCCGGTGTCCCAAAAACGGTAAAGCCCGGTAATGATGTTTTTTGTTACCAAAAGTATTAGTCAGTAAAATATTTTAATAATATCATCGAGTTCTTACAACGTAAGCTTATCTATAATAAATTGTTAACCAGCATTTTCACGGCTGTAAAATGCTAACTGACAAATGTCCACCAAACTAAAATTAAAAGCATTTTGAAAAAAATAAATTTTTATTCGGCAAAACCAACTTCTAGTATTGACTAAGGCCTTCATCTTCGATAACAATCATTCCACTTCTTACGAATTTCGCCTCATATTAAATAAATACAAAGAGCTTCTTTTGTAAACAATAGAAAACATATTTTTTTATTACTTTGATCACATGAGATAAATGAAAAGAAAATAAACAACAGGCAATACCAATTATGAGGTAATAGTTTAAACAAATTGATCTAAGAAATTAAGCAGTTATGTTATTATTTTTTTTTTTGCACGATTACCTGTAGTTAAAGCTTTGCATTTGAATTAAATAACGTATTACAAAACAAAAAATAAACAAACAAAAAATACACATAAAATAAAAAATAATAAAATAATCATTCTTGGTGTCATTTTGGTTGATTAAGCGATTGTGCTTATATGTTAATTAATTCAAAATCTTTCTTGTTTTTTTCTTTACATTAACAAATAAAAGTTTTCAATGTCTTTGCTGTCCTAACAATTGTACTATAACTTATTTAATCGCATAACTATTTTCATCTTCATTTAAGAGACCACAACACAATAAATATGGTTTCTTAAAACTCTTTCTTCTTTTATCACTTTTGTTTTATTATTAGGTTTAAGATAAATTTTACTTTTTACCTATGCAGTACTTATAAGAATATGATAGGAGAGGGGCGTCTATGATTATAAATTAAATACAAATAACATAAAATTGAAAAATTTTATCTAAATGAACTATAATGATTTTCCACGACCGATTGAAAGTCTTTTTTTTTATGTTGATGCGTAAAATTTGATCCTTGGTTTTTAATGTCGTTGGAGAACGACGTCGATGAGTGTAAAAACAAGTTCTATAATTTGGCCTTTGACTTGAAAAGTAGTCTCACTTTGTTTTGTAGGTTGGGTTTTTCTTTTTCAATGTTATGGAGAGGCCTACAATTTTTTTCGTTATATCAAAATCGATCGTTCGGCATTTATTGTCTAGTCGGCAAAATTGAAACGGTTTGTTTTATGACACACCCATTGGTAGATTTGACGCAATCGTGTCATCATCCAAGAGCAAACACCTCCAGCCTCCCGTAGCTTTGATCCTAAATTTTTTATGTGATCTGTGTAAATATAGTTAAGAAAAATAACTCGAGAAAACAATTTAAGCGAAATAAAATTATATTAGTATGTTGATTTGAAAAGGATATAATAACGACCAAGGCGGATGTCCTCCATTTATGTATGTTACATAGGTAAAACCGTCCTTTCCCGTGCCCCGAATAAAATAGTAATATGGTAGAAACGCATGTGGATGAAATCTTAAAAGATAAAACATAAACATTACACATCAATCATTTCAAATTTATTTCAAGAAAAATCATTTAAAGATAAGAATGAATGAATAAATAATTTTATAAATTTAGAGTTAGATTGGTTTACATTTTTTCTAACCGATTGAGTGCAATGGAGTTTAATAACTAAAAAATTATAGTCAAAGTCACAACACCTGGCATGCCACAGCATACAATTCTGCTGTGTTAAACAACCTTTTTTTAAAAAGTAACGTAGGTATTGCGGTTAAAAATTTAACTACAAGATGTTTATTATTATTATTATTCATTTTATTAAACAGTAAGTAAATTACAGGTTCAATAATTTAACTAGAGTTAGCTGCCAGGGCTGTCTACTAGGATAATAAACCGAGTTTAATGTAAGTAGATACAAGGAGTTAATAATTTTTTTTTTTTTTTCCTACATGGAGTTTATCAATCAATGGATCAATGTTGTTATTTTTTAAGAGCTGGTGCAGGCTTGATAGTTTTACACAGGTGGAGGCAATTTTTGGACAAGCAAGAAGATGAGCCATTGTGAGAGAAGAATTGTTATCTTCGTAGAGATGGCAGAGAGGAGGTGGCTCTTTAATGAATAGGTGTTTGTGTGTGATGTATGAGTGGCCCAATCTGAGTCTTATTTATATATTTAGTTTTCTTTTTGATATGTTGTTGGGGTAGATTGCTCTGTCGCCGTTAGGATTGATTTTTTTATAAGAATGGTTGTAACTTGCACAAGCGATTTTTCTTTTGTACTTCCAGTTCTCAAGTAGAAAACTCAAAATATCTTTTTTATTGTGCTGGAAGAAAGTTTTCAATGGTTCCTTTATGGCTAATTTGGCTTCCCTATCAGCAGCCTCATTGCCGCTAATACCAGCGTGTCCAGGGATCCAAACAATTTTTAAAGTTTCGGAAATCAGGATGAGATGGTTGCGTATTGGTTCTATTATTTCTGTAGAGTATGTATTTTATGGTTTGTATAGTAGAGAGGCTGTCGGAAAATATGATGGTTTTCCTTTTCTGTTAGTGTGTTATCGCTACAAGATGTTAGACTTAAGAAAAGTGCACAATTAAAACGTGCATTTTTTGTTATATCCTCTGCAATGGATTTCACTAGTAAAGGATGCATCAACGATGTTTCCTAGCACCTTGTTTTGGAATATTTTAATTATATCCACATTGCTCTTTTTGGTAAACCCTCATTGTTGAACACCATATGTCCACGTTGGTTTCAATATTTGCTATTATACCGACAGTTTATTGTAAGTTGGTGGTGATGTCTGTTTTCCTATCAGCCAATTCATTTTTCTGTATTTTTTTTCCAATTTCTCTTTTTTTCTTTTTTACATACTCTTTCCATCTTAATTCAGCGTCAAGATATTTTGATGTGTTTGCACACTGCTTTATATTTTGGTTAATAGTTACTGGGTATACACATGTTATTTTCCTGTTGGTGATGTTTACGTTTACAAATTTGCTTTCGTTAAGTTTTATCCATCTGACTGTAATTTTTCCTATTGATAAGATTGCTGTATCATCTGCGAATGAAGCCACCGTACTATTTTCTAGGTCTCGGAAATCACTAGTATACAGGAGATATAGGATTGCCACACACCACACTACCCTTAGGTACTCCTGCCTTAAATTCCTTAAGCTTCTTCATTTATTTTGAAGGAATTTGTGATAAAGAATCATATCTGTTTTGGGAGAAGTATTCTGAGTTTATGTTTAAGTTCTTCATGCCATCTAGAAACATTGCAGAATAAGATTTCTTCCGGAAAGTTGCCCTCGAATAAATTCAGCGCAAGGCCAATTCTTCACTTTGATTAATAAACTGGATCACTTAAATATCAAAATATTCACAAATTATTTTGTCTCACAAAAAATATGAGAATTTTAAAATCATAATATCATTCATGTAAATAAATTTTAAGATATTTCGTGAAATATGTCATGAAGTAATATGATGACATAATCCCTAATCTGTGAGCCATCTCAAACATAGTAACACCTATCTTATTCGGATCCCTTCGATTGCAATTTTCAATACATTCGACCACTGTCGTTAAAATGTCAGAATTGATTCGTCATGTGAGTTCATTTTTTGTAAATATACGCATGCATGTATCTGCACTCTTGTATGTTTAACGGCAAAGATTAAATTTAAGGAATGTACTCACCTGCGTTTCTCGTAGAATAAAATGGCAGGTTGATTTGTCGTTAGAACATGCAGAAATATCGCTTTCACTTGATGCCTTTCGTCTGTAGTCAAGTGATTTAACAATGAATCCAGTAGTAAAGATCCGATTCCATTGCGACGATGCTTTCTATGTACACCCAACGATAAGATATATCCAACTTCAGCGTTACGCCCCATTGAATCGGGCAAAATACCTTTATCCTGAAAGGAAAACTAAATTTACTTTCGGCCAGATGATAAATTCTTCAACTATCAATTAAATTAAAACATTCATTTTTAATGAAGCCCACTCTTCCCAAAATTTAAATTTGTTTGCTTGTTGGAAACATTAATAGATCAAATTATGACGAATTTCGAAATATTTTCATTTCACTTGAAGACTAAATGTTGTTTTTTTTTTTCGAATTGATTGGGATGAAGGGCTTGGCTGCTCATTATTGTGAATTTTCGTTACAGATTTTTAATAATTTGTGTTGCTTCAACTGATGTAAAGCGTTTACGTGTTATTTTAAATTGTTTCTAATGGATTCTTTAAAAGATTCTTTTCATTTTATTCTGTTTTCTGACTGAGCTATAGCATTAGCTGTGCATTCAGTACAGGAATCTATTCAATAGTCTTACACAATCTTTAATACAAGGAATCGCCACTTTGATAATACTCAGCCAAACAAAACGCACGCCATGTCTTAATACTAAGCTCAGAAGAATCTACAGACTATCTAACCCCGATCTTAGATTTCAACATTGAATATACTATAGAACATAGCAGACAACAGTGGGAAATAAACTAAATGATAAATAAACAACGCTAAGGAAATTAACGTCTGTGTTAATCTAAGTCTAAGTTTGGATGTGGAGAAGGCACCGGTATCTTTTCAGAACAACATCAAATTGTCCAGTTCTTTATGCTACCGGACTATTGTAGTAACTTCCAGGCGGAGAATACGACTATTTGTGAAGCCTTTGAATGGCTTTTGATGAGAACGATATCAGGCGAGACTATCGTTATCTTAGGCCGATATTGAGTCAGCAATAAAGGCACTCAAATGACGAGTTTTTAGATCAAGATTAGATAGACTCTGCCTTACATGTCTCAATGAGATATCGAAACAATGCCGTCTTACGGTTTGCTGGGTTCCCGGGCAGAGATATTCGAGGTTTAGCAGACAAGTAAGCCAGAAATGAAGTAACTATTAATGATCCCAACTTCTCCAATATTTCTGGGCCAATAGAAACACTGAAAAGCTAAATCCTAGAGCTGTCAATTAACTAGGCTTTTGGGAGATGGTCAACACCTACCATTACGCGAGGAGAACATGGTCAAAAATGGAACTTCGGAAAACCTCAGCCTAAGAAGGAGTAATCTGAATAAATTAGTAGGAGTCCTCATGGAACACTGCGCTATGGGTAGACAGACCGCAAGATTAGGACCATACATTGACTTCTATAGCAGATGCATAGCTGAAGAGGAAGCTCCATAAGAAAGGAAACCCTGGGAGCATACTACTTAAACGAACTTACGGACATATCCGAATTGGATGTCAGAAAGGCTATCAGTTCAGGAATCAAAATGGTTCCAGAAGTAACGGCGAGTTGCCGGCTCAGTGGGAACACAATGGCACTCTCCGGGTTTTAGTGTATCCAACAGATGTATATGTGTTGGAAACCATCCTGCCTGTCCATATTTACTAAAGCAATCTTCAACAGCTTCGAGACATGTTTAACTCGGCTATCAATACAATTAATGAATTATAATGATCAACCTTCCATACTGAAGTTATATCCCAAATTAAAAAGTAGCATTTTTAAGCGAAAGAAATGGTTATTACAGAAACAATCTTGCGAATTTGAAAAACAAAATGAAAGCCAAGACTATGCAAAAAAAAACCTTAGCCTGCCGCAGATCTCTTACAGTTCAGTTCAGTCCATTTCTCAGGGCACAAAACCTCACTCCGCAAAGATTGCTTATGTGAACTAATTATGAATACTTTGAACTCACTACGTACTCGATATCTTCTCATAATTAAACATTTTGTATAAAATTTGATACAAAATCCGTTGAAGAACAATTTACCCTCTTAGAGGCCTTGGAAGTGTACAAAAAACAATTTCCCGCTTCGGTAAGTATAAAACTCGTATTAATTTTGTACTTAAACTTAAAATACTTACTTCTTTATTAAGTTTTATGTATGGTTTTATTTCTGCTACAATTAAACCTATAATAGCTAAATTATAAACGGCAGCCAAAGAGAAAAATCTCGAACTAGATGTGATATCGATATACCATGACAACGGGTAATCAATTGGAAACCAATCTTGGCACAGTGTTCTTACCTAAAACGGCAAACAAAATTGTTTTTAATATTCTTTGATAATTCACATTAAATCTTACCTCTCCAAGATCGTCGGGGCAGAGAAACCTTAGTTGGACATCAGTTACAGAGCACAATGGTATGTGCTCGCTACACTGTCGTGCGTTTTCATTTTGCATTCTTGAGTGTCTTTCTTTATTGTACCTAGAATTAAAAAAAAAGTGTGTAATATAGAAACCGGAAAAGGCAACGACTAGGCTAGACTACAACTGGCTTCAAGCCTGTAGCGCAGGCTATTCGAAACACTGAAGGAAACTTTGGTAGGCAAGAGAACCACCATCCAGTCAATTAAGAACGCATCCCTCTCCCGATTTGGAAGACGTTGGCTCAACTATCAAAAAGCTAAAGAATAGCAAGGCGACCGTGTCTGATGGCCTACCAGCGGAGCTTTTCAAGCGTTGTGGCGGTACTTTGGTAGGGTTCATGCACCAAATAATCAGGCGAGTATGATGGGAATATTAGTTCTTTATATCCCATCTTGAAGAAAAGTGATCGTATGTCTTTTAAGAACTATCGAGGCATTTCCCTGCTTAATGTCGCATATAAAATTCATCCAACATAGTGTGTAAACGTCTGAAGCCTTTCTGCCAATCGATAATCGGCTCGTTCCAGTATAGCCTCCTATTTGGCCGATCGATGATCGATCAAATATTCACATTAAGGCAAATCGTGGAAAAGGCCAACGAATTTCAAGCCGAGTCTCACCATGTCTTCATATGATAGCATTCAACGTCTTAAACTCTACAAGCCGATGGCCGAATACGGGATCCCGGAAAAATTGTCGACAAGGAGATGCGCTATCATATGACTTCTTCAATCTCGTGCTTGAACAGATAGTGCGCAGGGCAGGTATAAACACGGAAGGCACTATCCTGAACAAATCTGTCTAGCTGCTGGGATATGCAGACGATATCGATATCATCGGTCGCTCCCAGCACTCCGTCATAGAGGCTTTAACGGCAATAGCAGAACAGGCGAAACGAGTTGGCCTTAAAGTAAACGGGAACCAAACCTAGTACATGTTGTCAACAAACAAAGAAACATCTTTCCACTGCAAAACGTCACTGATGGCAACAGTAATTTCGAATGGTTAATCAGTTTACCTACCTCGGAGTTAATATCAACTCCACGACGACAACTAAGTGGATATTCGGTTTGGTGGTTTGGCGAAAAAAATGGGTTCAAAATGCTCTAAAGATCTGCCTGTGGTTACACAGCTACCATATGAGAGCGATTCCTACTCAGCTGAAAAAAGTTCACACGCTCACCAGTTGCACAATTTAAAATCGTAGACTGCGATCCATACCATCTAACTTACGTCAATAGAAACATTTATCCTTCAGTATCCTCGCAAGTTAGGGTCTTTATAAAATATGGGTGAAACTCTTGCTACATAGAACCACTTAAACTAATTTCTGCCTTTGCGGAAGAGTACTAAATGGAAGTCGCAATTTCGCCATCAAGCCGACAATTCCAACTTAATTCAGATTCATCACATCGAACGTCAATCGATCAGAGATTCCCGATGACGTATATAACATTTAAATACCATCACCGACGCAGGCACAATGAATTTTGCTTACAATATAAATAATTAGAAAGAGATACGTGAGGTGTCGGATATCTAAACTCAAATTGAAACAAGACCCGAAACGCCAACCACGAACTTATGTTGCTGATTTCGGAGGAACGATGGATATGTTTACACACAAAAAATAAACGAAGCTGCGTCGTGATTGTTGCCATAAAAGGTGAACTTAAAGTTCGAGTCATGGATGACATTTGCAGTTAGCATCAGTTCCACCATCCAAAGCGCGATGCAGCTTAGTGGAAGATTGGTAGGAAAAAATAATTACTTTTCGTTGATTGTAAAAGACCATTGAAACAGCAGCCGGACGTTATAAGAAGCGTGCCCGATTTGATTGAAATTAACCATTAAGTCAAATTTTAGCACTACTAGTAGTTTTAATTTATACTTATGCAATGCCTGTTGTAATAAACATTTGCTTGACTATATTGCGTGTTTATGGTAAATTTATACACGTTTGACGATTTTAAATGACTTCGTAGGTGTAAAAGTTCAGCCAATAACATATTCCCTGAATGAATCGCTAGAGGTGGATACGAGAATCACGTCCAATGCTTCTTCAGATATCATCCTGAGTAGTAGGCTAAATAGTAAGAAGGACAAATCAATGAGCCTAGCACCAATTAAATTGCATTCTTAAAACAGCATCTACTTTACGATTTGAATATCACACGAAAGGTTCCGTATCACCCTACAATGTGCACCGAATTCGCAGTTGCTTTGAGACATATATCTCGCATGAAATGGCAAAAAAAAACGGAATCATAGATTCACACATTTCTACAATAAGTCCGCATCGAAACACATTTTAATTGTTATACTTTTTACTCATAAATGATCGCTGGAAAATGTCATTTTTTCGTTTCTCTTATTGCAATTACTTTGTGTCGAATACTTCCAGGCGTCGGGTTGTATAGTTAGTTATTTATTGCCTCAAAACAAATTTAGTACTAAAAAAAGTGCTCCCCCAATATATCCGTGGAGTAATTCCTTCAATACTGGATAAAAACCCTGGAGGGTAAGAAGAGGTTCCACAATCATATTTAAATTATTTAGATTTTTCTTTGAAAACATTTGAAGATGGAAATTCTTATTTTTTTTTGTTTGCGTAGAATTAATTTAATGTCAAACGCATTAAGTTTTGCAGAACATTTCTCTTTATTATTCCTTTTCTTTCGTACTCTGATGTAATGTACCATAAATGATGAGGGAGCTGATTAAATAATTCTTGACATCTTCAGAGACCCTACTGTCCTTAATCTCTTAGTCTCGTGTTCTGACTATGGTCTAAAGAATGTTCTTTTCTAATATCAGCCGAATTTTCAACTCATCGATTACCATATTCACATCTGAGGAACCTATTCTGGGTTTTTTTGGTGTTCTAGTATCCTATATTGTGCTGTATTACCCCACGCAACTATTCCGTATTTAAAACCAGCAAGAAATAAACTAGTTTGAGGACAATGAAAGGTGTACATTTGCTCAGATGGTATAGAACATACGTTGACTGTAGTAGTCTTTGAATGAATGGAAGAACAGTACATGCACAAAATATAACTTTTAAGAAAAACAGAAAAAAATATTTCACCTAAAAACTTTTTATTTTTTCTATACAATGATGTATGAGGGATTTGAAGGATCCCTGTTCCCAAATATGTTCTTGAATGAAAAGTTAAACAAAATTAATATTAAAAGGAAATATTAACACACACAATCAATACCCATTTCGGTTTTTTGTATTATTTTTGTAAAATAAATGGTAATTTACAGAAGTTGAAAACTATTATTCTGGAACATCATCAATAGTTTTGAATGATATTGTATGTTAATAGAACTCCAACGCTTTTCCAGATATATTTGTTAGTACGTTCTAAAGGACAACTATCTTTTTTTCATTTTCTCGTATAAAAACTGGTTATTTATATAATCTTGTAGCTGGCAATTGTAAATTAACGTTCGGCCTCAGTTATTTGAAAGTATGTGATGTGAGGCCTCTTATATCAACATGCGTTCATGAGTGTAAAAGCTAAAATTTGGATTTTTTGTGGAAATACCCTAAATTTTTGGCTTTATTTGGTTTTGCAATTTAAACGAAAAACGAAGTTTGTAGCTGAAGGATCTACGGCCTCAGGAAGTGCCCTCCGAAAATAAAAATTTAAAATAAATTATTAAATAGCGTACCAATATCAAAATATAATAAGAATTCAGAAAATAATTCATAATGACGTGAAGCACCCTTAAGATCCATTACAAATGACCTACTTAGATAAACACGACCATTGAATATAAAACAATAAATATTGCAGAAACGGTATAAGCACGTGATTTGTACTATTCCACTACACAATCAGTGAGCAGTGCAGTCTATTTTTGTATACATTCGGCTTTCAAATGTAATGTTATTTTGCTGTCTGATATGTTAACATATGTAAGGCATTTATTATAACTTAATACATTTTTGGCGCTTGTACTGTTCTTCCATTCACCGATTCAAATGTAGTCCACTTCCACACCCAGATGTCGATAAACATTCACTGTTTGAATGAAATATGTAGAGCCGTCAACAGTATTGTCAGTAGTTTTTTGAAGCATGTTCCTATGCAGATATTCAACTCTGGGGAATTTAATTTTGAAGGGGTTGCCGCATTTCCATTATGCCCATTGTCATGGTACCAATCAACAATACTTTCAGATTGCATTCTATCAGTAGAAATGTTTAAATCCTCGTGGCTAAGACTTATTGTGGTATCATTAGCATATTGAAATCCGATGCTGTTTTGTAACAATGAGAACATTTCGTTTACATATATTATGAAGAGGAGAGGGCATAGAATGGACCCTTGAAGTATTACCAATTCAGCAATCTGTCATTCACTAAAACTATGCGATATCCTTACCTTTAAGCCCAAAGGTAACTATGGAACCAGTTCCTTACCTAGCCTCGAATTCATATTTTTTCCAACATAAAGATCATCTTTTATGACAAAGTGTGTAAAAGGCTTTTTTAAATCAGTAAAGATCACCAACGAGTGATAGTTACTATTTAGATTGGGGTTAATCGTCTTGCCATTACTTCTTCCATTATTTTATCTAACACTCGTAGAATCGTAGAATCGAAATGGGCGGTAGTTCTTCTTCAGTTATGAGTATTTTTTTTGGGAATTTACTATGCTCAAATGAGTTGTTCATAAGGAAAGTGAAAGAAAAAGGAAAGGTGCCAAGGTATCGCAAATTATTGAGTCTTTTCCTCCCTATAATTTCGACCCAGGAGATTTATTTTATTCAACTTGAGATGCAAATTATAGAAACATTGACTTTTTCGAGTTAGTTTCTTTATCCTTGCATATTTTTGAGTGACATCGGTGTAGTATGGATTTAATTTCCTCTGCACAGTGTGTGGCAAATTTATTGGCAATGTCTTGCGAGTTTAGGGTTGATGAGAAATTTCGCTTGATTATTTCTTCAATAGTTTATGCTGTTTTGTCCAAGATATCATTTATTTTTCCATTTATTGAGAACTTCCTTGCATAATGTTTTAACTTCATGGGTTATCCTTTCTTCACGGAAAATTTGCATAAGTTTTTCAAAAAAATTAACCACACATGTTGCATTGCACTCTTCAGGTATTTCACAGAGTTATGTGAAGTGGTCCGAAATTTTGGATTCCACAGTAGCTGCATAAATCTGTCTGTAATCCATTCGAATCAAACAATGGTCGATAGTTGTACTGGAGCCTCTACATAGGTTCATTATTAAATTCTTTTTTAGTTCATTATTAAATTCTTTTTTAATGACAACATTACCAATTGTCACCTGGCCCATGAAACGGGATCTTCGCTTAGGATGGACCTTTAATTTTAACTTTATGTCATGTGTTAAACATTCTGTGAAAATTGTGTCTACCTTTTAGGATTTAGGAGATACATCCCAGTGACTGACTGATGTACGAACAGTGGATGCTTAGTAACCGTGAAAATATAAACTATTTTTTTTTTTATTGACCTTAAGTTTCGACTGAAGATATACCCTATTAATTATTTGGATGTTAAAACTAAATAGGCACTATATACATATATGTACAGAGGAGAGCAAAACCGGATACACGCTTAAGGTCGACGAAAACACGGTATACATATTTTCCTTCAGAAACACTTTGTTTCTTATTTGTCATAACCAAGTTACAGGCACTTTCATAGGAATGCTTCTTTCGAAAAACAGATTGAAATTTAATTATTGTTATTATTTTTGAAATATGGTCAAGGAAATTATAACATTTTATGGTATTTGATATTTTTTCAATCGGACTCGCTTCAGATTCATTCCACGATTCAGGAAAAATGCTATCCCCGAAAGATTTATTAGAAAGATTTAGATTTACAAGAAAGTCATTGGGCGCAAAGAGTGACAATCTTTTTTATTTTGTAACGGTGTGAGAACAGTCAAACTTGTACCCTAAGTCGCTTATTAAAATAAACATTGATCATTTATTGGCAATAATTTAGTTATCTTTCGAAACAGTGGAATATGAGAGTTAAATTATATCAACAACCGTGGCAAATTCTGTCATTCAGTTTTGTCAGTACCAAAAGTATTCTTTCAATCCAATGCAATATCTATAAAATGACCGCAAGGCAAACTTAGCACATTTAATCGGGACTTGCTTAATACACAGATAGCTATGAGAGCCTTTTTTTAGGATCTTATCTACATAAGCAAACCAAATTTTTAAAACCTTACAGAATAAAAACATTTTTCATATTGAAAGTACAAATATTTAGGGTGGTATTTTATTGCTATTTAAGTGGAAATGTGATTTGATAAGGCAATCTTGACAGCATGTTGATAGTAGATAAATGAGGAATCCGCCACCGAGAATAGTAATATTATGTCTGGGATCAATATATGCATGACCCCAACAGGTTAACAATTATTTCATGTTCAGCCAAAGAAGTAGAATGGAAGGTGTTTAGCGAGCTACTTTGCTTAATATACTATATAACTTAACTATCACTTGAACTAATCACTTCTCTGATTTGTTTCATTAGCATCAACTTGTGAACCTTCGCCACATAGCATATTGAAAGCCGGAGCGTCTTTTGTGAAACATGTTTCTTTTGTTCTTTTGGACAGATGTAAAATCTCGTTACACTGGTTCAAAAGATAGCCTCTCAAGCAAAGCTATCAATCATTTGTTTAACACTATGCGACATGTACACCAACCAATTATTCTCAAGTATTTCATGTGCCCGAGCACTTCACCCAATTTAAAAAACCACTCTACATTGTTCCATGCAAAGGTTGGATTTTTTCTAGGTCACCCTTACAAAGTGAATACAATTTGCCATAACTTACCATGTGAAATGCGCCATGAATAGGGTAGAACAAAAACAAAAATAAAAATGTTAATGAAAATTAATTTTGCTTCTTTAAAGCTGTCAGAAATGTTGGTATTTGATTTAAAACTGATTTAGGTCTGCGCGTGTGTTACATCGCCTCAAATTTCACTTTCCATGGCGCTTTGAACTCATCTGAACCAGAATCTTTATTGGGAATAATTTAAGAGAATCATGCACGTTGGGTATTCCATTTAATTGAATTAAATTAACTCAGAAAAATTGTACGATCGCACTTTATTTTGTTCGGGGTGGAACAAAAATCAAGACAGCAGCGATGATACAAAAAAAAAATAATGCAACTGTCAAATGGCACTTAACTGACAGACGTCATTTGCCTTTTTTTTCTGAATACTTTGGGATGTGTTCCTAAAGTATGTTTATCGGTCTTTCTTGTGAAATCGGATATTTTTTTCGTAAGCAAGCTCCTTAGATCATTTTTGTGACAATTTTTATACAACTGCTACTTTGGGGTCAACCCTTGAAGGTTTGGCGATTTTTATGGTTGCTGTGGTTGGAAATCACTCTAAGCTGGAGTTAATCTGGCAGTAGACAGTTTTTTGCCTACCGAATAAGACCCACATTACTGTACAGCTTATAGACTTTTCGGTTGTGACTCATTCTCCATTCGCGATTCCCGCAGGCAGAGCACTGTATAATGTCGGTGAATTTATCTTTCGAAGATCGCTTGATTCCATTATGCTGTGTTGCCTTTGGATGGGTCTTCGTCGGAACTTCGGCAAGTTTTGGTTTATGAAAATATTGTATATTTGCCTTCTCTTCCTGAAAAAAGTGAAGGAAGATTAATTTTATTTTTTATTTAGTTTTGATTTTGAAATCACTTCATCAGTATACCGGCAGATGATACATTTTGTCTTCCTAGGCTGAGTCTTCGCCGAATCTCCACTAAGGTGTCATTCTTCGAGTTGGCAGCATTTTTAAAATAACTTACTTTTTAGCAAAGAATCGGCTAGGTTCGTTTGTAGGGATTTACGACAGGTTATTGTGTTTAGTTCTTCTACTATGATATCAAGCCTAATATCGGTGGCAACGATATCATCGTTCCCTTTAAGAGCGTTTGTTATTAATTTGTCTGGGAAATAGTTTAAATTAAATTATATGCAACAAATTTCTGTTTTGGCAGCACTAACATTGCTATTGCTATTCCCCACTAGATGGAGAACTATTTTTCTATCCCTAGTCTCCATTAAAACGTAGCAATTCGCCTTCATGCAACTATCGGTAACTGTTTTTGAAAATTCATTCAAAAAACTACTATCGGCATCTATCGGCGTTTAGATTATATATTTGCAAAAGTTGGCATCACCGTCACACGCAGTTGAGATTTCACTGACAAAAAAATCTTTACAATCGGCATACAAATCAACAAACTATAAACAAAAATTAAAAAATTCAGATTATCAATGTGAATAGTTCTTATTACCGATTTTCAATTTAAACATATATATTTTCAGACTTAAGCATGCGCGCCATCTATGTGCGCATAGAAAAAACAATCCATCGGCGTTAGTGAGTTATCTTGGATGTTTTCGGCGATAAGTCCTTAACGTATACGCGTTTCATTTTTGTTGTATTTAACACGCAAAGCTTTTGATAGCCGCCTATAGATTTGTGCAATTTTTAATATCAGTTCAGCAAAGACGAAACCCGTGCCTCTTCGGCTCCTAGATTTTTTATGATTTTGTCGAAATCCTTTCTTCTGTCTCTGGCACATTGTTGCAGCATCCATCCGAATCATAGGACGTATGTGATAGAAGAAATGTCTGCGTCTTGTTTTTACATATTTAGTTCGAGTCCATTTGTGGTTAACCAGTTATATGTGGATAGAAGCTCTTCATTCAATCTACAAATAAGGTCTTCCATTAGCCCAATTGGCCTGGACAAATAGATTTGAGCATCATTAGCATAAAGATGTAGTGCAACATTTATGCATACACTTGGCAGGCTATTGATAAATATACAGATAAGGTTTGGACCAGGTTTCCTAGAAAATGTTTCTAACAGCAACATTTTGGAATCTAGTCATAAGGTAGTGCCGAACAGCTCTCTCACTGAACCCAAAGTAAGAACGAAGGTTTCTGCAAAGAATCCCACGGTCTATCACGTGAGATCACCTTGACCAAACTTCTGCCTCACGTCGTCTTAATATTATTACCAGAGCGGTCGAGTAGCTATGGTTTGTTCGAAATCCAAATTGATACGGAGATAAAGGAGTATTGTGATTCAGATGACTCATTATCTGCCGTGCCAGTAAAATTTCAAATACTTTTGATAAGCAAAGTAAAATGCTGATTGGCCGATAGACACTGGGGGAAGTCGCATGTGGCTTTTTATCAACCGGTGTTACGCGAGTTATGTCAAACATGAGTCAGCATCATACCGAATACCGCACGAGTTGTCATGTCAAGGCCAGTAATACTAGCAACATCCGTCGGCAACTAACCACTAACCAGATGTTGATGCATCGGCAGCATAACACGTTTGCGAATTGCAAAGAAAGAAGGCTTGTTGACGGGTCGGGTCAACCAAAATATGAAAATTGCAGCGTCGGCACAACTTGAAAAACGACGAACAACAAACTGCTTCACTGTGAGAGAAGTATTTCGGCTGCCGACGAGAATAGATTCAAATTTCAAGACTTTAATTATAATCATTAAGAATTCCACTTAAAATAAAAATTTTTTATACTTTTTTCACATACTCTTAAAAGAAATAAAAATAAATAATATTTTATAATAATAATAATAATAAATAATATTTCTGCTGCAGTCGGCAGGATACCAAATCTAAAGATTAGAATTTGCGAATGACGTTTGATTTTTTAAATTTAAATTTAGAAAGTGGAGTGAAAAGACAAAGTGGAATTTAAATTTAAAATGAGAAGTCTCAAGATAACAATTGAAGTGAAAGAAAATAAATTGAATTCTGAAGAAACACTTGAATCACAAAAGAAAAGAGTTCCCTTAAATAGAGAAATCTTGAATCCTTTATTCCTTTATACCGTCTTTGATAGATTATGTTTCTTGGAGCTACGGTAGCTGTTAATTGTTAGAGCTACTGTAGCTGATGTTTGTTGGATCTAAGGAAACTGACAATTCTTGGAGCTACAGCACCTGACGATTCTTGGAGCTACAGTTGCTGGCGATTCTTGGAGCTACGGTAGCTGATGTTTTTATGAGATAGCTGATGTTTCTATATTCTATGCACGAGATATAGAAATGAATTCGCAACCAACATCCATAGTTCACCGAAAATTTCCCAAATTCCAATCTTTGACTTTATACAGGACGCTGAGAAAATAAAAGAGTTTATCGGATAAAACGAGAAATAAAGTAACCACTCTTCAAGGCAGATGAATCTATTTATGATTTCGTACTCCAAAGGAGTATAGTAAATCAAATTCAAAGTGATGCTGCAACCATCCGACCTCATTTGACCAGTCCAGCGTGGATGCAAATAAAAACACATTTGACCAGAAGCTTTGGAGTAAGAGAAACTTACCACAGCCTTTGCCATCAAGCCTTAAGCTATCGAAATCATAATAATATGAGTGAATATTTTACTTAACTAAAATAGATAAACTTAATTCTGAGTACGAATTCTATGTACAAGTGCCAGAAGAATTCTCACCTTCAACGAATGAGTCAATTGTGTTTAAAACATTTATAAATGGTATAGACTGAAATATAGCCAGGAAAAGTAGATCCAACAAGAATATATGTAAATATAATATAATAAAAATATAAAATGTTCATATTTTTAACACGTTCAAAATCGTGAAAATAACTCCGATCAGGTTAGACAAAACTATGATCGAAATATTAAATGAACTTAAGAGCGGTTTAAAATTTTAGTGGAAGTTCAAGAAAGTATAGAAATAACAATTATAGGATCTCAGCACGGTTAAGTAATCGAAATAGAGTAGAGCCGATTGAAGTTTATTCAGCATAAATAACAGAATTACCCCCTAGAATTTAATAAAAAGAAATGAATGAGTTGGAAGCCAACAACTTTTAACCCTTAAATGGCAACGTGCCTTGGAGAATGTGTCTCTCCTTGCATTTTGATTTGTTAAGATAGTTATATTAATTTATTAAATGAAAAAATCAGCAATTAAGTGATATTAATTAAGATAACTATAAAGTACTGTTTTAAATGGCACCATTGGGTACTGAAAACAACGTTACCATTTAAGAGTTAAGAAATAAGAATAATTTTGTTTTTTTGTTTTTAACTCATTTATTTTCTCAACCGATCAATTTAAATTATTAAGACAAAGGAGTAAAAAATCTTAAACATAACTTAATTTAAATGGAACAAAAAAAAAAAAAATATGATAGATCCAGTATGCTGTACTTAAAATCTTATATATCTTATTTCAAATTCTAGGACCTATAATAATTTATATTATTAATTATAATAATTAAAAGAATAATTTGGAAAACAAAAACGTGGTAAAAATTTTTCCTATTTACTTACCATGTTTTAACTTACAAGCTAACTTAAGAAATACTTACAAAAATAAAATAACTTAATATAAAGTAACTTAGCCTAACTTAACCTAATTTAACCTGACTAAAACTAAGCGCTAGCTTGAACCCAGTCAAGCCACCAATATTTGTCCCTAGTACGCTCATACAATAACTCCATTCAACAGACTCAAGCTCCAAGTTTTCTGGCGTATAAAGGACCCTTTTGTCTGTTGCCCTTCTAGCAACATGGTATATAGTGTGAACATTTCTCGAGTCCGACAAGTAGCCATGCGCATCCAAATACAAGAATGCCTCAGGTGGTATATGTCCAGTTGCTAAAGTGTTTCTAAAATACTGAGGGTTAGGATAAAATAATCCTGATATGAGTTCGTTCTCAGTAACATTCGCTAATCGCGCGAAGTGATTTCTTATTAGCCTTAGGATGAAATTGTCTACCTGGGTATGTCGGCTGTGTCTAGAAGGACCTTCTTCGAAACATTATGCTTGTAATCTGTATGCGCGCTCCTGTGTAACTTAGTGCAAGCTCGGAGGCATTTTCTTTCGAATATTCGATATTTTTCCATGTAAGATGGATTTATGTTCGACCATACTGGACATGCATAGGTCAGAATTGGACGCACAAAGGCTTGGTAGCAAATGATCTTCCAATCGGATCTCAGATAGTTGGAGTAAAAGAGTTTTTTTTCAATTGGTTGTTTATGTGCTCATTGTAACACAACACCTAAATATTTCACAACAGTCTTTGACTCGATGTGAAGTCCGTCTGAAGACTTAACTACCAAGTTTCTCCAATTGCGCCTTAAATCTGAACTACCCTGTCCTAGTGGGGTGCGGAACAGTATGGTTTCACATTTAGAAAAATTTTCCTTGAGCTTCCAATCATGGCAGAATGTCTGAAGGTTATCGAATTTTTGTTGAAGATCTTTCTGTATATCGTTAAGAAATATAAATAGTATAGAGTATCGGTGCCGTCACTGTACCCTGCAACAGACTATTGATGGCAACAAAAACCGCAGTCGTCATGCACGCTCCATCCGTTACAACAAATTATTTCGATCGTATCATAGAAATGATAACGTTTATAAGGTAGTGTGGAAACTCATATTTGATTAAGTTATAAATTAACCCGTCAATCCAAACCGTGTCTAAGGCACCTGTGTATCTTTTAGCATTTAAGTTCCAATTGATATCTGAAACTAATGTCGTAACAGCGTGCACTGCCGAATGGCATCTTTTGAATCCAAACTGATTCCGCGGTATAATCTCCTTTTTTCGCATCATACAAGATTGCCTTGTTAATAACTACTTCGAAAACCTTCCCAATGTTAGGCAAGAGACTTATTGGCCTATAATTCGAGGGATCTGAAGGATCCTTCTTTTTTTTTACTATTGGATATACCTTCGAGATTTTCCAACAGCTTGGGAAGTAGCAGTTGTTAAGCAAGTTATTAAAAATTACGCAGTATTGCCATATGATTTCGATTCGAATACTTAAGTACAATGTTTGGAATCCCATCTGAACCGGAAGTCTTTTTGTTATTCAGAGATCTGAATATGAAAGTCAGTTCGTCGAGTGTTGTGTAATAGTTGTTTGTTTGGTCCGTAGTAAGTTCGTTAGCTTTCGTTTCCTCAGAAAACTGAATAAGGGTATCTGTGTCGCTGTTTTGGTTATTAAAAGTAAATAGCTCTTCAACCACTTCGGCAGACTTTCGACTTGTTAGCTGCGTCGTGTGGACCGATTCGAAATGAGAACCAATTAGATTGATTTTATCCGTCGCACTGTCGACCAAGTAATGGTTGTCGATGTTTGGGCCATGGTGAGGAACAATCCCTGCGAGAAGATGTTCGGAACCAATAGGGACTTTCAACTTCGGGATCTTGACAATATTACGAGGCTTAAAAATCTTTTTGTTCGTAAGTCAACAGCGGTATTTTGGTATCGCGAATGGTTTTAATGTCTAAACGAGCGTCTGCGATGCATAGATCGAGATATGAGTTTCCCGAAGGAAAATTTCATTTTATACTCAACTTGGTTTTCATCCATAAATCGCCTCAGCCGATTGCCTTTTGTATTGGCATGGGAATTCAACCAAGAAGGCTGCCTTGCGTTGAGATCTCCCGCTACGACGAAATATTTATTAAAACTATTTTCTCTTAGTATTTCGAACAGTTTTTCGATTTCGATGTCAAATTCACTTGCGGAGGCTCGTTGTAATAATAATAATAATATTTTATTGAACATAATATATACAATTGTTCTTAAATCTAATTTACAATGTTTTTCTCAAATAGGTGCTGGCTCAACAAAAGGGGCCCAGCGAAATACATTGGCTTTTCGTATAAATAAATACATTTGAGACAAAAAAAAAAAAATAAAAAATTGTTGATGGTTGAACCTCGGGTTATTCAAATCCGGGTGACTGGTGACGGTTGCGTGTTGTTATGCGGCCTCATCCGCGGTGGTGGGTAGTGTCTACTTCATCGTAGAATGCTGCTGGTCCTTCTTCGACGTCGAGAGGGAAGAGGGCCTCTATTTGTGCTCTTCTGGTTTTTCATCATTGGCCATGCTGCTGATGTTGTTGTTGTCGTGGGTCCTTGCTGCCTCGAGAAATTTCTTGAATATCCGCGGCATATAAACGCTGAGCGGAGTTATCCGGGCAGCCGCATATAGCTCGCTGTTCTTCACATGTCTCATGGCGGCTTTGTCCAGTTGCAGTCCGGTGCATATACGGAGAATCTTTCGTTCGAATGCTTCCAGCTTCAGCATGTATGTTTTCGATGCGGTGAACCATGCCGGGAACCCGTATGTGATTACGGGTAGGATGAGTTGCTTATACAGCAGTAGCCGTTGGCTGAGCCCGTTTTGTTTCCGCATTAGTGGATAGATCCGGTGGAATGCAAAATTGGCTTTCTTCAAAATGGACTTAACGTGTCCGTTAAATTTCATCCGCTCATGGAATAGTATTCCAAGATAGCGGGCATTCAGGGACGTCTTTATGATGGTGCCATTCTGGAGTCCAATTTTGATGCCTCGACAGTTGGCGGCTGATCGTCTTGTTGCTCGTCTGGCTGTTGCTATCGGCCTCCTGATGCAGAGCAGCTCACTTTTGCTGGGGTTTATTTGAATACCCCACTTCTTGTAGTCCTCGTAGAGACGGCGGATGTGTGTCTCTACTCTCCTTGCGGCGATCGTTGGTGACATCGAGCTGGCGTATGTCAGCGAGTCATCGGCATACAAGCAGCATTTGGTGGTATTGTCCAGCGGTGGTTGGTCGCATGTCATAATGTTGAACAGCTTCGGGCCAACTTTGGATCCTTGGGCTACGCTGGCTTCCATTATTTTTAGGCTGGACTGCTCCTGGTTCACTTAGACGTAGAATTTCCTGTTGATGAGAAAGGAGTAAATGGTTTTAATTAGTGACATAGGAAAATTGAGTGTTGTTAGTTTGTGAACGAGTCCTTGAATCCAAACTGTGTCGAATGTTTTTTGGATATCCAGGAAGCATGCCACAGTGACTTGGTGGTTGTTCAGGGCTCTCCTCACATCATGATGAAAAATCATGAGAGGATGCAGGGTTGAGTGTTTTTCCCAGAATCCACATTGGATGTCCGGGATCGTCCTGTTGGCGGTGCAGAAGCGATTGAGCTTTCGAACGATAAGTTCTTCCAGCACTTTGCTTATTGAAGAAAGGAGGGAAATTGGTCGATACCCGACCACATTTCCTCTGCTTTCTGTCTTGGGGATTGCAATTATTTTAGCTACTTTCCATTTCGAGGGAAAATAGCTATTATTGATGCAATTGTTCAGCAACACCATTAGGAGGGTGAACATTGCCTGAGGTAGCTTATTCAGGACGAAGCTGGGGATTTTGTCGGGTCCGGTCGATTTCTTGGAGTGACCGCTCATGATGATCTCCTCGATTTCTCCGGGCGTGCTGAATTCTTCCGTGTTGCTGGTGGGGTCTTCCGCTGGGTTGGTCTCGTTGAAGATTGTTATTGTTGTTGATTCTTCTGCCTTCGCTACCGACCGTTGAACCTCTTCGATGAACGCTGTGTCGTTGGGGAGGTGTGGTTTGAAGTTTCCTTCAAAGTAGCTTGCAAAGGATTCTGCCTTTTCAGCAGGTGTTGATGACTCGCCTTTTGGAGTGCTAATTATTTGAGGCATCTTCACACCCTTCCCAATAATTTTGTTGATGTTCCTGAATGTATCGGGTCCTGGCTTGATGGCTTGAAGTTTGCTCTTGAGTTTGGTTCTGCAGTACGTATAGAATTGTAATTCTTGAATTCCAAGTAATGTTTTCGTTAAGATATGTTTCGCTTAAACGAAGCACGTCAGGTCTGTGGTCTGTTACAAAACGCAGTAATTCACCTCTTTTCTCATGAGCCATTATAGAACGGACATTGAGAGCAGCTATTTTGAGTTTTTTTGATGTTGGAACTAAGCAAAGAAGGTGTTAAGAAGGGCATCAACCTTTTCTGCCAAGGCCTTCACATCTCTGGCAATATTATTTACTTGTGCCTGAAGACTTTCGCTTACAGACGCTGAAACTGTTTGTGAGCTGGAAGTGTTTCCGCCAACACTTGCATAAGAAACACCCTTTTATATTTTTTGGTCCGATCGTTGTTTTGCTAATTTTTTCCAAGTTTTTTGTAGACAGGGCATCCCCTGAATGATAGCTGCTCTTTTGGTGTATCTTTTGTCACCTGACAATTGCTAGGCTCGTGCTGTTCTTGACACTTTACGCACCTATACACCATGCTGCAATTCGAAGCAGCGGTCCAAATCGTTGGCATTGACTCGAGACTCTTTAGTTAAAATGCTCTTCTCAGGTTTTTTCTTTCTATTGAGAACGGTTCGCGTATTATGAGTAGGTATCCACCTTTGTTAGGAACGAGCTACAGAATATATAGCTGACGTTTGTGAAAGTATGTTGTAGAAGATCCAGATCTTTCGATATCACTGCATACACCAAATTGTAGTGTATTTTGCATTCGGGTTTACATCCACACTATCAGAAAGTTCAATTCACTTAAGTATTGAATCCAGCTGACTGCGGTAAGCGTAGGCTATACGCTTGAATATCAGCGTTTAGGTGGTAAATTTTTCCACAACATTATCATCGATGACTCATTTTTTACAAAGTGGCAGGTGAAAATCCTCGAAAGATAACATCCTAAAAAAGTCATGGTATGATGTTTAATTTGATCAAGTGGTGTCATTGGTACATACACTTTCGAAAACGAAGACGTTATAACCGTCACCATCAATTCTCATCAGAGCGTTTAAACGAAAATGCATGCGAGCTTGTACCCGACCTTATAGGAGCGCCTATTTCAACCGCCAGTTTTGAACAAGATATTGTAACATGCCTCGAATATCATTTTAAATTTGAATATGAATGAAACTTGGGGCTTTTAGCAAATTCTTACTGACTGTATGAACTCGATCATGTTTTATTCTTACCGTTGGTGATTTAGAAATATATAAACAAAAGTTCTTTTACTATCGAAGGGTCCCAGATAAGATAGCTGAAATTAATGCAATGTCTGGATAAGTGACCAAATGTGCATCAACACAAGGGCTTCGTCTCAATTTTGAAATAACTTAAAAGCTGCTGAATCCCTGAAGATCCGACGGAATATAAATTGAGGAAACCGTTGCTGCTACAGTTTGTTTAAACAACTAGGATCCACACCTACTCCTAACCCGAAGAACAAATATACTGCTCAATAAAACAATGATCTTGCAAGTCCTGCTTTATTGAGCCGAAAGCTGGCCGATGAGTAAATATAAGAATCCTTCAAAAGAAAAATCCTTTCTCGGATAGTTGGTTTAATCTGCGAGGGCAAATCCGTTGACTACAATGGCTCCACCACATCGAGAGAATGGACAATAATGCTCCACCCTTGAAAGTCTTCGAATCCAAACCACCAGGCTCAACAAGAATGGGAAGACCGAACTTCCAGTTCAAGGATCAACCAATTGCGGACGCTAGAAAACGTGGTCTTATTTATTGAAAGCAGAGTTTTCAGGACAGTCTGGAGGGCAGCTTTGTCTCAGGATCTTATCCTAACAGGATCGTTGGCCTTATAAGGAAGAAAGGAATTCCTACTGGCGGGACAATGTGGCAAATGCGTATATGTGAAAAAACTAGGCTTTCAATTTAAAAATAGCTGCTAGCCGTAGAAACAAGGAACAAAACCATATTAATTTTTGTAAATCAAAAAAATGGATGCGGTTTACTTTCGCGTAATCTTAATCTCGCCCAGTCTGCGCTGCCTTCTTTTTCCAGGGAGCATAAAAGTCGCTGAATCTAAGTCTCAGTTTTCTTAGGGTTTTTTTTAACCATATTGGTGAGGCACTGTGAAAAGATTAGGTTACCAATCAAACAATTTCTGCGAAAGTTTCGTCATAGTTGGAAGGAAGGAAAAGGATCAAGAAGGAAAAATAATTCTGGCGGCATAAGAATGGGCTGATGAACACCTTTTAAGCCCATCTAGACATCAGTGCCATGAATCCTCTTTCAGCGGTAATAAAAACAACATTGAATTTTTTATAAGCAAATAACTTCGTTAGTAGGCTTGAAAATAAGTCTAAAATAAATTCTGTATAAAAAATTTCATTTCTATTCCGAATAGCAAATTAATATTTCGCATCGAAAAATAAAAATTAGAATAATGTTGAAAACATTTATACCACTTAATGGTGAAGTAAAAGAAACACTGACGCCTCAGGATGTTAGAACGTTTAACGCGCCTTCGTATGAGTTTATATCAAGACCACTTCCAGTGGACCCTTGCCATAGATCGCCCATCAAGCCATGTAAGCCTGGCAAGGTTCGCGTTGAAAAACCTATGACTACAGAAGCAGCAATTTTTGAAATGCTCAACATACCTCAAAAGCCTAGATTCCAGAGGACGTGTAATAAAAAATGTGAACATCTTAAACCATTCAACACTTGTGTTATGGAACAAAAAACTCCGCGTGCCTTACAGCATAATGCTATAGCGCGGGAAAAAGTACTCAAAGAAGACCATGATCTGCATTATGCAGTGCATGACGCACACGTTCCCTCGTCTGATGAAACAAGCTTGATTCAAATGGATAGCCCAACGACGAATAATGCAAAAGTGCAGCCAAAGCTGGCCAGCCCAACATGTAGTTTGGAGACATTTTATGTCCCATCAAGGAAATTGGTGAGTTTTTAGTTTTTAAAGAAATTTAAGCGCGCACATTTTTCTACTTCGCATTTTTTTTTTGCGAAGGATCCCTGATAAAAGTTTGATAGTTAATTTCAGTCTTCTTGAAAAATATTTTTTTTCGGGAAAGTAGTAGTAGTATTCGCCAGGGGAAAAGTCTCCTCAGAGAGTTTATCCACTGGCTGCTGTGAAACAATCTCTTTGTCATGGTATAGGCCGTTTTGCCTCTGGCCAGAACAGCATCAATATGTTTGTTAAAAAATATGTATTTAGATACTGATCTATTCAGATTCAGATCAGATCACAGAACTTGCGACCAGACGGCGGCGTCTTAAACAAAATCGTGGCAATAACGCTTAATCAAAAGGCTTACAATGACACCTATTTTTCTGTCTCATCTGAATGCGATCATGCCATGCTATAGCGTGGTGAAAAGAGCCTACAAGATCGCTCGTCAAAATGGTAAAAAAACCGGCGAGGGAGGCTTTTGTGATTTTTTTTTGTGACGACGCAGTTCAAATCTCTTTACTAAAACCAATAGTACATTAAAATATGACATTTAAAGAAAACTGTTTAACATTCTCAATAAAATATTAAAAACTACAGCAAGGACAACAATTATTCGGACGTGCCTTGGGAAAAAGTAGAATTGCGGTGACACATAGCTGAACACCGTAACTTGGTGCTGGATCATTTGAAATCAAAAAATCAAAGTTAATTCGTTAGATAAAAGTTTTTCAGAGGTATTGCTGTGCGGGTATTTTGAAATTTTAACTTTTCACTTTTTTTGGAACACTTTGAAGGGAAAACCGCGATTTTTTGCCAAAAAATCGGCTAATTTCGTAAATTATGTACAGAAATAGTGTTCAAAATTTCAAAAGGATTAATGCAGTATTTTTGAAGTTATGAGGGACACCGGCGTTGAAAACGTGAATTGTGGGGAAAACGCTTTAAAATTGTGAATACTAAAAAATCTGGTATAAAACATTCATCCGACAATTATAAAAATACACGTAACTTCGTCAATTTTGCTCCAATCGACGAAATTTTGACAAATATTGTGCATTCAACTAAAAAAATAAATAAAAAAATGCAAGTAATAAAATTTTATACCTTAGCCCCCCTTATTTGGAATACGTTGCACCAACGCTGTATTCCAGTGAGATTGGATTGGATTATTGTAGTGTAAAGAAAATGGCAGGCAATTTAAGATGGAGGTGAATAAGAACACTGTTTGATATACCGTCAATTTCAACAGGTTTCTATTTTGGTGAACCGAAGATAACCAAGAGATCATCCTCTGAAATGCACGGATAGTGTTACCTTTCATTGGTCGTCATTGGACATTGCAAAACCGATGTTCTTCGATCGCCAATTCTTGACGTCGTTTTGTAGGTCGAATTTTCCAAGACTTGGTTCGGGCGAGTGCTCAAGTTCACCTTGTACACATTTTCGATCACAAAAAGGTTCTCATCTTCGATTGCTTCTACCGGATCTATTCGTAGATCTTCTGTCAACAAAATTTGTTCAGTATTATATTTTGAAAAAAATTGTACTCGGGAACATACTAGGGTTGCTAGCGTTAACAGCCCGAGTTTTATCCTTCCATTGTGATTAAATAGAAGCTTTGTAATTTTGCTGAATTTACTGCTATACAGTAGCCTCCCTTTAGTTTGTAAAAGATTTATCCAATATGAATTTTTTTCGTTTGAATTTTAAGCCAATCGCTTCGACTCCAGACGGTATCGAAAAAGTGTCTCGAGGAAAAGATTGTTTTTTGAGAAGAATCAGTTAGACTGCGACGACGCATATCCTTTTTCCACAACAAAGGGGGGTGCATGTGATAAATGCCCTTAGAACCAGGAGCCTACGCACTTCACCCAACCCTATAACGCAGATTTTTTATTTATTAAAAGTAGCGACACCACCTACTCGTTCTGAGTTGGGTCGGTCTATGAAGAGGTCCTTTATTCAAGTTCAGTTCACATTTAGAGTTTAATTTGGGTGGTTTGTGGTAGAGCAGTATCACACTGCTGACTGAACTCTGACAAAAACAAAACTCTGCCAACAGCACAGTTAAGGACATATCAATTTGTTGGACAGCGAAATAGTACGTTGGTATTTTGCATATTTTGTCCTTGAAGACTAAATATCAAAACATCTTCCTTCTTTTTTTTTATAAGTAATAAGGGCTGCTGATGTGTGTACTTTATCGATCGAGTCTATATAAAGGGTTTTTCAATAAGAGCGCTAAAAAAGTTTTTTAAATAAAACAAAAACGGTTTTGGATATCAATGAAATTCATTATTCCTGTGAAAATACGTTCGATGCCATTATGTATGGAACTCGATTTGTTTTGCGTGGCCACCACGAACACCGAGGCCGAGGCGGCCAAGCGACTGGAACATTTCGTGAGATAACACGTTCTCCAAACTTGGTTTCCAATAAATTGAAACCGTCCTGTTGGAACCACGTGTCCTCCAAGTCCATATCATCCAATTGGGGCCAAAAATATTCGGTTATCATTGAACGGTAGCGATCCCCATTCACAGTAACGTGCTGGTCTTAATCATCACGGAAGAAGTACAGTCCAATGACGCCGCCGGCCCACAAACCACACCAAACCGTAACTCTTTCGGGATACGAAGATGACTCATGGAGTAAGTGTGGATTGCTGCCTGACCAATACCGCATATTTTGTTTATTGACGGAGCCATTCAACCAGAAATGAGTCTCATCGCTGAAGATGATTTTTCGATGAAAATCCGAATCATTTGCAAGTTGCTTACGACGCTTCTGGTGGTCAAACGGCTTCAGTTCTTGTGTCAATTTAACCTTGTTAGGATGTATGCCAAGATCTTTTCGCAAAATTCGCCACAACGACGGCACAGAGATGCCCAACGCTTGAGAACGACGTGTGAGCAATATTCTCGACACTATGGGCACTTCTTTGTCTCACTGGCACGGGAACATTTTGTACTGTGCCTTTGGATTCAAATTTTTCCACTAGACGCTCAATTGTTGATCTGCTAGGACGATTATGACGAACATTAATTGGACGTAGCGCCCTTAACGTTGAGGCCACTAACTCAGAATTTCGGTAGTAAATTTTAATAATTTCGACTCGTTGTTGGCTCGTATATCTTTCCATCATGAAAACGCAAACCTTACTGAAGAGTAATGTCAAAAGAGCGGCAAGAAATATGGCGTCGTTTGCTGTCCTTAACGCTCTACTTTTGCATCGTCCCTGTTGAAAACCCCTTTATATCTTTTTAAGTTGAGTTGGCCAACCGTGTATTGCGCCAGAGAAAGGACATAGGGGAATTAGTTGCGGAGAGAAATTACAACTTATTTGTGGCGTTTAGATCCTTCAGATTCGCTTTCTAATTTCTTATTATATTTTGTTAAATCTTCAATTGGCAAATTTCGACACAGGCCTGCTTAAAAAATACAAAACGATTCGTTCAAACACATTTCCTTGCCTGCGACTCAGGATTTGAGACGTAAAGTAAACGGTTTTCATCTTGAAGCCGAAAGAGACTATTGGCCTGGATTATTTTGTATTTGGCAAGGTTTCTTAACGTGAAACCCCACATTGTGGTTTCGTTTATTGTTTTGACTAAGGATGAGTTTTGGAATAGATTACTACGAGTATATGGGTCGGAATGTTTTCAATACATTTGTGATGAGCCATGCAATTTCCATTTTTTAACTAAAGCATATTTTAAGACCCTGTTACCGAATAGTTGTAACACAATCGAAAGAGGGAAACAAATTGGAAGACGAGGCCTTTCAAGGACTCGCGCAACGAAGGTTCCGTATAAACTTGTGGGTATGTTAATAGTTCGTCCTTCATGGAAATCGAGTGTCATAGGGTTTTCCGGCTTTTGATTGTAAGTAGTACCCTTTGGAATTAGATTCCCTTGCGAGTATCAAAATATACAGCATAACCTGTCGCACCATTCGTCTGCCTTGCCGTAGAAGCTTGATGCTTCACAACTGTAAGCGAATTCGGCATTAATTTTTATTTCCACGCATTACTGAGAGAAAGGGTCTTGACAGACAGACAGGCGGATGTATTTTTTCTTTTGGGGTAGGGAACCAGCCCTTTGAGTTATGCGCCCCTGTGATGTGGATATCTGGCCATTGTTTGCACTTTTGTGAGGTCTTGCGAGTTTAAGTGATGTGCAAATGTGGTAGTATAGAAATTATTTTTCTTGCTTATTTTCGTAGAGCACTAACGCATTTGTTCTTAAGGTTTTTGAGTACGTTTCGAATTATTTCCAATGCACATACACAATGCACGTATTGTACGCCTTTTTTAAGTATTTCAAGGTTGCATAGATGAATTGTTTTATTTTGTCTTTGTTTGTTTCCGACCGCTGAAAAGGTGAAATTCCGTCTATACAAAGCAACTGCTCCAGAGCTTCACTTAAGAGACTTGGTTTGCACGTCCACTAGTATCTTTCCCTATTGGCTTGGAAAGATTTTATGTGAATACTTGGAGGTGGTGTTCTCCTTCAATCTTCATTGCCACCGGCTTTGTCTAGGTACGTAATGCAATACCTAATCTGTCGCGCTCTGTATTTGTCCTTTAGTTAGTCCGAATAGCTTGTTTTCATTCTTTTCTTCTCAGAGTGTTTAAAAGTCTGAGATTTTCTAGGGTTTTTTTTTTTTTTTTTCAAAGAACACACGCGTACAAGGGGTTATGAAAAAGGGATAAGTACTGATGCACATTGTTTTTGAATTTCTGCAGATTGTAATGAGTGGGAAATACCGAGCGTGGTAGAGCGTTCCACATTCGTGTTGTGCGGCTGATAAACGAGTGTCTATAGTTGACTGTACGACCGAAGTTAGGCTTGAGGGTGAACTGATGAGTATTCCTGGCGAGACGGGTGTTACGGTGAAAGTGATAAGAGGGTGGAATGCAGCTGGCTTATTCGCTAGAGCACTGCTTATGGTAGAAGCGATAAAACATGGTAAGACAGGAGACGTTACGACGGTGATGAAGAGAGTCAATTGACTTTGTAATATTTTTGTCCCCTATGAGTTTTATCGCTCGATTTTGAATTCTATCAAGCAGGCTCAAGATGGTCTTTGGAGCGCCTGCCCATAAATGGGAGTTGGATTCCAGTTTAGGGCGAATGTACGCTTTATATATGGCAGCCAGATCAGATGGGGTAAAGTATTTCTTGCACCGCTTCAGGAAACCTAAACATTTCGCAGCATTTTTGGCGATAACGGTTATATGATCATTCCAACCGAGGTTGTTATAGATAGATATACCAAGTACTGAAAGTTTTTTGGCTTCAGCAGTGCAAGCGCCATTCATGGATAATGGTCGAGGGTTTTCGTTTCGCTTTAGTGACAAAAGACATCATTGAGTTTTGGAGGCATTAAATTCCACTCTCTTCGTAGAGCCCCATGATAGTATGCTGTTAATATCGGAATTTAATGAGTTAATCATACGCTGCCGTTACATTTCCACGGCCGAAGATGAGGGACGTGAATTTGAAAACGAATATGAAAAACTGAGAGTGCTATCATAAGCGAATGAGTGTATTGGATAAGATGTAGCAGACAGAAGATTGTTAATGAAAATTAAAAAGAGAGTCGGTGACAAAATGGAGCCCTGGGGAACGCCAGCATTTATATGGTGGATATCAGACTTGGCACCGTCCAATACAACTTGAATTGAACGGCCCGAAAGAAAGTTTCTAATCCATTGAATAAGAGATTCGTCGATACCAAACTCTGTCAAATGCTTTAGAAATATCAAGCGCAACAATCTTGCTTTCTACAGAAAGATGTAGAGAGTTGTTCCACTTTTCGGTGAGGTATACCATCAAATCACCAGTGGATCTTTTGCTACGAAAACTGTACTGCTGGTCATTGAGGAGTATTCGTGTTTCAAGATATTTCATAAGCTGACGGATTATCAGCGTTTCCATGACCTCCGAAAACAGGGACGTTAGTGCAATGGGTCGATGGTCAATGGCCTTTTTTAGGGACAGGTTGGACAAATGCTGTTTTCCATCTACTCGGGAAGAGACCAGAAGAGTAGGACAGACGAAAAAGCTTACGCAATGGTTTTGCCAATGTGGAAGAACACCTCTTCAGAAGAATGGGGGAAATACCATCTGGACGAGCTTTGTTCTGTCTCGATGACTATCTGATTTTCTTTAAGCACTTTGGTTCTTTGGAAAATAAGCTGAGAAGGAGTTAGCAAAGCACGAGACAAATAGGCCCGGTAGGCAGCGCGATGAAGGCGAATCTGAAAGGGCACTTACGTCAAATGATCGTGAAAAAAAACTAAATTTAAATTAAAAACTGCTTTAATATAAATCTAAGCGCAACTAACTTTATCAATCTCTGGACCTAATCTACTTATATCATTTTGTCCTGTGCTATCTATATATGAATTCCCTACCTTAACTAAGAGCTTAACATAACTTAAAAAAGTATGTTGGCCTGCCAAGCTATAATTAATTTGAAAGGTACGTGAAGGCATCTTGGGGTAATAAGCCCCAGATTTCGATTCAAGCAGCTTAAATGCTTGTTTCTGGCGCAGATCTCAGCCCATTGGTACAGGAATGATTGTGTTTGGTCCAAAGACTTCAGCTCCAAATCCAGAATCCATTTTTGATTCGCCAGTGAACCATACCAGACTTTTGGGGTCTAGGTAGGTAGGTAAAAGTGGTGGTTCAGTGAGAGCCTAATTAGCACTAAGTGCCGTTTTAATACCACAGCTCTGTTACCTTATTATTTACCTATGTTATTTTGGTGTATTTGAGATATCTCTAAATCCAGCCCGAGGTATTTAAGAAGGACATTAGTTCCTTAAAATCCTTAGCTGAAATCTCATTAATTGAGTTGAAGAAGGGTCTACCAAGCGTCCGTTGTCTGGCTCTAGCAAGAGCCGGACAGTCGCAAAAGAAGTGTGTTAGGGTCTCCCTCTCAGCTGTGTTTTTGCAGCTGCGACAATGTGAGTTGTGTGAGATACCTAGCTTAATGACATGATCTCCAATCGGCCAGTGTCCTGTGCAGACCGCCACTAATCTAGCAATATCATGACGGGCTCGCCGAAGGAGATCTTTTGTTTTTGATTGTTTGTATTCCGGCCATATTTTCCTTAATGTTGCACAGTTCGTAAGTCTGACCCATCTTAGATTTGCTTCTTCAAGGAAGTATGAGGATATATTAGTCTTAACTGCTTGTAGTGAGATGAAAACCTCACATGCAAGCGAGCGCTGAAGGGCAGATCCCTTTCTAGTAAGTTCATCGGCCTTCTCATTACCTGGGATGGCACTGTGGCTGGGAACCCATATAAGGGAAATGAGCTTACCTTCTAACGACGCTACTTCAGCTCGGCATTCCTGTACTAATTTTGAACGTGAAGTAAAGGAGGCAATAGCTTTGGACAAATTTTAATGATCCAATATTTCAGCCTCAAATAACCTGCCAAAACAATGCCGTCATTAACCATGATATACGGCATTGTACATATCTCGCAGGGATTAAGTTAAGAGCTGTTGTGCCTTTTGTAATATGGTATGTAAGCAATGTTATAGTTAATACCACGGAGTTGTGCTGCAGGAGTAATGTGATAATTTCAATATAATAATATAATAATAGTAAAAGTGCTTAAAAACTTGGGCAAAAAGGTTTCTCTTTTTTTTTAAAAACAAACAGACGTACTGTGTCCAAAAAATAAGGTGACATTGTATTTATTTTGAAAATTCTTTATTTATTCTTCCAAATCAATTTCATCCCCTTCGAAGTAATCCCCTCCGATGCAATGCACTTATGCCAACGGATTTTCCAATCTTTGAAACACTGGTTGTAGTCACTTTCCGGGATGGCCTTCAGTTCCGTCTTCGCTGCGGCTTGAATCTCCTCTATCGTATCAAAACGGTGTCCCCGGAGCGGTCTTTTGAGCTTGTTAAACAGCCAGAAGTCGCACGGCGCCAGATCAGGTGAATACGGTGGTTGCGGAACGACATGGGTTGAGTTTTTGGCGAAATGATCACGAATTACGAGTGCGGTATGGGATGGTGCATTATCGTGGTGTAAAAACCAAGAATTGTCTTTCCACAATTCCGGTCTTTTTAGGCGAATAGCGTTACGCAAACGACGCATAACGTTTAAATAATATTCCTTGTTGACTGTTTAGCCGGTTGGAAGGAATTCATAAAGCACAACACCACGATAATCGAAGAAAACAGTCAACATGACCTTGATTTTTGAGCGACTTTGGCGCGGTTTTTTTGGTCTCGGCTCTCCTTTGGCACGATATGCGCTCGATTGATCGGTTGTTTCGGGGTCGTAAGCATAGATCCAAGTCTCATCGCCAGTTATAATGCGTTTCATGACATCCTGGTAGTCGGAAAGCATTGTTTCACACACTTCAACGCGACGCCTTATTTCCAAAAAATTCAATGTTTTCGGTACCAGTCGAGATTTGACGCGCTTGAGGCCCAAAGCATCCTTCAAAATGGTATTGACTGAGCCTTTCGATAAGCCAACTTCATCAGCAAGGTTTCTAATCGTTAATCGATGGTTTTTCAACACCAAATCTTTGATTTGTTGGACGTGAGCTTCATCGGTTGAGGTTGATTGTCGCCCAGAACGCTCTTCGTCTTCGACACGTTCACGGCCGACTTGGAAATCACTATACCACTTGTAAACATTTTTTTTAGACATTTTTTTAGCCTCAAAGGCTTTCTGCACCATCCTCAACGTATCCGCAGCAGAAAATTGATTCCGCAAACAAAATTTAATGCAAATGCTTTGCTCAATAAATTTCGACATCGCAAAAAACGAAAAACTCACTTTTAGCAGCTCACAAAACGACGCGTATCTCTATGAATATATTTTGACATGAAATTTCACATAGATGTCACTGACAGTACTACCAACCTTAAAAGAAAGAAAAATTTCCAAATCCTTCGACGCGCGCAGTTTAAATTCATATGTCACCTTATTTTTTGGACACAGTAGTACTACTGTAGTACAGTAGTATAGTATATGTTAGAGAAACTGCAAATTCAATACATTCCAATTTTTGAGTGATTCACCTCGTCAATGTCCGATAAGATGACTTCGACGAATTTTGGTGCTTTGCAAAAAAATTAAATTAAAATTAAGTTTTGTTAAAAAGTTACAAAGTTTTGATTTCGGTTCGTCAAAGCACTGTTTTGTTCAATGACAATTGTAATGCTAATCTTGAGAAGAAAAAAGATCGAACCCTGATTAAAATGCATTCATTTTGTTTTTTACGTTGGCACTTAGAGCCAACGTGTTTAGGTCTACTTACTATGTCTACATATCAGATTTTTTTTTGTTGGCAAAAATAAAAACAACAACTTATGACTTAACATACTAATGCAAGTGCATATCTATTCATACCAACACTAGCTCGTGTTTCTATGATACCACCTAAATAGAACACAAGAAAATTATTGCTTATTTGCCGAAAGGCTAAAGGGGCTCAAGACATGGCTGAACAAATAACATTAGCATGATATGAAGCCTTTCTGTTAAACTAATGAGAATAGCCGACATTAGTTATTCAAGTGCAGATCCAAGCTGGCCAAATGTAGATCGTTGGGGAACAACAAGCCAACAAAATAAGTCATAATTTCATCATTTTATCGCTCAACCTACACCAGATAGCATGCTTTACTTATCCACTCACACTAGAAAGTCTGAAGTTGCCGCTATTCCGCGCCAACTGGCGTCTAACATCTCAGCGACTCGGGCATATTGTAGAAGTTGATTGCGCTTGTGAGTGTTGGGCGCTCGCTTATTGCTTGGGCCAGAGCTCGTGCTATATGCTCGCCGGTCTTGGTTGTATTGCATTTAGTGTGCTTATAGTTAGTAAGGTGATCAGTAACAGCGAGCTTAGGCAGCACGAGCAACTCAAGGCCAATACGACGTTGACAGGTGGTGAAACACACGTTTTGAACAGAAAAGCAAACACAGCATAAGGTTGTTTGGTTTGTTTTTTTTTTTTTTTTTGTTTTTTGAAATGTTCTTAAATGTCTGTGGCTTATTTTAATCAATTCAAACAAAAGTACAATGAGCGATAAAAAAAAGCCAGTGGTGAGTTCAATTGAATTGTGAATAAAAACAAGTTCCCAATATTCTAATTTGTGGCAGGCTAAGAGGAAACGTGTACGCAATTCGTTGACGTTCTACGAGAAGATCGCAGTTATACGCCATCATGAGGAGAATAAAATGTCCCGAAACAGTTTGGCGCGAATGTTCCAATGCTGTACAACGCAAATTCGTAAAATTCTTGAGCGAAGGAACGAAATCTTGTCCCAATGGGAGTCAATGGATGAAACTGATGCGTCTCTGATATTCGAGGAAATGGCCAGAAAGCGAAGAGAGTTCGAGTTAAAGGCTATTGGGTTTATTTTGCATCAATGGGTGGAAAGATGTCGCTTGTTGCATTTGAATATGGTTATCAATAATAATACGCTTAAATTAGTGGCCGTTAAGATGGCAACGGTGTTGAATTTGCAAGACTTTAGGCCAACTTCCAGGTGGATAGAAAAATTTCGAATTAGGTATAATTACAAAGATAGAGATCTAGCGACAGCCCGCAGTACGATGGACCCTCAAGGCACGTTAAGCGTGGAGGATATTATCATTGAATTCAAGGAGTATCTTCCCAGTTTCATGCAGCAGGACATATCGAATCTTACATCGAATAATTTTCGAGAGAGTTCTCCAACTGAAGAAGACCAACTAGTGGAAGGCGATTCGGTGCAAGAGCAGTCGCCATACACTAATTTCGAAGAAAACGATTGGTTTGGACATGACTATTCTGTTTTTGAAAACGATACAAATGACTTGAGTGCCGAAACTGCCCTCCAGCATTTGTCAGTTGTTCAGCAATTCACAGCGTTGCACGCAGACTATCGGGCCGCGTCCATGGTCAAACAAATTGAGGATCACATACGAAATTATTACATTTTGCCGGACTTGCAAAATGAGGAAAGTAATGATAATAAAAATGATATAGTCTTAGTTGAATAAAATACTATAAGTAAAATTTTATTTGTTTTTTAATTAACTTTGGAAAATATTTCAACATTTCATTTCTTGGTTGTCTCAATTCAGCAATAAATTTACACTCCCTCGGACTCGGTAGAGTCTTATAAAAGCACACAAATCGAATGACCATCTTATAGGTATTTAAAATTTGATAAGAAAGAAAGATACCACCATTTCGTTATTGTTGTGTGTGTTATCGGTTTATAACAAGATAAAAACAAAAATCAAATTCAGTGACGTAATTTTTTGATTACAAGTATTGATTTATTTTGAATATTTGCATGAAATAAATTGGCATTGCGAAAAGAAGAGGAACATGTTTACTATGCTGGCATCTTCTTTAGAATTTATTATCTTAACACTAACGATAGACTTTGAGAATAAAAAAAAAAATTCTAGCCCCTGGCGAGCATTTTCGACTTCTTTTAATGTGCCTTCACAGAATTCAACAACGATTATATAACAGTTCTGAAGAACGTATTGAAACAAACCATATTTTGTCCACAATTAATAAAAACTCTCCGCTAACGTTGTTTTTTATTAAAACATTTTTGAAGCAAAAAAGTTGTGATGCAATCGGCATGTAGGGAACACCAAACAGTGCTCTATAGTGGGAAATTTTAATTCCATAACTCTTCTGGATTTGTCTTATTTAAAAAACTTAAATTAATACAGTTCAAAAATGCTTTAACTCAAAAGAGTCCCTCTTGACAGAAATTTGGATTTTCATATAAGGCAAGGTTCGATTTCAAGATGCACATAAGCCCTATCTGTTGTGATCGATGCCGAGCTCACGTTTTCGGATCTTCTGTCAAATTTTCACTCCAAGAAGCTGCATTTTTTGTTTTTAAATTGATTATGACTATTCTTATTATGCAATTTGCATAGAGCGAGAAGGATAAAGAGAACCATTGAAAGACCGCTATTGTTTTTTTGTTTCAATCTTTCTATTCGCAGTATTTCGCTCGTCGTTATTAACTTTCCATCAGGAAGTTCTTGTAATCGGATTCAGTCGGATTCAGTTGTTGAAGCCTGCAAAGTTCAAAATACAACATCATAGTAGTCATTGCTGAGGATATGGAAGATCCACTTCTGCAGGTTGTGTTACGGCGATGAAGAATCAAATTTCGCTGGAAGGTAGCCTGAAGCATTCAATGAAGATGACGCAGGCAATAAAAGACGAAGAAAAGAAAGCAATATCTAAGCTTTAGTCTAAAAAAAAGCCTCAAGTGGCGGACGGATTGATTGCCGAACATTTCGAAGCGGCGGCGATTAATTGGTTGGGAGTATGGACCAACTTATCTGCAACAGAATAAAGCTTTGCCGATGATTGGAATATCAGTATTGTTTACCCAATCCTGAAGAAACGATAACATCTTTGCTTCCGTATTATGTGAATGTCCGAAGCAGTTCGTCACCAATCTGAAAGGTAGGTCCATATTAGTGCAGCTTTTGATAGACCAAATATTAACATCACGACAGATCTTGGGAATAACGAATGGAGAAATCAAGCTGCTCCGTTAAGTTCGGCAAAGGTATCACCGCCTCACTTGATGCCAAACAACGTTTTAGACAAGGTGATGCACTGTAATGCGATTTCTTCAACTACATGCTTGGAACAATGGTGCAAAAGTCCCGCTTGAACACCAAAGGCATTATCATTTAAAGGTTTGTCGGAGTGTTTGTGTGTGTCTGTGTGACTGTTCAGACAGAAATGACAAAGATGATTTTGGTGGTATACGAAGGCACAAAGAAGCACAGAAGAAAGAACATTACCATAGACAGCTGTAAATTTTTAGGTAGTTAGGGACTTTGTCTCCCTTAGCTTCGCTGTAAACATAGATAATCACACTAGCGTTAAGATCAAACAAAGATTACCTCTTGCTAACAATTGAGTAAAGTCCTCTCTCGCTCTACAAGACCCTCATCTTTCTCATCTTGCTACACGGTTTAGAAGCATGGATACTTTGAAAAGCGGATGAAGGCGCCCTGGGTTGTTTCGAGAGAAAAGTGTGCTCTATAATGTAAAAATTGCAAATCTTTTTTTTTTTAATGATTCAAAAATGCGTATGGTCAGACCTACTCGCACCCAAACCAATTTTTATGGAGATTGTGTCTCCACTCTTTAGTGTCATGCCTTCATATCAGAGATTTTGACAACATCTTCACAAACTATCATAGATGCACTTGCTCATACTTTTAGTAAAAGTGCATGGAGGTATTTTTTCTTGTAAACTAAAAATTACTAAATTTATTCCTCTTCATAAAAATTCCCAAAGATTTGAACAACTCTAGACCGATATCGTTATAACCTGACTGCGCTAAAATATTTGAAAAAACCATGAAAAGAGGAATTTAAGAGTATCTGAATAAATTAATTAGTGTCAATATGAAGTTTCATGTTGGCAGATCAACGGAACATGCGCTTCTCATGTTTTGTACCGAAATTTATGACTTTATAAATAAATTTCCGTACTGCAGTACTTTTTATTGATTTAACTAAGGCTTTTGACCTCGTTAATAATAAATTTCTCTTAGCTATTTTATTGTACATAATGTTCGTGCGTGAGGATTCTTTTTTAATTGGCTTGCTTCCTATTCAAGAGCAATGAAGTAAAAAGTTAAAATCGATACCATTTTGCAGTGGTCTCTATTCTTGAATAGTTGGTGTACCCCAAGGTTCGGTTCAGGGTCTTTTATTATTTTTGATCTATCAAATCAATGTTCAAACTAAATTTTAAAGGTAAACTAATAGCATATGCAGATGATGTGGCTTTTTCCTATAGTAGCGATTCGCCGCTCGATTTAGTTGCTAACATCAATACAGATTTACATCTCTAAAGACTTTGATTCTTTTCACAAAATAGTATTGATTTTAGATTGAGGGTCATAAATGTTGCCTGATCTCAATATTTTTTACCATTCTTCTTAGTGTCGTGAATTAAAATATAAATTGGATTCAAATGAATTTGATACCCGTCTTAGTTCATATGTTTCAAGTGAACCGTGCTCAAAACATTGTTTTTGGTAAAGAAATATTTACTGTGTTGCTTGAGGCCATTTTAATATCTATTTGGAAACCTTATCGTTTATGGCATGTTAGGGTACTGGTCACTCAAATATCTAGTATGGGTTAGCTTACTATCGGGGAATATATCTTAATAAAGTTAGCCCATTTATTCCTTCACAGAAACACATCGTGAAAATTATTTGAAAATAACGTCGTAAGAATGGTTCTCTTCTACGTTTGAGTTGTAAAGTTTTTTTTTCAAAAGAATTGGATATCTTTCCGCAAGACGAATCGCCATACATGGTTTAACGTATTAATTCCAACAACTATGTTGCTATACACTCCCACATGAAAAAGCTGCACAAAAAGATCTTAGCTACAGTAACTCCTGCGCATTTAAATAAGCTGCCAAATACCATAAGATGTTTAAGATAATTATATCATTTTACCCCTAACGTAAAATCTTGGCTTAATTTCGATTATACTCAAATAGAACACCTTGTGAAGGTACAAAAACAACAAAATCTCATATATACATATTAGATTTTTAGGGTTCCGTATCCATGGGGTCCAAAGGCACCCTATTAGTAAACCTCCGCTGTTCGTCCGTCTGTCACCGGGCTGTAAATCCTCAACCGTTAAAGCGAGATACTTACATTTTTAACAGAAGGTGAACTGCTACTGCCGCTACAATATCTAATAATGAAAGCGAAGGGAACTGTTGGTTCCCAACAAAAAGTAATTTGTAATTGGACCAGGAAGATCCAAACCGACACGACCGCACAAGCAGATCATAAACTTAATTTGAAAATAAACATGTTAATATAGTTTGCCTCTTTCTTACTTGTATTGTTATTTCACAAATAACGTATGAAGAGAACAGACTATTAAGAGTTTATCCACTTTTATACCGCCAAGTAAAGCATTGGCAAATTTATTACGCATATTGTTAATAAAAACTTAAGAGGGGAAACAATGTAATTTTGTACAATTAACATTAGGGGAAAGTTTCAGGGACTTTCAAGTTCAAGGACCAAAGTAAAATACAAAATAATTTAGCTGTTAATTTAAAGCTTGTCGTTAGCTACTTTTAAATTCAAATTCAAGTTGATATTCATTGGTATTTTAACTCTCAAAGGATTGAGAAGTAAAAGAGCATTAAGAAGTGTAAAAAATAAATTATTATAACGTTTTATTAAATTGTGGAGTTTTTTACTTTGATTAATCATCGTTGGCTGTGCAATGATGAGTGCTAATTTTTGTCGGACCTCAAGACAAAACACTAACATACAAAGAACATTAAGTAACAAAGAAACTTAACACTTAAAATAAGACAATGATCCTGTTTCATGGAGCAACCTATCAACTTTTTAAGGAAGTCAATGATCCCGCCCATCCAACTACCTTGGATTTCCAAAAAGAATAATGAAAAAAAACAAAACATTTTGCAAACGATCATTCCCTGAGAAAAAATGCAGTGTCTTTAGTGCAAATTAATCATAGTTCTTTATCAGCGTCACATCCATGATCCACATGTTTTGCTTCCGGATAAAAATTCGTTAACAATTAAAAACGTTGTGTGTGTGTTGATTACGCATTTAAGGCACAAAAGGATACTCAATGTTTAGATGTATTTTTTTTATTTATCACTATTTTCCAATCCCTTCTTAAGATCAATTTTTTTGAATACGTTGACAACTCTAACTTAAACATACTCCAGAATCACATGATAAATTTGTTTTCAAGAAAATATCAAAATCAATATCAGCGCGTTGGGGTGGCACTAACACAACTACATTTTGACGTTCATTAACGAATTCCTGATGAATTTTCACTCGGTTTGAGATGAATTCCTCGCATAAATTTGTCAAAAAAAATGTCAGAATCATAGATTCACACATTGCTACAGTAAGTCTGCATCAAATAATCTTTTTTTATATTATATATTATATATTTTTTTTTATTTGGCATATAAAATATGTAAGTGATACAGATATTTGATAAACTACATATATCTTTCTACTGAAAATATCGGTGACTGGTTAGAAAAGAAATGTTGAATTTTGAAAGGCAAATGCCCCGAAAAACCTTCCATTTAATTAAAAAAAAAAAACAAGAACAAAAAATTAAGTGTCCACTAAATGTAGACGTAAAAGAATAAAAATGAAACATCCAAAAACAAAGATATAAAAGTAAATGCAAAACTATATAGTAGAATAAATAGAAAAAATAAATAAATTAATAAACAATAATAACTACATAACAATTAATAAAATACAATAAAAATTAAAAAATAAATGGGGGATATAAAAATTAAATAAATGAATAGGTAAATATAATAATAAATTAAATATATATACAATAAATTAAAAGAATAAATGAATATGAAAAAAATAAATAAAAGGTTTATTTACTAAAAAGTAAAATCACAGCTTAGTTTGCTTGATGTATTGGATTGACTAAAACAATGTCGGCGAACGCACATCGTGTCAAAAAAATGGTTTATCAATTTAACATTCCCTTTTTTATGGAGATCCGAGGTAGAGTGGTGCCACGGAAGATCTATCATCATTATGAGCAGTTTTTGGATGTGAGATTTAGCACAGCTCCCCCATACTTGACATCCATATAACAAAAGCGCCTGAAATATGACCTTAAATCTAATTATTTTGTTTTCCATTTTCTACTTTCATGGCAATATTGATCTTATTAAGAGTTTGTGATTGTGATGCTCCTTGAATGTTAGTCTCATATCGAAATGTACGCCTAGATAATTTACGGATGACTCCCAATCTATTCCCACTTTGTTTTTCTGAATTTGTGCGTTAGAAAGGCTGCAATGACTTCTGGATTGTGTTTTATTCATATAAACTTTGATTTTCGATTTCCTGAAATATTCTGTCAGTATCACTATCGTATTTTTATTTACTTTTTTTTCATTTTTTCTTTTTAAATCCTTACTTTTACAACTTTTTAATCTTGCACATTTGTGGGAAACATTGTGTTGCATAGGCGCGGAACCCTTCATATGAGAGTAAACTTCAACTCTCACTTGGCTACTTGTTATTTCACTTACATATCTCACTTATAAATCACATTTGTGTTTCAAAGTTGGATATGGTGTGAAATTGGTTCCATTCTTTTGTTTCTTGGATACAGGCTGATGGAATCTTTGAAAATTCCTGTTCTTAGTGTTCTCAACTCTTACGGTGGAGTTTTTAACAAAAAAAAATTAAACTTTACATTGTACTGTTGTAATATTTATTTCGTTAATTTTTTTAATGGCTGCTTCCAAAACGAGTGCTATTAGTAGGGTACATTGAAGTTAAGTTTTGTTTTGTTTGGGGACATCAAGGGAATTTTAAATCAGGATAACTAGTACACGATCGCCATTTCAGAAGTTTTGAATACTTTTACAGAAATCACTTGAAATATTTTAAGATCTCTGCACAGATTCTTCTTAAAGTGCCATTGTATGCTCATTTAATAGGAATAGAATCATTTTTTAGGCACATGAAAGTTTATAGCGTAACAATTTTTCCTTTAGAAACGTTATCCATTTTCATTCCGTATCAATCTACAATTCCTTTTTCTAATTACAGCTCGATCTGAAGCGTCAAAAAAGTGGCGTCATCGTTAATGAAACACCAGGTCCGGAAAACAGTGAAATCCCCTTCGAAAACTACAATCCAAGGCTATTGCAAAAAGAGTTGGAAAAAGAGGAGAGAAAGAAATACACTCTTTACAGAGATGGTAACAAATTCTTTTTCCCATGGGTTAAAGGCGAAGAAGATATCGTTGAGCCAAAAGAGGAAGGAAATGATGGTACAACCTACAATGTGCCAATTTAAAATGAACATTTTTAATCTCATTTGAAAAAAAAATTCAAAGTCTCTCGCACCGAGTGCGTTTATTTTCAGCCCGTCATCTTTCCAATACCTTCTGATTTGGGGCGAACCTTTCGGGCAGAAGTTGTTTTCGGAGATGAAGCCTTGCCACCATCCAATGAAGCATCAGAGTAATATATTTAAAGCCTTCTTAAAAACATGAGACTTCAAAAACTGTCCTTACAGCATAAGGCGTCCTGCTGAGGTGGCATGCCTTTATTCAGCCTACGTCGAATCATTCCTCAAGAACCCCGACTATTGGAATGCAAAATCAATTGATGGAATTATCCAAACGGGCATAATCCTCCATGAAACTAGTGTCAAAACCAAGTTCGAAGATCCTGCTTGTGATTTTGACATTATTCCAGAAGTTACAGAAAAAGAATCTACAGTTGGAATTAAGTTGCATCTTAACGGCGGGCTGACCGATGAGCCAAATATTCTCAAGGCCCTGACATTATTCTTTAGCAAATACCATGCCGCAATCTTATGGTCAGAGAGTATGTTTCTTCTGATTTGGAAGCGATGTGCCACTTCGTTTTATATCTTTGATCCGAACGGTCGAGATCGAAATTGTGTGCGGGACTTTAAGAACGGGAAGGCCTCCCACATGGCCATCGATACAGTCGAGCATATTGTCCACTTAGTTTTGAATTATAGTGATGTGTCCCGCAGGTCGGACTTCAACTTATACGAGATCCATTTAAAAGACTTGGGAAAGCTGTCGAAACCGATTGTCTTTAAGGAGATAAAGCCGCCCAAGAAAGCATATGCTGTTGTTAACCGATATTATGCTGTCATTCCTGCTCTGACAGGACTCCCACCTGCTAAGTGGAACGAGGACAATTCCTCAATGATGATTTGTTACTTGGCACTGGTTTATGCCCAAATCGATCCGCCGAATCTTTGGAAAATCCAGACTGTCGAGGATCTCATAAGGTTTGGAAAAAAATACCACATGGACTTCACGGCTGATAATAGATTATGCAAGATAAACGTTGCCGATCTACCGGATGTGCTCGTCTTTGGCAACTACAGAGTTGTGGTAGAAAAGAAGGCTTTTGACACATCTGGACATGTGGCGAATTGCTGGTCGCACAGGGTCTCCCAGCTATCGATGGCCATAAAGGATTTTCTAGCCAAACATAAAACAGGATTAATTCAAGTGGATGCAGCTACATTTGGCTTGTGGCGCGAAGGAGACACACTCTACGTGTTCGATCCTTTCAAAAGAGGTCCAGCTGGTCAGGCACTATCATCTAAAGCCGGTGCGGGTTGTCTACAAATACATCTTAATGTTGACTCACTGTGTCGAATCCTGTTTATAAATGCCACAATGGTTAAGACCGAGGGAAACTTTTTCTTGCACGCAATTGACGTGAAAGCCATCGGAACTTTCAACATAAATCGAGCTATGGAGGATGCAACCAGCTTTGGTACCCTTAATATCAAGTATCCATTCGATTGTCAGAGAATGCAGCAAGGAGCACCGGATATACCACTTGACTGCATGGAAAAGGTGAAGGCTGACATTTTGAATATCAAACTCGTGCAGTGCTTATCAATTTTGAGTTTGAGTCCTTGCGAGAGGACCGTCTCAGAACGCGATTTCATCCAAATGCAGAAAAAAATGGAGTACAAGAGGAAACTCCTAAGGGAACATAGCATTCAGTCTATAGCCGAGGAGCAAAAAATTCCTGAATTCAATAATACCGATGTTATCGATCTTGTGGTAGGCGAATTTATCTGCGATCTGATGACTGACATTGAAGGGGGCACTGAGACGAAGCGAAAAGTTTGCATTGAAGCATCGAAAGTTCTACTCGAGTCGGACATTGGACACTTGGAGAATTTGAAATTACGTCTCAAGCGCGGCGAAGACTATGATAATATTTGCGAAGTGTTTAAGAGGAGAAAACCGCATCTCTTCGAGCTGACCCTTGAGGATGAATTGGCAATGGATTCGAATTTCGTGCCATTACCGGATGGTTCGTGGGTTATTTTCGGATCCAGTGAGCTAAATATCCAGAGTCAAGCATTGAAGGGTATACTTGTGACTCTCATGGCTGCGGCCCTATCAGCCAAGTACAAATTGTGTTCGTGGAGTACCGATGTCCTGGAATATGCCCTCGAGGCAACTGCTGCCTTAGAGGAACGTTTTTGGTCATACAATCACACAATGGACTTGATATTCCGTAAAAAGATTCCAAAACTTCAACTTGGCAGCACCACTTACTACTTGAAGGTTGTCACAAATGAAGCAGTTGATCCATGCAAACTAGAAGATACTATATACAAAACATTCAAGCGGGTCAATAAGCTTCTTGTAATATGCAAAGGACTCTCTTGTTGCGTAATGAAGCGTTATAATCTATTTTACATGCTGATGGGATGTTCCTGCGATTCGTTTGGCTTCCGGTCGAAATCCGAGGGACCAATCTGCTTGCTTAGATTTATAGATATTAAAACACTGGCGAGACGAATTGACAATGCCTGTCAACAATGTGGCAAATATGTGATTGTGCAATTAGAGGTTAAAAATGTCACGATACCGAAACCGGACAAATTTGCATATCGCACAGAGTCGAACGAAGAATTGGTGTATAGCAAGGAATGGCATGAGAAAGAAAAGCAAAAGCGAAGGCGAAAGGACAAAATGAAATTCATTGAGCACGAAATAAGCAAGGAAACTAAGAGGCTGAAACAGTTCCAAGCTGAGAAACAAAGTCCACGCAAGCGCAAAAGGGCCGCAGGTAAGATTGAATTTATTATATTCTTGCGAGCAGTCGTCTTTATAATCCTGAAATGTTTGGCCTGAGTAATGAATTTCTCTTTCTGCTGTTAGTCTTCAAATAAGATGCAATCAAAGCCTCATAAAATTCCATTATTGTAGATTCTTTGACAAGCTAAAACAAACAAGAAGGGATGAGGCTGTGACGAAAGACTTGTTTCTATTGACACAATTTTGACCAAGCTTAATTGGACAGATCTTAGTTACAACTTGCCTAACAATCTAGGGCACAAAAGACATGGTGGTGTTTCTAGTTTTAGAACGAAAGTTAAGTTTTCTTGCCTGCCAAGGATTTCTCGAAAGTTTTTAGTAATCTTCGAAACTGCCCATCCGATTTCACAAAAATCTTTCACCACTGCTTATAACGGACCTTCCGAATGAACTTAGGCTATACGTTATTAAAGTATTTCGTGGCGACCAATTGTGTAACTAAAAAACGGTGGAGCAAATGCGTTTTTTTTTTGTTTGCGAACGCTGCTTTAACGGTAATATATATTTGATTGCTTTCTTTAGAAAAGTTAAAGCAATCAAATAGTTCAACAAAAAAGTCCACGACGACACATCTCTATTTTTTAAAGAGTGAAAGTAAAAGAGTAATCTTCAGCACGACCCATACGATTGCAAAAATTCTTTCACCAATACGGAATAAAAAAGGCTCTTAAGTATCCCATTTAAATAAAAGGGTAAACTTTTTGGAAAAGCGGTGTTTTTTTAGCGAACACTGTCGTTACGGTATAAAATGTTTTACTTGCTGGTTAAAGAAAAGTTCAAGAACTGAAAGGCTTCTATAAAAAAGACCGCGAGGACAGATCTCTATATACAGATTTTGTTAAAATAGGGATTTAATATGTATTTAAATTATAATATAATTAATTTTAATCCGTCAGGGTAATTATAATATTACTAAGCATGAAATTTTGTAAATTTGTTTGGACAATCAGTTCGTTTTGGTATCAATGGGCGGTGTGTAAACCTTTTTGAGAGTCGCAGGACAAGGCAATAAATAATAAAACAAGGTGGAACTCACTTTTATTGTAAAAAATGCCTTGAAGTAAGATGTTAATACTGTTTAGTGAGGGAGATAAAGAAATATTTTTATAATATGAGACTGTTGGATTGTCCTGAGTAAAGGATTGTGGGATAACTTTTACACTCTCTCGCCGTATAGTGAACACGAGTTGTCATTTTTTGACATATTTCAACAGAAAAATAATCCATTTTTATTTGCCTATTTTGAAATATAACTTAGTCACATGTCAGGAATCCACCTGCATAGTCAATGTCATTCAGCGAACCATGCATACCCCATGTTATGCTCCTTTGATCCTTTAAAATTTGGTTCTTGACAGCATCTAAAGAGAGTAGGAGAAAGAACACAACCTTGTCTTACACCAATTTTAACAACACCTTCATGAAGAACCCGACACTTTGTCTCCCTCTGATTGAATTGATAACTTTGTCAGGGATGACCTAACACCGGAGTGCTGGCCATTCTGCTTGGCGTTGGAACGTGTCAAACGCTTTTGTCGAACTCGATGAATGTCAAGTTAAGCGGCGAATGATATTCTACAATTATTTCGACTATTATTCGCAAACTTTTCACGTGGTCTTTACAGGATTTATGTGGCTTGAAACCAGCCTGCTCCTCCCGAAAATTTTATCGCATGTCCATTTGCAATTCTTTTTTATATTTTGAGGGTGCAAAGCATACGTCACCTTTTTTGAGGATTTCAATTATCACGCCTTCCTTGAACTCGCAAGGGATATATTCATTTTGCCAAAAGGTTTCAATGATACGCAGATTGAGATTGATTTGCTTCGATTTTTGTCAGTTCAAGTTATCAACTCCAGGGCGTTAATTATATTTCAATGGCGCTATAGTTTCTTAAAGACAGTTTCATAGACACCCGTCTTCAGTGGGAAAGTGCGAGTACATCAAGTCGTTGTTAGATATAAGTTCGGTCCTGTGGCAGTGAAATTCTGTTGATCCGACTCTTCAACTCTTTAATATAATACCTCAGTTTCATTTTTACCATAATCCAATGATAACTTAAAGACTAAAGACTAAAAAGTAAATAAATAAAATATGAAGATTAAAATCAAGGTTTATTGCCTCATAGGTTTGAAGATTCAAATCGCTTTCTTGTTAATTTTTTTTTTCTACTTACTAGAGATCTTGGAAAGATCAAAATCTGAGATAGAGCTGCGCTCCAGCCCTGACGGTCCGGTTAGACTAAGCTTTATAGCCTCGGCGATTTCTTGATTGAGAAACTCAGGTTCGTTCTTCTCGTTTTTCTTGAAACTGGTGGCTTGGTTTCGAAGTCTTTTGGGTGGAGCGTTTTTGTACATTCTCTCGATGTGGCCGAGCCAGTGTTGTCAACGGATTTTTGCTCTCCGCATTTTATCCAGCTCGTTGTGTTCACGGTTATACCTTCTCCAGTCCCCATTTTCGCAGATAGAACCAAATATTCGACAAAGAATTTTTCTTTCCATGGATCTCCATATTCAGGTTCAGCCAAGCAACCATGGTGGAATAAGGAACTACGGGAGTCACAGAGGGAAGCACGACGTCTGTTTCATAAAGCAAAAAGAACAAACCAAGATGTTGTTTCAAAAATCTATCCAGAACAGCAAAAAGATAATCCTGGCAAAATATGCGACAGCAATGGGACATTCTGAGTGAAAAAGATCCTATCGAAGGAGCCACAACAGCACCAGCTTATGCAGCAAGACTAACTAGGCAACTACGACTTCTGGACACCCAATTCCCTTATTGTCTAACCGAACCAGCAAACCCCTCGTCCTTAGGACTCACATAGGGAGAAGCTGATTGGGAAGACATAGAAAAGATAGTCGATACGACAAAAGTCGCATGGGCCATCAACAACTTTGTGCCCTACAAATCACCATGAACAGAAAGTTTACTACCAGCCCTTCTGCCAAGTGGAATAGACACTCTAAGACAACACCTGATGAACATTTTAAGAGGATGTCTGAACCTATGGTACGCTCCAAAGCAGTGACAGCAAGTAAGTTTAGTCTTCTTGGCCAAACCAGGAAAAGACTTAACACAAGCAAAAATGTATCGACCTATAAGTCAAACATCTTTTGTTTTGAAAACACTAGAAAGTTTACTGTGGAAGTCAGATCCCTGAGGTTGGAGGGACTTCCACATCCCTGAGAATGGAGATAGTAAACTTGAAATCAGAGGCAGCGTGAAGTACTCAGGATTGATAATCGACAAGAAGCTCAATTGGAGGAAAGCCCTGGAGAAACGTACTACTGAAGCCAAGAGGGCATACTAGATATGCGGATATGCAAAATAAGTGCAACGTTTGGCATGCTTCGAAATAACTAGCACACAAAACTCCACGGGCGAACGGAAGACAAGAGAGCCGGAGTAATAACAATTTATACGGTCGGTTCTCACATATCGAAGTTTTCGCAATACTAACTGGAGTAGAAAAGCTCACCGACCTCACTATCCGGGAGAAGAAAATACTCATTTGTTCCGATAGTACTCACGCAATCAAAGCCTGCATGGATACCGGGGACACGAATAAATTAGCTGACCAACTCGGTAGGAAAAGATCAGGATACAGCCGACAGAACACTGTGAGGGAAATAGGCGTCCCGCTGATAACTATTAGAACTGTATATAGATATAAACAATTGGGCAATCCAGTAATTCAAAAAGTACAATCTAACAAAGTGTAGAACAGCAAAATCGATAATAGGGAAAGCGACTAACAAGACAGCGGAACGAGCTTTGGAGGTGGAAAAAGAAGATCAGGAGCACTTCCTCTGCCACTGCCCAGTAACAGCGAGACTTCGATAAAAAATAATGGGGTCAGTACTAAAGCCGGATCGTGCGCACCTCAAGGAAATAGGGGTGGGTGAGATCGCGGAGTTCGCAAAACGAACGAAAAGATTTCCCGACCACACAAATCCAGACACTCCATAGAAATCCGAATGACATCACCCCCCCTCCTCTTTGCTTAGTATTTTAAAGATCAGTATTTTTGTCCATCGTTTTATGAATTTGGATTCTAGATGTTTTGACAAACCGAAGCAGCAGCGGCTCTCCAGTATTACTGTCCGTCGGATCACCACTTCGTTTGTGGAACTCCTTTACTAGATCGAAATTTTAGTTATCAATAGTTTTGTGTTGACCGAGAAGACGTCTGACGGATCTACACCTGATTGACAACATGTATATTATTTTTTCTTTATTATTGATTCTAAGACCAATCCGCTTTGCTTGTTTTTCAAACGCCAAGAATGCTACAACTTTGGCAAGCTGGGGAACGGACGATGATGTCGACATCGTCTGCGTTTCCCAGATGCCTTGGTAGACTTGAAAAAAAAATAGAAACTTATGTGTCGACACCTGCCCGTCTGTTCCAAGACAAGATTGAAGAAATCTGCTGACAGTGGATCTCCCTAGCGAAAGCCGGAGTTTTTAGTCAAAACTGCACGGTGCATCGTTTCGTTTTCGAGCATTGTACGACAAAACCAAGGTACCCGAATTCAGCTTTGTAGGCCTAGGAGTTATTTATACTGTCATAAGCGGCTTTGAAGTCGATGCATAGATGGTGGGTATCGGGGTCAAACTCGTTGGTCCTTTCCAAGGCGTAGTGAGAAAATTTGGTCTACAGTTAATTGTACCCGCCCGGAGTCACACTGGTATTGTCCGATTTATTGAGCAAAAAGGTTTTCTTTAGATTTTCACATAGTACGCTGGCTAGGGTCTTGTAGGCGACATTGAGTAGGACAATGCCGCGGCCCTTATTGCAAGACATATGAACGCCTTTTTTGTAGACAGGGTAGAAAGATCTGTTATTCCACGCGCCGGGAAGGCTTTCATCCTCGCAAACTTGGCACATGATTTAGTGCATGAACCCAACCAGAATATCGCCACCGTATTTATAAAGTGACTGAACCCGCGGCCTTGTTGTTCTCCAGCTTTTTGATAGCTGCGCGGAATTCTTTTAAAGTAGGTGGGGGTCATTTGCATTTAAGAGCTGCTGGAAATGCTGCTTTAATACATCTTAAATTCCTTGTGCATCGTTGACAAGATTACCACAACATTTTCGAAGAGAATGCCGATTTCTTGGCTCATCTATGTCCTTGAGCTTGATGACTTCGAGGGCTTTTTTCCTTTTTCACAATAGTTTATTTTCTTCTCTCCTTCTGGCTCTATCTGTACTCCTCCCATGATGCTCTCGTTTTCCGTTCCTTTGTTTTCTTATAGTATGCTTCGTCTATTGCCTTCTTTTTCTAGGCGCATTGGTAGCCTAAGGAAGGCTACTTCCTGTATGACAATGTGGCACCCTTCCCACTTATTGTTGGCTTCTGGGTTAGCAACGAAATATTAGAGAGATTTCCATTCGGTTGCTCTCTGTTGTCTCTGGCTATCGATAGTGTGCTAAGGCGTCCAGTGTTAAACTGTGGAGTGGAGCTGAATTAAAAAGTGGCCCTGCGTCAATAAGCACAAGGTCGATTTGGTTGGCGGTTCGACCATCTGCAGGTAGAGAAGCTGCTCTGTGGAAGTTTCTTCTGCTAGAGGCACCAAAATTGTAGGCACTCATTTTAAAGGGCAGGTTCTCTTCTTTAAGGATTTCTAGTAAGTCCCTTTTAATTTAGTAAGTCCTGTTTTCATGGCTAGGATACTAATTATAATAGAATGCTTAAGGTGTTAAAGCTTCTTTAATTCTTTCGGTGGGCCAAACTTTAAATTTGTTTTTTTTCCCCCTGAAGATATCAAGTTCCCTTTTTTTCGGGTCTTATTCCAAGGTTCAGGTTTTTCTGATTCATATTACTTTTTTTTTTTATTTCAATTAACATTTTTTTAATGTTTTTCAATTCTGTTTTAGAATCGCTTCAATCATCTGCAGTGGAATCCAAAGGCGATGAAGAAGGATATGATGATGGATCTGAACCAAGTATTCAATATAAGCATTTGCCTGGCAAATCGCACGACGGCATCGAAGAGGATGATATAGAACTGGAGGATACAGAAAAACCAGTAATGATATCTCAACAGGGCTACCAGTTGCGCGAAACTGACGGCTTGTTTAAGATCCAAGGAACAACAGCACTGGAAGACCGTACCGTGTCATCCAATGAAAAAATCAAGACTTGCCACTTCGCTAGCGCTATAGCGGTGTTATATGTCATTTTGCGTCCCATCAATCATTGGGACTCTCAAAGAATTGACAAAATTATAGACTCAGCTATAACTATCGCCAAGGGTACAACGAATTTAAATATGGACGCCGAGCGTATCATCAAGAATGTTGATGTGGATGAGTTTACATTCGAAATCAAAGTGCAACATTTCCAGCCGCAGGGTACATTCGGTGGCAATATAGAGTACAAGCTAAAGAGGACCATTCAACAGCAACGATACTTTTTAATACAAATTTCGAATGGGACATTTGCCGTACACGTTGATGAATATATTCACCTTTTCGATCCCTATCGCTCAATGGCCCTTTCGAATACAACCGAAGAGAAGGAGCCTGATAAGGAAGTTGAAATTCCGGATCATATACCCAGACAGGCAGAGCAGAATACTGCCTCGTGGGTTCTTTTCGCTGATCTGGCTTCAATGCTCAACTACATTGACCAGAGAGCTGCCAGCAAGGACTGGAAAACAGAGTTTTTGCTGCATACAGTCGGCATCATATCATATAAAACTGTTCCAAAGAGCGTACATCTTATTAATCTCCTAACTGATAAGTTAGACATCTGTCCGAAGTTCGCTGCTAACGCCAACGTTTGTACACACCGCGAAGAAATAAGATGGCTGAATGTCTATCCTAATTTGGTCATCTGGAGTCGCTTAAATAGGGTGAACGCCGCACAATGGGCTCGCGGTTCTCCGCTTACAAAAGTCAAGAACTTTGACATCGAAATTCCCGATGAGCTGCTCTCACTGTGGGGCTCCATTCATCCGCTTTCTTCGGTCTTTAGGGAATCTCGTGGCAAGCAGTACTTGGCCATTAACGTGTTGGCTTGTTGTGTGGCCGATGTTTATCAAGTCGACGAGTGGAATTCGCAGCTTCTGGATTCAATCGTGATCTATGGAAACAACTATTTCAATAACAGCATAGCTACAATAGACCGCCCAGACTATGAGATTTCGTTGGAACACTTGAACACTTCAATTTCATATGGCCACCTACAATTCGAAGTTTATCTAGAGAGTGTCACGTATGGACTTCTTTACAATGAAGCAAAATACGAGCAAAACTTGGCGGCTGCACTAAGCTATTTCTTTACCCATCATCGTTATGGGGTTATTCAGTGCATGAAACGGAGTGTTGCAATTGGTAGGACTGGTACTGGATTCTTTATGTTTGATTGCCAAAGTCATGGACTGCCATTGTTTGCTAATGGAGAGGGTGCATCATATGTATTAAAGGCTAATCTACTGCAAGTGCTATTGTACTGCATTGTAATGACTCTTAATTTGCCGTACTACAATGCGCATTTTACCATTCACAAGGTTGAGGTAACGACTCAAGCAGCTGAGCCAGCGCCTGAATATGATGAGGAAGATCGATGACTGTTCAAGATAAGCTTCATTGAAATTAAATGGTACACATTTTTTTAAAAAAAAATTTTTGCGTTTTTGTATTTATTGGAAAAATCAGTCCTCAAAAATCCGAAAAGCAAATATTGATTATGAAGTCTGTCGTGGGGGTGAAACTTATACAGGGCTATCGACAGTGGCGGATTTACCAGTAGACTAATTTTTTTTTACTACCTTATAGAAAGCAAAAAGATTTTTGGACGACGGTTTTCTGATGTCTCACAGATAGAATTCTGCAGTAGATAGATAGATATTTTATTTGGTATCACAAAACTTTACAAGTAGGTTTATTACCGCACATTTTAGATTCGGAGATATGATAATTTACATGTTAACTTTCTACTGAAATATTAAGTTTATTTTATAAAGAAAAGCGATTTATTATACAACATAACATTTAGATTCTGAAGGAAAATACCACAAAAAACTCCAATTAAAACAGCAAAAAAAAATTAAAAAAAAAACATTAGGCATGATATTAAACAAAAAAAAAACGACTAAATTGAAGTCAATAAGTAAAGAAATATTTTTAAACTAGAGATTAATAAATAAATAAATGAAAAATAAATATACCAGAATGTCAGAGGATTGCGCACTAAAACATCTAATGTTTTCCTTAACTCCCAATGTCTCCCTTACGATATCTTCGCTTTATCAGAAACCAACCTTACGCCCAGTTACAGAAATAACGAGTTATTTACGTCTGACTACAATGTCTTTCGAGATGACGGGATTGCAAAAGGGGACGACTCAGCTGGTCGCGGTGTCCTCTTAGCAATCCACAATCGCTTTAACTCAACGCTCTTCAAATCCTCACACACTGCTGATTTTGAATTCATATGTGTTATAATAACAATTACCAAACGCAACATCTACATTCTTTGCTGAAATATCCGCACTTCACAACCAGTCCAAGGATACCAACTTGCCGTAGATGTTTTCGATTCTCTTCTCGATGCTTTGAACCCTTGTGACGAAGTTATAATCATGGGAGACTTTAATCTTCCACATTTGCAATGGACTTTATCAGATGATGAGTCTCACTTTATCGCAATTAATCCCACATCGGAGAAGGAGATCCTCTTTACTGATTGTCTAACCAACTCCGGCCTTTTCCAAATCAGTTGTGTGACAAACAACTTAAATAGACAATTCGACCTCATTTTCTCCACCGATGCTGACAACTGTGTTGTTTCCGAGAGTACTCACCTCTTGTCTACGCTAGATCGATTTCACCCACCTCTTTCCCTCACCTTCTCATACGAGAATGTACCGAAACCCAATTTCAAACGTCAATTTTAGCATTCTTAATACCACAACTAGACCTGTCACTATTGATGATGCGCTCTTGGCTTTCTACTGCGAAATTCTTGACTGCATCATCCAATCAGTCCCATACTTGCAGCAGAAGAACGTATCGTCAACCCCACCTTGGTACAATAAAGAACTGCGCTCACTTCGAAATAAACGAAACAAACTATGGCAACCATATATCAAATCTCGATCTGAATCTGATTTTTCGATTTACCAAATTGTATACCTGGACTACGTAAACAGAGTACAATCGAATCTGATTTCTGATCCTAAGCGGTAGAAAACTTTATCAACGTTAAAAGTAAATCCGACAGCTACCCATCCAGCGTCAAGTATCTCAACTCATTCTCAGCTGACCCTAAAATAATCGCTAATTTCTTCAGCCAATCATTTGCTGACCACAACGAAGAGGCCGACCATGATAACTTCCGATATATGAACAACTGCCCCCATACAACTCTAACCTCAAACCTTCCATTTCTCAAAGAGTTTTTCCTAAACTTTGGAAAAGCTCATATATTATCCCCATCCATAAGAAAGGTCCTAAAAACTATGTATCGAACTACAGACCAATTGCTAAACTCTCATGCATTCCGGAGCTCTTCGAGAGCATCATATATGATACCATGTTTTTTCACTGCAAATCCATCATATCTTCAAATCAACACGGATTCCTAAGAGGTAGGTCAACAACCACCAACTTAACCGAATTTGTATCTCGAACCCTCAGTGCCTTGGAAGAAGGTAAAGAAGTCGATGTTGTAGCCACTGAATTCAGCAAAGCTTTCACTTTCACAGTATCATACTCCTCAAACTTAAGGCTCTTAGCTTTCCAGGAGTCTGTCACGTTGATCAAATCCTACATAAAAGATCGTCAATACGTCGTCCTTTTCAGATCTTCCAAATCCAATCCATTTATAGCTCCCTCAGGAGTCGCTCAAGGTAGTCACGTTGGCCCCATGATTTTCATCCTGACAATAAATGATGTTGATCTTATCATCCAAAACGCATGTGTATCTGTATACGCTGATGACATGAAAATATTTACGAACATTTCATTCCCCGCTGACTCATGCCTCCTGCAAGATAATCTGACCAGATTCTCAATGTGGTGCAAAAAAAAATTCCTGGAGCTCCTCAATATCAGCAAATGCCAGGCCATCACATATACACGGAAGCGTCTATCACAACCTCCCAGAACCTTCTTCATCTACAACGAACCTGTTCCTTCAGTCTCCTTTCTTCGCGATCTGGGTGTAATCTGGATACCGAACTTAATTTCCGCTCTCACATCGTAATCGATAACATTATTAGTAGAGCCAACTCTACGCTTGGCTACGTCAAACGATGGTCCAAGGAATTCTTGAACCCCTATGTCACAAAATCCCTTTACATCACCTTTGTTAGACCCCTCCTTAAATACGCTACCCAAGTCTGGTCCCCTTACTACGAATCCAGCGAATCGAGGCAGTACAGCACAGATTCATTCGTTTCGCACTACGTGGCCTCGCCTGGGCAGACAGATACAATCTTGCCCCTTACTCACATCGCCAGCAACTTATCAATTTGCAGTCACTCGAGCAACGCCGTGATATCGCTGATATTCTTTTCATTCACCAGCTTCTAACCGGAAATATTGACTGCCCCGCGCTGCTGCCATTTATCTCTCTCTCAGTACTTATCCCCGTAACCTTAGATCTGTCTCCTTCCGTCTCGTCCCTCACCGCACTAACAACGAACCTATGTCTAGAATGTTGTGTAAGGCCAACGCGGTGCAGAACGTTTTTAATTTCCACTGCAACAGATACACCCTTTTAAATGCCCTAAACCAGTCATCCTCTCCCATTAGTTAAGTATAGCATTAAGTTCAGTTTTTGTAAACTCCTAGTTTTTAAATAGCTGTAAGTTTGATCGCTTGTATTAAGCTAATAAAGATGTCCGGGGTTGAACCCCGGGCGACAAATTCACAAACCTTCAAGCTGTTTATCTATTCAAACTTCCTAGCTACAACGGATACGTGACTTGCGAAGAAAAATTTGCTCTACGAAATGAAAAACAGAGATTGGTGGATGTCGAAATAGAAACATATTGGAAATGATCATGGACATGGGCCTTGGACATAGATACAAGTAATTTCAGTGTTCTCAAAGAGCAGCTATACACAAAGCAAAAGCTCATAAGTCTGTGAGTAGAACACTGTACGCCTAATTAGATTTTAATCTCTTGGAAAATTACTACTTTCGGGACTATCTGAATTGTAAAGAAATCTCTTTTATTTTCAAATCAAGATTGCGAAATTCTCAACCTTAATGGAAGTCCATAGAATGGTAGTTTTAACCAAGATCGAAGGAAGACTGCTGCCACTTCCTAAATACTATATCTGTTTGATTTTTAATCCCCAAAGCCCTACGCACTGCGGAAAAAAAAAACATTATCAATGCTAGAAATGACTGAAATTTTAAATTGTGTAAATTGGAAACAACATTTATATATGAATCATACATATACAGAACGTTTATTATTATTTAACTCACATAACAGCATAGATGTGTTTATTCTCCCAATATATCCCTACTTCTTTGGCTTAAACAATCAAAGTAATAAAATTGAAATTTAAAAATGTTGCCAACCAAGCTGACGGTAATGCCATCAATTTACAATTTCATATTGCAATGTAATTGTAAGTGTAAAAATTGTAAATATATTATGAGTATATTTTGAATTGAATTGGCCTGAATGACTCGAAGCTTTGCCGAGGATACGGGCTGCACAATCATCTGAAATCAAATTAATAGAGCTGTTTTGGGAAGCTTTTGTCAGAAGGTTTCGAAAATAGTCATTATCATCGAAAGACAAACGTTTAATGATCTGTCAAGTAGCCTAGAAGTTAATGACATTCGAAAATATAAAAATTTGGGTCCACAGCTGTTGTCAACTAATTAGAAACGCTGTGGTATTGGCTATTCACGCTTATCGTTCAATAACTCTTTCCATTATAACAGTAATTTTTTCTATCTGATTTTCTTCTCCTTTTGTCATTGTTTCATGTAAGATAATATAGTACTTATATGATTGGAATTTTTCATTTAAAATTATTACACAGTTGCTATTAGGCATTACAAGTTGCGACAGCTAATTAGAAACGGTGATAAATTTTGTGAAAATTGATTTTTATTTATTTTTTCTGGACTTCTTGTTGGTAAGTTCGCACTTAAGGGAATTTCAGTAGTCTTGTTTACTTGAATTTTTCTTAAAAGTTTTCAATTAAAAGATGGAAAAAGCTTAAAGCCCAGCCATGCGAAAGGCTATTGTCGAATTGCATTCAACAGGTCTCTCGTATAAAAAGATAGGAATGCAGAGCATTTTCGGAGATACCAAACCATCGAGAACATCCCACGCAAAAAACGATCGTTCGACTGGAAAAAGCAGATCCAAAAAAAGAATGCTGCTGATATTATGCGCGTAGTTTGTGCTGGAGCCAATGAGGCGATATCCAAACGCACCATTGCACGTCGTTTAGCTGAGGCTGGAATTCATGGGCGGATTTCGCGCAAGAAGCCTTTGGTAACAAAAAGTCAGAGAAAACGAAGGGTGGAATTTGCCAAAGCGCATTCCTCATGGAAAGTGAACAACTGGAAGTACATACTTTGGAACCGACGGAATGAAGATCAATCGTATAGGTCCGGTTGGCAGAAAGTATGTATGGCGTCCAAAAAATGCTGCTATTGATCCAAAGTACGTTTCGGCAGTTGTCAAGCACGGCGGAGGTTCAATTAACGTGTGGGGAAGCTTTTCTTGGAGAGGAATCGGGCCAATACATCGAATTAACGGCACACTTACTAAGGAGAAGTATGTGGAAATTCTTCAAGATGTGATGCTACCGTGGGCAGAAGAACATTTACATGTTGTTTGGAGGTTTCAACAAGACAATGACCCCAAAAATACCGCAAAGCTCACGAAAAAGTTTTTTGAAGATAATTCCATGACAGTTCATGATTGGCCATCGTGTAGTGCCGATTTGAATCCAATCGAGCATTTGTGGGGCGATGTTAAGAAGGCTGTCAGCGCGCAAAATATTGCTAACTTTGAAGAGCTCTTTGAAAAAGTTAAGGCAGCGTGGGAATCCATTCCAGTCCAAAGATGCCAAAGTTTAATTAGCTCCATGCCAAAGCGGAGTCAAGCAGTATTGAAGCAAAAAGGTTTTGCTACCAAATACTAATGGTAACACAGCTCAAAAATTAACTAAACTTATATTTTTTAACATTTTTTTCCATCGTTTCTAATTAGGTGTCCCACCTTGTGTCAGTGTTTTTTCAATAAATCACCTGCTACACTTAAAGGAAAAAAAAATTTAGAATAAATCTTCTATTTTTATTATATATTAATATAATATATTTTATAAGGTACAAATTCATCAATGTTTTCACAAGTCTTTGAATAAAACGAAAAAAACATATAATCACATCAGATTTTTTAATTAGTTGACAACAGCTATTAGTATTAGGTTGCTTTAAGTCGAAAATGAGGCCGAGCTTTATTTTACTGCCCGAGTCTTTTGACTCATAAGGTTAACTTGATTTTGTCATTTGGTTACAGTATAATGAAAAAGATATTCATATTTAATTTCGATTGTTACGCTGAAAATGAGAAGTTTTGTCATTTTTGTCACTTTTCTAACAGAATGTGGGGTTCGCAAACTAATGAACGTCAGTGCATACATGCATTTTTAAATTAAAAAAAGCAAAACATTTAAGCTTTAATCTATACAGGTTATAAAAAAATTGAGTTTGTCTATTTGTTTGGCTTTTTTTTTTGGTTATAAAATTTAAACCACCGAATCAAATTTAACGAAAACTTTTTCTCGTGTTCATTAAGCAATTTCGTTTTACATGAATTTACATGAAGCTTGGATTCAAAAGCATTATTTATTCTTCAGTATTTCGAAAATCGGACCCATATCAAGAACTTCCAAATGGTAAGTTTAAAATTAGCTTAACAAATAAGTACAAAAATTTTGTTAAACAGTTTTTTTCCCTAATTTCAAAAGTTTGAAATCACCAGACTTTTGAACACCAGTGTAAGTCAACCGTGTTTCTTTCAATTCCAATCAATGAAAAACTGGGCCACGAGTAAATCTTTAAGAGAGAAGAGACTTTCCGCCCACCATCAGTGCTGCCTAAAGATAAATTAATAAAATAGCTAACAAGATTAAAATATGTTTTATCGTTTACCTTTTGAAAGCATCTTTTCGCGCCTATATTAACAAATTTATATTAATTTCTTAGGTCAAGAAGGCAATTCGTCACGGTACCAGAAGACGGGTAGGTAGCCATCGCGGCGGTCAATCGTCTGATATTGTCTGTAACCTTTAATTGCACAATACATATTAGCACTTTTGCAATAAATGATGCGTGCGATTGATTAAACAAATCGTGCCTCAAGCTCATTTTGCCTATGATTGTTGAAGCACAAGGCAATAGTTGCTGGTAAAACAAACATTCTTGTGATTTTTCAAAGAAATGGACACTTGATAGAGGGTCAAGACCAAGCGTCATGGTTCAGCAGTTATTGCGATTAATTTCTTTTGTTTCTCCAAATATTATGCATAATCTCGGAGCCAGAGTTAGAGTTACTTTTTTCCTTTTGATAAATAATGTAGTACACTGCGATATGTAAGCCGCATTGAAACTAGCTTCGAAAACGCTGAAACATTAATTCGTCAATGGTGTGACCAATATTTTTTTAAGATCCTGACGAAATATTTTAAAACAAAAGCACTCATGAGCTTTGTCATTCCAATAGTTGGAATGAATTTTATTTTATCTTGACTTGACCCCATCTTTACTTTCCAGAATTTTTGCTAATTCCATCTACTTTGGCTTCTAATTAAGGGCATTATGCCCAAGTATTTAATTTTGCTTTATACCTGATGCTGTTCTTTTGAGTTTCGGGGCTCAAATTCAATACTGGTACACCTTCTTATAGAACAGAGTGTCATTCGTGTACGTGTGTATGTCCCTGAACTCCACCTAAACGGCTGGACTTATTTTGATATAATTTTCTCTGTATGTTTGAGCGAGTCCCTCGATGGCTTACATTTAGGTTATCTCTTATATTTGTGCATACAAAATTTACCGATAAACCTTTGGAAAAGTCAATAACTGACCTTTTGAGAATAATTTTTAGTTATGTTTATTTATTTAACTTACTTACGCCGTAGTCTTGTTGAAAATGTCACACTACATGTAAATGTAGTTCATCGTAAATTGAAACATCGAAAGAGGTTTCTTGAACCCGCACATGACAACTCTGTTTGATAAAAGTTTTTTCACCTTCATCTGTATACTTCGCGGACAAAACGGTTGATATTTTCCTGACTTCGCATTCAGGAAATTTGTAACGCATTGTTCTCTCATCCTGCTAAAAACAGGCTTCTTCCACGTCCATATTAAAAATTTAGCCTCTTCTTGAAGATCCCATTAGGGTAACTTCCAAACCGAGGTTTGATTTTTGGCAGTTTTTCGAAATTAACTTTCACCAGAAAAACGCTTTTGTATCATTTAGAGTTATTTTGAAAATCTTCAATTCCATAAGCTTTAAGAAGGTCACAAAATATTTCAAGACCTTACTAACGAGAAGTTGAGGGCGTTATTGGCCGTTTTTTAAAATTACTTTATGTCATCGGCTTGGGGACGGATCCGGAACTTCGGCTTCACTCATTAAACTTGGCTTTCGTTTTTAATATTTGTCGTCCAACACTTTAGTGGAAGCTTAACAAATGTTTCTTCGAAACGATTGTTCTGTTTTCTGCCTATAGGGCTACATCTAGCTACAAGAAACGAAGAGGGTCGAAAACTCAGGAAATAGCGGTCATTTCGGCCGAAATTTGTGGCCGAGCTATCAAAAATAGGGTCCAACGAATCGACCGCTGTAACCAAGGTCTCTGCTGAAATATTTACATCTTATAGTATGTCATCGAAAAACACTGGAAGTTTTCCTTTTTACTGTGCTTGGCACTAGAATTAAGTCTTGTGAAACACCGATTTGAAATTTGTTGCACTTTCCTAAATGTTTTTCCTATTCTTAGCATTGGTTCTCTAACTGGTCTAAAGAGTTTTCGTTTGGTCTAGCAGAATCCTTAAAATCTTGTAGTATATTGATAAAAACAGAAGCAGTAAGCTTCTTGCTATTGATACCATCTTATTAACTCCTGCAGAATAAAGGTGTGCATCCTTAATCGGTCTACCAGCTTTGAATTCCCACCGACTGTCGTCGTGAAATTGAATTTAGATGAAAGACAACCTTATTTCTGATAACATTAATGCTAGAAATGCTGGAATGTTATTATTATTTGTTTCCTTTTCTTAATTTTAATATGATTTAAGCTATTTTAAGTTTATCAGAAAATTCACCACAAGAGATGTTTTTTGTCAAAAATATAAATAAAGGAGTTTGAAAATGAAAAGTAGAACTCAAGTTCTCTCAGGACATTTTTGTTTTATGGACCTGAAAGTATGGTGATAGAAAACCTTCTCACACTCTATTGTTATTGGGTGTGATTTGGACTCTGTGTGTTTTCAAAACAATTGTTCTATCCAAGAAATTGGCCAAGCGATTTCTCGAAACCGTTTGTTTGGGGTCTTATGGTCCGTTCGGGCATTCAAAGTATAATCATTTATTTAGTTTGAAATAAGTTTTGAATAAAATCGGATTTATTATCACATATAGGACTTTGACTTCCCCTATAATGCGTTTGAATAAGAAACGTAGAAGAGCTTGTGTAGAATTTGAGACCTAGATTTGTTTCGTTTCTTTTCTTCTTCTCAGATCTCCCGAGTGACTGACAATCCTCCGATGAGAATAGTATCAAAAAAAGCTTCTTGGGCCGTTCGGGGCCGGCAATAAACTGTAGGTCCAATCTCCGCTAAGCTCTGGCCCTCCAAAGAGCTTTCACGCCATCAATTTTTTTATTTCCCAATCAGTCCTGACTTGAGTTGCCATGAGAACCTTTAACCCTCTCTTTGAAAAAAAATGCATATCCTTCATTTGCTGACACTAACAACTCGTATACGAGTATGTTCTAAAAAAGTACGGTAACTCAGTTTTATATTTTCGCGATACGATTTACGCTTGAATAACATGGGGCAATATCGCAAAGTAACGTTTTCCATCGCATTGTCAACCTTTGTATTGACCATTTTATTTACAATACAAAAAAAAATTAAAAATAAAGTTAAGAAAATATGAAAATAATTATAAACAAAATCAGTTGTAAATTAATTTGTTCAGTGAATCAATATAGACAAAAAAATTTTCGAAATTAATGCAGAATACAGAATAATCATACCCTTGCAACATATAACCGAATGTGGCTTTTACATACTACACTCCAAAGCGATTCGAGATAAAGCTTTACCACTCCATAGTCCCAGAATCACCTTCCTGAATCGAGTTAAAATCCAAATTCTTTGACAAGTTCTCCCATTCTACAATAAGATCAGGACAATGTGCATCAACACAGTCTAACTTTGGCATTGAATCCTCCAACTAAAAATCTGTTTACAGATACCCCGTTTATGTGACTGTGATTGAATCCGGCTTCAATCCGCAATAAGTGCCATATAAACGTTGATCGGATTCAAATAGAATAACTCGATCCGATCACAAAATTTGTATGGGATCGGGTAAAGTTTTTAAATTTAAGAGAGCATGGAGGGAGAGAAAGACGCGAAGATATTTCTCGTCATTTCGTGTTTCATTTGGAAACGTTCAGCAGAAAATGGCGAGTAGAAAAATTCCAAATAATAATAAAAATCAATGTTGCCAAAAACATAGAAAAAAATGTTTGCAGCCCTTCGGAAGAGAGGAACTGTCAAACCAAATGCTCTTTTGATCTTTCGCTCTTTCAATCCGGTACAGCATATGCCCGGATTGAATCCCAACCCTATTTGAATTCGATCCCCTCGATCCGGTCATATAAACGGGGTAAGAGATCCTCAGCATATATCATCAGCGATTTTGTTTTGTATTCCGCTGGTGAAACGTACTTTTTTACCAGCAAAGAATATGAACGATGCATCTTTAAGAACATCAATTTTAGATCAGGATCATTCTTAGCCTGTATCCAGGTAAAGGCTTATTTCTTCCAAATATCGTTTTGTGCTCCGCGTCGGTCTTCTTTGGAAATTTCAATTTTATTTATGACTAAAAGTTGTCAAACTGAAAGCAATCGCTTTAGAAAACAATTCACCAAAGTCACTTTTCAGATGTGGAGTAATGTTGAGATAACTCAGAGCCGGAAGCTTATCAAGCTCATTAAATGAAGCAATTTCGTCATAGACAGAGTTGTTGTAAAAGTTCTATCTTTCCAGTCCAACAAAAATGTTCAGTTTCTTATTTGGCTCACAGTCTGAGAGTTGTATCTTATCAAGTTTAAAAAATTTAATGTTTTTATGTTTCCAAGCTTAATTCTCTGATCAAATGCTGTTAGTCCAATACCAATGTGCTGTGTATTTCCGAAGCATTGACAATTTTCTCAATCGAAATAATGAACCGACCGCAACTTATATATGCAAGTTTGTTAAGAAAGTTTGTTAGTCTGAAGATTGATAGCTAAACATATTCCCATATGAGCTGAAACCCGAGAGCCTTCGAAGAACTTTGTATAAAGATTTCCAAATGACTGAGGAGTTGAAGCAAAATGACCACCCGTTCCGCGGAAAAAAAATAGTCACATTTGGTTGTTTGTTGTGGTTTTTTTGACACACTCCAATCAACAGAGAGCGCTATCGAGGCATGAAAGCCGATTGTTTTTGATCAGAAATTGTGGTTTCCAACAATATGAGGCTTTTGTGCCACTTGCCACCCAACAAAATTAATCTATTGCATTCTAAATTCAATAATCGTGTATCCAATCGTTTTGATGATATTTTTTGGCCGCCACTGAGGCACACAAGAAAAAAGTCAAACTATTTTTGGAAAAGGAGCCGAAACAATTCAAATTAAAAGCTAAAGCCAGTCGAGAAAATCATTTGGATGTAAATGTCTCGAAATAAATCGAAAGGTTTACATGAAATCTTAGAAAGTTATTGCTTAGTGCTAAGCGCTTCTGAAGATAGACTCAAACTGACTGAACCATCACTACATTTTTTTTTTTAATTCTTATAAATTTCTATTTTTGCAAAAAGGCGTACTAATTAGACCAAGAGCAACATGCCGATTGCCATGTTATATAATTCATCAAAACACAAGAAATCCGTCCACCTTCTGAACAGGGAATTTCCCAATTAAATATGTCTAAACGGTATACAAACCAAACAAAGCCGCAACAATTAGAGTGGCCTTCATCTTGGCCCTTCGACAACTTAAAGCAAAAATAAGCCTATCAATAACCAAATCCGTATCGAAAATTTTAACAAAAAGTGCAACCTTAGACACCACGTTATTGTACTTCAGATTCGGCAGCCAAAAAAAGCACGAAGAAACCATCCACAAGCCGCCGCCGGACACTTAGCGTGTATAATTGCCTGACGCGACAAAATAATAAAAAAGAAAACAATTGAAGCATTTTGGCGTGTGTACGTCCAGTAGTAGTTTCGGACACTCATGAAACACTTTTTTTTTTTATTTATTATTATTATTTTTTGCTTAATTTCTTTTCGCCGCCTTTTTATTTACTTTGCTTTTCGTCCGCTAACCAAGCAGCAAAGCAAAGATTTAAATCCCTCAATGGAACTGTTTCAACAATTCCAATGACCTCCTACAATTCACTCTCAATTGCTTCGACTTGGATTTTCGATTTTGATTGAGTATTTACTTAATAATATTTTTTAATCAAATCGATAGATTTTATTAAGTTTTTCCAAAGTGTACTCACTTATCGGGTAAGAGAGTTGTTACCAAGACCAGCCGTCTTGGTGTGAGAGCGGGAGAAACCTTCGCGATGCAGTGGGTGTTACAATTGAAGGCTTGAAGCGCTGCTTCTTTTGACTGGGGCATATAAAAAGGTTTTCATCTCAACGAATCGATATCATTCACAGCTGAAACGTTTTTGGATTACCTTTCGTCCTAAGCTAGAAGACTTTCCTCAAAATGGTAACAAGTTGTCACTCACTGCATAGACAGATTTGAGGGTTTATATTAATTTTTTTTTTTTTTTGTAGAAATTGATCATCATCTTGTTTGTGGCTGTTGGTGTTGCAGTTGCAGATGTGTCGGAATTATCGAGGAGTTACTTGCCACCGCCATTGGTGAAGAGTGATGCGTTGGAGGATAATTCGGTGACATCGGCACCAGCCGTTGAAATTGATGCAACAACAGCCACAGCGGGCACAACTGAAGTGGAAATCGAACAGGTTCCACTTGAGGAAATGCACTATGAAGGCGAACAACAAGCGGAAATGATTCAAACGACTGAGCAGCCAACTGTGTCATCCGAGCAACCACCAGTATCGTTGTACGAGGCTCCAAGTGTTGAAGTTGAAACTGAAGGTCCAGCTGCCACAACAGAAGCTGTTACTGCTCCTGTCACAGAAGAGATTCCAGCTGTCACTGAGAAAGTAGCCGTTGTCGAAGATGTGGTTGAAATTCAAGAAGCTCCAATGCCAGAAGCACCAATCGAGGAGCTTCGATTGGAGGAAGAAGCAATTGAGCAAAATCGCATGGAGGAAGCACTTATTGAGGAATCACTAAACGAGCAAGCACTTATTGAGGAATCACTAAATGAGGAAGCGCCAATTGTACAAGTATCAGATGAAGCAGTTCTAATTGAGGAATCACCAGTTCCTGAGGGTCCACTTCCTATTCTTGTTATTGATTCAGGCTCCGATCTGGAACAAGTGCCAGTTGAAGTTGTGGAAGATATTTTATCTGCAGCTGAAAAGGAAGCTTCTGAAGGTTCCATTATCGAAGCTGAACCGGAGCCAGCACATGAGTTGGCAGAGGATGGCTATCGTTATAGGACGGCCAATCGTTTCCGTTACCGTTTCTGAGGCATAAGCGATCTTGCTCAGAAAATTGTTGTTATTCAAAAAAAAAATTTTGTTGCCTATTGTGATAGTACCCGTTTTGAGTTTATAAAGTAAACCTGTTAACATTTTGGAATCCAAAATTATGAACGCTTTTCATTTTTATATAGAATTTTGCCGATGACGTTCGTTTTCCTCATCACAGTTGATGGAATGCACCGAATTTGCTTTCCAATTTGTTGCTTTACCTTTTTCATTTTCTCCAAATTGTTCCAAACCAAGTGATACAAAAGGAAATGTAGGATTTGAAGTCGCAAAGCTTCTTCAGAAATATGTGAGTTGATTAATTTTTCTAGCGAAAAAATGGAATGAACCAATAACTTCCAAAGTTATATAAGGGGCCATTATCGAAAATATATCTGAAGTGATGAAGTGATTTTGGCAGTAAATTCCTTCCAGGATGAAAACATATTTTTTCGGCTTCCCGACGATACAAATTGTAATTCTTTACATATCCTTGAGCCTTTTGACAATTTTATAAAGAACGGACACGACAAGGTTAAGCCTTATCATTTCGAGCGACGTCGGTCCCGACGAGAGCCGAAGATATTAGAGCATTGCAAAAAATATGATCTGGACGCAATATAAATTGCCCCTGACAGATAAAAAGATTAGAGAGGCACATGGCATGTCTCAACCAAGAGCTAAAGGGTTTTTTTCTTTACCATGACTCTTTTGGGACAAAGTATGGTACACCGAGGCCGTTGGAGAGAGCCAATATTTACTTCAGGTACGCCGCGATTTGTTCACATTTAATAATATATTATTTTATATTCGTATGAATTTTCTTTTTAGCTTACCTTTTATTTTTACCACGATTTCATACGTGCATTTATATTTTTATGAAATTACTTAACGAGCTTAAGTCCCAATAAATGCATTTTTATGTTGAGTTTTAAAATAAAAATGTTTTTAATTATTGCTTTAGGTTGTGAGCCGGGCTGCTGCAGTTCATGCCAGAGTGCTCTGCGTATGATTCTTCCCGACCGTTTTCTGCCACCTGCATACCCTCGAAGGAAACCCCGAAGAGCATGACAGAAAATTCGCACACTTTTTGATTCGTCACTGCCTACCGATTCAATGTTTCCACGCCTTCATCAGCATACCTTATGATCTCAATTGCCCAATTGTACCTCCTGATCTGGAAAAGAGATACTGCAGTTCATTCGTTCATCAATGAGAAACATCACACCAGCTCGAAAAGTGCGATCCTTACGTATTGTCACACCTCGCGCTACTGAGCTTCTGTGCACAAGCGATAACGGTAAAGAGTGGCTAAATCAGAGCGAGATTCAAGGAGCAGATGATCATATGGACCAATTGGTTCCAGCAGCTGTCTTAAGACCATACATGAGTCCCCGTGGACTGTAGTGGAATGAATATTCTTTTACGAAATTATAGTAGTAGTAGAAGTAAGGTTCTTTTTTACTACATTTTGTGAAACTTTTCAAAATTTTGTCTTGTAAAATTCTATAAATTGTCTTTTAAATGTTCTTATATTTTGAACTTTTTTTTAAAAGCAAACTTTACTTATCATTATTTTGCAGTTGATAAGGTTGAGCTTCATCCACATGTCTGACCTCATTTGTAAGATATTTCGGGACAAGGCTATATTGTATATTAAAATCGGTTAACAAAGTGTTCAGCACTGGTCTTTGGTTTATATTCAACCACTTGAGTGAATATAGCATGAACCTTATTGGTGTTATTCTGTTGCATCTTAATATGAACCTCATGGCCTCATTCTCTCGATGTGTCCCCTTCCCTATGCTCTTTTTGGATTTAAAAAAAAAAATTCCAAATGTAATCTACATTAAAGTTAATTTGTTAATCTTTATTTATTATGACTTCCAGATACTCGATACTTTCCAAGTTTTCTTCTATTTGTCCATTTATCCCCGAGTAAAAATATAATTTTTAATCGTACGGATGTATAGCAGCCGAACGAGCGCCGTCTGTTCATCAAGTTTTCCGGCCGTACGGAGGCTGCATGAGGTCCGTTTGTCGGACAGATACGGCTTTACATATTTTTCATATGGTTGTTCTTTATCAAAATTTAGCTTATTTGCATATTTTTCCTCGGCATAGATCAATCTGTCATCCGCATACATCTGAATTTTACATATTTTTACAACTTCAGGTTGGTATGGTATAATTTATAAAGTTTATAAACAAAAGTGCTCCTAAAATTGACCGATCCGATAAATAATCCTTATTCATTCTGGTTCTTTGCGTCCTGTTTGTAAGGTATGCCTTAAATCACTTGAGCTCAGTTTCTTGTACGCATATATCTTATGTAACTAAGTAACAGTAAATCTAAAAAATTGTGCCATCGTTTTTTTCTTACTTCAGTCATATTTCCATTCGTTTATTGTTGTTATATTGGTGTATTGCTGTTTTTTTCCTAAAGCCGAAGTGATATATGGATAATATATTCTCCTTTTCAATATACATACTTCATCAATTGCTGCTTTACCAATTTTTCAAGTATTTTCTCTGTCGTTTTTTACGTATTGAGGGGTCTAAACTCTTCAATCTTTTTCTTTTGCAACTGGTGTTATCATTAATTCCTATCATGAATTGGAAAACTTTCCTCTCGAAAACGATGTATTTTCAATTTTATTTATTTCCCACTATATTCCGGTACCACTTTAGACCAAACTTTTTCAAAATCCGATTTGCCTTTTAATGATTTGATACATTTGCCTATTCTTTGGCTGTTATTTAACGAAATTTAAATTTTCATTGCTTTTGATTTTTATAAATTATAGATTGAGCGTGGTCGATAGACATTCCAATTTCATTTATGCTTTTCATAAAATAATCATAAAATTTGTCAGCAATAATAACAGCAGTATTCTTCACCTTCAAATACTGCAGAGCCAGAAATTAAAAAAAATTCCCTCCACTTGTCCTTTTGTCCATTTGGGCTTCTTACTTTACTACATACATAAATATTGTTTTTTCATTGCCGTGTTAATTTCTTCTTTGTTACTTTTTCCCTTTATTTTCTATTTTTTTTTTTTAATATCTGCCCTTACCCAAGTGGCGGACACTGCGGTCTGAAAGAGTAGACCTTTTGTGGCAGTGTGGTGTCTGCTGGGACTTTTGAAATTAAAAACGGTCTACAACAGGGTGTAGTAATTTCGCCGATATTATTTACGATCTTCACAAGTGATCTTGTAGGATCTCTCCGCCAATCCATAGCGTACGCAGATGACTTGATCGCGTACAGGTCAAGTCCGAAGATCGAGGTCATTGTAAATCTTTTGCAGCGTGACTTCGAAAAGGTTCAGTGATATTGCGATGATTGGAAGTTGAAAATCAATTTTCAAAAGTGCTAGACCATTCTGTTTAGGACTCCGTTATCTGGGGCTTCTAGAAATACTAGAAAGAAGTGGCGAATGTTCTCTATTGTTGGACAAAACGGACAGCCATTAGCAAATCGAAGTGTTGTCAGATACCTTGGGATCTGGATAGATCAATATCTATATTTTAACAAACATATAGATGCTGCTCTGGCCAGAGCCAAAGCGGCCTTTGCCTTGACAAAGAGGCTGTTTCAGAGCAGTCAACTCGATGCCAAGGTGAGAGTGATCTGCTACACGGCCCTTATTCGGCCTGTCCTTGCTTATGGGTCACCCGTTTGGTTTAACGTGGGAACAAGCTTAATGGAAAAGATACGGGTCTTAGGGCTTGTCTCCATTTATATAGAACTCCAGAGTCTGAGTACAAAAAATTCTATAGTAATGAGGTCCTGTACAACGGGGCCAACCTGATCAGAGTGGACAACTTTTCTGATAAAACTTATTCGAAACTTGATCTCCGGGGCTTTTTACCCCAATGATATGCACCACGAGACAGTGCGCCTTAACGGCTTTATTCCCCCTGAAGCTTTTCTCTATATCGATAGAAAGGGTCTGGTTCAGGGAAGATTAGCGGTACCGATAATCTTCCACGTATGCCGAAAAGCTGTGGACGGGCGAGTCACTTACGACCAAGACGTCGCAAGTAGCTCACCGGAGACCCTCAGGTTTAGTAGGGCGGTATCGACACTATTGGTGGCTGGGCGAAGAATGAACTTCGTCGTCGTTATGTATCTTGGGTGCCCTTATGGCAAAAATAGCATGTCCTGTCAGCCTTGGCCGGCTTATTTATGTTTTATGTAGTGTAAGTAGTTTTTAATATTATTGTTAAGTTAGGTTTAGAGGTTAAGCTTTAGATTAGTTTGTAGTTTAGTATTTAAGTCTAATTTTAATAAAAAACATAAAAATCCATATACTAAGTTTTTGTTAAAATTAATCCTTTTTCTTAGTTTTATTATTAGTTATTTAAATTTAAATATAGTAGTTATTTATAAGTCGAAAGACATAGGTTTAATTCTTAATTTTAGCTTAGAGCGCCCGTATAGGGCCAGTAAGTAAGTATATACATAGTTAAGTTAATTAAGCTAGTTTTAAGCATTTTTTTGTCTAGCATGTAAGATTATATAATGAATTAATAAAAATGCATAAAAATTGAAAAAAAAATTTGTAGACCTTTTGTATCTTTGGGAGTTTGTTTAGGCCAACAGACATTCCATCCTTCTGATGAAAGTCAAAATGTCTTTAGCATTGGATTGTCTTATGTCCAATGGGGAGCATTCCTCTTCTAGGAAGATACGCCTTCTTAAAAAAATTAGAGCTGGACATTCACAAGGAATGTGTAAAGCCGTTTCATCGTCTTCCAAACTGAGTCGGCATTCGTGGGTGGTCGTACTGAGCCCTAGTTTGGTTAGATGTGATTTTAAGCGGCAGTGGCCTGAGAGGAAGCTCACGAGCTTTCAAATATTCTCTTTGCTGAGTTCGTTGGACTAGGGATTGTAATGCGTCGTAGCAGCTTTTAACACATTTTTATTCCATAAGATTGGAAGACAGTGCCTTGAGAGCTGCTTGGCTGTCTGAATATATTAGAATTCTGGTCCCATGGCCTTTTGCAAGGTTTACTGTGGCACAGGATTCGATGGCTTGTAGATCATTTTTGAGCCATCCGTATACCAGATGAAGTTTCTGGGGTCGGAGGCAGATGTGTTGGTCGAACATTGTTCACAAATCAGTATGTTGTCTTCATACAATCTGGGATCGAGTAGAACATTTCTTTGTCCGTGATGAAATTGATTATTTTCAAGTGTCCCGTTTGGTCACCTGTTTTGTATTTCATTGCAAGTTGCATCTTAAGGGCATTTCTGGCGGCTGTTTTCCTAATGAAAATGTTAAGAGGAGACAGCCCAATAACAGTGCTGCCATAGGGAAGGTGCTCATAGCACCAGTGATGCCCAAACAAGCTATACGCTGGACTTTTTCCAGCTTTTTAGCAGTGGTTACTTCTTAAGTTTTGTGCCACCAAATTATGGCTGCGTAGGTAATAATAGGTGTAACTATCATGATGTATATACAACCAATAAAGCATTTTAGGTTGGAGACCCCAAGTCCTACCGTAGAACCGCTTACAGGCCCACATGGCCTTGGTTGCGCGTTCTGTGATGGACTTGATATGTGAAGTCCAGTTTAGTTTCTTATCCAAAATAACACCGGGATACTTGACTTCACTGGAATATACCAGAGATGTACCCTCAATAACAATTGAAGACAGAGTCAGTTGTCTCCTCATTGTGAAGGGGACCAGAACGGTTTTGCTAGGATTCACAGAGAGTCCTTCACCTTAACACCATTCTAAGACAGACATGCATGTTGAATGCATAACGCTGGTTATTTTAGTGTCAAATTTGCCTCTTATGACAATTGCCAGATCATCAGCATAGCCTATTGTGACATAGCCGATCTTATTGAGGTTCACCAGAAGGTTGTCTATGACCAATGACCAGAGAAGAGGCGGCAGAACACCTCCCTGGGGACAGCCTCTCGTTGCAGTGACTGACTTTGACACGCTTCCAAGCGAGGAAGTTATAACTCGGTTTTCTAGCCTGGATCTTATCCATCTATTAGTCGAGTCTTCAATACCTTTACTCCGAATTGCGCTTGCAATGGGGTTGTAACTTGTATTGTAAAAAGCACCATCAATACCCAGAAAGGCGCAGAAACCAAATTCCTTAGATTAAAAAGTCTTTTCAACAAGGGTGACCAGATGGTGAAGTGCCCCCTCAGTTAATTTTCCCCTCCTGTATACATATTGGTTGGCATGCAGGGGAAAGTGAGTTTCCAAGTGTTCTATTAGTCTTTCCATGGTCTTCAAGATGCAGGAGGATAGACTAATAGGCCTATTAGATTTAGGTAGCTCTGGAGGTCTGTTCTGTTTATTTATTTATTATTCTATTCACTACAATTTAAGGAGGAAATCACAGAAAATTTTCAATTTTTCGGAAAAAAAAATTTTTGCTTAAAAGGTGCTTAAGGGTCTTAAAATAATATACCAAATGATGGAATACGGCAAAAGTGTCCGAGTGACCAAATTTTTCACTCTGCGGTAACGCCTCTCCAGTATGCTCGTATATGTATTTCCATATGGTTTCTCAGTACTTAAAACTTTAACGCGTTTTTCTCGAAACAACTTTTTTTGAGCTCACCGAAGACATAACTCGAGCAAACCTTTACTGATCGACTTGAAATTTTGACAGTAGCTTCGAAATATCTTTCTCCATGGAGCTACGTAGGATTTTTCATTTTTTTTATCGACGATTTTATGGCGTTTTTTTTTAAATTTTACTTTATTTTCAAACATGCACCATTTTGTAAAAAATCAATATATCGAAAAAATCCTACCTAGCTCGCTAGCTGTTGTTGTTATATGAAAACTAAAAAATGTTGGTGTTTTCTTCCAGGTCAAAAATTAAGGAGTCAACGTCTTCAGCCATCGACACGCTTTGTAAAATAGCCGCCTTGGCGCATATGCTGCGCAGCCGCCATTTTTAAATATTTTTTATTGAAAAAATTTCATTTTGTACTTTTTAAGTATTGCTTTAAAACCTACTTTACAGATTTTCGATTGATACTTTTATTCAGCCAAAATTAAATCCCGAAAATATGCCTATTTTTTTGTGCGCTACTGTGACTTCCCTCCTTAAGTAATAACTAATATAAGCACTAGCTGCTAGGGCTATTGGCTTTTGTCGGAATGTGTCTAGTAAGGGACATTGGATCAAAAGGTGGGAGGCTGTCAGTTCGGCAACGTTGCAAAATTCACAGATGGGTTGTGGGTCTCTTTGTAGCAGAAATGCATGAGTTAAGAAGTTTTATTGCGCATCTTTGTGGGTTGATGTTGAAGCAGTGATCGTACTTTTACCCTTCTTAATTTAGTTGTTTCTAGATTTGTTGCGAAGCTTTTGTTTTGAAACTTTCGTTGGAAAAAGGCATAAAGCATTGCAGTGGAATTTATTTTGTTTTTTGCAGCAACATCGACCAATTCATTCCATTCCATATCAATTCGGCTCTTGTATCTATTTGTATTTCAAGTTGTTTAACGTTTGTAGCTGGTTGATTTTTATTGCAGTGGTTCTTGGCAGCTTCAAATGCGGATAAACTATTGGTGCATATAATAAATTTACCCTTGGTAGGGTTTATTATTTCCAAGCCCGATGGTATTCCTTGTTTTTCCGCAGCAAAGACGCTTGAGTATGTTGGGAGAATGGTTAGCCTACAAAGAATTAGAAAACTTTCCTTTGTAAGCTTCCCATTTCTTGCTCGAGAGTTTCTTCAGAGCAATAAGCAAATTATGTTTTTTTTTTAAACGAATCTTATGCAATCAGACTCAGATTAACGTTACGCATTTTGAAAAATTTCATGTGAGATTAAGGGGGTGGAGGAGTCGAGTCAAATCCCACTTAATCTCACCAAGGGGGGAGGGGGTTCAAAAAATCGCCTCACGTAAATAATGGATGCCAACTTCCTGAATTTTATTTAAGCCTTAGGTCGACGCTCAACAATCCACCAACTGTCATGCAACTTTAGCATAAAGCCGATAACGAGCATTTTACAAAAATATACGAGTGTTAAATTTTGATCACGTGTTCTGTTGTTTTTTTTTATTAAATTGTGGTTCAACATTCAACCCTGAATGCCTTTTCAGTGATTTCGGCAACCATTTTCAATCCAATTCAACAACCTTCCTGTGTTTTAAAGAAAATTCTTTTGTTTACGTTTGACATCTACAGCTGTCAAAAGCACAGTTTACCGAAACTTTTCAGTGCAAAGATTTTGTCGGATGCGAAAATAAAAGAATAACGAAAAATATAAAAATTATTCTTGTGTTTATTATTCTTTTTGAAAAAAAAAATTACATTACGAACAAACTTAGAAACTGGCTCATGGTATTCAGCGACCTGTGTCCGAATCTCTAAATGACAACATAAACGCAGCACAATACCCTAACAAAAAAAAATAAGAAAACAACATCACAACGAACTCGAGGAATAGTGGAGAACCCTTATCAGAATGTGGATCCAACCCAAGGAAGTGTTGTTTTTCCTGTCCTTGTGGTAAGAAGTGCTACAATGAAACATCTTGCCAAGTTCCTCTAATTCCTTTTTGGATAACTTTTGGAATAACTTTTAATTGTTTTTGTGTTTTTTTCTTTTATTACGTTCTTATCAAAACCAAAACAATCGGACGAAGGGTGGCGGAAATAAAATCAAAGTATTTCGTGCTTCAGAAGCGCCGAGGTCATGGGGAATCACGAGGACTTTCATCAATCCTGGTCGGAACGCTGGACAGCGTATATGAGACACGACCACCACCTTATCGAATTATACATCAGACGCCATCTTCGGAGGTGTATTATGGTGAGTACGAGTCGTTGAATACTTTTTGTTTATTCTACTTGTCGAGTGTTAAATTTTGGAGTTGCGATGCACTAGTTGCTTTCTTTTGCCCCATTATCTCGATTTCAACCAGCTTAGAAATAGCCTTTTTTTGTTTGCGCGCATTTCATGGCTAGCCAATGTCGAGGCCATGCAGAAAGAATTTTTTTCAGAGCTTATTTGTTTATCTTTAGACGGATATACAAAGTCTCTTCACTGGTTAGATTTGCACCATACTGGAAAGTGGACATTTTTGAATTTGCTACTAGCATTCCTCTGTTATTTAGTAAAAGGTTTTCATAGAGTTATATAGATAATCACTAGGTCTATCGATTGCCATTCAATATTACGCCTAACGTGTAGCATACAGGGCAAAATTGCAATTGTTTATGGTTACAATCGAGTGGAAATCATTTCTTGTTTTGTATTTGAAGTGCCCTCGAGAATTTCTCTAAATGCTTTCTCATGAACGTAAAGATGATGAACTCGTTTTTCAACAAACAAAAAAGATAAGCGCGAAGGCAGAGCAGATTTTAAACAATTCTTCGTCGAATACTTTGTCCCGAATGCGAGGAGGGCGAATGGAGAAGAAGATATAACCGCGAGCACTTTGGCAATAATGCTTAAACATAATGCAAAGAGGATCTTCGAATCACAGCCCCCAGATTCGATACGACAAGGTAGACCGAACCTCCATTTTAAAGATCAAGAGATCCCGGATGCCAGAGGGCTTGGGTTAGATAACTGGAAGCAGCGTGCCCGGGATCGACAAGAGTGCAAGTCTGCCGTGTCTCAAGTAGAGACTTCACGAGTCAAATTCTCCATTGATAATTATTTCACTGACTTCAAAGGGTATTTCTTACATATCTAAAACTCGCATGCTGACGGTCATAATTTCTGTCTGGTCACATACCTATATACAGTGGCGAGTAAAACTTGTGGTTGTTCATTAATAAAATAATTTTCTTAAGGCTGATTTAAATGAAATTTTCACATTTATTCCCTAAATTAATTATTTCAATTACTGTGTATTTCAAAAACTAAATAATGAATGAAATTCCCTCACTGCCTTTTAATAGCCAGTTTTGCACGTTTTTGAAGACGTTCGCTGTTATGCATTCCAATATTTTGTCCATAGACATTTGTTTTTTAATTACACTTCTTATGCCTCTTAGCATGCTTTCCAGCAACTTTTCTATAATTTCATGAGGTATTTCATCCCATTCAGCCTGTACACTGATCCACAACTCCACCAAGTTCTCCGGCGTCCTTATAAACTCGGCCAGGTTTCTTTGCACAAAAGAACACAATTTTTTTTATCGGATTTAGATACGAACTTAATGCTGGCCATTGCATGGTCTGAAATCTTTGAGTTTCGAGCCAGTTTATTTTTGTTTACAATTTTGACTGTGTTTGGGGTCCCCATTCCGATGGAAATTTATTTCGTTCGTTGGATGGACACATTCTTCAACAAGCTCGGCTATTGAGGTAATCCTTCTTCTTCATTATTCCATTGAGCCCCACACCATTAAGCTGCCTCCATCTTGTTCATAGTTTGCTTAACTTGGTGACTTTGGATAGTGTCGTGAGCTCGGGACCCCTCCTCCCTTTCATCAGACTGGAATCTATTGCTTTTGGTTTCGTCAGACCATTTGACGCGTTTCCAGTCATCTACAGACCGATTCTTCTTCACAACTACAAGACTAAGACTCAATATTTTTTTCAGATAAAGTAGGTTTTTCTGCTTTGCTGCTGACACCAACACGATCCTACGAAGTGTTCTTCTAGCAGTCCACTTCCTCACATCCTAATGCATGCGTTTTTCTGCTGTTTTGGGTGTTTTGGCATGTTTATTTTTTATAAGCCGCGCCATTAGGCAAGCATCTCCATCTGTAAAGAACTTTGGACGATATCCTTTGTTTTGCACGACCTCAACATCTTTCCTGTGCGATGACACATATCTAATTTTGAAGTAATTTTTGAGTAAATTTTTGGACTTCGAAACGATGATGTTTTCAGTATCAGAAAATGTTATTTAAATAGGTTATTTAAAAGCCACAAAATCAGAGATTATATAGCCACTTTTGCACGCCACTGTTTGTGTTCATAATCAAAAAATGCACATTACATAACACAAACATTTTTTTATTCTTGATAATTTCTTCATAATAGTTTGAATGGCACAGTATGTGAAGTGCCTATCTTTCAGTTAATAGCTAGCAGTATGGGATCTTTTGAACTGGTCGGAGTATGTTGACTGATCGCTTGCATCCAAGTTATCCATTTTACTTATCTGAAGAATTGGTACACAGAAAAGTATGTTGTAATTAAAAGCCATGCCCAATTCACCCCTTCGAATGAGCAATTATATGTTTACTTCCTAAAATTTAAATAATGTTGTTGCTTGGCGTAGTAAGCGATTCTTTGCTCAGGAGAATTGTTTTCTCTGTTGTTGTTGCTCTTCTATCAAATGCATCTGGACGCTGGCTGTTTTTTTTTTTTAGAATTATTCACGGCTTCAAAGTGCGTAAACAATGTTTTCTAACACTACAACTCATAACATTTTCTTATCAAATTGGAGTGACTTAGGTTCTTTGCAACAATAAAAGTCAAATGACTAATTGAATAAGTTGAAAATTAAATTTCCTTTGTCGTCACTTATCGCCGTTGAATGTGTGAATTGTTTGTGAATTGTATTCAAGCAAGAGCGATATCTGGTAACGAATTGTTTAATTTGCAGACTTGACCTAACAAATGTTATGATTGATCTTAATTGATTTTCCGCTACTCCCGCAATGAATGGCTTTGTGTATCAGACAGGTTGGTTTATTTTAGAGTATTTTCGATTTCATTGGTGCATTTTTCACTTGTATATTTCAAATTGGCATCTTCAAAATACAATTGTTTTCAAAACAATAGTAGTGTTCTTCAACTCGCTTTATGTAAAGGGTCCCACAAATAACTTTTTTTTTTTGAAAATGCTATAAAAAAAACTGCTGAATATTTTCTCAAATTTCTTTTTTTATTTGAAAGTACAATCCTTCCGGTTAATAATGGAAAATAATTTCAATCAAATGGCTGCCTCGGCTGGCCATGCAGTAGCCTACACGATCGGTCCAATTTTTAAGCACATTATCGATTGTGTGCAGCTGTATTTCACCAATGGCTTCACGAATATTGTCCTTTAAAGCGTCAATTGTCTCTGGCTTGTCGGCGTAACACTTATCATTGAGGGCACGCCACAAATAATAGTCCAACGGTGTCAAATCGCAGCTCCGAGGTGGCCAAACGACATCAGCTCTGCGGCTGATAATGCGATCTTCAAAAACAGGACGCAAAACATCGAGTCTTCGGCTGTTTGGCACGTAGCGCCGTCATGTTGAAACCAAATGTTGCCAATATCCTCCTCTTCAATTTTTGTGAACAAAAATTCGTTCAACATGGCCCGATAACGATCGCCACTGACTGTAACGGCCACTCCTTGCCCATTTTCGAAGAAAAATGGCCCAATTATGCCTCTGGTCCAAAATCTGCACCAAACAGTGACTCGTTTTGGGTGCATCGGCTTTTCAATGTATGCGTGCGGGTTTTCTGTGCCCCAAATGCGACACTTTTGCTTGTTTACATACCCGCCAAGATCAAAATGAGCTTCATCTGAAAAGATGATTTTTTTGGCAATTTCGGCATCTTCTGTAAGTCGATCGCAGGCCCACTTTGCGAAGCGAAAACGCATTGGATGGTCAGTTGGCTTCAACTCCTGAACCAATTGGACTTTGTATGGCGTCATACCAAGGTCTTTATGCAAAATTCGTCTCAATGATGTCTCCGAAATGTTCAATTGTTGAGAACGACGGTGAATTGATGTTGATGGCGCTTCACGCACACTTTCTGCCACAGCAGCAATATTCTCGGTTATACGCACTGTTTTTGGCTTTTCACGCTTTGGTTTATCGATGAGGATATTCGTTCAGCGGAAGGATAAAACTAATTATCTGTCAAATCAGACATGAGCTAAGTGTTACCATTCAAGAAATAAGCACTAGTTGAAAAAAATAAACGTTAGATGTTCACTCGTGCCGTTTCCGAATTAATTTTGCACAATTGAAGAGAAATATATTTTCAAACGATACCATTTCTTTAACAAGGCGAAGCTTTCTGTCCACAAAAACAGAAACACAATCTTTTTTCTTTAAAGTATCAGATTAAAACAAAAGCAATTATTGGTCAGATTTTCATTTGAGCCTTTTAAATTGGATGAACTCATATCTCACAAATCGGATCCAAATTGTAAAGATTCCAGGAATTGTACCATCTGATGTCGCACAAGGTAGTCGTTTGGGACATTTGTTTTTCATTCATTATGAGTGATATCACATCTTTTTTCTTACATTTGTTATGCTTGTTATATGCTAACAATATAAAGTTATTCCGCAAAATAATGTCCGTGGTGGATTGCTTCAACAAAGTGCTTAAGAGTGGGTTGAAACTAATTCCTCGCATTTAAATGTTCAAAATTCTCAATGTCGTGCTTGAAAGAGTAACTCGTAAGAATAATCTTGGAGTGATTCTAGATGCTAAGTTAACATTTTTGCCGCATATCATCAGTAAAGCCAATTCAATCCTCGGGTTTATAAAGAGAAATATAATAGATCTTTGGGACCCCTTTGCATTAAAGTCGTTGTACATCTCACTTGTAATATCGCTATTGGAACCCATTTTGTAAGAATTCGTCGAATCACAAGATATACTATTTTAAAATTAAATTGGAACATAAATAGGTTACTTATCCAGAAACGGAAAACATATGCTATCCAAACCTTTCCATGGTGGAGAATCATAATAAGCAAATTCCATTTAAGTTCATGTGAAGGTGCGCCTGAGCTTTTTGTTTTCAATAAAGTTTTCATACTTATCTAGGTTAGTATTTTTTTTTTCATTTCAATTCAAATCCTGAAGTGCATGACAAAAATACCTTAATCTAGCTAAATTAACTTAAATATTTATAAACTAACTTACTGGCCCTATACGGGCGCTCTAAGCTAATCAGGTAAATAAATAATTCTTGCAAAGCAAATGGCCTGGGCTATAATCAAATCCGATGATAGTCGTCTGACCATCTCGTCTCGACGATAGTTTTGCATCACGTATGCACGACATCAATGTGACGATACTTTCTTTGCTTCAGCTAATGCAAAAATCTTCGTTTATTATCGACTTGCGATCTGATTTGCACTATATCTATTTCTTTATCGCCTTTAAGCGAAAAGACCGCAGAGAGAAATTTCAGATATAATAAATTAATATAAATATTAGATTCTGCGGCTACTCTCGAAGTTTTTTAGGGATGATTACAGCGCACAAAAACAAAGCAAGAGAATACCATCTACATTGTTGTTACAAAAATCAGTGGCGGAGTGCTCGGCAGCTCTATTATAATCGGGATGATTTAACGATAGACGACACGATAGTGATGTGGTTACATGAAGCAAGCGACCGACGATAGCGTTCAATGCTTTCGTTTTAACGACGATCGTCTCAAAAGTTGTATGATGGTCCCCTTCAAAACAAGTGACAACCAAGGCAAAATTTAAATAATTAAAAGTTGTCTTGTTCTAAATTTCTGTAATATAAAATATATTGTTTTTTATTGTATAGATATTTTGAAATAGTGCTGGTAATATGCAGAACATAATGTTACATAACTTTGACGAATAAATATGTTCATTACCTCTGTAACTTGAATTTTTATTTAATTCACCTCTCTAAGTCAAAATAAGTTAGAATATTTCTTAACAAAACCCGCCTAAGAGCCTGTTTACACGATTACTTTTGAGTGCCACATGACGAGAGTTTGATGGTGAGAGGAGTGAGTGGTAAGGGAAAGTGGCAGTCACGAAGAAAATATAAAAATCGGGGTGGCAGTCACGTTCCACACCTGAAATGTTCCGTTTCTAGTTCACTTTGTCATTATATTTCGATCGTGGAGTAGTGAGGTTGGCGGATGAACATCATTATTGGTTCGGTTGTAAGGTGAGGATCGTGAGTTCAAATGTGTACTCGGACGAGAGAAGAAATAAATGCTCCATTCCATCTTTATTCTTTATTAATGTAGTACAGCAGTGAGCACAACAGTGTGTAGACACTACGTGACTGCTCACTTCGCACACAAAAGTAATCGTCTAAACAGGGTCTAAATCGAGATCCTTCATGAGTAGAAAACTCTAAAGCTCGAATTTTTTGGTTTCTCACTTGAAGTTTAAGTTTAAAAAGCAGCAAGAAAAAGTACGAATGCTTTTCGTACTACTCTTATGAAAACCATTCTTGCTGAAGCGAAACGTAAAATTCTCAAAAAACTCGAATCGATTACGACAACAAAAGAATTAATTAACCACAAGCTTAAAATAAACTTACCATCCGCCATCAGCAAAATCTTAAAAAATTGCATTACGTAATACTTGAACGCTCCCCAAACAGTGGAGCTAGATGTACCACCTAAACTTACTCAAGTAGCTCCACCACGTCATCCCACATGTTTGTTCGATCCAGAATCTCTGGTACTAACTCTGCATGACGATCCACTGTTTTCAAGCACTTCATTGGACCTAAAATCGGAAGTATGGAATTTCATATTCATAGACGGATCTAAAACCAGGGAGAACACATCGTTTGCAGTAACGCTCGAAGATGGTTCTCTCATTTGTATTGGAAACCTACCAAAATTTGCATCTATTCAAGCCATGAAGTCAGCTACAAACCGCAGAGGAAGAACAATCATATGCTCTGATAGTATATTTTTCCTTAAAGCCATCAAAAATCGTAAAAATGAAGTCAGATGAAGACTTATAAAATCGGTGAGTAATATAAAATTGATGCGGACTCCTGGACATGTCGCTATCAGCGAGAACGAGCGATGCTTCGGCCAAAATTGGTCCAATTTTTACATTTTACACATAAACTAAACAAGATCTTATTAAACTCGTTTTGTCAGCAACAAACACCAAAATCAAAAAAAACTGGACCCTATACCACCATACTCGTCATCAACAACTTCTCACAAAAAACAATCCTCCTCTCTGCGCTTCCTGCAACACCACATTCGACATGAAAAACTTCCTTGAAAACTGTCGAGTACAGAAAATATTTCTGATCTTTTAACAATGTTTTTCGTTAATTTAATTCGTAATTTTAATTGTTAATAAATTATAAAAATAATAATGAATTCTATCTTACCGATTTAAGTAACTGTTGAAAATAAAAACAAATACAGAATAAGTTTTCTATATCTAGAAATCGCCATCGGGCTGACACAAGAAGAGATCATTAAAGACTGGGAATGGTTGGTTGAGAATCTATTCAAAACCCTCAACGAAATGGAGAGCGAGGAAGAAATCACAAATTTTACGATATGCAAAATTCAATCTCTTTATACCCACAATACACAGGGTAACGATGATTCTGGCGAAACAGCCGATTTTAAAGTAATTGCAGCGAAATTCCGCACATACTTTGACATGCCAGAGGAGGAGCAATTGGTTAACACATATTCGTGCAAGTAAGTTAAATAGTATCTACAGAAACGATCATTTAAATTTTTTTTTTGTAGCTACGTTAAGAACAAAATTCCACGTCAAGGACAATTGTATATATCGCTGAATTACATTGGATTCTATTCATACATGTTGGGTAACGTTGTGAAATTTGCTATTCGTTTTTCGGAGTTCGAAGATATTAAAAAATTTGGAAACGTTATTACCATCAAGACCATTAACAAGATGCAGTACAAATTCACTGTGTTCTTCGATTCTAATGAGGCGCACAATCTTATGGAACAACTGAACAAAATGGCAATACAACAAATTATGCAGGTTTAAAAAATATAAGAAAAAAAATTGTTTCCTGGAAGATACATTCATATTTTATCTTAAGGATCCCGAAAGCCCCATAGTAGACCACGAGGCCACCATATTCCAGCCGTTTGGTAAAAAATCATCAAAGAAGCCCTTCCTATTGCGAGACTTGACTGTGCGCATGAAATCAGAGGAGTACAGAATGTACTTTAGACTTCCACAGAGGGAGATCATGGATGGCAAAATCAAAGGTAAAAATATTTTCGTACATTTGTACCATTGAAGTTTTTTTCATATTGAGGCTCTTAGCAAATCTTTGGACACCGTATGCGAAACGTTTCGTCAGTGGCAATATTTACCTTTCGACAAACTTTATGTGCTTCCGTAGTGATGTCGTTGATTTAGTTAGCTTGGTAGTTCCTCTCAAGACAATAAAAGTGAGTTCAATACATACCGGCATCATTTAAATTTAATTGTTCTTTTGTTTAGAGTGCTGAAAAAAAAGATGATGGCCCAAACCGGCACGAAAATCAAATAATTCTCTCAACATCGGAGAATGCTCCATTTGTCTTCGCACAAATCACTGACCGCGGAGTATTGATTGATAAAATTTCTGGCTTGCTTTCGAAAATTCATATGTAAGTAAAATAAAAAAAAAATTATTTGTTTTTTTAAATAAAATTATTTTTGTTCTTCAATGTAGACCTGTTGGCCGTGTTCGTCCGAAATATGATATTTCTTGGTCCACACAACCCGCACTTATGCATACTTTCAAGCCAAGACTTACAGAAGAAATGCACCGAAAGCAGGAGGAAAAGGTACAATCTTAAAATAAAATTATTTTTAAATATGTAAAAATTTTGTTTATTTTAGTTAAGCAAGTGGGAGAACCACTTCCGTGAGTTTGGCAAGGGTATTTCCATGTTTCGGACGACAGATGTCATCAATCTCATAGTTGAGGGCATTCCAGATAAGTATAGACAAGAAATTTGGTTAATATTCTCTGGTGCAATACACGAGAAGGAAATGAATCCCGGCTTGTATGAGGACCTAGTTGAAAAAGTAATTTATTTCAACATTGATTTATATTCACTTAACTTAATGCCATTTTTTTATAGTCTGCATCGATTAAAAACAGTCCAATTCATTATGAGATCGATCGGGATTTGCATAGATCTCTACCTGAACATCCAGCATTCCAGCACAAGGATGGAATATGTGCATTGCAACGCGTTCTGCAGGCGTATGCATTACGTAATCCACAAGTTGGCTACTGTCAAGCCATGAATATTGTGTCGTCAGTGTTTCTGTTATTCTGTGATGAGGAGAACGCCTTTTGGATGTTAGCAAGCCTGTGTGAGAATCTTTTGCCAGTTTATTATAATGACAAAGTGGTGGGCGCTCAAGTAAGTAAACTTAAATCAACTTATGAATTTTTTTACATAGTCTAACAAAATGATGTTTTTTAAGAATATGTTAATAAAGGCAATATTGGAAGGAGGTATTTTTAGGACACTCCTAACATTTTAAATGTTCCGCGTTATAAGTCCTCTAAAGCATGAATTATAATGGAATTGCTCTACTATAATATCGATAAGAGAGAAGATCGTAAAACTTAAAGATGATTACTCCCCTGGTCCGGACGGTTTGCCGGCTATAGTACTAGCAAGTGTAGCAAAGAATATTTCCTAAACTCTGCAAAAATGCGTTCATAATCCCGACTCATAAAAAAGGCCCAAAAAACGACGTTTTGAACTACAGACCTATCGCAAAACTTTCGTGTATTCCGAAGCTTTTTCGAGAGTATAATCTACGATACAGTGTTTTTTCATTGTAAGTCGATTGTTTCTCCAAATCAACATGGAGATTCTTAAAAGGGCGGTCGACAACTACCAACTTAACGGAATTTGTTTCCCGAACCCTTTGTGCCTTAGAAGAAGGAAAAGAAGTTGATGTTATAGCCACGGACTTCAGCAAAGCATTTGATAAAATCTCCCATAAAATAATCCTTCTTAAGCTTAAAGCCCTTGGTTTCTCCGCTGGTTTCCTGGCATGGATCTCTAAATCTGATCCATTTACATCAACCTCAGGCGTCGCCCAAGGTAGCCATGTAGGTCCGTTGCTCTTTATCCTCACAATTAACGATGTTGACCTCATCATCCATAGCTCACATATATCGATTTACGCCGACGATATAAAAAATTAATGCCAATATCATCACCAGATGACCATTCCCTCCTGCAAGACGACCTAACAAGGTTTTCAATTTGGTGCAAAAAAAATTTCCTTGAACTTAATATATCAAAATGCCAATCCATAACATACACTCGAAAGCTCTACCACAATCCTCCAGAATTTACTCCATCTGTAATGAACCTGTCCCTTCAGTCTCTTCTTTGAGTGATCTGGGAGTTATGTGCGATAGTGAACTCAACTTTGGCTTGCACATTGACTCCATTATTAACAAAGCTAACTCCGCACTTGGATCCAAGGAGTTCTCCAACCCCTATGTTACCAAATCACTTTATACTACTTTCGTTAGACCCATCCTTGAATATGCTTCCCAAGTCTGGTCTCCTTACTACGACATCCACATAAAACGAATTGAAGCCGTCCAGCGGCGATTTCTTCGTTTCACATTGCATAGTCTCCCATGGTCAGACAGCGTTCCGCCCTACTCACAACGCTTGCAACTTATAAGATTGCAATCCCTCGAAGAATGCCGTGACATAGCCGATATCCTATTCATCCACCAAATTCTAAGTGGAACCATCGACTGCCCCGCTCTGCTTCGATTGATCTCCATACACACCAATCCCCGTAACCTCCCTGTTCCGTCCAAACCCTCACCGCACCAACTATGGCTCCCATGAGCCATTGTCTAGAATGATGCGAAAAGCCAACGCCGCACAACAAATATTTGATTTCCACCTAAGTAAACTCTCCCTAAAAAACGGCCTTTCCAACTAATCACCCTTGTCACCCAGTAATTAGATCGTAGTTTTTAGTTTTTAAGCCAGCTTGTATTAAGTTAAGTCCGGGGTAATTCCCCAGGCCATAAATAAATAAATAAATAATTGCTAATCGAAATCTTCTGATTTCTCATTGTCGCTTGCAATATCGGGTCTCCAAGTCAAATCGCACAATCGTTTAAGCGTATTGGGAAAATGTGCGCGTCTGGAAAAAATACCGGTCGGTCTAGAGCGGAAGTCTTGTCACGGTTTAACTTCATATGTAATCTGATTAAATTTCTGCTCAAATCGTGATTCCTGTCCTAAGACAAAATCCTTCGTGATAGTGATTATGACAATTCTCCAATGCTTCTTTCATTTCGGATGATTTGTCGCAATGGTTATTAAATGATGATGATAACATCGTAGTAAGGCAGTTTATCTCTTTAAAAGATAGCTTTTACTAAAAATGCCGCAAAGTTGTATCCCGAACACTCTTTGAATGCCCGGTGTTTATTTTTTAAATTTATTTATTTGGTCCTTTGCAAAGTTAAAAGTAGCATCTGTAATCTATAAAATATTTAATCCCTTTTTTGTATTTACAGATCGATCAGGGAGTTCTAAATGAGTTGATTGAAACATATTTGCCTGATTTACATGGTCACTTGGAAGCCTTAGGTATCCTTAAGATGATCACGCTTTCGTGGTTCCTGACAATTTTCTTAAGCGTGATTCCCTACGAGAGCTCCCTACAAATAATCGATTGTTTTTTCTACGACGGAGCGAAAATAATATTTGTGGTAACATTAAAAACAAATTCAATCCGTTATGCCATTTGACTTTTTTTTTAATTTTAGATCGCACTACAAATCCTCGAATGGAATCGCGAAAAACTTCTTCGTTGTCGTGATGATGGCGAAGCTATGCAGTTGCTCGGTGACTACTTGCGTGGTATATACAATCCCGAATATCAGTTTTCGGAACCAAGTAAATCACAGACCCATCATAGCCAGTCAATTCAAACGCTTATTCATGAGGCGTACATACGCTTTGGGGGTCAGATCGCTGCCCAAAAAATTGAAGTGCTGCGAAATAAACACCGCCGTCTAACCATGCGGCAATTTGATATTGAAAACGAAAAAGGTATTGTTAAACACTACGCAGATAATATGTATTTCGACAATGAGGAGCTTCATATGCTTTTGACAATAATACGCGAGGAGAAGATGACTCCGAAGAAAATTCAACAAAAATCCAATTGGGTTGGCGAAGCACCTATTATTGTGCCCCATGCAGGTATTGGTCATGATGAATTTTTTCGAGACAATAGCAACCGACAGGAACCGTATAATGTGGACTTTGAAACCTTTAGGGTGTTATTCCACGAGTTAACACCCTGGAAGACTTGTCGCTCAGTCGATTTGGCTGAAAAATTATTTCGGGTGAGTTTTTTCTATTCTTTTTTAATTTAAACACGTAGATTTGAACTAAAGTGATATGCGTTTTTCAGTTGACAGACAAGAAAAGCACCGGCGTCCTTGAATTTTCACAAATAATCAATGCCATCGGCATTGTATGCTCCAGTAAATACACGGAGAAATTGAAACTTTTGTATATCCTACACCTGCCACCCTTGCTTAATAAAACTGAAATCGATCAAGTTAAGAAACCGCGGAAGTCAAAAGACGACGCGGAAGTCGGCATTGAAGCAGAAGACTTCTTTGGGTTTGTTTTGATAAATACGAGTGAATTAGAGCGGAAAATGTTTGATTACCTGTTTGATTCCAGTGATGATCCATCCGAATCTATAGAGGCGCTGCCTTCCCCGACAGACAATCATTTCGATGACTGTGAATTTGCAATGATAACGGCAGCAGAAGCAGCCGCTGCAGCACAGGAAGCAGCAATTTCAGTACCCGACCGACCTACACCAAACCTTTCGGTTTCAAATTCACAAACTTCCCAAACAAATGCCAGAGCATCGACGTTCTATGTTGATTTGCCGACTGACCAGTTGGCCAATCAGGGTCGATTCGAGTCAATTGATACATTTTCGGATATAAGTGATTTGGGAGCGAAATTGAATCAACTAAATGTGGAGACAATATCGAACTTTTCACAAATTACGCAGAGCGATTTGGGTAACACCAAATTCGACAATCAAATTTCGCGCACAGACTCGACAACAGACACAAAAAGTTTGGGCAGTTTGAGATATATCTTGGACCAGCCATATGGAGGAGGATCACCAAATAAAACGGTGCCCAAAATGAAAAAGGCAAACTTTAAGTTTCTCTGGAGGAGTCTGGTTGAAATTATTGGTGACCAGGATCAGGATATGAAAGATGCGTGTATGTTAAAAAACACTTCTTCGGATGGAATTTCTTTGATTCATGTTAATTTTAAATTCTAGATGCTAATCTTTTGGAATTAGGGGGTCAGACACATACCAACTTGAGAAGAGATGACAGCTCGGAAAACTTTCCCCAATTTGCTTTCGGGGGCAGCACAGATGAGGTATGATTTGTTTTTTTAAGTGACTTATAAAAATTAAATGGCAGTACACATTGCGAAAAAGTATAAGACACCTTCTTCAGACGCGTTTTTCTAAACTGTTTTCGCGATCGATCCTTCAGGGATTCCGAAACCAAAAATTGTAAATCGATCCTTTTATTAATTTTAAAAGCACCAACCGCAACTCATCTGCATTGTAGTCAATTACACAAAATTATAAGTTTTTTTTCGGCATCGTCCACCAAAGTTATTTCTACCCCTTGACCCGAAAAGAAGCAGTGGGTTGTTGCGTTTGCAAGTTGTTTATGTATTTTTAAGCGTAAAGAGTGGAAAGATTTGCGGCATATTTTGTTTGTTTGTTTCTTTGTTTATTCAGAGTATTTAAATATACTTTCAATAACACAAAGTTTATAATGAAAAAATGTCAGCGTCAGCTAAACTCAGCTTGTCCGAGGACGACGGGTGGTGAGCCGAGTAAAGATGAAACTGACACTAGATAAATTAAAAATACATCTTTACTTTTAATTTTGGCATTTGAGTATTGCATAGTTAATTAAAATACAGTGATGTTGTGTTTGCACATCTTTTAAAACTATTTAAATTCTGCTCCATTTTAATGCTGTTGGGAAGTTGGTTAAACATTTGGAAAACTCTAAAAACAATGCAATTTGGAGCTGCTGTTGATCTTACAAAGTTTATCTGTTTATCTGCAGCGTACCTTAAGGAGTACGGCTGCGTTTCGGACACTAAATAAATTTCATTTGCCAGGTACGCGGGAGTGCTTCTATTTGTTCATTCTATGTATGAATACCATAACGTTGAGAGCTATTCTTTTCTTTATATTCATCCATTTAAGTGTTCCTAGCATTAAGGCTATTGGCGCGAACCGGTTGCAGCGAAGGATAATACGCATTGCTCTGTTTTGCAATTTTTGTAGATCTTCAAGTTCACTCTGTCGACACATGAATAGTATGGTAGAGCAATATTCAAAATGTGGCTTTACTATTATATTATAGATATTTATCAACGTGATTATCGAGACTTTATTCCGTATTCTTCTCAGAAATCCGATCTTTTTTCCCACTTTTTTACACACATATTCACAGTTGTATTTAAAGCTCAATTTGTTGTCGATTATTACTCCTAGGTATTTTATTTGGTCTACTATTTCAATATTACGGCCTTCGATCCGAATGTTTAAGCTTGGAAATCTCATTACCATGGCCGTAGTTTTGCTTATATTTAGTTTTAATTTATTTTGTGCCAGCCAATTTTCTATTCGTCCTAAGTCCTCTTGTAATTTTAAGTAACACTCCTCACTGTTTCTTCCCGTAATATAAATTAACGTATCGTCTGCAAACAGCATCACTCGGCTATGTTTAAGAACATTTTTTATTTCATTTATGTACAACAGGAATAGTATTGTAACAAGAACTGACCCCTGAGGTACTCCTAAGTTAACATCTCTATTTTCTGAGAATTTACTACCAAACTTTACTCTTTGCTTTCTATCCTTTTAGTAGCTTTTAAACCAAAGAAGCTCGTTGTCACATATCCCATATTTTTGTCAATTTTTGATCAATATACTCCTGTCTACTGTTTCGAATGTTCGTTTAAAGTCTAAAAACACAGAAATTATTCCTTTCCCTTTTTCGATTTCTTGTTTCCATTTTATAATCAGCCAATTCAAAGCAGTTTCGCATGAATGATCTCTTTTAAAACCTGATTGCTCATCCGATAAAAGTCCATTGTATTCCAAATAATTTGTAAGCTGTTTGCTGACTATCCTTTCCAATATTTTTTCGAAGACTAGTAGCATATTTACTGGTCTATATTCTTCACATTTAACAGTCCCAGCTATTTTAGGCACTGGAACCACTGTTGCCTCCTTCCAGCACTCTGGGAATACTCCTTGAGCTAGTGACATATTAATAATGTTCACTAGCGATTGCCCTATTATGTGCCAGTGATTTAATATAATATCTGTATTCATGAACAACGGATCCCTCTTTTTATTCATATTTTTACATTCATTTTTTATCTCAGCCTCTGTGATTTGTTTGAAACGAAAGGAGCAGTTGAAATTGGGAATGGTATTCACGTATTGTTTTTTTAATTGATAGATTTATATCTTCAATGCTCTTTATAATATATTCCATTCGATATTATCAGTTCTGTTGACAACATACTTGGAAAACACGTGCCTGGTTATGGGCTTATGAAATGAGATATTTCTGGCGGAATCTTACAACATCGACTGGTTTTGACTTTTGAAATGAATTCATTTCAACAATAATGATAAACATCTCAGCTAAAAGACGTAACAAGGAACTCGGAAGAAGGGTCGTTTTCAAAAACTTTATTTGCATCAAAAATGCGCCTATCGAATGTTCTTAGTAGCGAACGTCATATATTTTATCACGCAAACATGAATACAAAAATTAATTACATTCGTACCTTGTTTGATAGCACCGTTTAGGCCCTTTCAAAAATGCATCTAGGTTGAATGTGTGCAGATGCAGATATTTTCGGACAACTGAAAACGACACTGTAAAATATTGCCGGCGATTTTAAACATCATCGTCATCGTCGAAATTATGAACTAAATGATCACAGTCAAAAATTAAATTAATTTTCTATAAACTCGAGATAATAAAAATGAAACAGAAATAAGAAAAGAATAACATTGAAATAAAAATCAAACTCCGGTACATTGTATCAGTTTATAACCTGTTGGGACTGCGTAGTTTCGGTAGCACAACTTCCGCACCTACGGAGAATTAGTTTCCCATAATAAAAACAAAAAACCAAAACAAGGCACAAGTGATTTCTTATATTGATAAAAGGGAAAGTTGCTATGTTAAACCCCTAAGTTTATAAATTCAAATTCCGGACTGACTCGTTTTATTTTGAGCCGTATCATAGCTCAAGACTACATTATAAGGCTCTGTGTACAATAATTAAACAATTCATCAACTTATTTTCTCTCTTTTTTTCTTTTTCTTTTAGCCCGATTCGAATGGAAATCCAACAACTCCATTGGAAGCCCCATCGACTAGTCAACTATTCATGGATTTAGACAAGGAATTGCGATTAGCTGAAGCAGCGCGTTCAAACTCCTCGACGACGACAACAACAGCGACAGCAACCGATGCCGATAACTGGGAAATAAGTATAAATCAATTCATTGCTACTGTATTGGCGGTGACATCAATTGTACAAGCTTTTTATTCGCGCACTCCGATCAAAGAGGGTATTGAACGCATGCAGAATAACCGCAGAAAGTGTGTAACGTCAAACTACTAGTAAAATATACATGACGACGGGGCTTTCGATTATTTTGTTGTCTGCATACATGTTTTTATTTTTTCGCTCCATAAACTCGAACCGGACTTAATTCTAATCTGTTTACAAAATTTCTATATACATATATAAAATATCTGATGAAAAAAAAACGAACAAAAATAAATGATTTAAGCTGAAAGATAAAAATCAAACCCGCATAAATTATGCGAATGCTAACAGTTTGAGATGATTCCGTTTTTGTTTATGTTTTTTTTTTGTACTTTCAGTTAATTTTTTGAAATTTTAATTGATTCCAATTGTTTTATTGAAACTTAGACTAGGCTAATATAAATAAATAAATTCTATAAATAATAATTATATGAATGTACATCTAATCGAAATAAAAGTGCTAACACAAAACAAAAATATTTTATCAAGCATAAAGTGTTTTCTTATGTACATCTTGTATATAATTTAATATGACCGGAAAAGTTATAAAAAGAAGAACAGTCTCATGCTTTTTAACAAGCTAAGCAGCTGTTTTAAAATACTATTGCACAAAAAAATACACATGCTGAATGGGAGCTAATTGTCGAATCAAAAGAAAATTATTATTTATGAATTCGTTCGAACGACTCTCTCTCTCGAGTAGAGTAGCCAGCCAACGACGCACGAACGAAGACACACCTCTACGCCGATGACTCTATTTGCAAACGCTATATCATTAGCCACGGAAATTGCAGCCGCGAGGTACAACACTAAGCGAAGCTCTGAGACTATTACCTCAAATGGGGACTGAGATTAAACAGCAGCAAGACAGAGCTCATCTACTTCCGACCACCGACCACAGGAACACGGAGTTGGAAAGCATTCGCGCACACGCTGAAAGGGCTATTCAAAAAGCAAATTTCGCCCTTCATCTTGTACACCCACTTCTTAGAAAGGGGAGTGGATTGCATTAATGCACCAAATTTCTGATCTATAAACAACTTATAAGACAAGTAATTACGTACGCCTGCCTGCTTACGGTGCCGTCATCAACAATAAAGAAAATTCATATACTGGCAAGGAAATTCCTCAGATCGTGCACTGTACTCTGGAGGAATCTCATCACGCGGAAATATATCAGCAAAACAATGCAATACGAAAGCACAGGGATCACGCCAATGATTAGCAAGCCACCCTAGAAATCATTAAAGGCATTAGCAAAAACATTTTTTTAGGGCAGTGACACGGATGATGCGATTTTAAAATAAAGACATACTATATAGCATATCCACTTGAGATCCACGGAGGAAGGAGGCAGATAAGTAGTACGTTCAAAAGCAAAGCATTGAAATTTTTAAGGCTCGGTTTCGTTGTTGTTCGAAGGAGAAAGTTCCCTTTTTTGTGTATTTCTTCTGATGTTCAATTGACGGATATAATTCTTGCAGAGGCAGGTGAAGATCCCTTTATTAGTTTCGCTGATGAAAGCCAGCCTGAAAAAGTAGCTAGAAACCTAAGGGAAATTCGAAACTCCATTTGCTTGTGAAAGAAATAATTTTTTGTTTAGTTGCTTAAAAATGCAACTGTTTTTGTAAACAGATCACATTTTCGTTTATTGAGGAAAAATTACAAACATTTTTCCCTACCACTCTAAGAGGAGGTCTTGCTGCATTAAGGTTCTTTCCCAGTTCCTCGCCAATTCTTTATTTTATTAAACGGGTTAACCAAAATCTCATGTTGCCTTTTTGTTTTCATTTTGCAAAATGTTTCATAAACACAATGATGCTATTTACATCTGTTGGGATCATATATATCAACAACTCGAATGCTCTTAGAATTTTCAGCTATTTCTCATGTGAAGAGGTTCACTAAGTCTTCAAAAATAGGTATACTCACTCGATTAAGTGGTTCTCCCCCGAATTCATAAATCGTTTAATGATGTGAGACGTTTTCGTTAGTTTCAATCGAATCGGATTCACAAATAGGCCCCCAGAAGCTCAGCTCTGCTCCAGTTTTTTTTACAGTCAAAATCGCTTACAACGACATCGGTTATAACGACGTATCGGTTATAACGACCAAATTCTTAGGTCCCGGCTGTGAGTACCATTATAATCCCATTGAATAACAAATCGTTTATAACGACATCGCTTACAACGACATATCGCTTACAACGACCTTTTTCCCCCGTTTTTGAAATAAAATATTGGGTATAACGACTTCACGCAGCACTTGGTGCGACTGCTTTTCTTCCTAAAACGGTAAACTGTTTATCTGTAGGTGCGATGCATCTGGCTTACCCTTCGTTGACATGTGATTCTTTTTGTTTTGCATTGCGATGTAGGTGCGATGTGTCTGTGTATGGCTTATTATCCTTTGTTGATATGTGATTCTTTTTGTTTTGCGTTTATTATTGGTTTTGAGTTTGTTCATTAGTGGTGGAGAAATTACTTAGTGAACATTTTTCTGTGTTACGAATGGTCGGGTCGTAGACGTTTAATTTTATTCGGTTCGCATAAAGTTGTATTAGAAAATGAGTCAGAAACGAAAAATCTTTACGATTGAAGAGAAAGCAGGAATCATTCTTAGATTAGAAGCTGGAGAGCAAAATAAAGACCTTGCCAAAGAGTATTCCGTTTCACACTCCACTATATCCACGATTTTAAAGGATAAGGAAAAAATTAAAAAACAATTTGAGGAAGCAAAACTTTCCGTAAAAAAAGTAAAAAGTTCATTGCACACTGAGGTTGAAAAGGCTCTGCTAATATGGTTCAAGACACAGAGGAGTTCCTGTATACCCGTCATGGAATTGTTAGCGGCAAAATAATAGGAGAGGCCAAAAGTGTTCCTAAAGATGCAGTAGACAATTGGTTGCAGGTTGTTTGGCCCCAACTTCGGACAAACTATACAGATGAAAACATATTTAATATTGATGAAACAGGTCTTTTTTTTAAAATGACACCAACCAATACGCTAAAATTTAAAGGTGAAAAATGTATTGGGGGCAAAATGGCTAAGGATCGAATAACTGTACTGGTAGGAGCAAATATGACTGGTACAATAAAGGAGAAACTTCTTGTTGTTGGTAAATCAAGAAACCCAAGATGCTTCAAGAATGTGAAAAAGCTTCCAGTAGAATATGAGAGCAATAAGAAAGCCTGGATGGTATCTTCAATTTTTGAAAAATACCTACGAAACTGGGACCGCCGATTAAAAAAGGAGAATAAAAAGATCTTATTACTCGTGGATAATTGTCCTGCACATCCAGCAGTAGAAGGCTTGCAAGCCATAAGACTCGAATTCCTTCCACCAAATACTACCTCGGTGCTCCAACCAATGGACCAAGGAATAATAAGATCCCTTAAAGCCCATTACAGAAAGCTTCAAGTGCTAGATCTTATTAAAAATATTGAACATCGACGCGACATAAATTTACTGGAAGCGATTTTACTTATTTCAAAAGCTTGGGAAAGGGTCACTAGTTCAACCATTGCAAATTGTTTTATACATTCGGGATTGAAAAATGCTCAAACAAGAGAAGATTTTGAGGAAGAGGATGAATGGCCCCTAAATCAGTGGATTCAAAATGCTGTATCTGTTGAAAATGCACTCCCATGTTCGTTTGATGACTTACTGCAAGTTGACGAGCACCTTTTAACGGCCGCAGCTTTGACTGATGAAGAAATCGTTGATATTGTGCAAAATGATACATCTCCAGAAAGCGATGAAGAAGAAGGTAACTGATTTTAACATTTTCTCGATTAAAACATAAAAAACGTTTTTTTTTTTTAATTTTATTTCAGAAATAGGATTTGTTCAGCCAACAGTCGAAGATGCTCTGAACTCTGTTCGCACTTTAAGAACATTCCTTTCATTAAATGATCTTGGTGGCAACAATTTTACCGAAAATCTAATTTTAATGGAAAAAATAATTGAAAAAAAGTTTATAAAAACAAAAACTAAGCAATTAGATATTACCACGTTTTTTAATAAAAAGTAAACTTGTACATACATATATTACCTTAAGAATAAATAAGAATTATGAAAAAAGAAAAATAAACATAAAAATATGATCTCTACTTCAAAACAAATTAATTTACATACTTGCTATCGGTTACAGCGACCTATCGCTTATAACGACCAAATTTGTCAGTCCCTTGAAGGTCGTTATAACCGATTTTGACTGTATATTCAAATTATATGATACTTGAAATTATGTATAGATCTGTTTCATGGAACTTCGCCGCCCGAATGCCACCATCTGTGTAGCGAGAGCCAAACTCTTTCCACGCAGAATTTTCCTGCTCCTTTTGCCAATCACTCTTGAGATAATACAAATAAAGTGTTTTGATTTTTTGCTCACATCTTTCTCGTCTTCCAGTCGATAGCTAGTATTTCAACTAATTTATAGTATATACTTATAAAAAAAAAACGCATAACCTTCCTCCACAGTGTGTTTGGAAACAGAAAGCCGTTCTTTCATTTTTATCAAGCAGTAATGCTTTACTCTGAGATTCATAAACAATGAAGAAACGAATTCGGATTATGCCAAAACAATGTCCAATGTTGCAACGTGGATATCCGGTTCCAATTTTGGTGGCATATGTAGCACTAGAAATTAATCTAAAAAAACTAACAGAGTAGATGAATAACAAATTAATAAACAATAGCTCTAGCTACCAGGCTAGTATATAAAAGAGAACTAGAATTGAATTAATATGAATTTAAATAATTTTACAATGTTAAGAAATTTCATTATAATTTTTTTTCCCGTTGGATGTTTCAGGATTTCTAAAAGTATGCTTTTATCAGAAAGTTTTTGGACTTGCAACATATGAAGTTGGAAAGAACACGTGGAATAGTAATAGATTCAATGTTACAGATATGACATCGAGGGGGATCGCTCTTGAAGAGTGTCCCATACGTAGAAATTTTATGGTATGGCTTTAACTGGTGGCTGGGTAAACGGCCATCTGCATTTCAGCGTTTATGGCAGAATAGTTATGAACGTAACGTCTCTATGCATCTTGATTTATAGACTTCCAGTGGGTTACAATTTTTCCTTGTATGTCTTGTATGTTAGTGGAGCTTTAAGCCGCAGACTTTGCTACCCTATCGGCAAACTCATTGCCTTTTATCTTGTCCTGGTATCGAAAATATTGCGAGTGTGTTTGAATGTTCCAAGAGGTGATATTCTGAATGTCATGTAGCGTGGAAAGACTGTCTGTGCATATAATGATATTTTTTCTGTTCTTTGCTCCCAGGATGACAAAGGCTTTGCTGAGGAGAACTGTAAAATGAGGATATGATTTTTTCGTTTTCATCGAAAACGGTAAATGCTGTCCCATTTTCATTTTTCATCCCGTCAGTGAATACGAGGTCTCAATTACTTTTCTTGTACTCGTTAGATTCTATGATATCCTTAAACATAGACCCGTAGGTATCATTACTGGTTGAACTTTATGCAAAGGAGTTGAGACCCATAATCCATAGCGGGTAGGCTAACACCATTTTTACTTCCAGTGAGAGTGGAATATCAATTTGTATGGCGAAGGTAATGGCATGTTGGATAGCAGATGGACACATAAAGAGCCTCTTTCCGAGACATAATTTGGTTCGCAACCATCTTTACCGGTGGGTAGCCAAGTTTGCTTGAGTCGAGAAGAGAGATATTCAAATCTTTGCCCAATGGATGGCAATCCGGATTACTTAAGCATATTAATTACTGGTGTAGTTTCAAAGCTGCGTGGTATTGGGGCTTTATTAGTTGGAGCGTAGTTACCGAGCATTGCCCATAAAAAAACTAGTCGATTTTATTGAGGATGATGAATTTCGGAAGTCGTCTGACGGTGTTTATATGTGAGAAACTGTATTAAGATGCTAAATAATTAATTAAATTTCCCCTTGCAGCGGAATTTTTTACGGAATTAATGATTCCAAAAATTATATATGGTATAAAAAGTTTCTTCAACGACATTTAAGGTGTTCACATTTAAAATACATATAATAATTGTTTTAATTGAGTGATAAATGTTTGGGGCAGCTAGTTTTCCTGCCAATATGATCATGATAGTGATAGTGACATAGTGACATGATAGATAGATTTCCATCATCATTTGCTTCTTGAGTTCTTGTGGAATTTATTCCGATGATGCATTCGTCGCAAAGGAGACCCAGCGAGATGTCGAGCACCCCATTGAGGATTGCCATTTTAACGCTCTTTCCCGGATTTAAATATCTATATATCAGATTAGACAATTTAAAATTGAGAAACGTTCAAAATTGTGTTTCTTCACGTTCAATTGCCGGAAGGCACCTACTCAGATTTATTTTATCAAGACTTAGACTCTGTAGGCAAACTAATTATCGTGTGAAAAAAACATAAATCTGTTTAGTTAGTATTTAAAACATTTAATTATTATTTATGTCTTTAGTTTTTATTCTTGATTTCTTATATGATTGATGAGCTCTCAATTAAAGACCACTACATTTGACTTATTCTTTATCTTATGAGGCAATTCATTAAAGTACTTAAGGTCTTTATAAATCAGCATATTTTGAATTCTTAAGTCTCTACAGAATTGTAGTCTGAAATTCGAATTCGTTCTTAAACTATGCGGTTCCACATTTTCGACACAAACTTGGTGTGATGAAAGATAGGTGGTACCATCTTATGTTTCATCTCAAACACGAATAGAGCAGCATTTAACGCAATTCTTTGCTTGATATTAAGCTAATTTAAATATGCCAGCATCCAATGAATTGGAGTATAAAAGTTAGATTTCAAAATTATTTTCATTGCTTTATTTTGTAGAATTTGAAGACGGTCAATTTTTTTCATTATTTCCCATAGAGTTGAGCAATATTAAAAGTGGGGTTTGATAATCGTGTTGTAAATGTTAATTGAACAAATTAGTGAAATTCGTTTACGGATTCTTCTAAAAAATCCGATTTCTTTTTACATTCATGATCCATGTGATCACCAAAATACAATTTACTGCCCAACATAACGCCGAGATAATTTACTGTGTTAACCTGTTCTATTTGCTGATTGTTCAGTAATATGTTCACATTAAGTTATGCACTTATCACCACGCATTTCGTTTTTTTTTTTGATATTTATTTTAAGCTTCTTTATTGCTTACCATTTACACAGTTCACTTAGAGCATCATCAGCAAAAAAGGATATTGAACTACACTGAATTACATAACACAAATCGTTAAAATATATAAGTAAAAGTAACGACCCTAATATAGTACCCTGAGGTACGCCAAAGTTTATATTGTCACTATCCGAAAATGCGTTGTTTATTTCAATTCTTTGCGTTCGATCAGTTAGATAAGAGCGAAACCAACACAGTTTTTGACTTTTTATTCCGTATTTAAATATTTTTTTTTTTTAAATTAGTCCTCTCAAAAACCCCCTGGAAATCTAAAAATATTGCAATTATCTTATGTTCATGTCAGTTTTGTTTCAATATCTTGATGATCCAGTTTCGCATAAGTGGTTTGGTCAAAACCCAGACTGGTTCCCAATGAGTAAGTTATTGTCTAGCACATATTTATGCCACTGGTCGTACACAGCTTTCTCGATAATTTTTTCCATCATAGGAATCATATTTGTTTCTTTTGGTATTGGGATTATTATTGATTCTGTAAGATTTTGCGGAAAAACAACTCGATAGAAAGAGTCATTAATATTTTTAACTATCAATGGTCCAACTAGATCAACGCAATCTAGTATTATTTTCACATTTATATTAAAAACATAATTTTTCTGGTTCATTTTATTCCAAATTAGTCCCAATTCATTTGCCAATCGATTTTAATATAAATACGGTCTGCTTTCCTTCAATGTTGATGTTGTTTAAAATGGCCGTATAGTTTTTCTACTTTCTAAAAAATATGAGTTTAATAACTAAATTGTCACTTTCTCTTGTATAAGGAAACTGCACTTCACTTATTTCTTCCCGTTCTTTCATTTAAAAACTAGAACTTTGATTGATATCCACATGGCTTTTTGGCTTAAGGTGTATTTTATTGCCATAAGAAGTTTGGATTTAAAATTATTTCTATAGATGGCTCCGCTGTGAAGGCATAACACTAAAGGCATAACACTAAAGCTAAATCTTCCAAACTTTCTAAGTAATGTCCTGCGAATTAAGCGAAATCTAGTTTGTCGATATCAAATCCTTCGTCTTATTTCCGGTTCCATCAACATCCAAATACATCTAAGTTTCTCGAACCACTTAATAATCTTTCGTTCTTCTCCTAATTCCACTCCCCATTATAAGAGTATGAATTCAAATCCTCTTGAGAACAAGCAAAAAAAAAATAGGAAGCTGCAGTAATCAAATATCAATGTTAAAACTTATTTGATAATTGTTTTATTTTAACTGTTGCGTGGTTAAATCATGAATAACAATAGCTAAAAGATTATATGTAAATGGTAAATTCATTACCCATTCTGTTTGAATCGCCTCATACGTATGCATGTACATATGAATAAACAATTCAGTTGCGTGCGCATTTTCCAGGTACGCTTTATTTACATTTACACAAAATGTGTTAACTTTCTATTTGGACTTAGCGCTTAGATTCCATAAGTACGTCACAGTTTTATTTAATTAAAAAAAAAATTGTATCCTTTTTAGATATAGTTTTCTATGTTCTGTTCTGAAAGTCAGTCTGCTTTACTTCATCGTCTACAAAATGTTTTTTTTTATACAAATCTTGCTTATCAGTTTCATTTTCTCTTTTGCCTCTGCTTATATATTTTTGCTTAGAGCCTTTATTACATACATAAGTTATATTATATTTGATTAGTTAACAATATTTCCATTACAATTTCGTTTGCTTTCTATTACCGACAGGTGCCTAAATATTCAGTCGTGATTAATATGTGTTTTTATTGTGATTTAATGTATGAATTAAGGACGAGTAAGGATACTTGGAAACTCTGTGATCATAGAAGTGAATGAACTTGACATAGTGATGGCCTAAGCGTTGCGTTGACGTTCGAAAATTATCAAATTTAAATTTGTTTTATTTAGAGAGCCTCCACAGCTCACGATTAGCTTGCCATCGTGCTGTGAAGCACTTCTTTGACTGTTGGTTGATTTTAAAACCATTTGATAGGCAACCAAAAGAAATTATATGTGACGCGCTTAGAAAACATAGTTATAATAACCTATGTGCTTAAGGAAGTTTTCGAAAACCACAAGGAATAATCTTTTAAACTATGATACAGAACCTACAATCGTCGATGTGCAATCGCCGTGCTTGCTATTATATACTATATAACATCTTGACCATAGACCTACAAGAGATGAAGCTTAAATGTGAAAGACGCTCCAGCAAAGAGAATCTCCGAATCACAGCCTGCAGGTTCGAGACGACAAAAAAGACCGAACCATTCGACCGAAGCATTTGACAAAAGGATAAGTGAAAATATTTTCGGTAACATGTAGTCTGTTTAAAATAGTTGAACCTGCATAATTCAGGCTCATACAATGCGTTGCATCGACTGGCATTGAAAACTACTGAAAAATAAAGTCTTTAAACAAAATAGCAGTCTTAGTTACTAGTGAAAGCTTGGAATCAACAATCGAAGCAAATATTAAAATTCAAGTCGTGAGAAATGGGGATTTAAGAGAAATATATTTTTGGAATGAGTACTTATCGCCGAGTTACCGGAAAAGCCGAATAATACTCTGAACACCAAAGACAGGAAAGAGCAAAAGCGTTGAACAGACGTTAGGCTGAAAGGAGCTGCCGAAAAAGCTTGTTTTCTGATGAGAAAATGTTAACCATAGAGGAAAAATGTATCTGCCGAAACTAAGGGCTGCTCTGGAAACTCTGTGGAAGCTATGGAAAAAAAGCAGAGTCGAAATAGGTCACCATCATGATTCGGTCACGATTTGTTAAGGAGTGAGCTATGAAGGCAACACCAAGTTGAATTTTTGGGAACGGGGCGTAAAAAGTACTTAAACGAAGTTAAAGAGAGAGAAGAGAAAACCACTAAACAATTAAAAACATTGCGTGCTCTAGCAGGACTCAGCTCTAGTCTAAAAGTCAAATTGACTCAGCTGAAGCTGGAAAAAAATGTTCCTGAATTAATCAGAGCAGAAGAGATTAGCCTTCAAGAAGGCAATCACCTAGATTATACTATTTGGATAGAGCTAGAGCTTATGGCTTATAAACTCTGTTTGGTCGCTTTGAAATTAAGTCCTGTTCGAGCAGTGACTAATTTTATTGAGCAAAAGTTGCGTGAATCATAGACGATTGACTGAGGCGACTTAACGCTAGGAAGGTAATTAAACATGTTATGATACTTATCTTGTTTGTTTTGAACGAAATATAAGTATATATATGCTAAGTTATAGTATCTGGGATTTGTTAGCTCACATACAGATTCCAATTTGTTACAATATAAGAAAACTTGACAGCAAATTAGCCGAATCTATGATGAGAATGCTTCATTAAGAGGAGCAACAAAGCTTGATCAAGTAGACTTCTTTGATCTGAAGAAGGTTGTATGTGAAAGAAAAATGGACGCGGCCGACTTTGTATTTACTTAAATGAAAAGGGGAGGATTCGTACGAAACCCCTTACAGTAGTAGTTAAAAAAAAAATTTCCAATGCGATCGCGGATTGCGAGCCTTAAAGCAATCTGATCCCTTTTTTATAATCTGCTTGGCTCTCAAGGAATATTTCGGCACTTGTACAGCGCAAGATGTTATTTCTTAAAGCCATTTGCAACTGGTTTTCGACCTCTTTTTCCGTGGTGGGCGTCCGAACAGAGCCGGATAGTTTCCTTTCGATCAGAATTGACAAGATTTTCCTTAGTAGGCAAGTTGGTTCGAAAGACCTACCATGATTCAGTTGTTAAACTTCACAAAAAAAAACGAAATTGCCCGACTTTTCAAACTAATCAGGCACTGTGAATGAGTAGCCCTCATCATCATCCCTCAGCGACAGGGACGAATACAAAACATAAACGTTTTTAACAAAGTACCAATTTTGAGACCTACAATAATACCATTATTTTTCTTATGGCTTAGCTTCACCATTTGTGTGAGCGCCGTAAATTTTTCGCAAATGGCGAGGTTTGGATCTCCAGATTTAACCGGGTCTCAGAAGCAGACGCAAGTAGCACAGAGCCTCGGAATTTTGTTTTAAATTGTTTGATAAAAACATGCATCAACGATGGCATCCTTAAATTGTTTCAATATTCAGTCATTTAACTTTCACTCCTTAATCCGCAGAATCTTGTTTCACTTTCTACGTCCTGTTTTTTTTTTCTTTTTCAAAATTCTTATTATAAACTTTTCTTTTTTTGAATGCTCTATTGAATTACAAAACTCATGTACTTTTTTTCTATGTGAATATAATTAAAAAGAAAATGAATGTAAAATAAATTCAAAAGACGCACGTATACTTTGTAAGCCTCCAATAAGGAGCAATAAAATTAAAATTCCTAGCACACAGCAATAAAGATGTACAATACATTTGCGTTTATTATCTTAGTGAGAAATTGTGTGTGTATTAAGTTTCAGGATTCTTCTTAGTTTTGATTTTGCATTTATTACTAAATTTATTGATTATTATTTTGTATATTTATTTATTTATAATTGTAACAATATTTTATTGTGTTATTCAATTCCCCTTAGCAATTCAATTTCTTGATTGACTTTTATTGCGGGGGTTTTCAAGTTTTTAATAACTTCTCCTTACTTCTTTGAATAGAAAAAATAGGGTTTTCTTAGTTCTTTTTTTTTTTTTTGTTTGTTTGTTTAACTTTTATTTTATTTGAGAGGTCACTGGATGGTTTCCATCCAAGACGTTACATCTGTGACCACACTTCTATACTCTAACGATAAATATATATATATATTTGTTTATATAATAAGATTATAATAATAATATTAAAGTAATGAAATACATTTGACATAAGCTAGTTGAATTTTTTTGAAAATAAAAAAAAACTATTGTGTATTTTTGTTTTTAAATTCATAACGTTCTGCTTGGAAGGGTTTCTGTTTTTCGTTTTATTTTCCTGGTGTAAACAGAATATAAGATCGAAGGAAATAAGCAGATAAGGACATAAACATGGAAAAGAAATGAACATTGGACCGGAGATATTTATAAAACAAACAAGTTTGTTAAACTTTCCTATTTCAGTTAATAAAGAATGCAGGCGTAATGCACTTTCACGTTTCTTTTTTTAGTTGTTTTGAGTGTATAACAGACTAAGCCTTTAGTCACAAGTCTTTAATGATTGAAATCAATTTCAAGTATTCAAAATTGATTTTCTGTTTTCCTTTTCTATGTCATCAACGAAATCCTGCTTATTTAAAAGCCAGGATACTTCTTTCCGAGAGTCAAACTTAATCTGAGCTGACTTAGCATGTGCTAGTGTCCTTATCATAAACAAAGTAATAGTCTGTAAAATGGGTAAGAAGACGTTTAACATGGGGGCTTGGTGTAATTATTTACAATATAACGGTAGGGTTTTTTTTTCGTAATTATAAACTAAAAAAATAAATTAAGGCAAAAAAATAATTTGCATATCGATTGTGATTTATGAGGAAAGTCCAGCTTCAGTTAATCACAGCGCCGCTGTCGCTTTGTGATGATGGCGGTGATGATGATGATGATGTTGATGATGATGGTGGTTGTGGTGGTGACCTTCCTTGTGGCGATTTTTGGCCCGCTTTCAGTTGGCCACATCGCTGCTGCTTTTGAGATCCCGCTCACGGAAGAAGCCTCTTTCGGTTTTACACTCACGAATCGTGACAGTTTCTAGATTCACGGTCACATCGGTGATGACAACTTTGTCGGATATTTTGCACTTGCTGGGCAGCCAATAGCGAGGTTGTGCGACTTTTGGCGATAGCGGTGGCGACCGTGAATGTGATATTTTAAGCGAATTGTGATTATTACTGTGGTGTTGATAATGTTCTTTGGACTTTGATTCATTGTCCACTTTTTGTTGTGTAGGTATTGCTGCAGCAACTGGTGGTGGCTCTAGTTGAGGCGCCGCTTGTTGTGGTTGCAACTGTGGCTGATTCGCATACTGTTGTGGTTTCTCTATTGGAATGTCCTGTTCGGGGCGTGATGCCGGTGTTTCGGGTGATAACGGTGCCGATTCTGATTTGAGTGGTGTAGAAATAGGAGCTGCTGAGTCTAAGCAATAATTCTTAGCAGGTGGCGGGCCATCAGGTGATGTTTTAATGGTAACGCCTATTTTTCCAGATTCTTTTAGAACTTCCGCCTTGCGTTTGGTGCCAACTGGTGGTTCCTTTCTGTTGCTCAGCGGCTGATCTTCGCTGCTGCTGGAATTTGAATCTGCATCGGGAATGAACGGCGATGGTCGCTGCTGACTTGGCGATTCAGACCGCCGCAAATTGGTTGGTGGTATATTGGTGTTTACGCTGCCAGATTTCTCTGATGAGCCTTTCATTTCTTTGCGCTTTTCTTTATCTGTAGATGGGGTTGATATTTCGTTCTCATCGACTGTAGCATCGTCTTCGTCCTCCGATTCAATATTGCGATCGCGTTCCTTTTCCTTCTTTTTTGGACCACGTTTTGATGGTGTACTGGAGGATTTATTGCTTTGTTCGTATATTTCAATAAGGCGACGATCGAGAATATTTACTTCTGGCTCCCAGGTGTTGTATCGCTGGTTCCAACCCTTCCATTTCACCCGATACTCAACAACGCCCTGCAAAGGAGAAAATTATTAACATATTAATTTAACATTAATTGAAAGGATTTTTAAAGGATCGACTGCTAGACTTTTTATGGTGAAATGGTATTCTAGCCATTAAAACACTCGCTTATTCAGGACGTAGAGGCAGACGGGTAAAATATGTTTGCTGTTTTTGCTGTTTTTTTTGATGCAAAAGGTATTGAATTTCAAATGTCCGGGTTCACCAATCGTAGGATGGACGGAATGGATAGAAACCGATGATCGAAACAATTTTACAACGCGATCTTGTAAATTGTGCAGCCCTCAGAGCGACTGGATCACACAAATATCCGATCACCAACAGGTCTCTTTCCGAGCAGATGGAAAACTGAATCTGTCCAGCCTGTCCCTAAAAAGGCGATCCTTCTTCTCCCTCCAATTGCAGACCCATAGCACTTACGTCCCTTCTTTCTAAGGTCATGGAAACGCTGATTAATCGTCAGTGTATGAAATATCTTGAATCACGAAAACTTCTTAATGACCGGCAATACGGTTTTCGTAGCAACAGGTCCATTGTTGATTTGATGACTCTCACTGAAAAGTGGAACCAATCTATACATAACTTAGGTGAAACAAAGATAGTTGCACTCGATATTTCAAAGGCATTTGACAGAGTCTGTCATCCGGCTCTTTTGTGGAAAATGCGTGCATATGGGATCGGTGATTCTCTTCTTCGATAGATTAGAAACTACCTTTCGAATCGTACAATACAAGTTGCATTGGACGGTTTCAAGTCTGAAATTCACCATATAAAGTATAAAGTCAATTTTGTCTCCGACCATCTTTTTAATTTTCACTAACGATCTCTTGTCTATCACATCTAATCCAATATATTCCTTCGCAGATGACAATACCCTCAGTTTCTCATATGCGTTTAATGATTCACGCACCTGCTCTTCGGACGTGGACATCGTGCGACAACGTATGCTTAACTCATTAAATTCTGATATTGACAGCATAACCAAATGGGGACAAGCTAACAGAGTAGAATTTAACGCTTCCAAAACCCAATGCTGTCTTATGTCATTAAAGCGAAACCGTAACACCCAGCCATTGTCCATGAATGGCATTTGCGTCGAAGAAACCGAAAAGCTTTCAATGCTCGGTATGTGCGTCAATTCTAACCTACGTTGGTATGACCAAATATTCGATGTTGACAAGAATGCAGTGAAATGCTTGGGTTTTCTAAATTGGTGCAAGAAGTATTTTACGCCTTCTGATTTAGTCACAATTTATAAGGCTTTTATTCGTCATAAATTGGAGAACAACGCTCACATCTGGGCAGGTGCACCCAAGACCACCTTGCAACTCGTAGATAGAGTTCAAAAGCGATCGATAAAACTCATAGACGATGACAACATATCGAAAACAATTCACTCGCTGGAACACCGTCGAAATGTGTCTTGCTTGACTTCGTTTTATCGTTATTTATATCACTAATGCTCCGTCGAAATAGCTAATTGCATTCCGCCCCTCCAGAAATTCACTCGCAACACCAGTACATCATCGAATGCTCATCAGTTTACTCTAAAGCCTACTTGCGGGCGCACTGTGAAATTTAGAAATTCTTTTATAAGCCGCACAATGCGCATGTGGAATGCGTTACTTCGCTCTATTTTTCCTTTGCACTGCAACCTACAACAATTTAAAACCAATGTGCACCTCTACCTTCTTTCTCTCCATTCTAACTTTCCTTCTGCTCGTGCTGTGTAAACGCACTATAAGGGTCCAACCAATCCCTAGAGCACGTGCACTATTTACAAAAAAAAAAAACAATTGATGCAACCAAAGCATAAATGATGGAGAATTATAACAGAAGACTTTAAACTTTGTTGCACGATTTTTTTTTTAAGAACTGTAATTCGGGCTTCTTTTGAAAAGGCTTGCTTTTACATTGTTACGCCTCACTGTGGGACAGAAGTGGAAAAAATCGTCAAAGTTGTGTTGCAGTTTGAAAAACTTTCTTATATTTTTTATATGTGTAGTTGCAAATTATAATTTGGGACAATTTCCTGCAAAAAAAAGCATGTAATAAACTCTCCCTTTCTTTTTATCCAGAGTTTTTTCTTGAAAAGATATTGTGACTACGAAAATATCATCTAAACCAGCGGATTTATGTGTGACTAGATCTTTCAGTACTCTTTTGACTGTGAGTACGAAAATATATTGGCCCCATAGAATATTCAACTGTCTCGAGCACAGGTGTTGATAAAGCGCAATCTGGAAGTGGTTAACTGGCTGCGAATCGTGCAGCAAGCAGATTGGCTTTGTTAAGGTTATTAATTAATTATAAATTAAAGGCAATTCTACAGTTTGCTAACATCCATCTCGTTGAACAAAGCAAGAACTTGCTCCGCCGATAGAAAGTTACTTCCAAGAGTACTTCTTCTAGTATTTTTTGGAGTTGGACACCTTCCCATGAAGTGAAAAACGTCCTCCCTTAGCTAGGTTGCAAATATTACACTCAGCGTTGTTCTGTATAAGAAAGCGGAAGCTTCAGCTACCTATTCCGTTCTGCACTTCTCATTCACCGTAGAAATAACTTTGTAAAGAAGAGCTGTACCAGCCATTTCGGTCTTGTATAGCTTTAAAGGCAGCTTTCCAGACAAGTCTGCTTTCGAGAATGTTTCTTTCCAGACAAGTCTGCTTTCGAGCATGTTTAAGACATTCAGTAGGTAATCAACTCGCAGCTTCAGGGTTTTTATGTGTAAGGGTGACAGTTGAGAATCTACAAGAACTACTCAGTACTTGATTTCATCTTCTAAAGCTTAAATTACACTATCGATAAAAAGTCTTTGGCTGAAACCACCATTAATAAACTAACTTAGTTTATTGCTTTTAAACCATTCATTGAGTCAAGTCAATGTTGAGTTTTTCAATACAATCGTTGATATTTTCAATTGCGTACTTCGCAACGTTCGGTATCTTGTTCACATAAATTAAGAACAGAAGTGCAGTTAAAACTGATCCTTGTGGGACGCCAAGACTGACTTCAATTGCATCCGATATGGCTGCCTCGATTCTATTCCTCTGTATCTACGGTTTCAAACGATCGCTCTAGATTTAGTACACAAGAACTATGTACTCCTTTTGCTGCATTTCTGTCTTCCAATCATCTATAACCAAGTTAAGATGTTGTCCTGTAAATCCCGATGGACCGCCTTCCGATAAAAGTTCATTGAATGGCAATGGACTTTAGACCGCCTCAACGCGATGCTTCATCAACAAGTGAATAGGTGCAAGGACCGACACACGTTCCTAAATAATACCTAATTCTTTTTTGCTAAAAAAAAAACACTAGAATTTTGTTAAATTTCCGATGTGAAAAAAGTCAGATAATATCAGGGATGATTAGTTGGTAAGTTGGCTGACCCAAATTGAGGCTATACAAATTGTTTGCCACTGATAACACTATTTGGCGCAAATGATTACGGACTAACTTGGATTTAAGAATTAAGAGAACTGCTGTGAACGGAATATGTTTCATAGATCAAAAAAAATTCAACTGCGTAAGGACACTTACGATTTAGTAATTTGATAACACTTTTGTTTTGTAAGCAAGCAAGGTAAGCAAGATTGATTTCCTCTTTTCGCAACAAGTTCACTAGAACAATAGTTGTATGGTCTTTTTACGATAATTTTCTGAAAGGAAAAACACTTTACTGAGGGCTCTCAATGCAATGCAGTTTGTTTTCTTGTACAAATCCTTCAACTGTTAAACTTGTATTCTTTCCATTTATCGAACACTTGTTGTGTTTTATTGATAACAAAACGAGACAAAACAATAATAATATTCACACTCGCGTTTCGCTTTGAAAAATTGCAAATTTTTCACCTGTTTTTTCGTTCGCGTTCAGTTAACTTGACTATTTATATAGAAATATACGCAGGCCCTTTGTATCTGTTTTTGCATCGAAGAGCTTCCTATTTGAGTAATATCAACACCCAAGGAAAGAGAATCCCACTGATGACGTACATACATGATTAACTACAACATGCATTGCATGTACCTTTAGTATATATGTATACCGATGGGAGTGAGGCATGACAATAAGGATGGGTATGCATGCATCCGGTGAAGGTGAATCCAGGATTGACCTTTAACTGAGCTGAAATAAGAGTGCCATTTTTTTATTTTTCTAAATATGAGCAAAGTTCCATCATTCAAAACTACATTTCAAGGGGTTGTCTCGCAAAGGCGGCAATTTTTTTCGGTTTTTTTGGCTTTGTAATCATATTCATCACCGGTGGGAAATTATCTTAACAACCAAACACACTTTAGATTCATTTCATTTCGTTCGCGGGGGGAAGTACTTGGAAACTAAAATGGCGAAACCATCCTGAACTAACAATTTTAATAAACAATTCGAAGGAAACAAAAGAAAAAAGCAAAATAATCATATTTCAATCTCTCACCTTTCTAACACGTTTCTGGATTATTCTCTCCGCTGCGTACACCCGATCGTCGGAACTGCCCATATTTTCCAGTTTTTACAAATTGCCTTCTCCAATGCTGTGCAAATGTCTGTCGCTTGGCGGCTCCCTTTGGATTTGTCCACTTTTTGAGAATTCGTCTGCAGCGACAGCACGAATATGATTGTTTCAAGCTGTATTGGCACTTTTAATGTCACCTGAAAACACTCGAACTTCGTTGGCGAGCGATTCTACGCAGTCCTTCGTCCTTGTAGTTCAAGGCTTTTTTTTGCGGTTTGTCGATTCTTTCACTGCTTAATTGCGCTTAAAATATCCCGATTATCTTTTGTTGCTTTTTTTTAGTTTGTCCAATTTTTGTTTACAAAACTCCGTGCGTATTCGTTGTGCGGGGTATGAAGCGTTAATTCTCACAATTTGTTTACAAATATTACGTAGCTTAGTCGTCTCCTCCGGTGTTTTCACAATTGTTCGCCATCATGGAAAAAAACTCAGGTGTGTGTTTTTTTACGTCTGCTTTCTTCTTTTTGTTTCGTTCTCGCCTATGGAAATTTCCTTTTGGGGAATTTTATTGACATATTCACCACGGAGCAAGGTTTCAGTGTTGCCACATCTAAGTAATTATCATGAATTCAAAAACTTTTGAAAAACTTTTTTTCTTACCACTTTAGATACTAATATAACAATTAAAAGCAAAACTAGTTAAATACTAATAAACGAATGTTAAGTATAAAGTTCATGACAGATGAATGAAGGTGCTCATAACTAGATTGAAAATCTTGTTCAATGGAGAAGTTTCATGATATTGCAAATATGTACCATGTTTACCGTAATCAAAATTTAGATCATAATTAAGAAATCGCTAAAAAAAAACAAAATGTTAAATCGATCAATAAATGACTTGGAAATAGATATTGAAGCTATCGCATTTTTGCATTTTTCGATTCGCCTGTGACGTCATTTAGCCTTTCCACAAATCATTCAAGTGTTTTTTTAGTCGTGCCAGGGCTCTCACGCCGTTCGTTGCTATAAGGTACAGTGAGGAATATAGTTCTGGGGAGCAACTGTTAACTGCATGAACCTTCTTCCATTGAATTAGTATTTAAGTCAGACTTACACGTCAATTAGTTTTTAGTTTTCCAGGTCATTCTCGACGTAAGTCCGTTTCATACTGCACCCTACTGCACGTCGTTCTCGCACAGATCTGGTTTGACCCGGGATGAACTCATCTTGGGTGTGCAAGCCCAAAAGGTTTATCAATCAGAAAAAGGCACCTTGTATTAATAGGTACATAGGTACTTACATCAAAATGATCTTCATCCACATATCTAGTTTTTAGGTCCAATTAAATCACGCCTCATTAGTTAGTTATTCGAGTCCAATCACCTCCTTACTTATATTCCAAACTTGACTTCTTACGTTCTCGAAGAACTCTTAATATAAAAATCCCAACACGGCTCGACTATTTCTCATTCACGCTGTTCGGTTGTGAAATTCCTTACCTATGCACATTAAGAGTATTCCAGGTACCGCTTAATTATTGTAATAGGACTACCGGTTGAAAATGTCGTTATTGCAGACAACTTCATATCTATTACTGTGAGGTGAATTTTGACCATGACAGCTGTCACATCACACAAGTTTTTGTAAAGCCGTAAAATGTCTACATTCGTGCCATCAAAACAACATTTGCGGGAAGTTTTAATATGCTTCTTTCATTTAAAGAAAAAGCAACCGAAGCGCATCAATTGCTTACCGAAGCTTACCCGGGCTATACTATAGACGATAGAATGTGTCAGCGGTGGTTTAAGCGGTTCAAAGATGGTGATTTCGACACCGAAGACAAAGAACGACCCGGTCAGGTGAAAAAGTTTGAAGAGCATGAGTTGGAGGCATGGCTCGATCAAGATCCGTCACAAACGCAAGAAGAACTTGCAAAATCACTTGGCGTCGCTCAGCAAACCATTTCCGATCGTTTGAAAGCAATGGGAATGATCCGAGAGGTAGGACATTGGGTGCCGTATGAATTGAAGCCACGAGACGTTGAACGCCGAAATGCTGCTTGAACGCCACAGAAAGAAGTCTTTTTTGCATCGAATCGTCACTGGTGATGAAAAATTGGTACATTAAAATAATCCAAAACGTCGGCCAACGTATGGATACCCCGGACATGTGTCAACATCGACATCCGTTCAGAATATTTATGGCCTGAAGGTTATGCTGTGCATTTGGTGGGATCAGAAGGGTGTTGTGTATTATGAGCTGCTAAAACCGAATGAAACAATCACATGCGTGGTCTACCGACGACAATTGATGCGTTTGAGCCGAGCACTGAAGGAAAAACGGTCGCAAGACACGATAAAGTTAATTAACAACATGACAATACACGGCCACATGTTGCAAATGTCGTCAAAACTTACCTTGAAACGCTCAAATGGGATGGCCTAACCCACCCGCCTTATAGTCCAGACCTTGCGCCATCCGATTAGTATTTCTTCCGATCGATGCAACATGGCCTGGCTGACCAGCACTTCCGTCATTTCGATGATGTCAAAAATTGGATCGATTCGTGGATTGCGGCCAAACCGGTCGAATTTTCAGAGCGGGTATTCATGAATTACCAGAAAAATGGGAAAAATGTATGGCTAGCGATGGGCAATACTTTGATTATTGAATTAATATCTATTTTTCCTCAATAAAGCATTGATTTTGAAAAAAAAACGACATTTTCAACCGGTAGTCCTATTACCACTCGCCGTTGACAACATTCCTATTTTTTACTCTTCCTAAATTTTTAAACCCACTTTTTTTATTCTCACTCTGTTCCCTCCCTATTTTTACATAACTAAATCTACACAAAAATATAAAAAGATATTAATTATCTGAAGAAATTGTTAAATCTAATTATATAACACATACTCAGTACTATAAGAGATCAAAACTCAGGGTACAAACCATATACATATAAATAAAATTGAAATTGAATTGCAGATTCATTTAACATTATTGTGCCAATACTTTTGAATTTTATAAACTCAGCTTTACACAGCGGAATGTTCCCCGAATCGTGGAAAGAATCTGAAATTAATCCAATTGAGAAGACTATAGGGTCCAATAAGTATTACAATTACAGACTGTTTAATGCACTCCCTACAAATGAAAAAAAAAATCTTGAAAAAAACTTTAAAGTACAAATTGAAGAATTTTTTTTTTAAATGAATCGCCTATTCATCGCCAGCTAAATGGAAAAAATATAGTTTGGGAACAATCTGTTAAGTATCTGGGCATTTATCAAGACATAAGACTGACATTCAAAGAACATATTACAAGAACGCTGAACAAAGTTAAATTAGCGACTAACATAATGTACTCTTTATTAACAGGAAGTCGTAACTAACGAAGGAAAATAAAATAATAATTCTGAAGGTGATCTTACAAGCATTACTTCTAGTTGGTTGTCCAGTTTGCGGTAATAGCGCTAAATCCCACATTAAACGCTTGGAAGTGTCTCAAAATAAAACACTTGCAAGTGATGCTAAATCAACCATGGCACCACTCAACGATTGATCTCCACGAAAGAGCGAATGTTGAATTGATTTCTGACAGAATTCAAAAGCTGAATACGAAATTTCTGTCGAGCTGTATCTTTGCTGATAATATCCTCGTAAACCAATTGAGCAGTTAAGTACATAGCAAAAAAAAAAAAAAAATCGTTGTATTCAATTACACACCTCTTTATACATTTATTTATCTTATTATTTATTTATTAAGTAATTAATTAATTTATTTATTACTTATTTATTTAATTATTTATGCATTTATTTATTCATTTATATATATATTTATTTATTTATTTATTTATATATATATTTAATTATTCGTTTGTTAACTCTTTGATTCGTTATTAATATATACAATTGTTTATTTATCAGTTTGTCATTTTGTTTTCGTTTATGTACATATATTAATTTTTTCTTATTCGTTTATACAAACGGATGTTTACTTCCAATCTAGTTAAATTTATTTTTTTTTATTTTTATATATTTTTTTTGTATTTGCGAAGGGTTTTCACGAATTACCCTTCCTAACGTAACATAATATTTTAGGAATATACAATTGTATTGTATCTCTGAATTGTAAAATGTGCGGTAATTCCAGCTTTTTGTAATATTTATTTCGAATAAAATAAATCTATCTATCTATCTAATCGCCTATTCCTTGAAAGTGAGTCTGGATTGCGAAAACATCACTCTTGCGAATTAGCATTGAACAACGTAATAATTAGTTGGAAAGAAGAAATTGCAGACAAAAAATTATGTGGTAGCAGTATTTCTTGATTTGAAATGAGCGTTCGAAACAATTGACAAGGACATCCTTCTCCGCAAGTTAAACAAGTGGTTTAAATCATTTCTTAATAGAAGGTCCCAAAAAAAAACGAAAGTGAATGGCGTTATATCCGTTAGCGTCTAAACGCTAATAGGAGTACCACAAGGACCGGCTCTCGATACAATACTGTTCAAAATCTACATAAATAATATAATAAGAGTAATTACGTAGCCGCAAATAATTTTATTTGCTGACGACGCCCTTATATTTCTGTGCGATAGCAATATTAGTGAATGTGTAAAAAAATTCAAGAGGCTGTTTACTCAAACTAAATGTCAGTAAAACAATATGTTTGTCATTCAAATACGATACTGTGATAAACTTAAATGTTGTCAACAAAATTGCTAAAAAGATTTACTATTTTACGAGATTAAGAGGCAACATGTCTACAATTTATGCAATAAATATTAATAACGCAATGATTTAGCCACATTTTGAGTACTGTTCCAATGTGTTGTATTAGCGTTTGCAAAAACAAGGCTATGAGAACTATTCTAAGATGCAATAGATCGATACAGTTTATGTTAAATATGTTAAAATGGTTAAGAATTAATGTTAGTGTAAGGAAATGATTTCAGATTGCAACACTATCTTCAACGCTTATGCGAAAATATTATTTTATCTACTGTTATCTTTGCCAAATGAAATAATTTAGAAAATAATTAAAAAATTAGAAAATAACACCATTAACAGAATAGTTTTTAGAAGTTATAAAAACGAATTTTTCTTACATGAATTAAAATTTTCTTTTCTTTTAAATAAATATTAAGTTATGCTGAATTATAAATTTAATTTAAATAAATTAGAATATGCTGAATAAATAAAATAATACATATCATAAATTTAAAATATTTTTAATTGGTTTAATAACTTAAATGTTTGTGTTAAAGTTGTTAAATAAGTAAAAATATGTGAGAAAAACAACAGTTTTTGTTTTTTTTTATGATTCTTTAACACTACCTACAATAATCAACCTAAAACAAAACAAAAACACCTAACCCAAGCATCAGCTTCTACCCAATCAAGTTACCAGTATTTGCTGCGATTCAGCCATTCAGCCGAGATCAAGCCGAGATTCGAGATTCTGTTGGATTCTCTTCTTGCAGTATGGTATATAATGGAAACATTGCTCGAGTCCGACAAGCAGCCGATGTGCCTATAGATACAAAAATGCCTCCGGTGGTATATATCCTTTTTTTGAAAGAAAAGTTACTTAAAGTAATTGAAGTTAAACAAATTTATCCAAAAGAGCAATTCGGTTTCCGTCGCTTCCACAGTACATCCCACCAAGTGCTAAGAATTTGCGAGCATGTAAAGCAAAATCGTATTGACGGGAAATCGACAGGAATGATTCTATTGGATATTGAGAAAGCATTTGATACCCTATGGTACGATGGTCTTATCTATAAAATGATTGTACCCAATTTCCCGTTACATCTATGTAAAATTATCCAAAGTTTTTTGTCAAATCGTAGCTTCATAGTTTTTGTTAATAATTGTCCTTCACATCAATTTTATCCAGTAGCCGGTGCGACCCAAGGTGCTGTTGTTAGTCCCGTCTTATTCAATGTTTAAACGTCTGATTTTCCACAAATAAGAGAGTGTAAATCCGCTTTGTATGCGGATGATACAGCAATATTGTCATCGCATGAGTTTTCTCTCAACATTGAAAGAAATCTAAATAATGCGATTGAAACACTCTTACAATATTAAAAAAAATGGAAAAAAAGTTAATGGAAAATAAAAGATGGGAGTCATCTATAAAATACTTGAGCGTATATTTAGATAAGAAACTGACTTTCAGCGAACATATTTCGAAAACATTAAATAAAGTTAACATTGCCACAAGAATGCTATACCCTAAGGTTATATTCCAGTCGATTTTGCTTTATGGTTGTCCAGCTGTGCAAAAACACACATCCAAAGATTGCAAGTGTCACAAAACAAATTGCTTACATCAGATCTTCATCAAAAAAGGGAATGTTGAATTGAGCTTTGAAAGAATACAAAAGCTTAAACATACATTTATGGTACGCTGCGCATTCGCAGATAATATTAAGTTAACCAATTATCTAGTTAAAGAAAAACAACTAGATCTTAATTGTTATTTATAAATTAATTTCTTATTAATTTAATTTATTTATTTATATTTATTAATTAAATTATTTATTTATTTATTTATATTTTTTAATTTAATTTCTCTTATTTTGTCTTTTCATTTTGTGTCGTTTATGATTTATTTACTTTTTGTTGCCAGTAAACTATTCATATTCATTTATGGATATTCTATTTCCATATATTTACAGAACAAGTTTTTTTTTTGTCAATCCTTTAAATTGAAGGTTTTCTGGGAGTTTCCTTCAATATATGTAATTGTTAATTTAAATCGAAAAAATTATATTTCAGTAAAAAGACATTAATTACTTATTATCATATCTCTGTGTAAAATGTGCGATAGCCAATCAGTTTATAAAATTTCAATACCAAATAAAATATATCTATCTATCTATCTATTCTTTTTCTAATGAGTTTCTAAAATATCCCAGGTCAGGATAAAATACGCCCGATATGAATTCGTTCTCAGTGACATTTTTCAACGGCGTAAAATGATTCCTCACAAGACCCAGGATAAAGTTGTCAATCTTGGGCACTCCGGAAACAACCAATAGTCTTTTGTTCGAAGCGTAATGCCGAAAGTCGAAATGAGAGCTTCTGTACAATTGTTTACAATCGCTCGAAGGCACTTTCTTTCGAAAACTCTATATTTCTTCATTCTCCACCATACTGGACTCGCATAGGTCAGAATTGGACGCACAAAGGCTTGGTAGCAAATGACCTCCACCGGTTGCTGTAACAAAGACTTCTCAAGGACATGAATGCCGCTCTTGCTTTTTTATTTGAGTATTAATATGTTCGTTAATGGGAGCATTCAAGGATTATGTATTTTGATCCCCCCTCCCTCCCCCAATGTAACGCGCCTAAACATTTGTTGCATGAAGAGAAGCTCATTTGCCCGTCTGGTAGCAAGTCGCTTTGGCCGTACTCTCCTTTCACGACAGTCTCGCCATGCACGTAACGACTGTGCGCTTGCACACTGCTACACTGTCCCCTCCCGCCCTATAATGTTACGAATTACTTGAACTCCCTTAAAGTACAAAAAATTATCCAAATGAACACCCAAATATTTCAAAACTATCTTTGACTCGATGCGAAGATCACTTGAGGATGTTATTACCAGGTTTCTCCAATTTCGTCGCAAGTCTAAATTACCCTGTCCTTCTGTGGTACGGAACAGTATGGTTTCACATTTGAAGAAGTTTATTCAAAATTTCCAATCTTGACAGAAAGTTTACAGATTATCGAACATTGCTTGAAGTTCATTTTGTATGTCGGTTTTTTTTATTTTTTATCTGAGCCTTTTGAAGTTGCAATTGTGTTCAATAAAGTATCAAGAAGTATTCAGGAATCAACGAAATAAACAATTCTGATTGTCTATGCGAAACCACCCTTTCTCATCACCCTTTCCAACCACAAAGTTTTTTCTTTGATTTTTTTTCACCAATCGAGAATCACACAGCCTCTTAAAGCAACTGGTTCAACATCATGTGATGGAATTTCAAGCAACATAATGAAACGCGTATTTTTTCTCGTTTCTGATGTGTTGTGTCATATTTTTAACTTTAGTGTACAAAAGGGTATGTTTCCAGAGGCACTAAGATCATCTGTTTTGATCCCATTTCACGAAAATGGTGATACTAGGTCTTTTAATAATTACCGACCAATATCCCTTTAATCAGTATTGTCTAAAGTCTTTGAGAAGGGGATCAAAAAAAAGAATGTCGTCGTTTCTAGATAAAATAAGATTCTTCAGTGACTCTCAGTTTGGCTTTAGTAGTGGTAGAGCCACTAAAATTATGCGGAGAAATATATAGCAGTCTAAATGAATCTGAAATTCCTGCTAGTCTATTTACTGACATCACTTAGGCTTTTGACATGGTGGATCATAACATACTGCTCAAAAAACTCTTCAATGCAGGTTTCAGAGGATTTTTCCACGACTGGCTAACTTCTTATTTAGAAAACCGTAGTCAGAGAGTTATTCTCTGAGTGCAAAAGTTCTTCTCAACATAGGTGTTCCACAAGGATCTGTTTTGGGTCCTATCGTGTTTTTAATTTTCGTTAACTGGCTCTTTCTTCAACCTTTCAAGTGTAAAGTTACAGCTTTTGCCGATGACACTGCTCTGTCTTTGGATATGAACTTTGACCTGGAATTAATGCGGAGATGATTCAAACTTCAAAAATTGGGCATTAGTGAAAAAACGAGGGAAATGACGTTTAACATAATGGGCAAAGTTTGTGATGATATAACTTAGAGATGCCATGCGACCAATTGTAATAGATTCCGTTTGACTCACTTGTGTGCTCACGATAGAGATATTTCTAGTTTTGATTCATATCTTCGTTGTAATACTAACTGCTTTGATATTGAACGCTAAGACAGCTTTAAGTACTTAGGTATTACCTTGGACTATAAGCTTAGTTGGATGGATCATGCTGTGTCGTTGAAGCAATATCTTAATAGCATTGTTAGGCAGGTTTATCATCTCTGTCAATACTGCAGTTTTCCAATTTTAAAGTTGGTTAATAATGGTCTATTTAAATCCAAACTTCAGTATGGCATTGCTTCCTGGGATGCTATGCATCAAACAGAAACATGCATTGCGTATTCTTTGTAAGGTTAACCGTAGAGCTCCTAGTTTCAAATTGTTCAAAAGTCTTGGTTTTCTTCCTTTAAAACATATGTATTTTTATAAAGTATTAAAAATATTTTTTGAAGTCTCAGGATATGCATCTGGGAGGGAATATGATAACCTCAATCTACGTGTCTCGTCAATGTGCCAATGTGCCAACTATAAAAAGATCGCAGTACTCTTAATAAAATGCCTGCAAATCTCAGATGTGAAAGTGTTAAATCGGTATTCCTCAAAAGTGTAAAAATTTGACTTTCTATGATAGATTAAAATTAAAAGAGAGTATGAATCATGAAATTCGTTCCAAAATCGGGAAGGGAAAGCACTCCATCCAATATACATTCAAAACCATCGCTTAACGTAGCCAAGGGCGGAGTTAGCTCGACTAATTATTGAGTCCATGTGTGTGCGAAGATTGAGTTCTTTATCGCAGATAATACCCAAATCGCGGAGAGAAAAGACTACCGGAACAGGTTGATTAAAGATGAAGTAGGTCCTGGAGGGCTGTGGACGACGCTTACGTGTGTATGTTATGGCTTGGCATTCGCTGATGTTGAGATCTAGAAAGTTTTTTTTGGCACCAAATGGAAAAGTTGCTCATATCATCTTGAAGAAGGAGGTGGTCGGCGGCAGACGAAATGGGCGAATATAATTTTATGTCGTCGGCATATATAGATATGTACGAGTTGCGGATAATAAGGTCGACATCATTTATAGTAAGGATGAAAATAATAGGACTAACTTGGCTCCCTTGAGCGACACCTGAGGTGGCCATAAATGGATTAGATTTGGAGGATCTGAATATAACAACATATTGACGGCTTTCAAGGTAGGACTTAATCCATTTAATAAAAGTAACTGGGAAACCAAGAGCATTGAGCTTGAGCAGAATTATCTTGTGCGATATTTTGTCGAAGGCTTTACTGAAGTCGGTGGCGATAACATCAACTTCTTTGCCTTCCTCCAAGGCACATAGAGTTCGAGAGACAAATTCTCCTAGGTTGGTGGCTGTAGATCTTCCTCTGAGAAATCCGTGTTGGTTAGGGGATATGATGGAGGTAAAGAGGGTTGCAGAGGTAGGAGAATTCGGTGTATGCGTTGTGATAGAGCATATAGATGGAGTTAGATCGAGCTTTAATATAAGACTTCCATAGTTTATTTCTTTTATTTCAAAGTGAACGAAGCTCTTTGGTGTACCAAGGAGGAGACGAGGATGCGGGGACAGAGTGAATGAAGCATTCGATGATTTTGTTATAGAAAATAGTAAGAGCTTCGTCGATGGACATATGATGGTTGGGGTTGTTAAGAAAGCTGAAGTTGACGTCTCAAAGGAGGCTGTTCAGTTTGTCGAAATCTGTCTTACGGAAGTCTTAATCGTACAGATATTCGTGATCGTTAGAATTAATTCTGTTCTTGTAAGAAAAAGTGAGTGAAAGAGGCGGATGAAATGAATCGAGTATTGACAAGAGATGAGTTGACTTAGATGTTGCGCAGTTGAAGGGATCAGAGGAGAAAATAAGGTCAAGTTTTCTATTAAGATTATTAGTTACACTACTGATTTGGAAAAGACCAGCGTTCGAGAGAGAGTCAGTAAACACGATCTCTAATGTTAACTGTCACATGTTCGAAATTGTTTCTAGTAAACTGACACTCAAGCGTAAACTTTTTGGACGTATCTGTTCTTAACATGCATGCTTCATATTTTCAATTTTGCTGTATTTTTGTCATTTGAAGTTACTAGTCAATTATATTTTTGCATTTCTTTTTTTATGTGTATTTGTGTATGGTGTTAGGCTATCCCTGTATAAATATGTTTACTTAATGAATAGCCGCTGCAGGACATTTTTTATATTTTGTACTATAATGTGTTCATTAACCTCCACCCGATAGATGCAACCGATTGACTACGGCGAAGCTTTCACCCAATTACACACTTTCGTTTCCATTGCATGCTTCAATTTGCAACCCTCTCCCAATTTGAATGCTTTCCATTCCAAAAAAAAAAGGAGAGAGCTTTCCTCCTGATTGCCAAAATAAAAAAACATACATATACAAATAATCATGTTTACGTATATAGGTCGAGTAGCAGAACATATCTCTGAGCTCCACGCAACATCTCATCTTCCTTTTTCCACACATTATCACATCGGTCACTCACTGTTGTTGATGTTATTCCTGAATAGAAAAACGAAATGCTCCACCGTTGTTCCTACGTTTCGAGTACACAAACGCACACCGTCATTCACTCAGAGATAACCGCGAGGGTTTGTTGTTTCTTTTCGGCACTCGTGTTCTTCATGTGACATAATTTTGACTCTTCTCTCATAGAAAAAATACAAAAATTATCTCCACAAAAAAAGGATATTTGCAATTTTCTGAATTCAACTGTGATATTAAAAGAGAGAAAAAAAAGAACAAGTTCGTATTTTAACTCGCAATAAACAGCTTTAAGTAATCACAACCCCAATAATCGAATAGTTTTCTAACATACGGACAAAGTAACGAAACACCAAACGAAAACCTCAAAACCAAAGTATTCAAGTAAACATCAATTAAGTGTTAAGTAATAATTATTAGCTTGTGTGATTTAGTGCGTGATTAGAGATTAAGGACCTTTGTTTATAAATACAAATAGTGCTTTATTGGAAACACCAATTTTCAACTGCGCCTTCAATAGTGTTCCAAGTGTTTGAATAGCAATTTAGTGTTAATTAGATTTTTAAAGGTTAGAAACGCATATATTTCGAGTGCATTTTTGAAGTACACTCTTGGCTTTTTTGCTTACCTTAGGTAGCTGTCAAAACAAACATAACAAAACTTATATGTGTGTAGCTTAACCTACCTCTCTTTCTACTTGAGAGTGACATTGACATAACGGATATAGCACAAAAGGAACTGTCAATTGTGCTGCACAATAACAGAGAACAATAAGAATCAAAATAACACCAACACAGTTAAAAAGCTTTCGTAAAATAAAAGTTCAACATAACTTTTCCGTTTGACTGCTAGATAGCGCTGCCGATTGAATTTAACGGTTACCTGTAATGGCTGCCATACCTGACGATGCAAGTAGCATGAGCGATGACGTTTTCGAGGACCCCGAGACCACAGCACACCGCGTTGCAGAAAAACAAAAGAAGCAACAAGTGCACGAATGCAATTCAGCGTATAGTAATGAACTGCCTGTGCCCGATGAGGAGAGTCCCAACACAAGGATGGAAATCCATCGAACACCATCGCCGAGCGGATATCCGGGTTATCAACCACCACGCGAAGCTTTGCAATTGTATGGCTTGAAAGCAGACACAGATTTGGTCCTCAATACAATTACGAGCGGCAAAAGACACCGTGCAGCTGGCGGCATTGTGAATCAAACCATAGAAGACGATGACCTGGACGAGGGTTGGAGATCGTACAGATACGAGGACGAGGACGATGCACCTGCATTCGATGATACGATTAATCACAAGGTAACTTTGTTACACGTCGTGGCAAGTGCAGGCGAAAGAATTGCATGTGACCTTCCCTTTGCAGACAATCCTCCTTGGTGACTCGGGCGTGGGGAAGACATCATTTCTTGTGAAATACAATACAGGAGAATTTAAAGCTGGATCCTTTTCAGCTACAGTTGGGATAGCATTAAGTGTAAGTAGATACTGAGGGTGGAAACTTCACATACATAACTGAGTTCATTATAATTGCACGTGGTGGGCGGTGTTCGCCCACTTGTGGTTTATGTAGATAGCTTTATTGTGGCCTTTGTGTGTGGTGCTGAAAGACGCTGTGACATACGTCATTTAATAGTGTTTACGTATCCTAAAATGTGTTTATTTGTTATGGCGAAAGGACATTTTTTGTTTGTTGCATGATGAAAACAAAGTGCCTCATATACTTATAAGCTTGGTTCTTTGTGTTATTTATTTGGTAGACGATATTAAAATTAGCTGCTTTTTTTTTGCTCCCGCCCGATATGAAAGAGATTCAACTAACATAAAGATATTAAATTATAAGTAAAAGATTCGGTAACGATATCGGAAACTTAATTTCCTTTCTTTTAAGTCATTCCTTATCTGCTTGCGTCGCCATTAATCCGCTCAACGTATCCTAGTTAAGTGAGTCGTTATATAAGGAATCTGATAACTAGGTCCATGCCACTGCTTAGCCAGATGATCTACGTTTAACTTCCTCTTTGTCATTCCGTCATTGGAAAGAGAAACAAAAAGGAGCCAAGTGACAGTTGACTTCCACACGAAGGGTTTCGCACAATCAATTTTTCCTTCATTTATGATTTCTCGTAGCATAGCCCATGAATTTGTACGAGTAAGCCAGGTAAAATAAGTTCGCAAACGTGATAAACGAAAATAATGTTTGTGTTATATTTGAGGTACTATACCATAACGAACAGTTTTTTTTTTCAATCGCTGTTGGAAAATATTGAAAAGTAAGAAAAAATGTATCTCAACATTGAATATCCTTGTGTGCTTTAAATGCATAATCAACACAGACAACATCACTTAATGTTAACATTTTTTAGGGTTCCGTACATTGAAAGGAAAAAACGGAACGCTTATAGGATCACTTTGTTGTCCATCCGTCTGTCTGTCAAGACCCTTTTTCTCTGGAACGCGTGGAGGTATTAAGCTGGAATGTATATCGAATACTCAAGTCTACTGTCCCTTGGAGCTGTGAAAAAACTTCTAAGCCAACGCAATCAAAAGATACAGCCGTTTATGATGCAAATTTCGTCAAATTTTCAACACTCGCAAGGGAATCAAAACCTACAGGGTACTTCCTGTGAACTCAGAATCTTGAAATGTGGTGGGAAGCAACGTCTTATAACACAAATAAAGGAAAAATTGCGAAAACCGTAAATTTTTAGTTACATCATATAACAACTACCCCTTGAATAAATGCGTAGAGGTATTTAAATGAAATTCATATTAAATACTCACTTCTTGAATGCCTTTAAGCAGTAATAAAACTTTTATGTCAACGCAATCAAAAGAAACAGCAATTTAAGCCGCTTATTTTCAAATTCGCAACTACTCGCAAGTGAATCAAAATCTAAAGCGAACTTCCAGTATTGAAGGCATGAAGTATTTTTTTGTTTATTGTTGTGGTGAACTTTTACTTATTTACCTACAGGGTTGTACGGAACCCTCAGTGCGCGAGTCCGGCTCACACTTGGCCGGTTTTTTTTTATCATTTTGCAACCCTCTGTTTTTAGTGATTTATTTAAATGCTGGGATAATCGTAACTAAAACATATAGTAAATCACAATCACATGTAAATTACAAAATGACAGTGTAATTATTTATTTCGGATTTAGAAAAATTACTCCACGAAAGCAAAACATTTATACACGGATGTGACATTACGTTTGGTTTGCACAATTTGCAAAATGTTTTTTATTTCTTTAACTCCAGCCTTAACATTGTGTGGAAGAAATGATTGCATACTTTAAAAAGTCGTTAAGTTGCTCCATGAATCTATAAGAATTGTCTACTGTTAGGCACTATGTTGAGTTGTGATTTCATGAAACACTTTCTTTGAATGGTGACCTGAATTTATATTTAACTTTATATCATTATAATTATTTGTTGTTGGAGCGGCAATAGGAGTTCACATTCTGTGAAAATTGTTATCCTCTCCCTACAGCTGTGTGACACACGGACGGGCGAACGGACAGTGGAGGCTTAATAATATTTCATTTACACCCTTAGGTAATGGAACCCTAAAAATTGGACAGGAACAAAACGCAATAAAATTGAATAAAATCGCAAATCTAAATGAGTTTTTAAAGTTTTTCAAAACGCTTTAATTCAATTTTATAAAAAATGTTTTTTATATTTAAAACACAGAAAAATTAGTTTTCAAAGCACAAAAAAGAACTTGGAAATAATGAAAAGAATCAGTTATTAGAATTCGTTATAAAAACCGAATAGTAAAGAAAAATATACATTTTAATATTAAGTATGGTGGCCCTAAGGTTCCAAAACGGCTTGTAGTCTTCTATTTACTGACATAACTAAATTTTGTAACCAGAAGGGGACATTTTTTCTCCATGTGCACCCACATGTGCTCTATAGGATTTAAGTCCGGGCTTTGTGAAGGATGAGGAAGATTTTTTTTTCACTTTATAGAGCAACCATTTTCGTACAATATAAGACTTGTGCTTATGATCGTAATCGTGAACAAAACAATAATTATTGCTTATGCCTAGCTTAGTGACAGTTTCTAGCAAATTGCTTTTGAGGATTTTAATGTAGTCTATTTTGTTCCCTTAACCTTCAACAAACACCATTTTTCCTAGTCCATTCGTAGGAACCTATTGCACTCCACACTGGGGGTGGGCCTAAGGCTATATCTTGTGTTTTTCAAACAAATTGGTGTTCATCAGACCCAAATATTTTGAATTTTGACTCGTCAGTGAAATTAACCGAGTTTCAGAAAACTAAAGATTGACAGGCATAGATTTGGGCATATTCCAGGTGTTTCTTGATGTTTTTTTTTTAGACAAAAGGGTCATGTTTCGGAGGGTGTAGTTTCTTAAATTCCTTGAATGAACAGTCTGTAGGAAAGTAAATGCACATCTACAACTGAGAAGTTTCATGATGTTACAAATATTATATTTAACGTTATAGCAAAATATAGAACTAACTAATAAATCACTGAAAAAATTTTTGAAATCCATCAATAAATGACTGAGAAATAAACCATTGAAGTTTACGCATATTTGCATTTTCCGATTCGCCTGTGATGTCATTTAGCCCGTCCGAGATCGTCGCACCAAAAATCATTCAAATGTTTCGTTATTATTAGTTTCGTTGTCGCGCCAGGGCTCTCGCGTCGTTTGCTTTTATAAAAGTATAGCTCTATGTTTTTTTTTATTTCACTATAATGAAAGAAGGTTTCGCAAAATGACAAAGTGATAATTTGCCAAGCATAGACATATACACAGTGATGGACTTTTTTTCTTCAAATCCGTCATATGTTAGCGCTGAAATAAAAGGAGTTAAACTTTTTAAACACGTATGTATCTACTTTTAAGTTTGTTTCATCAGCCACACGGTCTAATTTACAAAATGATTTATAAATAAAAAACGTTTCATAAACAGTTGCAGTACTGGTTGTCATATATTGTCATGTTTATATGAATTGTAGTATTGAGGGACGCGATATCAAGGGTATCGATTTTTTTTCAGGGTGCGTCGAGCATCATACCGAGATGAAGCTATTGGATATGTTCAAGTGAAACGCGAAAGCTCGAAATGCGCTGTAAAATGTAGAATTTCACCTGAACATAAACTGAAAAGTAAGCCTTATCATTGCACGTTAGTTTGTGATGAAAACGAAGGAAAAGTTGAAAGTGTAGTCCGTCACGATTGTGCTGCTAATCAAGGAGGATGTAAGCACACTGTAGCATTTTTGATATGGCTCTTTAAAAGAAGTGAGGAACCTGCCACTACGTCAGTTAAATGTTACTGGACAAAACCAAAGATTTTAAGAACAAAAAGGTTTCTGATTAAAATATTACTGAAGATACAAACTTTTTTAATAAATTCGTAACTGAATGTAAAAACCGTAAAACTAACAACGTGCAAATAATGACTTATTTTATAGATATCAACATTCAGATGAAAGCTTCGCTTCACTATCTGATCTGCAAATACAAGACTGAAAAAGACGAATTTAGTGTGAAGGATTTTATAGTATTTTGTAAGGACAATATTACTGACGAGCAATGTGTTTTGATAGAAGAAGCGACAAAAGATCAATCTGCCACTTCTCTTTGGTTTGAACTACGAAATGGCCATTCCCATTTTCATACTTTACTTCAAGCACACCCGGAATGATTTAGTTCTTGGGAAAAACTCCTCCTTCCATAGAATAAGAATTTCAGTTTACACGTCAAAAAGTAAAAAGTTGTATGTGCATTAGTTTTCCACCTCATTCTCGAATTTTATTCGTTACAAACTGCACACTTCACTTCCTTTTCGCACAAATCTGGTTTGGCCCGGGAGGAATTCATCTTAGGTGTGCAGGCCCAATAGCTAAATCAATCAGAAATAGGCAGCTTGTATGAATAGATACATAGGTACTTACATCCAAATAATCATCACACACATATAGTATCTAGTGCTTTTAGGTCCAAACAAATCACGCCTCATTAGTTTGCATCACTTTTTCCCTTTTTTTCACGTCATTTGGTACGCGAAGAAATATTTTGTTTGCCGTTTTGACTGTCGAGCTTGGACACTTCGGTACTAAACAATATTTGTACGTGTATTTTTTAATCTCAGCCATTGTCTATTAAAAAAAATATTTATCAAAAACGACACGAACGGCGCAAGTGACCACACACCAATGAATTTGCACGTATTCAGCGAATACGAGCCGGCATGAGAGCCGTTTGATATCATACGAAATTTTTCTTGCAAACGTAACTTCAAAGCCCCATAACTTTTCTGTAGATATTTTAATGATTCTTTCACACTTCTGTTTCATTTTACTTAAATTTCAATAATAAATAAATAAAAAAAATAGGAAACTTCTCCAGGAGGTCTCTAGCAATGTGTACCGAAGAAATTTTTGGATCGTTTACAACTTATCGAAAAATTATTCGTTCTGTTCGAGAAGTCGCAATGTTCGGTTGATTGTTAATTTAAAAGTAACAAAACCAATTTCATTAGCATTTTATTGACTTCAATATCCTCACATTCTGCAAGACTATTGCAGTCTAGCTGCATTCTAACTTTTTTTTTGCTTCTCTGTAGATGGTTCTTCCTTTCCGCAAGGCAAATGCCCTAATCTTAGTAACATAGAAAGAATGGACAGAAAAAAAATGCCAATTAAGATGTCTTCGGATATTATCACCTGGTTTGCGAATGCAGGAAATATCGAAAACTTATCCAAGGATAGAAGACTCAATATAATTCAAAACCTATTCCCATTGAAGCAACTCCTTATATCTGATCTTTTACATTTTTGGTATAAATCCTTCAAGTTATATGCACATTTATTAAACTGACTGGATTACTATAAAAGCAAACACATTAGCACAGCATGCGGTTTAGTCATGGCGCGATTAGTTTGTCACCACCACACTTTATACAGTTCGTCCTTTCAGGCGTTCATTATGAAAAGTCAGGCATATCGCCAAACTCAATTCAATTACCGAAGTGTACCGAAAATTATGAGCGAAAACAAAGGCATTGAATCATAAATGGTCAACTCAAACCCCCGCTGTGATTAATTACATCACATTTATGAGTTGGCAGTATCCAAGCATCGAAAACCGCCTGTTGACAACATCAATCCCACTAGCACTGCGTATGTGTCGATAGCTGTAATTGTAGCTACTCCGCCACTAATCACGCACAGGTGTATCGGCTTTTGCCATGGCGAAGGACTCATTTGCTTTCACTGCCAACGCATATTAACGGGCCGTGTGCTTTTCATACAATATATAAAAAGGACACCAACCATGCCATAGTATTCCATTTGAGCTCGCCTCATGTCTAGTTCAAGGCTAGAGGGATGTCCACATGGACAAATCATCGTGTGTAATAATAACTTCATCCGAGTGCAAATATTGTTTCCTGTTTTTTCGAGCCTACCCGCTCGGCCACCTTCCAACAACGCTGAAATGAATCCTTTTTGCAAATTAATTAAGGTTTTCAGTTTTTAGGAAGCACATCGTCCTCGAATTATGCACGTGTAAACTTGTGCGATGAAAGGAGGACCAGGACTGGTCATGTCTTCAAGTTTAACCAAAAATTTCAAGAGAAATTACACATAAGTCCTGCTGCACTTGCCGCAGAATATCCTTCTCTGGCACTCACAGTCTGTCAGATGGCATACATGGTGTGTGTGAACGTGCAGTAGCAGCAGTTTGTGGTTTTCCCTTCAAAAGGATTGGATTGTCATGCTCTAGTAAAGTTGTAAAGGCTGAAACAGACAATGGCCTTGAATACCTTAGCTTATACTTATGTATGTGCTTGTTGTTCCCATGTCTGCTCTGGATCAATATTCAGGGTTCAAATTCTATTTCTGGAATTCACAGAGTAGAGGTTGGCGTTGGACATATCACGTAGGGCTTCCTTGTCGTTGCATTGTCGATGCCGATGGGATGCTTGTCCTTAGATGTGTGTTAGGCTTAGTGTTGGCGCCAGGAGGCGTTTATGTAGCTTATGTAGCTGGGGAAATAATATTTAAGCACACGTTCAAAGTTCTTTCCATATTTAGAGAAGTAAATAAGGATCATTATTAGGAGATTAGTTGCGGTGCAAACTTTTTCTTTTTAATTATTTGCTCGCTCTTCAAGAGGATATTTATACTCTTTAAATGCGTGTAGCACAGAGCGAGCGAATGAATAAGGAGGAGAATGAAAGATCGAGAAACTCAGATGTATTGGGTTTCAACTCTTTTCCGCGGGTGGAGCCCGAAACGGGAAGGAGGATTTGGATAGCGACCTATTAGCTTCCACATAATTCGCAGGATTTTATTCGTCATTACTTGATTTTGAAAGTTTGGAAAATTTCAGCTAAACAGCCCGCTGTCAGTGTTATGCCTTCACATCAGAGCCATCTACACACAATCTACACAAACCACTATTTTGAAAACACGAATTTGGTATTAAGCCGATACAACAACCACTACAACAACGCCACCCATTAGTCAGACTACTATCGTTGGTCGATCAATCTTGATCCCAATGGCAAATGGTGATTGGAGCAGATTCGAAAAATTAGACCACTCTAGGAATCGAACCTGGGACCTATCAATTGAATCAATTGAAAGGCAGGCCCTCTACCCACTTCGCCACCCAGCTGTGGCTGTTTCACTAATGTGAAAACTAGTGGGGAAAATGTATCTACATTGGAATCTCACCCTTTTGATATCGACATGTTGAAGTCGTTGCAATAAAATATCACAATTCAGCAATTCGGCTTCGTTAAATTCTGTGTCTGCTAAAGGGCATACGAGAAGTCGGAGGTGTTCGTTAAGGGGGGTATTCTAGTCTAGAAATTTAAAAAAATCGATTTTTTTTATATTTTCAAAGTTTAACTATTCAAAAATATATCTTCAAGAGGATTTTTCAAAATTCAAATTATTTTCGGAGATATCGGTATTTTGCTGACCTTCATTACTTCATTCCTATTTTAAAAATGATTGAGCTTATGGGATTGAAAATTCGCCCGGAAACTCATTAATTTGCTGTGAAACGAGACAACGCCCGGATTGACCGCTCCGAGATACGAGCATCTAACGCATTAAGGGAGGCCAGAACTGCTCGATATAAAGAGAGAAACGCGGTAAATAGTTTTTTCGAAGTCGAGGAAGGTCAGATGTACGAAGCAGGAATGGCAGATTGAATAAATGTAAGTCTACAATATCATTTCATGAATATGACTGCGAAAAACTTTACGCGAAACTTTAAACGCGTTTTTCTCGAAACTGTCTTTTTCAAAACAATACCCAAGATTTCTCAGGTTCAACTGGACCGATTTACCTGAAATTCTTCTTCTGAGAGTCTTCTTCTTCTTCCAACCTTAGTTAAGGTGGCCCTTGGCGAGTTGGACCAGACCTTCAATTAAAAGCCTTCTTGAGCCAGCTCGGTTCTTAGCAAGCTGCCTCCAGTTTTGCCAAGTCGGTTGAGTTCCTCTTCCCCTTGTGTGCACCACCTGAGTCGCGAGTGGATTCAAAGACTTTCCGGGCCGAAGCATTTGTGTCCATTCGATCTAAATGTCCGAGCCATCTTAGACCTTGAATTTTTATTCTTTTGGCTAGGAAGTTGTCGTCGTTGAACCTCCACTCACCGTCTTTTTTGGAAACAACTTTAGGTGCACAGGACCGGGGATGATAAAGGTTTTATAGAGCGACACTTAAGTACTTTCGAGAGAGGTTTACAACTTAATTGCTTTCTTAGCCCCAAAAAACAGCGATTAGTAGACAAAGTCCCTTACTAACTCAGTGTTATGGTGCCACTCTGGTGTTGATGTTGGGGGCCCTTCTTAATGACATCATATTCTTCGTTTATTCCGTCTCAATATTTCTGATCACATAGACACTGTTGACATGCCGCCTTTGTTAATCTCATCGGAGTATGCGAGTAGTTGAAAAGACCTTTGAAAGATAGTGCCTCTATTATTCTTCACTTCTTTCAAGTACGATTTTGAGGAAATCGCATGACAGCGCATCATCTTTTCTAATACATTTTTTGACATCAAAGGGGTCAGTGAGGTCTTTGCCATCTTTGATGGAGCAGTGTGAGCCCTCCATTGTCATTCTGTACAATGGAACGAGCTGTCAGGGATGCCAAAACTTGACATGGCTATTTACAACTCATCTCTGTAGATGTTGTCATTGGTGGACTTGATGATCTGCTGTAATGTGAGTATTTGGTCATTGGCATAATCCTAGCCAAGTCATCGCCCACTGCTTTGAAAAGTTCGGCAGTTAAGCTGTTCAATCCAGCGGCTTTACTCTTAGCTTCATCAAGTTCGGCTAGACGGTATTGTTGACTTGCGTCCACTTCATCGAATGGTTCAGCCTTCCTGACAGCGGAATTTTATTCCTCATCGTTATATCTGCAGAATTGGTTCTTCCATTACCTGCTATGATGTTTCCATCTTAATCTTTGCAGGCCTCGGTTCGAGTTGTGTAACCATTTTTGTCAAAGTATATGTGACACCATGGCATCACCACGAAAATTAGGGCTTTGCGCGACATCAGCTTGGTCGTCCTAGATGTGCCCATTTTACTTATTTTTCCAACTCATGAAGGCAAAGATTGGGAAGAGTGGTATGCAAAATATGTCAAATAATTTAGACAGAGTCTTACAGAGCATCAAAAATTCACCATCGTGAATCGGGATAGTGAGCCATGTTCTGAGGATGCTCATCTTGATGAAAAGTAATTCCTCATATTTATATGCAGCATCTCCAGCTACTTGAAAAAAGCTCCACTGGAAGAATATTGGCTAAACAGGCTTAATAAGAAAAGCTATCAATGCCTTTATTTCATCAAAGTGAGTGCAAAAAGTATTTGCCGTTGGGTGCTAAGGCAGCCCCTGTGGAAACCTTAGTGGTGTTACAGATGTCAGCAAGCAGTTATTAGAATCGGATACCGCTGAAAGCGTCACCAAGCTTTGGTTGTTTTTTTTTTTATTTATTTTATTATTATTTTTTAATGAAATAATTTACTTTGGTTTTTTTTTCTTTCTGTACTTTGTTAATTCCCATCTGGAAGTTATTGTAATGAGTCCGATTTGTGGAATTCAACATTTTGACATATCTCCACGGTTCGAGATCTCACGAGTTCTATTCCATTGTTTCGAGAAGGATGTCTGCGTGTTCGTGAACGTATCCTTAAGCTACCAAATCCAAATAGGGTTCATTTGAAGCGTTTTTGGAAAATGAACACCTGGAAAGGTTTTGGTTAAATTTCAATCGGTGGTTTTATTTTTATAACGAAAAAAAAACTATCAAAAAACGAATACAATTTTACTTTAGATTCCAATACTTTTTTTTTAAAGAAACTCACATGCATAGTTAATATATTTTGATGCTGCTTGACTTGTCGAAGGATTTTTTCCTTTTTTCCTTTTTAAGAACCACGTAATATTAAAATATTTCAGAGCAATAAAATTGTCCTAGTTGTTGATAATCTATCAGACTTTCTTTGAAATTCATCTAGCGAACCTTGAGGTCGCACAATTGGTCCCCTATTATTTTTTTTAAATACACCTTTGTGTACTAACGATTGTCACCAAAAAACAGATATACAAATGTTTGCAATGATGTCTAAATGTTATTGAGACGCTTGTGCTTTAATTGTCAACAACGACTAAGAAAGAATAGAATAATTGCCGCTTTCAATTGGCCTTATTTAAATTCTTTTAAAGGCGAAAAGTTTGGTTATTTTGGTGTGACTTATATTTCAATTACCATTCTTGATTTATTATTTCTCGCATCAATAAAAAAAATCGAACCATATTTCTAAAAACAATCAAATAAATAGAAAAATAAGTTTGATGTGAAATAAACAAATGTATAAAAAAATAAAAATGGCTTATTACAGTAATATAAAATTTTAAGGAATCCTCTTCTAAATGTTTTTCAAAAAATAATGTTAAAATATAAATTATATTAATACAATCTTTAGTTATATTAATAATGAGTGGAAACAGCTAAGAACAATTAGTTATAATTAAACGAATATTTGTTTAATCGTAATAAACTGATTCAATTAGTTCGAATCGAAGTTGAGTTGTAGTAGTGAATGACTTCTTAATTCAGTGGGTAATTTGTTAAATAACCTTGCTGCTACAGAAGTATAAAAATGCGGGAACTCATGAGTAAAAAGCTTGAAATAACAGAATGCCTTCTTTCAGCTTGATTTAATAGATGGCCGCTTCTTAAAAATAAATACTTTGATCGTTTTAGAAAAGTAAAGATGTTTTAAAAGGAGAATTCCAGAAGAAAGAAAGAGCGGGTAGCTACACTCTCGACGACTTTTACTCCACATAGTTCTTAGAACATGCCCTTGAAATACTATTGGAGTTAAATCGCTGCGATGTCACAATTTACGACCGAACAAAATCAATAAAATGACTCAAAATAAATTGAATATTAGTGTAATGTCTTTCCTTCAAATTTATTTTATCATAGTTGTTGGTGTTGCAACGCGCACAAGGTACACTGAGCGAAATGCTTATAAAAACATTTGTATAATTCTGATGCATTAAGCATGTTAACCCCTAATTCTGTTATCTTTCGTCGAAAGTATTATTTTAAATGAACCATCGTCCCTTTTTGAAACATCCGTTATGCAATTTGGATGGTTAATCCCAATTGCAGGGCGTTGTAACGATGTATTTCGACGTGGTTTCCAAATAGGGCAGATCGTGCTCGAAGTTCTTATTAAAACAATCAAGTGATTCGTGTAACATTTGTTGATTGGATTTGTTACTTCACATTTTTTTTTTGCAGAAATACGGTAAGAAGTAAACATAAGACGATCAATGCAAAATGTTTAATAAGTTTTGCCTTTAAAAAATTGCAATTTTTGGAAAAATATTCTGAAATGCCACGGAGAAAAGTTTTAACGCCCAAGGAAAAGGCTATGATATTTGCGCATAAGGAATCTGGACCTTCTTTGCGAGAAATTGCGGAAAAAAATTAATCGGTCGCTTACAGTTGTACGAAATTTTTTGAATTGTGTCCAATATGGGACCATTCGTCGATATGATTTCAATACGAAACTAACCGCCCGCCAAAAAACCCTCATATTTCGAGAAATTAGACGAGATCCAGCAACAAACAGACCAAATTTTGAGAAAATATGATCTCCCAATTGGAAAACGTGGGGTTCAACAAATACTCCGGTCCGATAAGAATGTTGTCTCTAAGAAACCTGCGAAAAAGCCTCAACTTTCTACACGACACAAATTGGGCAGATTGGATTTCGCAAAAAAAATAAATGTCATGGTCTGAAGAATGGAAAAATGTTTTGTTCAGCAATGAAAAGAAATTCAACCTGAATGGACCCGATGGTTTTTCAATGTATTAGCATGATCAAAGAATGAAGGCAGAATTAAAGTTTAGCAGCAATTTTCGGGACGGTAGTGTCATGATTTGGGCTGGGTTTTGTGCTGCTGGTAAGACGCAGATGGGCTCTGTTCCAACCGAAATGAACTCACAGAAATACATAAAGCTACTGGAGGACGTGGAAAAAGCTGAAGATTTTTCGTTCACTCCGCAAAAATAGTAAAAGAGTCGTTTTCTATAAAAAATATTGAGGTTTTGGATTGGCCGGCAAGAAGTCTCGATCACAATCCAATAGAAAACTTGTGGGGAACATTATCTCGCTTGGTATACGCAAATGGACGTCAATTGAGCACCGTAGGAGAACTCAAAGAAGCCATTAAATTGTCTTGGAACTCAATATCAAATGCTACTCTCCAACATTTGATCAATACCATGCCAAATAGAATATTTGAGACAATAACGAAGAAAGGAGGATCTACCCATGGTATTCCTTAAAACATTCTAGACAGGTGTATTTATAAGAATTTCGCTGTTATTTTGATTACGTTTCAGTACCAAAATATAAAGTTGAATTTTTTTTTTTACTTTTGCAAAGGATTTTTGAGTTTATAGTGTAAGATAATTTATTTTCTTAAAATGGTAAATACTAAGACCAAGCGCTTTTTCCAATTAATAGAAAAATAAAACTTGGAGAAAAAAGAATTTCGCTCAGTGTACATCTAGTTTTCTATAAAAAAATAAATAAATAAGCAGGCCCAATATGAGAGCAGTTTTCAAATCCAAAACTGAACCATCAGATTCATCATTGCTTTAAAAGGAACTCTCAAAAGTCGACCTCATCAGATAACTGATGACCACATTTAACATATCTTTTATAAATTATCCTTAAAAATACTACGGATACTCATAAATTGATGATATCGTCCAGGGTGTGCGTGCTCACAACAATCGGAGAGGTAAACCAGCCCGCATTCATGGCCTACGGCTATCGATAGTCAAGTTTCATTGATGTCATAATGATTAAGAAAAAAAAAATAAGGATGAACGTGCTTCAAAGAAGTTATCTCGATATCAGGGTTCATATGAAGTAGAAAGATACAGTTGAATCAAATGACAAATGTGAGGCGTTGGAAAAGTTTTCCAATCAATTTACAATGTCGATTAAATGAACGAGATGGTTTCATCTTCTTCATGAGCTTCTATAAAAATTCTTGGATTCCCCTGACAAGCGAATGTGCTGTGTTGATGTGTCGCCATCCATTCCAGGTTGTGGAGGAAATTTAATTTCATGAAACCAATCGTTGAACAATTAATGGGTTGATCAGCTAAAGAGAAGATTTTTATTTCATAAAAGTTAGTTGGATGTCTGTTTGGCTTAAATGAATTTGCTACCAATCTGGTTTAGTTGACATTGGACGATCTGTGACTGGGCTAAAGCTTTTATTCATCCTTCATGTTCATGCTGCATCCAGTTATTTAGATCTTCTATCATCCCCGATAACTATGTTTTTGAAAAAGACGGTTCGATCTTTCCTTTTTTTTGTGAACGTCGTGGCTGGGATTTTTCATTCATTGTGGATGAGTCGTTGAAGTCGATCGATTTTCACTCTTTTACAGCTCAAACCAAGCAGTCAGAACTGATGTCCTGCTGCCATGCTTATCGGCTCCATAAAAAAAAACTGGCGAGACAAGTGTTGTGACGAGTATAATTTTGGTCCTTCGAGCTCTTGCCATGATAAGTCTCCTTCGGGTCCCCGGTTTTCGACGGATCGATCTTCACTTCTTGACAACATGTAGTATGAGTTTACTCAGCCGCTTTATCGCAGTGAAAACTTCAATGATGACATGATGGGTGACTAGACAATCTTGAAAATATGTTTCTTGGAGTATAGTATACCTCTGAACAGCTTCCCAGTTCTAAAATATTGGCTTCTCAATTTCCATTTGAGCTCATTTCGTGAGTTCTCAATGGGATTTGTGGACTGACTTGACTGAGACTTGTTTCTCGCGAATCCTGCTGAATGTTACTTTAGATAGGCTCAGTTTCATCGGCAAATGAAATATTCTGTCAAAACGTGGTTGATACGGGATAAAGGACCGACGCCATACCAGTAAAAAGAGAATTCTGGTATTCCTCCACCGTGTTTGATCGCTTTTTGTGTATAGCGGAGGTGATAATGTTTTCCTTTTGGTGGCCTGATATTACGCCAAGAATCCGATGATAACAACTTAATTTTTTATTTCATCACTCCACAATATATTTCGCCATTTTCTACTCCTTCAGGTCCATTCCAACTTTGAGGAGCTTGAGGAAAATTCTTTTCGGGACCTTATATTGTAAACCCTCAGAAATCGAACTTTCCTGACCATTATTCCTGAGAGATTAACGTTTTGAAGCCTTCTTCTGATTGTACGAGCTCTTCGTTATCAATTTGTGCGCTAGTAGTCCTTGACTTAACAAAAGGGTTTAATTTTGCGGAGGAGGACGCGGAATTCAGGAAGAGGATGCGGCAGTGAGGTATCCTTAAAGAGGGCTGGTATAACAAATTTTTTGAATGTGAGTTCTTATGTGCGAATTTTCCTCTTAGATTATTTATTCTAAAGACTAGCACAGCTTATGAGTGAGGAGCAGCTTCGAGAAAAAAGAACCAAAAATGATGAAAGAAATGAAGTTTCTAGAGCTGCTTAAACCACAGAAGAAATTGAAAGCAATCGCAATAGAATTGCAAATATCAAAGCAAATGCAATTCAGTCAAAATTCATTGGAAATTTCAATGATTTGGCATTTTTACTGCATGCCTTTCGTGTCTGACAAGCTTTTCTCCTAGATAGGAAACTTTGGTACTGCACTCTCGGAAATTTCCCCATGAGTGCCTATATCGGCTTCTTGTGAAGATCATAATAATTTGCCAGTAATCCAGAACGTTCATTGTGTTCTGGTATCCAGGATACGATACCAGGAATAAAATTGCATTTACCTTGATTTCATCATGCAGACAGGGTTTTTTCAGAATCTGAGAAAAAAAAGGAAAGACTAAACCCTGTTTAGAAAAATACACCATTCGAGTTGTGAATGATTGATTGACAAGGATCTAAGTCCAGATGATGTTGCGTTAAACGTCATCCTTTTCAGGACTCTTTTGTTGCTCGCGAGCTTGTAAAGCTAATCTTCCTTATTCACCAAACGAAAATAATATTTTATGATTTAATAATATTTTTAAACAAGGACTACGATAACAAAGCTTTGTGTGTGGGTGGCGAAGTAATATAATAAACGTTTGCCGTATGCATGATACCATGGAGAGCTATTTCCGGTGAAGCATCATAAACTAACGCTAGTGCTGGGTCCTTTTGTAGAGATGTTAAAAGAAGAATATTGAATTTGCGCTGGTGCGATGTACGATGTACACCTACAACCAACCCACATGTACGATGTAGGCAAGGCGGTATCCATGGTTTTATGCGATGAAGTTTTGAATTTATTTTAGTTTAATGTCAAGGCGAATTGTTTATGACGTTGTGTGTTTTTTTGGATTCAATGTCATTGTCGATCGAAATCGATAAAGCTCATAGCATTGGCCATGAAATTGGAGGTTGTTTTTAATGATAGGACAGTATCAGTTTTTGCATGCAGTTGCTGCGTTGATTTGATTTCGTTCATCCTTGCTTTAAGGGTTAACATGATTATGTATGGATTTTTGTTTGACCAGATAAACGGAGAGGCAATGAAAAGGAGTCAGTAATAATTTAAAGGAAAGTCAGCTAGCCAAGTGTGTTTTGTGTAAACATGTCAATCTCAAAAACTGCTAAAAGGATTTAACTCAAGTTTTCGATTAAAGGTGAAGTGTTTTTTGGAAAAGTCTTTTGGATGTAAATAGTGCAAGGTGGGCCTTTTGGCTTTGTTTTAAAAATTAATCAGACATTATTTCATATTTTCATTTAAAGTTATTTGCCATTACTTTTTGAAAACGCTTTTGGTCAAGGGAGCGTCTCGTCGCCATTTGAGGTATGTAAGTTCTCGCAAGCTTGTCTGATATACCCATTGAATGTATCCAGAGTGATTTCAAGCAACATTTGTCCTTAACCCTTTGAGTCACAGTGGTACTGTCAAAAATGTTCTACTGCATATTTTAATCTGAATTTTTGTACTCGGGAGATTTCGGGATCGCTCGACAAGAATCTGAAGTTATATTGACGGAATTCAAAATTGGCGGATCCAAGATTGTGGGCATAATTTGTGAAACTGAACTTATATTTTAGAATAACCAGACAAACATTATTTCACTGCATATTTTGCTCTGAATATTTGTACACGAGGGTTTTCAGGTTCGTAAATCACAAAACCAAAGTTATATTTGCAAAATTCAAAATGGCGGATCCAAGATGGCGGAAAAAATGTGTAAAAATGGAACTACAGTAGAACCTCGACTATCCGAACTAATTGGGACCGAGACTAGTTCGGTTAATCAAAAGTTCGGATAATCGAAATGTGGGTACTTTGGGATAAGATCAAACAAAAATAACATCTTTTCACATAAAACAGTACAGTCTATTAAAATTTGACAGTGTATATATAAACGTTGTAATTTAAAACACCTAAAAAAAGTCAAAATATTATTTTTTTATAAAATCGTCAATTTTATGCAACGCGTTTTCGAGCGGCCAAGTCTCGCAGCCGTTTGCGAAGAAGAAGTTGCGTTGGGCAACTTCTTGTCTTTCGAACCATTCGAGACCCGTCTCAAAAGCGGCAAATGCCTCCGCATGCGAAGGTTTGTTCGGTGCATCCACGCTTTCGTCACTACTGCTGTTGTTGTCTTGATCATCACCTTGATTTTTTATTGATGAAATTATTTTATCGTCGTTCAAAATTTGATACCCACGATCATTAGAATCGTGGCTTTACCAATCCACAGCATCATCTTCATCGCAGTCCTTGAATCCTGGAATGCTGCCGAATAAGTCAACGAATTCGTCAAGATCATTTTTCTTCTAGTTAACACTCACTTCTTCAACTTCCGGCTTCAACTGAGAAAAAGTCCACAATTTCTTCGAAGCATTTCGTAGATTGTCTTCGGTCAAAGAATCCCAACCATCGGCTATCATATAACAGTAGTGCTTCAGGTTTAGCGCCTTCGAGAACGCAACGACGCTACCATCATCTAACAGAAGTCGTCTTAGAATTTGCTTCCGGTACATTCTTTTCAGTTTTTCGATGACAACTTGGTCCATGGGTTGGATAAAAGATGTAACGTTTGGGGGAAAATACATCACTTGAAAGTCCGGATCGAGCGAATTTAGAGTTTTGATGGATGGGTGTGATGGTGCATTATCTAAGAGAAGCAGCACTTTACCAGTTTTGTTATGATCTTGTCGCCACTTTTTTATAGTTTTGTTAAAAGCGCTTGTGTACCATTCGACGAATAAAGTCGCGTCCATCCAAGCGTTCTTTTGCGCCTTATAGGTCACAGGTAAGTTCGTGATGTTCTTGAAACACCGTGGTTTCTTGGATTTCCCGATAAGCAGTAATGGCAATCTATGAGTTCCAGCGGCATTAGCACACGTCATAGCTGTCACCCTTTCTTTGGACACCTTGAATCCTCGTGCGGCAGATTCTTGGCAAGATGCTTGCTTGGCAGTGATTTCTAGTTAAGACCGGTCTCATCTGCATTGTAGACATCATCGTGAGTAAGCCCTTCTTTTTCCAAAAACGACTGAAATGTCTTCTTGAATTGTTCAGCCGCACTTGAATTCGCTGATAGTGTTTCACCTTGAATTTGTAGCTCACGTATTCCATGCCGCAACTTGAAATTGTGAATCCAACCAGCCCTAGCTTTGAAATTCTCTGATCCACTGGGTTTTTCATTCAACTCAAGAGATTTCTTACACAGATTCATCCAGAATCTCTGTAAGCGGACAAACAACGTTCGATGAAACAAAACGCATTTCAACACGCTCGATCCCTACCTACGCACAGCGACAGCGAGAGTTATAGGTGAGGGAATTTAATTCCAATTAAACACGTACAACAAATTTTTCCTTCGAAATTTTATTTATTTATTTTTTTTTATTTTTTTTTTGTTCTATTTCACAAAAATGATTTCTCTAAGCATTGATCGCATAGTGTTGCTTGGCCTAAATGCTTAGCTTTAGATCTATTCATTTAAGGGTTACCACCATCGAAGTATGTAACACGATCAACAAATTCGCGCCAACGTTCGGATAATTAAGCGTTCGGATAAGCTAAGTCAGCGTTCGGATAATTGAGGGTTCGGATAATCGAGGTTCTACTGTAATCACATCGACAAGCCAATCAAACTTTATTCTACTGCATATCAAATTATTCTGAAAAGACAGTCAATAGAAACGCAGCTTATGGCTTTTCTGCTTTTGCGGGAGAAACTCGCTTTAGTATTCGTTTCAATTTGAAGCGGTTGATCTGAGATAGAGTACAGAACTGGGAGAAAAATAAAAGCCTAGATGTATGACAGAGTCTGCAATGTACGACTGGCAGTCGGCCATATTGGATCCGCCATCTTGGACATGAAAAGTACCGAAACACTAACATTAGACTCGTGATCTGTGACCTTGAAAACTCCTTTAAACTATTTTTTTTTTTGGAATTTGATTGAATTTTACCAATTTAGTCCGCTATCTTTGTTCCACCATTTTATAATTTGTAAATCTTACCTCAAATTTGTAATTAGTCACTACGAAAGGACAATCGAGTACAAAAATTCAGACCAATATGCAATAGAATAATGTCTGATCGGTTGGTCTAAACGCTTCAATTGCACAAAATTCAGGCGGCTATCTTGGATTCGCCATCTTGAATTTTGCAAATCTAAGCTCTTGTTCAGCATCCCCAAAAACCTCTGTATACCAATTTTAGTGAAATTTGATTGAAGTTCACGAGTTTAGTCCGCCATCTTGGATTTGAAAATTATAAAAATATAACCTCAGATTCGTGATCAGCGACTCCAAAAATTACCAAGTACAAGTTTTCAGGTCAAAATATCCAGTAGAAAAAAGCATGACTCAAAGGGTTAAAAGTATTAAGGGCAATACACTACGGGCCTAATAACATTTTCAGATCTTTGTTGATAGCTCAGAAACATTTAATTCGGATTATTCGTAAAAAAAAAACATCGTTCTTACAGCTTTTCGACTTGCTATATCAATTGATAAATTTTATTTCTATCCTAGTTTTTTTATTGGTCTCTTTTATTTTCATTGAATCTTTTTTATATAAATATTGTATTAAGAATGCCAATAATAACCCGAAGTTTCCCCTCATCATATTTATTTGTATTTTTTGTTGATCTATTCACTGGACCTTTTCCAACTTATTTTTTAGAAAAATTTTACATTACTTTTAAGTTATAAGAAAATAAATAAATGAATAAATAAAAAAATGTATACTTCTAGAAGTTCATTTATGAAACATTTGTTAACGATTTAGCTCGGGGACAAGTTGCAGAATCACCTTGAAAAATGCACTTGTCAGTATACGAAGAAGGCTGTTCAATGATTGGGTTTGAGAAAATTCCACTGTCTGGACACTTCACACGTCCTTTCACACATTTCACCGGCTGATCGTCGTATGTATGGAAAATTGTCGGACAATATTACACGTTGCCAAACATCATGCGTCCAATCTTGATACTTTTTCGCCCACGTCAAACGAGCTGCTTTCGATTTTGTGCCTAGGGCAGGCTTTTTTGGCAGTCGTCTTTCATATAAACCTATCTCCCGCAGCCTTCTGTGTATCTTTTCAGTGCTAAGTTGAACTTGATTCTGACTTTTGCATCACATTGTCCGTCTTCTGAGTCGTCTTGCGCTTTAAGGGGGTATTTCAGTCAAAAGGCATGAATCTCATGTAATATTTGAAGTGTCATAAAAAAAGGCAATTTATATTTTTCCTATTCATTTTTTTTTATTAGTTATTTATTAACATAACAAGAATACAGACAAAAATCAAAAAATAAAAAAAGTTGAAAATTTCAAAAATTGATGAAGTGGGGGTATCAAAAAATTGGCGCGTAACTATACCCACGATTTCAACCCTCCTAGTAATCTGAAACCAAAAAAATTGTAAAGATTATTAATCTAGAATAATGTCGCAATGTCTGGAGCTACGGAAAAGTTAGAAAGATTTTTTTTCACAACATGGTGACTGCCTGAAAAAATAAAGAATTTTTGTAACACTTATTTTTGACTTTTTCGAATATTTGAAAAAAAGTAAAAGAAATCTGGGGATGGAGATAGTTCCAGACATAAACAAGTCTTAAAAGAAGACTCTCTTAAAATTTCAGATAAATCGGTCTAGTAGAACCTCAGAAATCGTAGGTATTGTTTTGAAGAAGACAGTTTCGAGAACAACGCGTTTAAAGTTTCGCGTAAAGTTTTTCGCAGTCTAAGTCATGAAATGATATTGCAGACTTACATTTACTCAATCTGTCATTCCTGCTTCATACATAGGACCTTCCTCGACTTGGAAAATACTATTTTCCGCGTTTCTCTCTTCATATCAGACCAGTTCTGGTCTCCTTTGATGCCTTTGATGCTCGTATCTCGGAGCAGTCAATCCGGGCGTTGTCTCGTTTCACAGCAAATTAATGAGATTCCGGGCCAATTTTTATTCCCATTAGCTCCATCATTTTTAAAATAGGATTGAAGGAAAGAAGGTCAGCCAAATACCGATATCTCCGAAAATAATTTGAATTTTGAAAAATCCTCTTGTAGATATATTCTTGAATAGTTAAACTTTGCAAATAGAAATAGATTTTTCTAGATTTCTAGACTAGAATACCGTCATTAACCTCTGTAATATAAGCTGTCTGCTTCTACGGAGAATGGTCTCTTCTCGCCATGGTTAACGTCTTTGAATCTCTGGTCGACGATCGCCCGCGCTGAGGACGTCTGTTTGATGCTTCAATCATTTGCTGAATGATGTCTTTGATCTCCGGATTTGGATGATTTTTAAACATTGTAGATTCTAGGATGTATGTATCGGATAAATCATGTAATGAATCACATCTCTTCTTCAAGCTTCAATTCGGCCGAGAAGGTTTCGAAAGCCGAATTCTTCTTAACAATTAAGTTGAAGGATAGAGTATTGCAGGTCCATGCGCTCTTCAACTTTCTTGAACCAAACGAACCACAAATCTCCGGAAAAGCATTTTTTATCTTTCTCAAAAAAATGCATACGGAAATCAAATCGCAGCTCCGTGGCGGCTAATCAAAGCACCATCATCTGGAACCCATGGCTCACCTTAATCCAAAGCCTCAAATTCTAGCCATAATGTCTTGGCAGCGCTTTCCATTGACTGCAACGTTCCTTTGGTTGTTCGTCGTGAAGGAAAAGAACCTGGACTTAGAAAACCACATCAGTCAAATGCTCCGGATGTTTCCGTTTCTCTTTGAGTCTCTTAAAGCTCAAAAAATGTAATGATAACGAAGCTGGCTTCAATTTCTAAGTCAATTGGCGGAGGGTCTCGATTTTGATACGCTTTCTTTTGGCTACGAACACGAGGCAATGTTTACAACTTTTAGGCCTTCGTCTGAACTTTTTTTTCCACAAATCCGTTCTGTCTCGGCAATACAGCATTCACTTTGGAAATATGTAACTGCAATATTTGCCAAAATTTTTCAAGTATTTTTCAAAAATATAAAACTGAGTTTCTGTAATTTTTTTTTTACTTGATTGAGTGCAGAATCCTGTGCCATTCTATTGCATTCTCGGTACACAGACATTGACTAACTCATTGACATTTGTGTGCTTTGAAATGCATATTTCATTAAAATCTACTCAAAGCTTTGACAGGATAAACAGTGTTTGCTTTGCGTATTTAAATTTGGGGAGTACTGGACTCGACATTCTATTTAGAATTCAATTTTTGCAACACAAATTTGTTTTGCTCCCTTCTGTTGGAAAGTATCTTCTTGAACAAAGTATAAAGAACTCCACTTGTAAAACAAAACTCGATTCCGCACCGAACCCACCGACACTTCAACCTCAAAAAATTTGTTTCGCAGATGGTTAAGTTTATTGTTTCTAAATATCGTCAGCTTATCCCAAAAGGTATAAATAGCTGCTCATTCTCTTGTGATATATGGTAGTACATATTTATTCTGTGTATCTTTGGAAAGAAAAAATCCATACACATTAATAAACAATATTCAGTGAGTTTATGAAGAATTTGGCCAAAGTACTTAAAAGAGGTAAGCCGTTGGACCTGCTTTCCAATTATGTCCTTCAATTTCGGTTTTCAGGCAACAGAGCTAATTTTGAACGCATTTCGAGTATATCAGCCGCTGTCAGCTGGATTGGAAAATATCAAACCGAAACCGGTTCGAGTATTTGAAGTGTCTGTGGATGAAAATACCAACGAGCACGAATTTAGGCTGTTTGCCAGTGCAAGCGTAATGAATTTGCTTAACGAATTGAGCTTTCGAGCCATTTAATTTGTTGGCTGAACCGAACGTAGTCAATCACAGTCGAAATCAGTTGTTTTCCTGTTCAGTGCTCACACGAGTTGTCTTATCAAAGAAGTTTACGTATATCTTCGGCATTGAAGTCATATTAATATTATGGGCTTCAAATTTCAGTAATTTATACGTTAAATTAAATGTTTTTTAAAGTGCTGATTACTTGGTGAGGCTAGGCTTTGCAGTAATTTTGAGCCTACATGAATCCAAATGCGAACCAGACTCGCACAACAAAGTTACAAACTTTTAAGTAAATTGTAGGCAATTAAAAAAAAAAACAAGAAATAAGGTTTTTGAATTTTTCACCTAATTTGTGCTATAAGACATTGCTTCTTGCCAAATTGCATAATTCTAGGTCAACAGGTAGTACCTCATAAGTTTGGATACAACTTGCGGTTATCAAAATATGCTGCATAAAACTGTCTTCGTTAATTTAGAATTTGAATTTCCCAAAGCCTTAAGCGGCCTTAAATTTTAACTTGATTCCTCCATGCGTTGCTGAGAAAGGGGGCCATGACAGACAGACAGACGGACAACAAACTGATCCTATGAGGGTTCCGTTTTTCCTTTTGTGGTACGGAACCTTAAAAAATGAGAAATTAAAAAAAAAAAAATTAAATTTAAAGTGATTAACTCTATGGAAGAAACTAACACGCCTCGAGTGATGTGAACAAATTAATTTTAAAGTGGCGATTCTGCAACTGATTCGGTTATGTTAAAATTTAAAGGATTACATTTTTTTTTTCATTGGAATTGTGTTTTTTTTGCTGCATTCTTTTTAACATCAGATTGAAACTTTATTAATTTGATAAAGCTTCATCAGCTGTATATGGAATTATTTTGCTGTTCAATTTTTTTTAGGGTTTTTGGTACTTTTCTGCCTTTTTTCGGAACTGAAAAATACATTTTCCGTTACAATGGAAGTTGCATTTGAGTCGCATACCATAATTCTACGACTTCACGTGTTTCGCAACTTTTGTTTTAAATCTACAAAGATCATGAAATTATTAATTTAACTATTTGTTTATTTTTTATGGAACATGGAACTAGCAAAAAATTCCATATACAGTGAATAAAAAAAATTTGTAGACAACTAACCTCTCACACACAATAAATCTTGTACCGCGGCTTAAGAAAAGTTTCCACTTTTGTCGCATCGGCATCGGCTGGCGAAGAACTCGGACACTAATCTGCTAACTTTTTCATAGTCTTTAAGAGGTTAAAAAATCTTTAGAAAACAAAAACAAAATTATTTTAAATGAAAAGAAAATGGAATAAAATCAGTTCTATTGTTGAACCGAAAAAAAAAATCAAAAAATTCACAAAATCAATGTCAAAAAGAACTCGGACACGGAGTATTCAATTAAGTTAGTAATAAACTGCACGTAAAATAAATGAAAATCAGCATTTAATTGGTAAGATTTTCTGCTTTAGAACAGCATCCAATCTTCTGGGCATGCATTCTACAACCTTTTTGCTTTTTTCTTGAGTAGGGATTCCAACACTTTTCTGTTTGTAATTGTGTACATTTATAATTGATTCTCCATATATGCCCACAGGCTTCAAAGGTTTTAATTACGTTGATGCCTGGAGATTGTGGTGGTTTCTCCAGGATATGTGGGCAATTTTAAAGTAGGCATAAATGTTCATTGTGTGCCTAATGTTTCGGTTCGTTGTCTTGCTAAAAGTGAAAACCGCACATATTCATAATTTTCCAGCACTTTCAATTAATTTATTTTTTAAATTACCAGATATTTTATCTGATTCATAATTCCTCAAGGATCTATTCATATCATCATACGCAGACGATGTTCAAATATTTCTCAGCTATCCTGTTAGTATAGCTGATGATGCGAATACATGCTGATCTGTCGATAGTTGTTCAATGGTCGAAAAACAACCACCTAAAACTGAATTCCAAGAAAAGCCAAGGGATAGTGATTTCTCTCGAAGTTACCGACACATCACTGTTTCCCAAAATTGAAATTAATGGTAAACCTGTTAAAGTTAACCTGGACTGACCATGTGACACATACAGTTGGAAAAATGTATGGTGGTAAACGAAAAATTGAAGTAGCGTTTAAAAACACCGTCAGATTTGTATACAATTTAAGAAAGTTCGACCATGTCTCTGAGTACACAAATACTGTTTTTAAAATGCCATTTAAGAAATATCTGGATCTGAGGACTATGATGTTCTTGTTTGATCTAAAGTCACGTAAAAAGCCTCAATACCTTTTCCACAAACTCATAGAAGCGAATTCAACCCGCACCAATGCTTTCATTCTACCTAAGTTTAAATAGTATTATGTAACTCAAAAACGATTTTTTGTGTACTCTGTTTAGTTATGGAACTCACTCCCCTCTAATATTAAAAGACTGAACAATAGGAACAGCTTCGAAAATAAACTATGTCGTTAATTGTTTTATATTGTTTTATATAATTTTCATATTTTACTTTTTTATTTTATTTATTATATTTTAGTTTTATTTTTGATCTAATGAAATAACTATAGCATTGATAAAAAAAAGACAAAGTCTTAAAATGTTTTATAATCGAATTGCAAAATATACAAATAAAATACAGCTGTCCTGGACCAGTGGCAGACATGGAGTCACTACCGTGCTTAACCGTGGCTTTTAATTTGCATTCATTCAACTCTTCATTTGGCTTCTGATATACGTAAGATTGATCATCTGATCTAAATTAATTGAATTTACTCTCACCCGAAAACACAATTTGGGTCCAAAAAGGAAAAATCATTATTTTTAAAGGTTTAAGCGAATTATGACGGAGTGTATAGTTTGGTCGGCCAGATTTGAGTTTCTCGACGGATTTTGATGCGATGAACCGTTTAATTATGTCATGAACTGTAGATTGCGATTTTTTTACTTCACTATGGGAACCATTAAAAGAAATTTTGATAGCATTTTCAAAAGTAAATCAGGAACCAAATCATATCTCGTTTTACATCAAAATATTCATAGTCAACGCCAAAATTTCGATTTAATGATTGGGAATCTAGAAGCTCTTGTAAACCTGCCAGCAATAATATTTTCTCTGAAATTTGGTTTTTTTCTTGTGAAATTGAACATACCTAATTTGTCACGAACTCTGCCCGTGGAGTGGGAGTTTTGGATCGAATTTGTATGATTTTGATTGAATCCATTGAAAAACAACTTAAAAATTCGTTTTCAAAAGTTTTGCAAATTAATCAATAAGGACGAAAAAAATGCTCGTTCCAAAATACAGACAGCTATCGAAAAAAAGAGTGGCAAGTTTTATTTGTCGAACAGTTTGAGTTGAGTTTTTGAGCTCCATTCAGTGGTTATTCAACTGACGGCGCTCTGCTCCGTTTTATGCAACATATACTCGTTAGATGACAAACATTTTTGTGTTGGCTTTTTGTCGATATAACGACTTCGTTGCCCATAATATTCTCCTAGATAAATAATATAATTCTGGATTCAGAGGGTTCAAAGAATAAAATATATAAAAACTGGTAACAATAACATCAATCCCAAAACAAATTACTTTGAGGTTCCCCAAAGTTCTGTACTTGGACCAATTCTATTTATATTACATATAAACTGCTTATTTGTAATATATATAATAAAAACTGCATGTGTGATGATTATAGAAAGTAATTTATTTAACTCCGTACGCTACAAAAGTCGAACACTCACTGCGCGAGTGTTTAGTTTTTTTAACTGTCAAACTCGGTGACAACTGATAACACAGTGACAAACTCGTACATACATATCAAAACCTTATTAATTAAAGTAAAAAATGTTCTATCATAATTCAAACAATAGTTAAATAGGTATTACGTTCATATAAACAAAAAATTTACTGATTTCAGTTTATTAACAAAAGTTATGCTTAATTCAATTTGTTTTGTAATGTTTAAAAGAATACAGAATTTAATATGGAAAATAAAAGATTAAGTCAATAAGATTAAATTATTTTTTTTAACATTTAGAATAGAAAATATATTATTCAAAATTCAGTAAGTCATGTTTTTTTGCACTTCCATTCTCGGGTAGAATTATTAGCTTTGCCGATGACCTTGAGATATCATATTCTTCACTCAGTTCGTCAGATTTAATTGCTGACATAAATCATGCATTTTATGTACTGAGATGTTTGTTTAACAATTACAGGCTAATGGCAAGAAGCAAAACTAAATTAATTTAATTCAGTTTTACTGGACATAATTTTTCTGACTCAGATATTAGATTTCGTTCCCATGACTGTCCAAGCTACGACCTTTTCAAGATCCAATGCAGTATACGAATTGGTCAAACTATCAAGAGTCAAGCCGACCTCCATATTAACTATTTCAAAATTGAAGGCGTAAATAGTTTTAAGTATCTTCATGTTGCCTTGGATCAAAACATTGAAAAAATATCAACTTTTCTCCACTTGTTGTCTTTTCCGTCTAAAAAAGTGTTGTTCGTCTAATACTATGAAAGGTTGTTCCAATCAAAACTGCAATATATTAGTAAATAACACAAACAATTAAACGTCATTCAAAAAAGTAAGATCAAATTGAAATTGCCACCGTTTAGTATACACAATAGATCTGTTTAGAAACTTGAAAATTCTTCTTCCGTTACAACACTTGTTTTTTTTTTTTTCAAAGTTTAGCGGATATATAAAGGGTCCGCCATCTACCGTTTTTTTTCAACTAGTGCTTATTTCGTGAATGGTAACACTTAGCTCATGTCTGATTCGACAGACAATTAGTTTTATCCTTCCGCTGAACGAATATGGTTGTGTATACGCTTGAACAACGCTGGGAAATATTGAGACATTACTTTAAAATTCATGGTAATGTTGCAGAATGTGTGCGAAAATTGCGTACGGATTTTGGAAGAAGAGAAGCACCGTCAGCTCCGTATGTTCGTTCTGTGAAAAAAGTGAAAGAAACTGACATCCTCATCGATAAACCAAAGCGTGAAAAGCCAAAAACAGTGCGTATACCCGAGAATATTGCTGCTGTGGCAGAAAGTGTGCGTGAAGCGCCATCAACATCAATTCACCGTCGTTCTCAACAATTGAACATTTCGGAGACTTCATTGAGACGAATTTTGCATAAAGACCTTGGTTTGACGCCATACAAAGTCCAATTGGTTCAGGAGTTGAAGCCAACTGACCATGCAATGCGTTTTCGCTTCGCTAAGTGTGCCTGCGACCGACTTACAGAAGATGCCAATTTTGCCAAAAAAAATCATCTTTTCAGATGAAGTTCATTTTGAGATGGCGGGTATGTAAACAAGCGAAATTGTCGCATTTGGGGCACAGAAAACCCACACGCATACATTGAAAAGCCGATTCACCCAAAACGAGTCACTGTAATGGCATAATTGGGGATATTTTGGCAAAATTGGGCCATTTTTCTTCGAAAATGAGCAAGGAGTGGCCGTTACGGTCAATGGCGATCGTTATCGGGCCATGTTGAACGAATTTTTGTTCACAAAAATTTAAGAGGAGGATATTGGCAACATTTGGTTTTAACAGGACGGCGCTACGTGCCACACAGCCGAAGCTACACTCGATGTTTTGCGCCCTGTTTTTGAAGATCGCAATAGCCGCAGAGCTGATGTCGTTTGGCCGACTCGGAGCTGCGATTTGACACCGTTGGACTATTATTTGTGGGGTGCCCTCAAAGATAAGTGTTACGCCGACAAGCCAGAGACAATTGACGCTTTAAAGGACAATATTCGTGAAGCCATTGGTGAAATACAGCTGCACACAATCGATAATGTGCTTAAAAATTGGACCGATCGTGTAGCCATTTGAATGAAATTATTTTCCATTACTAAGCGGAAGAATTGTACTTTCAAATAAAAAAAGGTATTTGAGAAAATATTCAGCAGTTTTTTTTATAGCATTTTCAAAAAAAAAAAGTTATTTGGCGGACCCGTTACATATAGAATCCAGCTTAACATGTTCCAGCCCTTCGCACTACTCAAGTTCCTACCTTGTTTTTTCTTGCAAATTATATACAAAAATGCGATTGGGACTTCGAATTATTCAAAATTTGTGTACGTTTTTGAAAGGAGCAAAAACATGGCTTCTTGATTTTATAGTCCATTATAAACTAAATTTGCTACACTAAATGGTATGCTTGTTTAATAAAATAAATATGTAGCTATTTCTGCCATTTAAAACATTATTGGAATGTATGCATTTTCATTTGTAAGGAACTTTCTTTCCCTGCACAATAACTAATTACATACATACCTTTGTGCACCCGACACATCATCTCTATTTTCCTTAAATAAAGATGTCATTGACTTTTTTGTTGAATAAAGCAAACATTGAATTGAAAATTGAATATTATCCGAGCTCTCACTTCTCAAGAATTCTGGCCACACTGCCATCCCATTTCAATTTGAATGTTTTACATTTTAAGAAAACCATAAAAACGCCTCTTAGTTGAGCTTTTACAGGGAATAGAAAATAAAACCTCAGCTGTTGACCTATTAAATCAAACCAAAAGTGAATGTAATAATGTCTGTCCGAGTTTTTTTTTTTTTGACATTTTGTTTGTTTTCGAGTTTTATTTAACAGCTATAAGAATATAATTAAATTTTTTTAATCGCTTGAATTGCTATAAAAATGTGTCCGAGTTCTTTATTGATCCACTGTACATGTAGAATTCGTTAAAAAGTTGACATACAAAAAAAAAAAATATTTTGTTAAATAGTCTTGGCCACGATTTTATCACCATACCGGGATTATTCATAATTATTTTCAAGATTCCAAAAAACCTAGAATTCCTTCTCGCATTCCGAAAACTTCGTTCGCAAGCAAATCTTTCATATCCGTTTTCAAAGTCGAGCAACTTGCTTTAGGGATCCGAATACGGAATCGAGTTAAGCTTTTTTCGCCACTAATATATTCAGCCTAATTTGATTCAGACTACATAATTTGTGTATACCGCCTCAAGAGTTCGTTATCCAATTCATGCCCAACGGAAAATGAAATTATACTAATGCACTCATTTTTAATGTGGCCGGAAAACATCAAAGATGTATTAACTTCAAAACAATAGTCTTTTCCCCCCAAACAAACCATCCATTATTTAGTTCTTAAGAAAACGCTGAGGTATCAAAATGAAGTGCAACCAAAGTGGTAGCCTTATTAAGCATTAAATACGCTTGCATCGAATAATGTGTCAATGTATTATTACCGAATGCAGACGCTAACAAACTCTCGAAATCGAGATGCTTTTCCTCTCATATTATCCATCCATCCATCCATCAAGGAACAAACGGAAATCCCTCTTGCTTTAAATATGCCTGAGGCAGGTAGCTTTGGTGCTGGATTGTGGCTGCCGTGTCCTTGCTGAGTGTAGCTGAGTAAAGTTGCCTAGGTGCTGTGCACTGTAACTTTGGAATCCCAGCCAATTTGTCTGTATACATATGTATAACACGAGTACCCACGTTCTCACCTCCTTTTCGAACCAAATACCACCTGTCGACGCCACCTCGCCATCATCATCATCATCATCATCTGGTCTGGCAAGCAAGAGAGACTCAACTCGGAGCCAATACAAATATAGATATACATAAATAAGTATGTGCCCCTTGACGAAGTTCACTCATTTATTGTCGACTGCGCAATGAGTGACTTGGAAAAAAAAAATGCTCGTTTCCTTCGCACCCGTTCTGGTCGCCTGTTGTTACCTACAAGGACTTTCATAACAACGCGGCTCTGTACGGGGAAATATGGAGAAACCTAATAGCAACTGGTATAAGGATCCTATGCCGTCCTCATCATGGAGCAACAGTGATGGAAACTGAATTCAATTTCAGTTTCGTTTGGACGTCCTAGATAGTTGGTTGTGCCGAAAACAGTGAGAGTCCTTATTTTTTTGTGTTGTCATGTTTGTCTGTTCAAGGTTTGATTTTGGCCGTTGAGTTTAAAAAAAAAAAACAAAAATCACGAACGACGAAAAAACACGGACCTTTTCAGTTGTTTGAAGCGGGATTTGTTATTTTTATCGAGAGATTTATCTTCGTCCTTTTTTTTTGAAAAAAAAAACTGTTTCTTTTGTTGAATTGTGAAAGTATTGTTCAGTGAAAGTGTCTACAAAAGCAAGCATCAGGTGGGATAGATACAACAAGTTGATTGCCGGATTGAGTGTGGAATCCTTTTTTATCCTTTGCCAAATCGGTAGGTAATTGAATGAAATAGAATATTTCGACGTATTGTTATGGGATTTAAGTTGAACATGTTTTGAGAGAGATTTTATGGTTTTTGAAAATTTGTGAATTTCAAAAACAACTGCGCAATTGAGAATAATTAAAAGTTTTATCTACATTGTTAGCGGCGCCTTACTCGTTGTCGGTAATTTTAATTTAGTTTATGAGGTTTCCCCAAATATGTGTTGTTCTGTTGTTCATTATGCAAAAGATACTTTAATATACATGCTTAATTAACGGTAATTAGTGTTCAACGAACGAGGGACCAATTCTAAGGAAAATTACGAAAAGTTTTCCAAATTAACTTGTTCTTTTGCCTTTATGTATTGTTTTGTTTTTGAATGATTTTTTTTCGAAAACAACCTTATTTATTTGGTGTTCCAGAAAGATCAATGACCTTGGACCGTTTGGAATTATTTAAATAGGTGTCCAAAATTAAGTTCTTATTGGTTCGGTTGGGTCTGGTTCAAACTGCTGAAACTTGTTTTAAAAAAAATACATCAAAGTTCTGATAAAAAATAAGCTTAAAAGTGATGTGAAAAGTCCTTAGAGATGTCGATATTTTGGTGACTGTAACAAATCAAAATACGGAATAAAACCCATTTTTTGAAACATTATTTGAAGTTTTGAAAATCACGTTAGGTAGGTGATGCCTCCATTGCATATTCGGGTGCAAATCAGCGGGTATTTTGGCTATTCCTGTCCGGACGTTTGTCCTTAGGCCTTGTTGGGTCCTTTGACAGTTGATATAAATTCAGGATTTAACAAAAATGTAAACAATAAACTCTCCAAATGCCGATTCGGGGGAGGTAGATAGCCATCCCACATCGCCCCTTATCGCCCTCCTCAAAACAGCCATCGATGCATTTGAAGTGTAAGCCGTCATGCATATAGATTGGAACTAATTGTCCCTAAAGTCCAATTCATCAAAACGTCGGGGAAAACATTCATCAAAATGTTTCTTTTCGGTCTGTGTCTGTGACCTCATTTTCTTCAAAGAATCATTGACCAACAGTCAAAGCCCACTGTGACTTAAGGTGATGGTTAAGACTTTTGGTACAGTTTTCGAAAAGCTCGAAACATTCGTTCTTCAAAGAAGGAGAGTTGCTGCATAATGACCAACAGAATGAAGGTTATCATTAAAATTCGCCTCAAAGGGCAGACGCGTTTGAAAAAATGAAGCTCTTACCGCCGAGAGACTTCAGTTCTTCGTCTCATCACACTCACGGTTTGCCTGATTTTAGACTGTAGATATTGGAGCCCTGTTTCTACGCGCTCATCACATAAATGAAAACGTTTCAAGTCAGTGATCAATTTTTTTCAGATTAGTTTTTGCATATGCCTCTCGAAATGCGTGCCACTTTTTTTTTCAAAGTCCTCAAAAACCTGATTTTTATAATTGTACAATAGTAGAGCCCTTAAATTCAGGGAATTCAACCATTCAAATATTTTTCAAATTCTTTGGCGACAATGGAACCTGAAAAATATGCACATTAAGTAATATCGTCCACGTTTACCTCACCCTACTAGCTTATGAGCTTTGGAAAATTAAATTCGAACACATTCGGCTACAAATCCTGAAAGCATATGCTGATGTCTTTGAATGAAAAAGTATGCGCTTTTCATCACGAGTTCTTTGACTTAAGCGACCGACAGGGACTACTTTGTGATGACTTGGAAAGATTGTCGAATAAGAACCTTGTACGATATTTTTTAATAATTAAGTTCAGTTGTCGGAAGGGTTGGGGTTTTAGAAGTGAAGTCAGTAAAATTTCTGGCTCAGACTTACAAATCGCTTAAATGCAAAGTACCGAAAAAAATTTGTCTGATTTCCGAATGCCCAAAATTATGATTTCGGCCAATTTGAAGTTGGTCGATCAAGCTCAAATCGATCAAGCTCAAATCGTTATTTAATGAAATTTCACTTTTCGTTCCACATCCTTTCGGGTTCTGCTTAATATCGGATCCTTATCCTTTTGAACTTGAAAGTTATTTTTAGGATAAAAGACGCTTTATCGTTTATGAAAAGCGGCCAAGTGCGAGTTTGAATCTCACAAAAAGGGTTCTGCACCACAGACGACTAAATCAATTTTCAAATACTCCAATTTTGTTTTTATAATTTTCTCGCCCTCAAGATGCTAGGAATACTCGCTCTTATGAAAGTGGCATGAGAACGAGCAGAAGAATAAACGGAAATGAAAAATCTATATGGTTTATATTGCTCCATAAAACGGGTTCACTGCTTCCTTGTAAGAGTTTTAAAAAAAGCACGTTTTTTTTTGTATGAGGACCCTCCTTTTTATAAAACTTTTTATCATTTTTATTATTTTCTGTTAGAACCGCACAAGTTTTTCATATACTATTGAAAATCGCAAGTGACTATTTTCTATAGTTCAGAAGACACAACCGTGTTCCATTGGAACCCTTTGGGTACGGAACCTTAAAAAAAAAATGACCTAAGAAAATTTTAAATTTCACATTTTGACACATGGCTTCTTAAATAGTAGTTGAAAGTGTTTCACATGGACAAATGCATCTTCTCGAATTTCCTACTCATAAAAAAAATTCCAGAAATGTTCTTGTCCGTCAAATATTCGTAGCATTTTGGCAAATTTGGCAAAGGTTTCATAGAACAATTTGATGTGTTTTTCAAAACCATCGAAATGCTACAAATTGCAACTCTAGAACAACAAATTAAAGCGAATTTAACGTAATTTTCCTTCCGTTTTTAAAACAATGTCAATATACTTAAAATTTCTTTGATGTCGAACGCTCGCTTTAAATTTCTTCACCGTCCACTTTCAGGGCAAAAAAAAACACGTGTAAAGTATTTTCAAATTCAAGGAAAAGTCTCAACCTGAAATGCCTTTTAGCTATGGCAAAAAACGTAATTTTTCTGTGTTGATTTTGTTTATATTAATAAATCACAATTTTTATTACGACCCCAAAGCGTCGTTTGCCTACATGCGTACTTTTTTGATTAAAGAGTCTACAGACACTTTAAAAATCTAGTTAAATAAATGTTGGCATTGAAATAAACCTAACACTCATAAAAATTAAAAAATGACCTCAATATAGGGATTTAAATACTGAACACAAAATATTGAAAAATAACTAACCAAACGCTCAGTAGGTCCTTATATAATCGACTTGGACAACCTGACGAACTGTTAGCTGTGTATGTGTATTGCTGCAGATTTAATGCAGTTCACTTATTATATGCGCTCTCGAGTTCGTTTCTTCCTCCATCAGCCAAGATTTTTGGCAATACGAGAAGGACAACGTGGAGGGCCGCGTAAATCTTTTTTTTTTACGAGTTTTAACTGGTCGATATGCTGACAAGTGATGTGGATGCTTCGACCGGAATGGTCACAAACAATGGTCTCCGTGGTATGAAGAAATATTAGCCAAAGAGAGACAGGCCAAAGGCAAATTCATGGTGCGAATGATCGGAGCTATTAAGAAGCTTCCATCCATCAGTGAAAAAAAGATAGAAATGATTAAAATGCTGGTATTCGTCGCGTAGGTTTTTAAAACGATCAAATTTGAGGCACAAAGTGCAGCAAGGGGCAGTAAGTATTTTTGTCGTTCGTGCAAAACCAAAAACAAAAATATGTCTCAACATTCATCCCAACAATAACATTCTAGCTGCCAGCTCCAGTTGCTTACTTTTGAACACTTCCCAGTCTTATTTTGCCTCTACTCTCATGGACAAAAAAAAACAATAATTCAGCTCGTTCTGAGCAAAACATAAATGTGCTTTTAACCCCCATTGCCCTTTTTTTACTAGGATCATGGACTCGTTGATTAATAATTTTTTTATGGCTTATTGATTTTTGACTCATCTTTTCAATGGATTGGAAACTATCTTTCGGCAAGTTCAAGGTAGTATTTGAATTTGAAAGCTGAAATTCATTATATTGACCATGGTGTACCGCTGGGCTTCGTTTAGTTTCCGATTTTTCCTGTCTGCTACATAAAATTCAGTTCACAGTTTTTTTGTTAGTAGTAGTTTTCATCCCTCATCTTCGGCGTTTATGAAACTCCTTTAATAACGACTCTATCATCTGCTGTCGCTAAAACAAGGTATTACTATTCAACCTTTTCAGCAAAAAATTCACCATATTTAATCTAAACTCCTTTTTAGGCATGCTTGAAAGTGTTCAATATTTTTTCGCTAAATTTTGCAGATAAAAAGATGACGACATCAGTTGAGTAGATTCACAACTGACATAAGCTTTACTTCTCCTATCTTCTCCTGGTTTATAATTATTATTTTTTCTACAAAAATTGATGAGTGATCAAGTGAATGCGAAGTTTCATTCGGCTATGTTTATCTCGTACGCTTTCCCACACTTCCAAAAGAAGTGCATGCATAAGAAAAGACTCGTCGATGAAAAACAAATATTTAAAAAAATATAAAACGAGAGAGAAAGTTCTCTGTTTAAATTGAAGAAGGATCAAGCCATCTTCATGTCACTAAAGAAGATAAGAAAGTTATCGACAGAATACTTACATCAATTATGTTGTTCGACATCTCTCTTTCGAGACAAAGATAAATACAATGCTGGGGTTATAAGAATCCCGCTGAAAATAAGGAAAAAATCTGTAGATAGTTAGATCAAATCCTGACCAAAAAAGACTTAGTAAACATGACTTGGATAAGGTTTAGGGCCTTGGTTGACATTTATCCTACAACTAAGCTTAGAACTCTGCGATTCCAAAGAAAGACTGCACCTGAGTTGGTCCACAAAAGTAGAAAAAGAACTTTTCCAACTAAATGTACTTAATTAAAGGTAGCATTCCAAGAATTTAACCACATGGATGGAATTCTTTGTTGATGTCCAGATCAACCCGAATCTGTAGCGGAATTGAAGTATGTTAGTAAAAAGGCTTTTCCAATCCCAGCTGTAGGGATTCATGCTTCTTGGAAACTCATATTTTAATTATTTTATTCTTCTATTCTTCTTCTACAATACAGCAAATGCTTTCATTTGAGAATCAATGGAATTTACAATTAAATTGCGGCTAAGACTAAGAAATCCTTTCTTTTTCTGTTGCCATGACGTAATTCTTAATGTTGCCACTCTTTCCATGGGATAGTTTACTATAAATAGCAGAAAATCATATGAGCTTGACAAAATACGAAATTTTTACTCAAAACAGGCAAAAGCAGGATAAATATTTTTAACTTACGCTTGTCTTAAATGGCCAATACTTCCCGAAAGCCGGTAAGCCACCTGAGGTTCCCGTCAGCTATTGACTTAACAGTTTATTGAGATTAGTAGAAAAGATTTATGAGCGCATTCTTAAAGAAAAAAAATATTAAAAGTCATAGACATTAAAAATGTTTATCTGAATTCGGATTTCGGCACCATTTTTGTAGTACACATTAGGTATTATGTATCTGTGGTCACATTAAACGCAACCGAAGTTGTGGAAAATCAACCGGAATGATTCTGTCTGTCACAATGGTCTCATCTATTAAATGATAATTCGATGCTTTCCGTTCGTTTGGAACGTAAATTGCATATCAGCAGATATCCCTCAGAGTGCTATTATCGGCCATGTCTTAAACAATATTCTTACTGCAGACTTCCCTGTGCTTCTGGAATGTTTTTCACACGAAAATGATGTGGGAATCGATTGGCAGGCATCCGTAAAATATCATCTCGACATGAGACTGACATTCAAGGAGCATGTATCACAAACTCTAAATAAGATCAATATTGCCATGAAAATGATTTAACAGTTCATAAGCTGAAAATAGAAACTATCGAGTGGAAAAAAAAAATTAATTATATTTCAGTCGATTTTGCTATATGAATGTCAAGCATGGAGGAGCTGTGGTATATCTCACATCCAAAAACTGCAAGTATCGCAAAACAATCTGCTCAAAATGATGTAAGATCTTTTCTGGCACCACTCTTCCTCTGATCTCTATAAAAAAAGGTTATGTTGAATTGATAACTCACAGAATCCAAAAGTTTATGACAGTGTTTTGGAAAACCAAAAAAGAAATGTGGTTTTCTTATTTAGTATATAAATTATTTATTTCATTTTTTATATTCATTTATTGTATTAATTCTATTAACTTATTTTACATTTATTTATTTTTTTTATTTATATTTTTTTATAATATATAATTTATAAATCCCCTTATTTATTAATTTTTTTCCATTTATGTTTTTTATCTATTTTATTTATTGTTATACATCTATTTATTTATTTATTCATTTATTTACCTATCTACTATTTATTTATTTATATATGTATTAACTTTTATGTGTTTATTTTTTGAAAGGGTTTTGAATTCGTTTTAATAACTTTGTCTGCTTTTCAATTTTATTAACTTTTTGTTCTGTTTTTGTTTTTGTAATTAAATGGAAGGTTTTTCATGGTCCTTTCAATATTCAATATTTACTTTCTTTTGTAACCAGTCACTGATTTTCAGTAGAAAGATAGTAACATAGAATATCAAACCTCTGTTTGTAAAATGTTTAGTTACTGACCACTTGTATACTTTGTATGCCAAATAAATATATATTTACACTATGGGATAGCCTCAGGTAACTTCACTGAAATTCAAGAGGCTTGTTGTCCGATGATTTTATTTTGTTACATGCTTGTCATTTTATTTGTTTTGTTGACAACCCAATATGCTTTTGTTAAAAGTCCAAAGTCCGCCTGCATGTTTCTTGAAGTGAATTTCTCTTGAGTCGAGAATTTACGTGTACAAATCTCTATTTGTTGATGGGATCCTTAAATCAATGCATTGTTCTTTAAACAATGACATTATTTTGAGTGTACTGCATTAAAACAAAAACTATACTAAGCCTTATATCAATAGATATTTATTTTTGAGTACATGTGCCATGTTCAATTTTTGAAATGAAATTCACTTCCGCAGTAGACAGAGAGGTCTTCCAAAACAAGATATTACATTTTTACTCCAAACAATTACCTTTATGTGTGTTTGTCGTCTTAAAGAAACTTTATTTGTATGCTTTTTATCTGATTTATCGTCCACCTGAAGACCTTTCTCATTCTTTGAATAACAACGTTACTCACAGCATTTTTTTTCTAATGGTCTACGCAAGACCGTAAGTTGTGAAAATAGGAAATACAGGAAATACAAAGAACACGTTTCACTGAATGGCTATATATTTAAATAACCTGCCATAAGATATCCTGTAGAAATGCTTATCAAAATGATACGTATCCTTAAATATATAAAATGTAAAAAAAAGAAGTCGGATTTATTTGAAAGCGTTTAGAGCTTTGGCCCGTTGGAGTAGTTGCTCAATTCAATATCGTTTATTCTTCAATTCATTACATACAATTGTATTCAAATACATCCAATTTTGAAGTATGCTTTTCGCATATATACCAATAAATTAAATTAGGTAATACAAGAACGAAAGGAATTCAAGAGTTTGATTAATATTGAAGAATATATAAGTTCATTCTGTAGTTTGAAAAACTTTTATAAATCATATTCGTCAGGTGTGTTAGTCACTGAACTGCTCATAAACGACTAGACTGATTTTGATGACATTTTTTTGGTGTGTTTGAGTGGGTCCCTGAATGGTTTAGATTCACTATCCACTGTTTTTTAATGAATGAGAAGTGAATAATTCAAAACTATGTTCATAGTTGGCGCTGATTATTTTTATAAATTTTTCGATGTGCCAAATGTTAACGAAACATTTTCTACATTTTTTTTAAGAAATAAACTGGGATTTTTATGATTTGATGAGTCGTTTAAATTGCAGGGCTAGAATTTATTTAAACATTTATTAAAATTGCTTAGCAAATTATTATTATTAGTTATTTTTAGTACTGCATTTACGTAGAAAATGAATGTTAATAAAATACGGAAGTCAAAAGTCTTTGAAAATGTTTTTAATACGCTTTTGAACTTTATATCCACGTAAAAAAAAATTAAATATATTTATTTTGAAAGTGATGACAATTTTGAGCTAAAGTATTTGTGAGACAATATTTGAAAGACTCAACTGACCCTTTTTCCAATTTGGGAGTTAGGGCGATTTCATAATAATAGACTGGGATTTTTTTTTTTGAATTGAGATTTTGTTTTTTTTTTTACTGCATTTTTCTTTATTATTCAATCCATAACCTTACATGCTAGATAAAAATGCTTAATTCTAGTTTAATTAGCTGAGCAATATATAAAGTAACTTACTGGCCCTATGCGGGCGCTCTAAGCTAAACCTAACATCTTAAAATATGTCTTTCGACTTAAATTTTTGAATTGAGATTTATTTTCATGAAGTGTTCTGTGATTGAATTTTTATTTTGCATTTTTGATAGTAGTAAATACTGTTCGATAATTTAAGAGTAACCCTTCTCATATATGATGATTAACTTAGAAACTTTAGTCAATGGAGACGGTACTTTTGAAATACCATAAGTAAAAGAAAATTTCGGAGAAGATTGAATGAAAAAAGAATTGAAGCTTATGTTGTGCAGAAAAGGCCTCACATTGCGACTTCATTTGGAATTTGCGAAGTAGCATGTTAACAAGCTACCATTCTGTGCAAAAATGACACTGCATGTCCATGCTTCAGGATGGTACGAAAGAAATGCATGGTGGGCAAAAATCCATTTTCTATGAAAATCTGGAACAACTTTTGATCGAAAAGATAAAAACTAATGAAACAAATTAAATAAAAGTTTATTTCATGGAAATTACATCGGTTAAGTGGCCGCTATTATAATGCAGGTACTCATGAGCTCTTTTGATAGGACTTTCACATGACTTTTTGAAGTGTTGCCGATGTAATTTGCGCGATTTTTTCTCGAATGTTGAGCTTCAGCTTGTCTATAGTTTTTGGTTTGCTAATGTCAAACTTTTACTTCAGGTAGCCCCATAAAAAAAGTCTTCAGCCGCCAGATCCAGCAGAGTTCACTGCCTCACGAGCCGTGTGTGCAGTAGATCCCTCTTGCTGAAACCAAATGAGCTCAACATTGTTGTCTGCTTCCATGAATGGAAAAAAGTAGTTCTGAAGCATTGTCCTGTAGCAGTGACCATTAACAGTTACGCTTGCACCCACATCATTTTCAAAGAAATAAAGCCCATAAATCTTACCGGAGGTTATTCCACAGCAGAGTGTCGGGACGTTGATTGATTGATTTTTAGGATTATGAGTGCCCCGAAATCTTCAATTTTAAATATTCATGGTCATTTTCGGCGAAGTCAAGGAAAGTTCTGCAGTACTCCAACTGAATTTTGTAAGGGCATAAGTGCAGATCTTTCCTCAAAATCCGACGAATCGTGCCAGGGGTATGCCTCAATGTGTTAAACGTCATCGTGTCGATGTTTCAGGATCGGCTGCAATACTTTCACTAATGACCTGAACGCCTATAGTGACCATTTCGCTCGAATTTGACCATTATTGAACGAATAGTGTAAATTATTGACCGACTGTTTTCAAAAAATAATGCGACAATTTATGTTGGCTGTGCTTTTGTTTGTTTTTTTTTTGCGTTTAAAAGACTGTTGTAGATTCGAAAGCAACGGCAACTCACTTTCTCTTACCGCAAGTATAACCCTATTTAAAACGCTCCTTAAGCCTCACGTCAAACAAATAACAAATTGGGCAAGTGGCAAACTATAATTTACAGTTCAATAGCCGAACTTTTTGGTCCTTCGAGCCGGATAGAGCACAGTCGAACAAAGGCCATGAGAACATTGAGAGATAAGCACAACGCATGTTGTAATAAATTATTATTTCAGTCGAAATTCTATCCGGACATTATAAATTACACACATTAAAGGTCAGTTTCTCAACAAATCTAAGGCAGGTTACTTTGTACAAAGCTATAGAAATATGAAGAACCTTATACAATTTAATCTTACTTAAATGTAGCGATTGAATTCTTAAACGAATTTCAATACCTGCCAACAACTATGAATAGTTGACTTGCAACGGATCCTTATCTCACTAAATCAAAATTTGACCTCTCTGTTGCATAATGTTGACTCGGTAAGAACTGGACACCTAATTTATTCACTTAGACATTCTATAAGAACAATATCGAGCAAATGCAGTAGAAAATTTATCTTCAAACATGACTCTAATAATCTTAGATTATCCAAGAAGTAAAGCACTCTAAGACATCTGTAACTACAACAAACCTAACCTTTTTAGACTACTATTGACCACCAACACAATCAGACTCCATCTAATTTTTTTATTTTTGTATTGTAATTTGTTCGATCTAAAGGGATTTTGACTACCCTTATAATGCATTCCTTGTACGGAGTGAGCAAAAGGGTAAAATTGGTTCACATAGAATGTAACATTGACTTATTTGCTTTCGCTCAATTCACAGTATTTTAATTGTCATAAGTGGGTGCAGCTTTTGGAAGATTGCATTTTAAGTCACCTCGCAGGGAGACCAAAAGCATCACCTACTTGATCATTATTTACAACACACGAACTTGAAAATCCAGCACGACAAGTCGAGAGGGTAATCTCTATTTAAAGCATGGCCACACAGTATCTCAAACTATTATCACTAGTCGGCTATTCTTGTGATAGCAGCGCCAACGAAGATTGGTATTTAGACCAAATTTGAAAACGTGAAAAAAGTTCAAAACTTACTCTAGAATTCGGACTTGGAATTTTTCAATCGATTCAGCTGAAAGGCAAATATCGGCAAGAGAACTCTGCTGCAAATGCTGGAAGCAATGATCATGGTTTTGGTATTCTATCTAAAGGAACAAATCAAAGAGGGAGCAGCTCTAGACTGGTCTTGTGTCGGCAGTGCTAAGTCATCTTTTCCTATTAATAATCTAACAACTGTTCAACTGAAACTGCTTGTTTCTTTTGTTCTGCAGTGGCCTAAGCTATAAATTAGAGTATCTGAGTCCTTTTGAAAACTTTGTTTCTCCTGTCCGACTCCTACGCATATTAAATATTTCCAAAGAGTAATTTTTTCGTAGACGATTCTCTTACTTTAATTATAATTAAGATAAATGGGCACGGGTTTTCTTTTTTTAAGAGAAAGCATAATAAAAGTTTTTGAAAACTTTGAGGATTTTCAAGCACTTTAAAATTGCAATAAATACAACCTTTAACTAGTCGTCGCTCGCAATCCCCCCTTGCTAAAAATAATGTGGGTGTTTTATGAGGATAGAAAAGTTTACATTTTAGAAGTAATTATAATAAAATTAACATGAAGTTTTTCGCCCCTGAGTTAAAACTTTTATTTGGAAGTAGACATAAAAATGGAAAGTCTTACGTCAATAAACTTTGTTCGAAAGGTTGATGAACTATCTCCTGCCATAAGCCTATTTTTCGCAGGTCTAGTGTGGGTCAAATGACTAAACTGGATTTGAAATTGTTACTGTAAGTTCTAATTGCAAGTCGAAAATAAAGTGAAAAATGCTTGGGCAGGAAAAAACCCTTAAGTAAGAATTTTTCTGCTAAAAAATACGTTAAAAAAAATTACGATCATTTTTTTTCAGAGGGTTTTCCTTCGCGTTTATGTCGAGGACTTTATTTTTAAAAACATTACTTCAGAGTTTAGTTAGATCCCTGTTATGGTAGAAACGACAAAAGTTTTAATGCAGCCACAGAACCACTTTTTTTTTTTTAAATAAGAATGTATGATAGTATACGGCGTACACAAGTGAAGAGCGTTAACATGCTTATCAACCACAATTGCATATGAATAGATTATTTTGAAATTCAAGTCAATGAATTCAAACTTTTGATTGATGCAAAAAACATTTCTTTTAAATCATAGAATTGAATTCACCTAAGCCAAGTTGAAGTCATCAGTATGAATTCTTATTTTCCTCTGAAGTCATTAGTGACTTCACTTTTGATCGATTGAAGTCTGTGAATTCATATAAATTAAGTGGATTTACTTTGCTACAGTATGTGGCTTTTCAATTAGTATAGGGATAAGACTGGTCCTATTGGTCCGCTTGTTGGGTTCGGCAGCCAGCCGGTTCGCACGCACACAGCTCATTTTCATTTTGTTCAAAACATCATCAGCCCATCAACAAAAAATTACAAAAGAAAATACATGGTTTCTATTCAATTCATTGACTTCAGTTGATTTTATGTGAATGCACTGCGGACTTCAGCTAACATCAAGTAAATTTATGCTATAATTTATAATTTATGTAACTGAAGAAATCAAATACAATCATTTTACTTTATTCGATGATTGATAAAAATAGAAAAAAATGGTTATTTTAAATTTGAATTCAAAATGGCTTCAAATCATTTTCTGTGCAATCAATAAATATTCTTTCCGAAAGAGCTAATCCTTTAACAAATCTGCTATCCGCAATTGAACCGGTTTATGCAGGGAAAGGCTGAAAAAAATTGAGCCTCAGCATGAAATTTTTCTGGAGTATAATCCGCCTGTGCCTTAGACCAATGAATAGATACAGGCCAATGAATAGATACGTCTGATGCAAAACTATAAATAAATTCCAAGAGATTGGCGGAACTGATCCAGGTGACTTAAGGCGTATCCATCATCTTGGCCCGGTTGTGCCATTGGTTTCCGATTTGTGCTGATGAAAATAACCGGGTCAGAATCGAGTCGTCCAAAATCCAAAAACTGTTGTGGAAAGCATTTGAATTTTGTTATATTTCTTTCATTATGGCGAGTTCCATAATTTGTGTTGAAATTAAAGTTTGATCGAAATATAAATTACACATGTTTTATTTATTTTATTCAGTAACTTGGAAAATGTAAGTTTAAAAAATATATTAAGGGTTTTTCATTAATCGCTTCCTATTTTAAAATTTCATCGAATTTTTTTATTCTTTTGAAAGGCCTATCGATGCCATTATGTATAACATCATTCAAAAGTCCGCCGCGGCTTCTCTGGCCGAATTGGATCGTTAACATGGGTTATGTTGGCTTTGAGGTCTGCTCTAATTTGAAGCTTATTCGTCTCGACTTCAGAAAACCCCACGCAAAAAACGGGGTCAAATCGCACTATCTCGGTGGTCAGTTCACATTACCTCCATAAGAGATGACCATGCCCTCGTATCGCTCGTGCGATACAAATGTGGCGTGAGCTATGTGTCACGCCATATATCCTGTTGAAACCACATGTCATTGGTATCCATATGATCCAATTCAGGCCAAAAGAAGTTGGTAACCATCAATCTGTAGCGCTCGCCGTTGACCGTGATTACTTGGCCAACATCGTTTTCAAAGAAATATCGACGAATGACGCCGCCAGCCCAAAATCCACACTAGACAGTGACTTTTTCGGGATTCATTGGATCTTGATCTCAGGTGGATTGGTTTCATCCCAATTTCTACAATTTTTTTTGTTGATGTATCCATTCATCCAGAAATGGAAATTTTCGATGAAAATTTGGGTCAGTTTCCAACTGCTCCAGAGTCCTTTCAGCGAACAATACGTCGTTGTCTACCATCAGTTCCTGGTACAGTTGAATTTGTACGGGTTCAGGGGAAAATTACGACGCAAAATTCGCCAAGTTGTGGTCTGCGAAAGGCCTTGTGAGTGACGTGAAATCGACTGCCTCGGATTCTCCTGCTCACTTTCACGGTTTCGTCAACGTACGTGTGTTGGTTGCCCGTTTACTGAACCAGTGGACTTAAATTTATCCATCAGACTGCGAAGGACGATAATGGCGTAAAATGGTCGAAGCGTTGCCCCAACAGGAGACCCATTTCGATAAAAAAGTGTATTATTTGCAAGTGTTGCTGAACTCAGTATTTTAGATTTGCCAAAACAGTCTGAATAAATGACAGCAATTTCATGGATGTAGCTACAACAATATAGCCGCTATCAACTGTCAAAGTGTAGAAGTCTCTATTGAAAGACTCTTTATATTACAATCACTCCTCTTTGTCGGTGAAAACCTCCTAGTTTGATCTAATTTTTTCCCCGAGCTATGTTTTGACACTGGGAAAAAAAATAAATCGCAGGGTGCCAGATCGAATGAGGACAGTGAGTGTGGCAGCGACAATTCCAGATGAATTTGCCTTATAACGCAGATATTTTGTTGATGAAAACAACAATTTCAACAGCTCCATTTGTGTTGATTTCTTTTGGTATTGTATTGCTCACGATTGCATACATGCCGCGTCTAAACTGGTATCGGATATCCAATGGAAAAAAGGTAAGAAACAATGCACGGGTGCCTTGTTGATTGCCTTGGAAAAGGCCTTTGACACCGTATGTTTGCAGGGGCTCTTTTTCAAGCTTGACTGGCTCCAGCAGACAGTTTATTGTGAAAACTGGCAGTTAGACGTTTGCTGGGACTCTTGATATGAACAACGGTCTACAACAGGGTATCTGTTATTTCGCCGATTTTATTTACGATCTTCAAAAGCGATCTTGTACTATAGGATCTCTCCGCCAATCCATAGGGTACGCAGATAACTTGATTGCGTACAGGTCAAGTCCGAAGATCGAGGTCATCGTAAGTCTTTTGCAACGTGACTTCGAAACGATTCAGGGATATTGTGAAGATTGGAAGTTGTAGATCAATTTGCATAATTGCGAGACTATTCCGTTCAGGAATCCGTTGTCTAGGGCCTCTAGAAATGCTAAAAAGAAGTGGCGAAATGTTCTCTATCGTTGGACTTAACGGACAGCCACTGGCGAATCGAAGTGTTGAAAGATACCTTGGGATCCTTTATTTTAACAAACATAAAGATATTGCTCTGGGCAGAGCCAAAGCGACCTTTGCCTTAACAAAAAGTCTGTGTCATAGCAGTCAAATCGATGCCAAGGTAAAGGTGATCAGCTACACGAACCTTATTCGACATGTCCTTGCCTATGGAGGTCCTGTTTGGTTCAACTTCAGAACAAGCTTAACGGAAAAGCTTCGGGTTTTCGAGAGACGATGCCTTAGGGCTTGTCTCTATCTATATAGAACTCCAGAGCCTGAGTACATTGACTTCAAACAACAACTTGATCTCCGGGGCTTTTCACCCAAACGACAGTGTACCTAAACGAACGGTTTTATTCCCCCTGAAGCGTTTCTCTATTGAGATGGAAAAGGTCTGGACGGGAGAGTCAACTACAATTCAGACGTCGCAAGTACTCTAACTCAACGGAGACTCCTCGGTTTAGTAGAGCGGTATCAGACCGCGACAAAGCGGTCAACGAAAGACAACATCGACACTATTGGTGGCTGGACGGAGATTTAACTCTGTCGTATGTTAAATTTTAGTCTTGATGGCCCTTAAGACAAAAGTGATAGCATGTCCGGCTTATGTATTTGTTGTAAGTTATTTTTATTAGTCTATGGTGGTTAGTTTTAGTGTTATTTCAAATTATGTTAAGATTTTATGTTTTAGATTAGTTTTAACTTTAGCTTAAGTAAAATACAACCCGCCCATTCACTAAGTTTATCAATCATAAAAACAAATAATTTTCTTAGTTTTTTTTATTTTAATTTGAATATATAATGTTGTGTAGTATTAAGTCGAAAGACATTATTTTAATTTGTGAGGCTTAGAGGCTTTAGAGCGCATTTTTGGAACATGAGTTTTTCAATAAAAAATGCATTGAATTGAAAATTGAAAATTCATTTTAACAATACATCATTTAAAATAAGTTAGCTTTGAGAATTCGTCCTTGAACTGTATTCTGTTGAATGTTATTGACAGAATATTTCTGTAACTATGTTTTCGTATTCATTCATATTTTTCATTTCAACACTCTTTCGAAAAAATTCCATTTCTTAAAAAAAAAATATCTTTTCGAAAAATTATATGGAACCCTGTATTCATGGTTGTCTGAAATTTGAAGAACAAAATGATGCATATTTTTTGAAAAAGTTATGACTTTTATTATTTGTTTTATATTTCGAAGCGCAGTACAATGACCTCTGTTTGGACTGTTGTGGGATTTAATGATGCAGATTCCTGATTGTTGCAAAGGACGAGGTGACGAGTGTACTAAAATTAATGAAACTTTTTTAAGGTTACCCTACATCACTTGGAAGGACATCTGGTTTATTTTTCAATTAAATCGTTTTATGCGCAAGACCTTGCACTGAAGCACAAGAGCTACGTTGCAAGGGCATTTGTGATACTATGAAAACTATATCCAGATTGACATCATAATCATTATTCGAGTGTGGAAAGGACATTAAAAATTCTGAAGTATGGCACATTTATATGAGCAGGCAGTTGTGTTGTGTGTTTATATGACTCTTTGCCATGCTATTGAACGTCATTGCTTTATTTATAATATGAGGACGTTAATCCAATACCGTTGTCGACCAAAATTGATGACACATGAATGATGGATTTATGACTTGAGTTGTTGTGTGATAAAAACTCACAGATGAATCAAACAAGTCATAAGTATCAATTTTCGGAGAACAGAAAGTCCTTGACCTAAATTTATTAAATTCGTATTTTGAATTCGAATGTCTGATTTTCCATCAGCTTACTTTTTATGGAACCTGATCGACTTTCTGCAACTTGTTTTGGATGAGTAGTAGCCAAGACTGACGCCGTTCTTACTACGAGTAGAAGAAGAAGGAGAGAAAAGTAGGGAAACTTTTGTGTTAGAACTTCAGAATCTTTTTCACGAAAGCTTCACTGGCAACACCATTTTTCTATTTCAAAGAAATTAGTCCTTAAGAATCCGCTTTGTTCATTTCTATTCCGTATTAAGTAAGCACACTTCAACCTGGTGTTGGCAAATATGTTTCTTGAAAACAGCACAGCCAAATCCCAAACAAGGGTTGTTTTTTTTTTTTTGTGATGCCAGTATTTCCATAACTTGAACTAAAGGACATTGGTTCTTGCCAAATTTCATGATTCTAGGTCAACGGGAGGTAGCTTGATTTTTTTAACCCTTTAAGGGACCGTAGTCATAAGTATTTTATATTATTTTCAACTTCAAACCTTCAAGCGTTCATGAGAAAAGGGGTTATGACAGACAGACAGACAACGAAGTGATCGTATAGGGGTTCCGTTTTCCTTTTTGGGGTACGGAAACTAAAAAAGTGTGATTGAATCAGTCAAATATCAGTATTTTCTGAGATCATGTGAGCATTGTCTCTTCCTGAATAGTTTTTTTATAGAGTCTGGCCGTGATCACACATCTAACAAACCTCAAAGCGAGGACTGTTCATGGACATGTTATTCCCCTGATTGCTCTAACTGAAATAATGTCACAATGAGGTTAAAGAGCCGATCTAACATCACGTCTCTCCAACCGGAATTTGTTTTGAAATATTGTAGATATGTTAACATTTATTTTAGCAGATCCAACAGACGTTCTCATGTCCGAGCGTTGGCTTGTTTGCGGGCTCAGCAAACCTTCTTTCGATGTTTAAAATTTCGTTTATGTTCATTTACGACATCCTGTCTGCTACATCCAATCCTATGGAAGCACTTCTATGATAAAACAAACAAAGATTGCCACATAAGTATTCACTTCAAAATAAGATTCGATCTGTTTTCAAGATATGAAGTATAAAGCCTCAAAAGAGCAGCTCTGGTTTTGCGTTAATTATCACCAAAAAGATTTTACCCCAGAATTTTTATTCAATACCCCTTTGACTTGCTGCTATTAACACTTTAAGAACATTTCTGGTTTCAGCTTGTGACAGGATTCAAACTACAAAGGATTTACCGAAATTGCTTCACTTTATATACTTAAATAGCTTCATTAAAAATGCAAGCTGTATAATTCGTGAAGCCAATATTACTCTTTAATAAAATCAGCCCTCAAGGCGCAATAACAACAGTCAAGGATATTTTTTTTTTAACCTTCCTTAAGCATTCGTCTGGGAAGGTTTGTTATGAACCTCAACGATTATCCTCATTTCTTGTCTGTTTGCCCTCACATCCGCCCAATTCCCAGTACAGAAGATGTATTTCGTTTCGTACCGGAAAAGAACAACAACGCCTAAGATTTTTGCTTGTGGACTTTAAGTTTAAAACAACATCGAGAAATATGAGAAGGTTTTTTTTTTAAATAAGGGTATCGTTGCGAGAATTTAGTATCTTCCTCGAAAGACGAATCGATTTTTTTTGTTTTCAGTTTGAAATCAAAATAATAACTTTTTTGTTTTTGGTTAAGCCGCAGTACATCAGCGTACACGTACAGCTTTTTGGCTTCTCATAATAAATGATGAGTCGACTCACCCTCAAAAATGTTAATTTTTCTTCCCTTAAATATTGATTCGAAACAAGAAGAAGTGAATTTGAAGTATTCCATGTCACAGTAAGAAGAATTTAAAACTTATGAAATAGTATTCGAATTTGATTGGACTTTATATTTTGAGCTATCAATAAAGTGACTGATCCAATATCCTTTTAGGGACGGGATGCGATTTGATTTTTTTTATTTTAAATGCATTTTTAACCTATTTTTTTAAAATTCTTTTAAATTGATCCGAAGTTCGGAATTCAAAATTTTGACAGTTTTCGAGATCTCAAGAGTTGGATTCCATTATTTCTAGAAGGACGTCTGTGTGTGTGTACGTACATATTTTTTTCGTCTCGCATATCTTGAGAATCAAGCTATCAAATTGGTGTGTTTCGAAGCGTATTCTCACAATGAACACCCGAAAAGGAAAAAACAAAATAATTTCTTCAATTAATATCAAATTATATTTCTGATGAAAACTTTCAATATTCTCATAAGATATAAACATATGCATAATTATTTACGCTGTCCTTTTCAGGTTTCTAGACAATACATTATGTCAGAGAAATTCATATATCATATCTTTATTTATTGCAAAAATGTATTGAAACTTTCTTCAAATTAACATAACTAAAAAGAGTCCTTAATTTCGTCGAAAATTCACCTGAACCTATCAATTTCGTAATGTTTTCCAATATTATTGTTCTCAAGACTATTTGAAAGATCTTCTATAGCTCGTGTGTCGATGTTGGACCCTGTTCTAGGAACTTTTCTCTTAAGTTTGCCCCAAAACAGTTCTATTGCCACTTTCTGTATATGTTGATCCATGTTTCCAAGACTAAGCTTGGAAAGATCATACATAAATTTGTATATGAAAATATTATACTTTTTTCTGCTCATGGTTTCTAAAACAGTCTGCAACATTGACACACGCCATCGCCATGCTTAAATGATTGGACGATTTTATTCCGTATAATAGCTTATGGGTCGTGGAGGCAACTCTTTTTTATCGTTTACCCAAATCAGCTCAACGGGCAAAAAAATAACTACCTAAGTAAAAGCCTTTATAAAACGAGAATACTCGTACATTGAAAATAGCTCGGTAAGAAAGAGCACAACACTCGAAGATTGAGTTACCAAGGACCACATCTTAGGGGTCTTTCTTTAAAAGACATGAAGACTTAATCGAATGACTTAAATATTCCGAATATTAACAAATTGGCCTTGAAGGAACTAAGAAAGTCTGGATGTAAAGTAAGAACTGCAACTATATACCAGGAACAAAAAAAATACCCGCTGATAACTGCGTTACCTCGGAAGGGCTATTTTTCATCCTTCACCTGAAACTATCATATTTGCTTTTGAATCATCTTGACTCCAAACTTTTGTCAAAATTGGAATATTTTAAATTAAAAAAGGACGCAATACATTTTTTTTAATAGGACTACCGGTTGAAAATGTCATTATTGCAGAAAACTTCAAATCCATTACTCTGAGGTGAATTTTGACCATGACAGCTGTCACATCAGAAACTTCATGTCATTGTCTAATTATTTCAGTCTAAATTATTGGTCATGAAACACACAAGTTTTTGTAAAGCCATAAAATGTCTACATTCGTGCCATCAAAACAATATTTGCGGGTAGTTTTAATATGCTTCTTTCATTTAAAGAAAAAAGCAACCGAAGCGCATCAATTGCTAACCGAAGCTTACCCGGGCTATACTATAGACGTCAGAATGTGTCAGCGGTGGTTTAAGCGGTTCAAAGATGGTGATTTCGACACCGAAGACAAAGAACGCCCCGGCCAGGTGACAAAGTTTGAAGACCATGAAGACCAACGCAAGAAGAACTTGCAAAATCTTTTGGCGTCGCTCAGTAAATCATTTCCGATCGTTTGAAAGCAATGGGAATGATCCGAAAGGTAGACATTGGGTGCCGTATGAATTGAAGCCACGAGACGTCGAACGCCGATTTTGCAATGTATGGATACCCCGGACATGTGTCAACATCGACGGCCGTTCAGAATATTCATGGCCTGAAGGTTATGCTGTGCATTTGGTGGGACCAGAAGGGTGTTGTGTATTATGAGCTGCTAAAACCGAATGAAACAATCACAGGCGAGGTCTACCGAGGACAATTGATGCGTTTGAGCCGAGCACTGAAGGAAAAATGTCCAGAAACGGTCCCAAGACACGAATTTTCAGAACGGGTATCCATGAATTGCCAGAAAAATGGGAAAAATGTGTGGCTACCGATGGGCAATACTTTGATTTTTGCAAAAAAAACGACATTTTCAACCGGTAGTCCTATTATCTCTCGGCAGGAACAGGGTTTCGGACGAACTTCTATGCAATCAAATAGATAGTAAGAGCTATCTCTTGCTTGTTATCTTGCCTATTCGGTGATTACCGTTTTGAAAGTGCTATAATTATATGTGTGCTCATGAAGTCGAATACTTTGGATATTGAGACATGGGAATGTCTAAGCGAAAGAAACAAATGATAGCAAGTCGGGAACGGTCTTAGGCACAGACAATTCTCTTAAGTCTCAGATTTTAAATTTGATAAAAACAAAAATACAAAACAAATACATTTGGTCCTCGACAAATCGGTTCTTCGAAAAGAAAGGAGATATGTACTCATCGATCATCTTTATTTTACATACTCTAGCCGAAAGATAATATTTTCCATAGTGTGGGTGGGTTAAATCGCACACAACTCTATTTTTATTGTTTCAATTAATTAAACATACATGATAGACAAAAAGGCCTTAAGCTAGCCTTTTTGACTTATTTACTGGCACTCTGTGGGCGCTATAAACTTGAAAAAGAACTTGAAATATGTCTTTTGACGTCAATTGTTTTCTGCTGTGTAAGTTTTAATAGCCGCTTAAAAACCAGGAAAAAAATATTTAATTACTAAAAACTTCGTAAACGTTTTTTTATTTATACTTTAACTAATCCTTAAAAATTAAACTAAAACCCCAAATCTCAACTTACCTAAAAATTAACTTACTTAAAACTACATTAAACAAATGAATGTAATTTCTTAACCCAACATATTGACATATCCTTAAGTTAAGTTATGCTGTAACTCAGCCAGGCTGACAGCACATAAAAACTTCTTCTTTATTCACCATCCACGATCATCAGTATTGTTGGAATTTCCGTTCGACTTCTGCTCTATCGCACCTTTATAAACCTGAGATTCTCTATTGAACTATATGCGACGTTTTGAACGTAGCTGAGTCGCCTAGACTCTGCTTTTTGGGCAACAAGGAAGATTATCGGTACTGCTAATCTATCCTGAACCTCACGATCGAGATAGAGGAAAGGCTAAGGGAAATAAGAAGCTCCTTTCTGAAAGCATGTTCCCTAGACTTGCTTGTCGGTGTTTATTTGAAAGCTACCTCAAATATTTGCAGACGAAATTTGAACCTCGTTAAAGGACCAGTAAGCGATCTCCTCAGTTTTATTTTGCACCTTGAAAAAGCGCCGTAGACGCCTAAATTTTGCAACCCTGATTTGAAAAGACACTAACTATACGGCTACGAGGACTGGTGCCCTCCGTCCGACAACTTGCTCTTGCTAGTCTCTTCGGTCTCTTCTAATACTATATGTGAAGGATTTGGCAGCTGCCAAAGGGAATAACCAAGAAAGAAAAATAGGACTTTAAGAAATTTTTGTTATCGAAGATCTTCCTGATCTTCGATAACGAAAAACAAATATATGGTTCTGTCTTCGAGGAGGGCGAATGAATGAAAATGTGCGATTGTGAACTTTATGTTCTTAGTAGAAATATTCTCGAAAGATCGATGGCCTGATAGGTAATAGAGGAACTTTTTACCATCGATTTTCACTGTCAGAAAAAATCCAAGAAAATATGGATTGATTCGAGAGGCAAGCCTAAGGTAAAGAGCAGTTCATTCCTCTGAATAGAGAAGTTAATATTTAGGCCAAAAAGGGCTGTTTACATAATTCAAGGCTCCTCCTCTTAAATGAACTTTTAATCACTTGGACGATTCCTCTTTGTGCATTTTCCAACATTCAATTTTCCTGTGTACAGTTCAGACAGAACAGATGTTCCTTGGACTTTATTCCTTCGGATTTTTAATGTTTTGAGGAGACTAGTTGGCTTGCAATCCTTTTCTTGCTTTAAATTACCCGCATACAATGTACAAAGATTTTGAATGAATGTGGTAAGACGTCCGTGAGTCAGGCTTTAGTGTCCGTTCTAATCTTTTCTTTTTAATGCTTAGACTACGAGTAACTGAAACACATTCCAAGTATGGTTTTCCAGTACATTCAGTACATGATGATGCCCATGACACTGTCGTTGAATACTAGCGTAGCTTCAGATGCCGCCACAGCATTATTTTGGGAATACTCGTACATTCACGGAATTTAAATCAAAGAATTCAAGTTTTTGATTGATTGAATTCAAAAGAGACTGCACAAATGATAAAGACTTAAATCACAATCCATTCAATTCTTACCAATCATAGAATTGAAATAATTTTCGGAAATCAATTGAATTCACCCAAGATAAATAAAAGTCAGCGATGAATTCATTTTTTTTTCTTGAAGTCATTAGTGAATTCACTTTGAATCTATTTAAGTATTGGAATTAAGCTAAAATCGTTTGATTTTATTCAAAGCAAGTGGATTTACTTTATTATTATGTGGCTTTTCAATAAGTATCTTCTTCACAAGTGGATTCACAGTGGGTCACTACATTCATAAATATTCATTCCCAAAAGGTTCAAGTTTTTAACAGCTCTGTTTAGAACCACTCTTTCGCTCTTTTTACTTCTTCCCCAATTGCAGCCAATGTTTTTTCTTTGCAGTGAAGGTTTTAAATTGTAGTACAATTTTTTCTTATTATTTGCCTGCAATCCTTTATTTTCGACAATCCAATATTTAATGAAGATGCGTAAAATTTGGGGAATTTAACTTGGAATTTTCCTGTTGCAAGGACAAAAGAAAAGCGATTTAACAGTCGAGTCGTTTTATTAAAATGAGCCAATACTTTTTTTCTTGAAAGAAATGAAGTCTCATTAATGAATTGGTTGTTGTCGGTGGGCTAGTGGAATGAACTGATTTTTGCCTTCCAATGTTCGCACTCCATGCAGATTGGACAAAATATTCGAGGAAGGATTTTTCTTTCGAAGGATCGCAGTTGTAAAGGAGAACTGGCAAAATCAATGTCTTTGATTGTAGTCGTTTCGACAAACCGACGTAGTAATAATGGTCGCCTTAGATTAGTCTCCGTCGGATCTCCACTGTTGTGTTGTTTGTCGAGGACATGTTAGTTTCTATTTTTAAAGCTGTCAATAGTAATCTTTTGGACGAGAAGATGTTGGTTTGGCGGGTAATTCCTTAAACTGAAGCAAGCTGTTCTTTTGTTTGGCACGGATCCTCATCAAGACAACATCGAAATCACCGTCTCTTAAACGACAAAACTAATTACGGCGCGTTGTTTGAGTAATTTTTGGAGACCTGATGCGCTTCAGTCGCCGTTTTCTTCGAATTTTGCACAGAATTAGATATTTTCATACGACCAAAATTTTCCAGAAGCCCTCATCAGTGCAGATGTTGTACCCTTATTTAAGAAAGGTTCTGCTACTGAAATGTCTTTGAAAAACTTGTTAAAGAAAGAATAGTGAATTTCTTGAATAAAACTAAGTTCCTTTACCCAAATCAATTTGGCTTTCAGAGAGGTAAATCGACTGAAGATGCACTCCTGCAGTTCTGTGCCCAAATCATGTCTAACCTCGACGAGAAAAAGACTACGGCCGGCCTTTTTATTGATATTACTATGGCCTTTGATATTTAGATATCAACGACAACATTTTACTGAGAAAACTATAAAAAGCTGGTTTTCGTGGTTTCATGCTTGATTGGTTTGGGTCTTACCTTAGGAATAGGTCGCAAAGGGTGAAGATAAATGAGGTCAGGAGCTAAACTAAGTTCTTCCAACTGGGTGTACCTCAAGGCTCTGTTTTGGGGCCAATTTCGTTTCTCATCTTCATAAATTCACTATTTACACTTAATTTTAAAGGCTCACCTACTGCTTTTGCGGATGATATACTATAGGTTTCTCTTATGGTTTGAATAGTCCTCTGGATCTTGTTTGTGATATTAATTGGGATCTTAATTTATTGAGAAACTGGTTAGGGGAACACAATTTGGCTATTAGCTCTACAACAAAGATAATGTTCTTCAGTCTGTCGTCCTTTCAAAATGTAGAAGCAAAAGTCTCTTATCATGCACCAGAGTGCCAAAAATACAGACTCTCTTATTGCATTTTTGCGTCCAATCCATGTTCTCACACATTTTATAACAACTTGAGCTGCTGTTTCTTCGTCGAGAAAGTTGATGAATTTAAATACCTGGGGCTCAGCTTAGATTCTAGAATGAGTTTTTCAAATCGTGTCGACACTCTGAAGAAGTATCTCCGTAGTACTCTACGACATTTCTATTATTTGCGAAATATCTGCTCCACAATGCTTCTAAAAATTATTAACTATGGTATTTTCCATTCAAAATTGCAGTATGGTATTGTTTGGTGGGGAGGTGTTTATCAGAATAAAATTCAACCTCTTTTAATTTTGCAGAAGTATATCCTTCGAAAACTTTGCCGTAAACCTGCTAGGCATCCCAGTTTTCCTTTGTTCTATGACCTGAAGATCCTGCCAGTTCGTCATTTCTACTATTTTAAAGTGTTAAGGAATTTCTTTATGAAATCTGGTAATCGAAACTTTCGAGTAATCTCGAATCATAAATTGCGTGGAAACCTTTTGAATTTAGTATCTTTGCCACATTATCGAACCACTGCTTATTGTAATTTTTATTCAGTGTCTTCATATCGTCTATTTAATAAGCTTCCACCGTCTATAAGAGCAATATCAGTGTCCGGAATGCCTACACAACTTGTAAGACAGTGGCTCTTAGATATTAACTTTTCTAATCTCGAATCCATTCTGTCTGACAATCTAGTTTTATTGTTTATATCTTTGCATTGTACTTGCGCTCTTATTAAGTAATTTAAATTCCTTTAAAATTAGTTTATTCTTTTGTAGCTTATCCATCTTGTTTTTACAATCATATTACATTATATTATATGTGATGTAAACAAACTGTTTACCATAACTGAAATACTATATCCAAGCCTCTAAAATGGCTAAATAATCAAACTTTCACTCCTTTAAATCAAAGAGCAACTGGCAGTATTTTTTACACTGCATCGACCATAGCAAAAACAGATCTATGAATGTCCGAAGTGCAAACAGATGACGGATTTGACTGAACCCAGACCTTCTGCTTTATTAAAATGGGTGCATCTTAAATTCAAAGTTTACTTTTTCATTCTTACATTCGAAATAATTTTTCCTGCAATAACTAAATCAATAATTTATTTAAGAAAACAACGTGTACTTTATTGTTTTCTCTGTTTTAACGATAGTCATTGTAAAGACATCGTAGAGCTGTGGTAGCATCTACAATTCCAACTCAAGTATGCTTTTGTCTCTTGGAATTTTGACAAATTCCACGCATTTATCGATGTAATAAAAGTTAAACCCTAACGATAAGAAGTTATTGTTTAAACGTTCCTCCGCAAGCCAATAAATGCGATTTTAAATCCCCCCGAAGACTTTCGATGTTTTAATGCCCGCACATTGTGCGCGCCTTAATTTAGGCCATTTAAAGAGCTTGAGAACTTGTGTACTTAAGAACGTTTAATTTTATGAAAAGCAAATAAAGGTGGAAATATTTTTTATGAACAATTTCTTTTTCCCGATGGGGTCATTCAGTGCTGAGCAATGTTTATAGATTCAGCCGGTTATGGAATGGAATTTGCTAAAAATCTGAAATGAGGTTTTTCAGAATATTATTATTTAAGGGGCAGCAGGTATGCTCGATAAGACTCAAAAATAATTGATGGATATTGTTAATTCAGAGATTGTCCATTGGGAGTGAACAAATGTGCTCCAAAGGAGTTCTCAGAGAAAACGTTTCTGAGAACGTTAGTTTCTTTGACTTAACGACACATATTGGCAAAAATATAACGACTTATTTGTTTTCAAAGTTTCGGATTAACCTTTTGCATTTCCCAACCAAAACCCATACAACGGAAATGTTTCTGGCAATGAAGCCAAAACTGGTCGGGTCGGTTTGCTACTTCTTGAAAAATTATATCTTCCACATCCACTTCATATTGCTGCATTTTTGTTGATTAAAGTGTCCAGCCGTACCGTTGAAAACATGCTTCAATTTTTTTATTTCTTATTTTATTTATTCATCATTTTTCTTACATTAATAAAACATTTTTTTTTGCTTAAATAATAAATAAATATCTTTTAGAATTATTAACTTCCCATTAGGAAGTTCTTGTAATCCGTCCGATTTTCGAAATTTAAAATTTTTACATTGCTCCACGTTTGGTGGTCCCAGTAGTCGGATTCCATGATTTTTAGAAAGATGTCTGTGTGTGTGTGTGTACGTACGTACGTACGTACGTTTGTGCGGATTCTTTCGTACAGCCTAACTCGAGAACAAATCAAGCTATCGAAGCCAAATTGTTTTCATTCGAAGCGTGTGTGCATAAAGATCACCTGAAAAGCTTTTAGTTAAATTCCACAGGGTGGTTTGAATTTTATGACGAAAAAACTGTCAAAAAAGGGACATTTTCACTTCTTGAATTAAAGTCAGTTTAGTTATTTATAGTTTACAGTTACCTTATCAGATAAAAAAATATGCATAAATATAAACACTGCCGTTCATAAGTTTCCGGACAAATTCATATAAACAATTTTTTTTTGTTCAATTTTAATGCCAAAAGTTTCATCAATATTATGTTTATTTAGCCAATTGACTAAACTAAGTAAGTTATTAACTATAGAGACTACCAAAAAGACTAAAACAGTATTTGGTTGAGGCCATTTCATGCATTGATGTGCCCCTTTCTCTATTTCCTGATCCAAATTTCCACGGAAGTTCTTTGAAAATTGTTTCAGAAATGTGAATCCTGCAAGTCTTTCTCATTTTTCAAGACTCAGAGTGACGTCTGCAACACTGACACATGAAAACATCCTTAGAAAATTATGGAGCCACCAGTTTTTTTGTTCAAAACCTGCTCGGCTGTAGCTTGATGCTTTTTTATTGATTTTATATATATTAGAAAAAAGAAGCTAATGGCGCAACTTACATGAGGCTATTGAATTCAAAGAAAAAGCATCGGGAGAAAGCTAAATGACAAAGTTAAAACACATGGATAAAACTGCATTTCTCGTATATTGCAAAGAAGACCATAAGAACCGATTTAGTTTGTTTTCCACTGTTGTGGTTTCTTATCATAAACCCAATCCTAGATGTCTTTCCAGAAAATGGCACATGGATAAAAAGTTTCTCGAAATCGGCTTGGAAACAACTATCAAAATCTGCAAAGAAAACTGAACTGAATGTGATCCTCTTAAAGCCATATATTAACCAGAAGAAAAAGATCCTATGCTGAGCAGTTCCCAGCTCGGAAGGAAGAGGCGGTTGAAATCTCGGGACTGAAACTATGCACTTTTGAACTTAATCGACATAAAGATAATCACGCTTTAATAGTCCGACCACAACAAGTGCATCGTACAAGGTCGTAGAAATATTTCTAAAATGCATTGAACAAGGAGTTGACATAAGCGATCTTTCACAATATTAATATCGAAACAACGATTTAAATTCCGCAATCAAAACCCAAACTCTGGTCACAAATTTAACTTTTTCTCATATTCTCGTTTCTAAACTTTTGTTTACTAGAATAGTTATAATTTGTAAGTGACGTTTCCTTGTTAGCTCAGATCAATTTTAACTTACTTCTGGATGTCTGTCCCTAACAAGTTTAAACACTTATTTGGTGAAGTTGAAAAACAATTTCAATAATAAATTCAACTCTCGATGTAAAAGTTGTCGTAATATAACTCCAAATTTGACACATCTTATCTTAACGCAGAGTTCTATGTCCTATATTTTTTCTTACTTGATTCGTTATAAGTTGGTTATTTTGGTCAAAGACAAAACAATTTTAGTAACAATCTGATTGCACAATTTCCATTCTTTAGGCAAACAAAACTACTACACAAAGTGATCACTAAGAAAATAAGCATTAAATGAAATTCAGAAAGTATCCTCTCTTGTTTTCTATTGACCAGAACAATAAATGCAATTGGCCGTAAGGTGGAACAGACGGATTGTAAAACAGCTAAATGCGAGAAATATTGCCATGCGTGACAAATTTTTAGGTGTTCTAATTGACAGTTCTAATTTCGTGCACAACATTCTCAAGCATCTCTCAAACGCGCGATCGACGATATTGACATATAAAGAAACAGGAAAGAGTTTCGAAAAAACAATTATCTCAGGGTAACAGACCCCAAACCAAAGCCTGCACAGTTCAAAGTGGAAAAATACTAGTCGAATTGCAGTCAATACTGAGGACTGTATTAGACAACGCAGGCCAACAGCGTCTACCCGACCTACACGAAATAGATAGCAATAACATTGATAAAACAACTTTAGCTGTCGAACTTTTCAATGCGACGGCAATGAAACAATAAAGCATCAAAGATGAAAATGGAATCTCAGCATTGTTTGCCCACTCTTAAAGAAAGGAGACCATCTTAATTGTGCAGATGGTTTCTGTTTCGTACACAGAGACGAGATGTATGAAGCCATGTCTAGGTTTGGCATCCCATCCAAGCTCGTCCTTTTGTACAATAGGGCAAAAAGAAATATATGCTGTCATCAAGAAAGGACACCCAAATGCGACGTCTGGTTCAGAACGGTAACATAGACAGCTAAAACTTTGTGGTAGTTAGGGACTTTGCTTAGGCTTCGCTGTAAACACATATAATTACACCAGCGTTGAGGTCAAACCGAGAATAGCATTAGCTAAGAGGGCAATTATGTAAAACCCTTTCTCGAAGAACCTAAGTATCGGCCTACCATCCCCGTCCTACTATGATATATAATGCAGAAGCATGGAAACTTTCAAAAGCAGATGAAGGCGACTTAAGTAGTTTTGAGAGAAAAGTGTGAAAAAGTAATATAAACTTCCCATCAGGAAGTTCTTGTTTTAAATGATTCAAAGCTGAATAAAATATTTTTGTATTTAATTTTTTCTATTGCATTGCATTTTTCTAGGAATTTTTTTTTTGGGAAATTAATGATGTTTTCAGAACCCAAATGGAATTTGATGGTGTCGGCAAAAAGAACAGCACCTACATTTTTTTTATCTTGAAATGGGAAGTTCATGGTATTGGCAGACCTACTCGCACCCAAACCAATTTTTATTATTATAAAATCACTGCTTTATAAATAAACACACAGAATTTTTGAAGTTAAGTGGGCTGAACAATTCTAAATTAAATTTTATTTTAAGTTGATTTTCTAACGTAGAACGAATAGAGATAAATATTTTTTGAACGCCACGAAAAGAAGTCTTTTTTGCATCGAATCGTCACTGGTGATGAAAAATTGGTACATTACGATAATCTAAAACGTCGGCCAACGTATGGATACCCCGGACATGCCTCAACATTGACGGCCGCTCAGAATATTCATGGCCTGAAGGTTATGCTGTGCATTTGGTGGGACCAGAAGGGTGTTGTGTATTATAAGCTGCTAAAACCGAATGAAACAATCACAGGCGAGGTCTACCGACGACAATTGATGCGTTTGAGCCGAGCACTGAAGGAAAAATGTCCAGAAACGGTCCCAAGACACGATAAAGTTATTTTGCAACATGACAAGCAAGGCCACATGTTGCAAATGTCGTTAAAACTTACCTTGAAACGCTCAAATGGGATGTCCTACCCCACCTGCCGCATAGTCCAGACCTTGCGCCATCCGATTACTATCTCTTCCGATGTATGCAACATGGCCTGGCTGACCAGCACTTCCATCATGTCGATGATGTCAAAAAATGAATCGATTCGTGGTTTGCGGCCAAACCGGTCGAATTATTCAGAACGAGTATCCATGAATTGTCAGAAAAATGGGAAAAAAGTGTGGCTAGCGATGCGCAATACTTTGAATATTGAATTAATATCTATTTTTCCTCAATAAAGCATTGATTTAAAAAAAAAACATTTTCAACTGGTACTCCTATTTCTTAAAACAATATTCTTACAGAGTCGTAAGGCAAATTTATCATCTTGGCCTTTATTGTGATAGAAACGTTTAAATTATGGTCTCTACAATGGCCTGTTAAAATCCAAATTAGAATACGGCATCTAGTGCTGGGGAGGTACACATTTTAATAAAATTAAACAATTACTGATTAAACAAAAACATGCAATTCGGATCATCTGTCGAGTTGATCGCAGTACCCCAACTTTTGATGTATTTAGACACTTTAAAATTTTTCCATTCAGACACTTTTACTGCTTTAAAGTCTTTAAAATATATTATTCTCAAAGATGGCCGGCAGAATATATGGAAATCAAAATTTACGTCTTAACCCCAGCAGTTTTGTTAAGGTTTCCAAAATCAATAAAGCTTTTTACTCTCAATTTTATTTAGTAACTACTTACCGACTATTTAATAAATAACCAACAAATTTAAGATACGAAAAAAAGGCCTCAACATTTTTAAATAATACGCGAATGTGGCTTTTTTAATTGATTAATCTTGAAATAGAAAATTTACTCACCGCAAAGGCTTAACAAACAGGAATATTTCAAATATGCATTTAATAAATAAAGATAACTTAATTTCTCCTTATGTTTAACCCCACTAACAAATGCTTTGTTATTAAGCATTGATGGTACATTCGGCACTTGTCCTTTCGGCAACAGAATGTTCCTAATTATTTCATGAAAAAACGATTATGAAATTTGTTTTTATTTGGTACCATTTTTCATGAAATAAAAAATTAAAAAAAAAAAGCAGACTGTTAAGTTTGCGCAACTATCTGCAATGGAACTTAAATCTGATGAAGTCGATCCATGGGCATGTCCTTTACTTTCTTCAAGTGTAAATGACGAAGTCAGCCTTTGGTATTTTAATTTTTCCTTTTTCTGAACCACTGTCTTTTTCGAAAAAAAGCTAAAACAAAATGATTTAATTAAGTTAAAGCTAAAACTTTCTGAAAACATGTGCGGTCTTCAACCAACGAAAGAAAATTGATTTCCCCTAAAATCGTGTGTGATGACACTTAAGCAGAATGTGAAGTAACAAACTGAAGTGAATTTATTTATTGCAAAATGTTTTGCGTCACTTCTTCTTGCCATGCGTTGCTCTTGATGTTGCTCTTGCGTGTAACAGCAAACAAACAAAAAAAAAACATTGCCAGCTCATCAGGATTTGAGGGTATCCTTGGTAAATACATCTCGGAAATCTATTTTCACCAAGCTTCAGTCTCAGCGTCATGAAATGCGTCACTTTCGTGAGGAGCCCAAATCAATTCACTTCTCAAATTCCAAAAAAACAGTATTTCTGTTTTTCCACCTGAATTTAATCATTAAGAAGTAAAAATTCTAATATTTTCCAAACAAACACTTCCGCGCTTCCTTCTCAAAAAATGGAAAAAAAAAATACAGAAGAAGTGGGAAAACGTCTTCAATTCCAAAACGATGAATCATTGCTCCTTCCTAAAATATTTCTGGCACTGGTAATTTGAATTGCGTGGAAAAAGCTTCTCCACGACCATGACACGTTCTACATTAATGCAAGGTGTTTACCTTCCAACAAACTGGAGTGATGAGTTTTATAAACATGTAAACGTCGGTACTAATCCTTTATAAATATTTATCTTAGATGTGAACTCGTGTTTGTCAAATTGAGGCCGCTAATCAGGACGTTGTTATTGTTGGAAATCAGGTGAAATTGTGTTCGGTTGAAAACATCATCAACATCATCACTCCTGTGCGTCTAAGAATGATGAGTCCTTGAGTTACAACTTTGTGGAGGTTGTTCAACAATAATTCCTCCTGAGAGTGTTTCTTGTCGATTTTCTTGTTGGGTGTTCCGTCATCCGTTGGCAGCAACAATAGCCATGGTTTCCATGTTACTTAGTTGTATATTTGTTCGTATTTTGATTCAAATGAATTTGATTCGTTAGATGGGATTTGCTTTTGAACCCTCCTTGGTTTTTAACCTCCCCTGCAAAGCTACAATTGTATTTAATTTTTTTTTCTTTTTTTAACGTGAAATGGGAGCCAGAGAATGATGAGCAGAATTTTTGTCGTACATTGAATGACATGTGTTGGGAACACGTTAAAAGACTTTACGAACGTGTTTTCGAAAACCAAAGACACCTTTGAAATATAAAATCCATCAGAGAAACGAAGGACATAAAAAAAACAAGGTACAATGAATTAAACAAAAAGATATTGTATCTGAGGTGGCAAACAAGCTTCTCTTGTAATTCTTTAGTCCTCGAAAGTATTCTGAGAAGTTCAAATTATTGCAAAATATGGCTGGCGAAAAAGTTCGTATGATAACGGGAAACCGGCCTACCATGTTAAGAATTCGAGGCTTTCAAGAAGAGAGAAGCCCTAAAGTCATATCTATATACCTTAACCTATGTTCTTAAAAAAATTAACTAGCTGCTTAAACAACTGGCTTGTTAAAATTGAGAAACAAAAATCAGGACGGGACCAGCAAATCGTTTTTCAAGCATTTACAACTTCTTTTGTCGGACCACAAGATTGATGTAAATTTTAGGGATATCAAGACTTAAGGCACATGCAGACTTGATTCTGTAAACTTTTTCCGAAGAAAATAAGCAGACAACGTAAGACCTCACCAAAGTTAGGCTCAAAGTTAACATATTACTTGAATAGAAAAATCGCATCCTTTTGTTGAGAAATGCAAATAAATGAATAGAACTTCTTTCAAGACTGGTAAATATAAGTTAAGCTCTTCTCAATCGTAATGAACCAGAGGTTGCCTGCAACTTTGTCCGGGAAGATTTCGTGTTCTTAGAAGGAGTTGTAGAACTCAATCTATATGACGCCCGCTGATATCAAAGCATTCTTAGCATTCAAACAATGTTTTGCGAATAAAAATTCTACGATGATTAATAAAATTTATGTGATAAGAAGGTAACATCGCCTTTTTAAAATACCCTCTGATGGATGGAAATTGATTTTATACATATATATTTTTTGCTATTATATTTTAATATATAGAGATATACATTGTATCATTGTGAACTTTTTGAAAGATCGTTTTGAGTTCTACAACTTTTCTTTGGAAAGCAATTGAATATCTCTTACCGTTATGGCAGCGTTCACAAAAAATGCATTCACGAAAAGCTTATTCATTGTAGCAGGATAATATATACCCTTTGTAAATCCTGAAGGTCAATGTTAAATATTGGTGAAATAATTTTTGAAATCGAAAAAGTGATTTCGAAGATAGCCTCCTACAGACAGACTCGCAATCTTTGCCTCTTTATAATATTAAACTAAAATAGTGATTGTATATCGAAGAAAGATATCAGTACCTACGATTTCATAGCTTTGGGCGTTGAAGAATAATAGGCGCACAAGACTCAACGCCGCTTTTCAAAAATTGCTTGGAAAACCTAATAACATGAAGAACAGCAAGGTCTAACTGTAAGGAGGTGGTGGAGGGCTTGGAGTATTTGCTGCCACTGTCCAACAGCAGCGAGATTACGGCACAAAAAACTGGAGTCAACACTGATTGGCGCATCTCGAAAAGAAAGGGGCCGATGATATTATGGGTTTTGCAATATGAGCCAAAATTTCCCCAACCACACAAACCAAGCCGCTCCCATAACCTACAAACCTCAATTCAACCAAAATTTTATCTATACAGAAAAAGGAGAACAAAATGGGCCAACCTAATCACCCAACTAAGTTGCTGGAATAAGTTACAAGAATTGCGTTTCTATGACTGAACCACACCTAGTCAGTTCAAGATCAGCTCAATCTTTTGTTTAAGATTAAGATCAAGGTATGCCTAGATCGTTCAGTTATATCGTGAAGGATCTCCTTTATTGTTTCAATTAGATAACAAAAGGCTTAGTTTTCGACCGTAACAACCTCTTGTAGAATATTTTACCAGTAACCGGATACCCAGTTTACTTGACAAAATATCGGATCCGTAACGGTAACGGTTTCATTTTGCGGCTTTCTGGATAGATCACAATGATTTAATAATAAAAATACGTTAAAAAGCTGATGAATACCCTTTACCCTAATAACGCTGGTGGAAAAGATCAGTGAGGAAATATAGACAGGTTCTGATGCACATTGTTTATGAACTTCTCGAAATTGCAATGTGTAGGCTCTACATTCGTGTCGTATGGCTTGAGGGTGTATTCAAGCCTAGAGGCATGAATTTCATGGAATTTTTGAAGTTTCATAAAAAAAAGGCGATTAATATTTAATACTATCCATTATTTATTAACATAAGAAGAATACAGAAAAAAATCAAAAAATAAAAAAAAGTTGAAAATTTCAATAATTAGCAGTTGATGTAGTGGGGCTCTCAAGAAATTGGCGCGTAACTTGACCCACGCTTTCAAACCAAAAAAAAAGATTATTAATCTAGAATAATGTCGCAATGTCTAGAACAACGGAAAAGTTGGAAAGATTTTTTTTCACAAAATGGCGACTGCCTGAAAAAAAACAATTTTTGTACCACTTTTTTGACTGTTTCGAATTTTTACAAAAACAAAAAGTCATAGAAATTTGGGGATGAGGATAGTTCCACACATAGAGAAGTCTATAAAGGAGACTCTCTTAAAATTTCACGTAAATCGGTCCAGTAGAACCTGAGAAATCGTGGGTATTTTTTTTTAAAAAAAAGGCAGTTTCGAGAAAAACGCGTTTAAATAAAGATTCGCGTCAAGGTTTTTCGCAGTTTAAGTCATGAAATGATATTGTTGACTTATATTTATTCACGAAATATGTTTTGGATCGAAAGTCCAAATCAAAGAGTTTAGAGACTCATTTTTATTTTGAGTTTCTGAACCTAAACATCGAGTCAATATTTTCTCTGATGATAAACTCTCGTAAATTGGCTTTATAATTTTTATCCATTTTATTAAAAATAATATTTCACAATAATTTGAAATTTTGAAGATATATTCTTGAATAGTTTAACTTTGAAAATAAAAAAAAAACAATTTTTTTTTAATTTCTAGACAAGAATACCCCCTTAAGGGGAAATTTCTATACTTAATTTTTAAACTGAAATCGGAAGGGTGTTAAGCTAAAAATAATAAGGTCTTAACGATGTTACCAAAACACTTTTTTTATGATCAATCGTCCACCCTTGCCTACTGAAGACATGATTTAATTTATCTGACATATAAATTCGAATTTTCATCAACGCGTTCTACCGTCTCTCTTAAACGCTTTCGAAAAAGTTATCCAAATACAGATCAACTTATATTAAATCACCAACCAATTGCTTTCTTATTGTCTATCAGGCTTTCTTTCAGAACACATTTGCACCAAGATTCTCCTAAAGATAGTAGACGATGTGAGGAAAGCAATTGATAAAGAATATCCCCCCTTCGTTACCGTCAGGCATTCAATACTTTGTGTAAAGTTTGCTAGACGTTGTCATACTCCATACTGTGAAACTTATTTCATCCTTTCTATCAAGCTGTTGCCTATTTAGATAAAATCTCGGATTTCCTTTGTGTACAACGAGGAGTTTCTCAGGGTTCCACATTAGGTCCACTGCTCTTCTCTCTATAAATAAAATAAATTGCAGATATTTGACAAATGTGTATCGTTATCTCATAAAAATCTCTAGATCTGTCCCACTTTTCTTCAATTCTTCTCAGTGGTGCTCCGATAGAATGTGTATACTCTGTAAACAATCTCGAAGAAGTGGGTTACTAAGGTCTTTATACCTTTTAAGACTCTGAACATGAATTCCGTGCCCATTCTCATGTACGGCCTTGAGTCAATCGGCCGGAGGGAGCTCTAATCGAATATGCTAATATCGCACGTTACGTTTACGGCCTTAGGAGATTCGATCTCGGGTATAGTATTTCAAAGACAAAAAAAAAAAACAAACAGCCAAGTGCGAGTCCGAATCTCGCAATGAGGCTTCCGTACTTTTCTTATTTTATATTTCTTTTTTTTTGACGTAAAATTAAGCTCCGATTTTTATACTCTTCTTTTTTTTGATCTAAGTATAAATTTACGATTTAGAAACTTGACTTTTTAACAGCATAAAGGGACCATAGTGATCAGTATTTGATACTAATTTCAACTCGAAACGTCTACGTTTTCGCGTTCTTGAGGACGTGACACACAGCCGTAAAATGAAGAGATCCTATAAGGGTTCCGTTTTTCCTTTTGAGGTACGGAAACTTAAAAAAACGAATCTCCTAAGGCCTATAAGGGTTCCGTTTTTCCTTTTGAGGTACGGAAACTTAAAAACACTAAAATATAAAAAGGTCCCTTCCTATTGTTTTTGAATCTCCGTACTTTTCGGCTGCTTGATCTTTTTGTCCCCCTTGAGATAGTAAAGATTTATATATGATTAGATAGGCTAAAGTATTACTGGTCCAACTTAACGAAACTTAGACCTTTCGTAGAATTTTCGAGAATTTTAATCAATACTTGAGTGTGCTGCGATGTTGCAAACAGGAAGTCATTTGTGAAGACCAAAAAGAGTGTCGGTGACGAAATGGAGCCCTGAGGTAAACTAACATTTATATGGTAAATTGCAAACTTAAATCGAAAGGTATCTTTCGTAGTCGATACCTAATGTCCGCATTTTCGACAGATTTCGTAATGTGGTGTGTTTGTACCGTCTGCATTCTCATTTCTCATTCCACATTCTAGTGGGGAAGAGGATATAATTTTTTCAAAGTGAATCCAAACCATCTTTTAGCAAAATATAAAGGAGTAGGTGGGCCGTGGTGTATTGGATGGTTTGTTAAATTTTTACCGCAGAAAATGGACATTTTTGCATTGTCCTTCTCATTAATCAAACAATAAAATCTCTTAAAACTTGAATATGTTGAATGTGTGAAATTTTTTTTATCAATCTCGCTTTGTCACGTCAGAGAATTGCTTTTCACATTTCCCATTTACTAAGAAAACAAAAAAAATCCAGACACCAATGATTTCTAGTGAAGAAAGCCCAACATTTCCATTATCTGAGGACTGACAATGCCGTCATTAAATTCCAAAGCCTTAAGTTGTGCTTTGCTGGAGCCGCTCTGTAATTACCTCGCGTGCGATTGTTACGAGTGGGTTCTATCAAGCATCAAATCTAATTGATTTCTGTTCGACTACCTCAGAGGGACCAGGACCAATAACAGCACATTTCCAGCCATAACAACAGGCGACGAATTCAATATCAAATTCAAAGTTCACCATCTGCCTACATTCTGTGGACATCCATGGATACTCGTAAATAAACGTTGCTATTTATCTCCCATACCACGTCAACACAACCACGAGTGTCCTTCAGACTGTGGACGTCTCCCATTTCGCAGCCGACATCCCAGAACCATGTCATTCAATCAGAATTCACCTGGAATTCATTACTCTGAATAGAGGAGGCCGATCGATGGTGGAGTGGTTTTTTTTCAGAAGATGGCACATCCTGTCTGCCTGTCATCCAAAGCGTGCCTACCTTTGCGTGCGGAAAAGGATGCCAGTCTCTGCTGACAGGACACATTGATGTAGATATCTTGGTCGCGCATATACATCTAGTGTCATCGAATACGTGCTGCGTGTTTTGCTCGTTTACAGGACCCAACATCTGAGGCTTATGTTTCACAGTACGCTCTTTAGTTGAATTGAGTTCGATGATTGATTTTTGAAATGTCGTTTCAATTAAAGGGAATTGGAATCTTCTATGATAAAGCTTCAAGGTTAGTAATTTAATTGGAATCGGATCAAAGGGAAAAACAAAACACTCTTTGGAAGCAAACACTACAAATTCGAACTAGAATGACAAGGCTAGCGGACGTCTACTCTGAGGTATAAAGAAATATCCTTTCGGATTAACTGAAATAATATTTTGCAAGATGACTGAATCTAGAGTTGTGGAGTGCTTCGAAAAAGGAGTTCCTCATTGTTCAGGAATCATGTGTTGGCTGAACTCAAGAATTTCAAGACCCAATTAAAATTAATTGCAAAATGAAAGAAATAGGCTTGGAATGCTTATATGTTCCGGAGACATATGATAGTTACGAGAAGTGTTTCCTTAGTCCAAGTACTCTCGTATAACCCTTAAGACTCTTCTGAAATAATTGGATCCCAAGCGATCTGAATCCACTTTCACTTTGGACAAGGTTGAGTTTATATTTTCAAGTCTTTTGACAAAAGTCATGAACTTTTGCTTTTGGTTACAAGTATTTTCACGATTTGATTTTGTATTTTCTGCAATTTTAGCAGGTAACTTTGGGTGGTATTGCCCCAAGCTAGTATACCGTACCGAAGTAAGGACTCTACTAGTGAAAAATACACTTGCTTCAGTACGCTCAAATTACTATATTTACTCAGATGGTGTTTTCCTAAGTTTTTTACCAAGTTGAGCAATGTGCAGGTCCCATTTGAAGTAACAATCAAGATTGTAAACAAAAACCAATTCGGATTCACAAAAAATAAAAATACATGTAAGCTTCTTGCAAATCTTATCAATCAAAATCTGAATAAGAATTACCACAATCTTGTAATTTTTATCGATTTCAAAAATGCTTTTGATACGCTAAGACACGAGAAACTGCTCGAAATGCTGGAAAAAATTGGTATCAGGGATTTCAATTTAGAATGGCTTAAAAACTTTATCTCTAACAGAAAGATCAAAGTGAAGATATCCAACTCGTTAAGCCAAGAAAAAGCACTGCAATACGGAGTCCCACAAAGATCAATTCTGGGGCCGCCGCTTTACATAATTTATGCCAATCAACTACTTTCTGTTTTAAAGAATAGCACAGGATATGCTTTTGCAGATGACACAGCAATTGTTGTTAGCCATAGGGACTTATCAAACTGCAACAAACTTAATGCAAAAAGAATTTGATTCAACTGTTAGATGGTGTCACGTTTTTGGGCTCATAATAAATGTCAAAAAAAAAAACTAATGCACATCAGGCACAAGTTCCATCAAACAAATTGTCTTCTTCAAAATGCTAACGAAGAAAACCTGAATACTGAAGACAGCTAAAATGATTTTATTGAAAATTTACATGAGTCGCTTAAGCCTTTGGTTCGTCTCCTAAGACATTTCTATTGCTTTTGTGAGTTAAAGATGTCTCTTTACCAAGGCGGCTATGTTCTGGGATTACCATTGAGCTTTCCGGACCTGAATTTATTTCAGGAAATGCGAGTTATACATTATATTAATATATTTATTTATAAATATTTAAATACTTTTACATATTTAAAGATTTTAAATGCACGCTGGTGCATTTCCGTTTTTTTTAAATCCACAAGTAGGTTATTAAGCTTCTGTCTTTGTTTGACCACTTTAGTGCCTTGAGCATATCCCTGACGGGTGTCATCCTGTTGCATCTCAAAATACTCCTCATCGCTTTGTTTTGAAGCTTTTGATCTCGATCGATTTGTCCTTAATTACAGCATGATTAAACAATCGTTGAGCCTTATTCTAAATGAGGTTTCATAATTGCATTGAAATCTATCACAACGGTCTTTATGTCCATGGATTTTCGTAATCTTTCGAAAAGTCCTTTGCCATTTAATACAATAATTGTGTCCGAGTCTCTGTTTTTAAAGGGTTATTTTTTAGCTATTACCTTTTTGGCAACACTGGTTTAAACAGCTGACGCACGTTTCGTGTTTTGTTTCACTGTCAAACATCTTCAGTTTGGTCTAAAATTTAACCATGGATCGTCTTACAAACGAACAACGCTTGCAAATTATTGAATTTTATTATCAAAATGCGTGCTCTGATAAGAAAGTTCATCGCGCGCTTCTTCCATTTTATGGTCAGTTTAATCGACCCACTGAAGCGGCTATTCGGGCTATTATGACTTAATTTCGCACCAAATTTACATTATTGGACATATTGGAAAGTTGGCCGAAGATCCACTTTTTTACCGAAAAATTGTGTTCAGCGACGAAGCTCATTTTTGGCTCAATGGGTACGTAAATAAGCAGAATTGTAACGTAACTGTGAATGGTGAGCGCTACCGTGAGATGATATCCAGCTTTTTTTTGCCCAAAATGCAAGAGCTTGACTTGCATGACATGTGGTTGCAACAAGACGGTGCCACATGCTACACAGCATAAGCAACAATGGACTTATTGAGAGGCGAGTTCGGTGAACATTTTATTTCACGTTCGGGACCGGTCAATTGGCCGCCTAGATCGTGCGATTTAACGCCTTTAGACTATTTTTTGTGGGGCTATGTTAAAGCTCATGTCTATACAGACAAGCCCGCTTCAATTGACGCATTGGAAGACAACATTGAAGCATTTATTCGTGAGTTACCGGCCGAAATGTTGGAAAGAGTATGCCAAAATTGGACTTAGCGGATGGACCATTTGAGGCGCAGTCAAGGTCAACATTTGCATGAAATAATCTTCAAACATTAAGTTATATGGACGGTAATATCGATTCAAATAAAGATTTCATGCATTTTTCTGAATTTAATGTGTTTTTTTTTTTTTTTTTGAAAAACTTTCCTAAAGCTTTTAAAAAATCACCCTTTATTTCCATTTATTTAGTTTTATGTTCGTTTGATTTCAGCTTATTCATATAGAGCCATTTAGTTATATGTTTAATGTCGTTAATCAAACTATTTTTAAACTCCTCCGCAAATATATGTTAGTGTGTCATCGGTAAAGAACAACCTTACAGAATTTAAGAACGTTCGGTAAGTCATTTCTTTATATTATAAATAGGGGAGTTCCTACTATGGACCCTTGCCCTACTCTTTGTTTCACTTCGTGAAATTCTGATGTGCTGCTGCATATTTTCGTCCTTTATTTTCTATTCGTTAGGAATGACTTGAACCATTTAAGCTTCTTTTAAAGATGTTCTAGGTATCCCATGAATGGCTTTGAAAATTCACCCGTCATAAGAGATCGATTTATCAGCTTTTGTACTGTTCCCAGTAGTTTTTGGGACTTATTGGTTTATTTTTAGGGTATTACACATGTTTCGAGTTTTGTCTCCCTTTGTTTGTTATTTATAAATCCAATATTTTCGATCGAGTCGTTCATTTCTTTTACGCTTGCGTTAAACTATTCATCGAATTTATTGGCTAAAATTCGATGAATAGTTCATTTTTGTTTAAATTTTGTTTTAATTTGCTTGCCTGATTTTATTATTAATAACCCTTTTAAAGCGATGTTTATTTTTATTTTATAGTTTTTTTTCTAAAATTTTTGTACCCATTTTTCCGTGCTTAGAAAAATGTTGCCGCATGGTAAATCTCCATTTTATTAAATTTCAGAGCACTCAGATCATTATTGAACCACCCATTGTTCTAAGTTTTGTTCTTTCGCTTGATTTAAAATTAATTAATTGCACGACTTAATGCGTTATTAAGTTTTCAAGCGTTTTAATGGCACGTTTTTTTTTCATTTTCATATGTTGTGTTTACTTTATTAAGTTCATTCAAAAACAGCGGCTCTCCCTTTTTTTCAATATTTCTGAAGTACTCTCATTCAGTTATTGGAAATGGAACTTCGAAGTTAAAACGTCTGCAGAGCGAAGTTCCTCAAGTATCTATACTCGATCCTACATTGTTTAATATGTATGTATGCACTCTGTCTGTACACATCTTTATACCGATGATGTTCAGCTTTCTTTGTTCTTGACAGCATTAATGAACTCGCCCTTGCTTGAAAAATAGACTCATCGGCTACTTGTCGTTTGGATGTCGATAATGGACTTCGCATAAACTCTGCAAAATCGCACGTTATATCAATACTTAAAAGGACTCTTGACTCAACATTCTTACTGTTTTTTTTTAAACACCACTAAACTTACATAAGTAAAGGGACCATTTTGGGGTTTGAAATCAACCACAAGTTAACGTGATATGAACACATAAATACTGTATGGCTGCTTCAGAAAACTATGGTACATTGCTGCCTTCACTTCTATGGTGACTCGTCGACGATTAGTTTTAATAAAAATATGCTAAAGTGGTCTACTGTAATCTTGACACCTTATCACAGCACAAACTTCGGATTGCTTTCAATGACAATCTACAAGTTATATTTATGGGCTTAAGAGATTCAATCAAATAAACTTGCTATTAAAGAATGTTTCGGGTTTCTCGCTCAAAAAAAGCCTGAATAATTTTTCTACTAAATTGAACTTTTCGCAGTCTCAAAGACCGCGTAACATTAACATCTCTCCTTCTAAAACCCCTATTTCGTCCTGTTTGTTTTTTATATCCACTCTCCAGACTTTGGATATTTTATATATTTTTAAATTAATATTCTTTGTTGCGATATTAAAAAGTTTAAACAAATCAGGATTTAAAATATAATTTGATGCAAACTTACTGTAGAAATATTATTATTATTATTCTGACATTTGGAAAATTTATTTCAAACCGACTGAAAATTCGTTCGGAATTCGTTGATGAACTTCAAATTGTAGTGCTGTTAGAACGAATTCCAATTCCATATCCTTAAGCGTTTCACTTCCGTGTACGTGTTTTGCAATCCCATCTAAACATATTAATTATGATGATATTTTCTTGAAAATAAATAATTACAGACAAGTGTATCACATGATTCTGGAGCGTGTTTAAGTTATAAATGGTTTTTCAACAGGGACGCTACAAAAGACCGACAGGGACTGCAAACGACGCCATATTTCTTACCGCTCTTTTGACATTTCTCTTCAGAAAGATATATGAGCCAACAACGAGTCAAAATTATTAAAATTTACTACCGAAATTCGGCGTCAGTGGCCTCAGCGGTAAAGCGCCACGTCCAATTTATGGTCGCCATAATCGTCCTAGCAGATCAACAATTGAGCGTCGAGTGGAAAAATTTGAATCCACAGGCACAGTACAAAATGTTCCCGTGCCAGTGAGACAAAGAAGTGCCCGTAGTGTCGAGAATATTGCTGCCGCTGAGGCTTCAGTTGCAGATATTCCAAATGTGTCTCTCACACGTCGTTCTCAAGCGTTGGGCATCTCTGTGACGTCGTTGTGGCGAATTTTGCGCAAAGATCTTGGCCTAAATCCTTACAAGATTAAATTGACGCAAGAACTGAAGCCGCTTGACCACCAGAAGCGTCGTATGTTCGTGAATTGGGCTGAGCAACAACTTGAAAATGATTCGGATTTTCATCGAAAAATCATCTTCAGCGATGAGGCTCATTTCTGAATCCACATGTACTCCATGAGTCATCATTGCATCCCGAAAAAATTACGGTTTGGTGTGGTTTAAGGGCCGGCGGCGTCATTGGGCCGTACTTCTTCCGTGATGATCAAGACCAGCATGTTACTGTGAATGGGGATCGCTGCCGTTCAATGATTACCGCCTCGGTCGTGCGATTTGACGCCGTTAGACGTGATAAGCAAAAATGTATCCAAACATTGAATATAATTGTACTTGACATTCTCAACGTCATTCAATGTTTACTTTTTTCATAATTTTTCAACCCTCTGTTTTAGTTGATTTATTGAATTGCTGCGACAATATTCATTCAAAGACACCAAAATCAAGTGAAATCCTTTTTTTTAGTTTTAGCAAATGACATTGTTACTAATTTAAAGGTTTGGTAAATGTGGTTCCCTTAAAACTATTAATTTTGTGTTATAAAAATAAACAACAATTTAACAACAGTTCGTTATTGCTGTTGAAAAGTTTTTTGGTGTTTTACGTACTTCAATCTTTTTTTTTCTTACATTTTTCACCCGTCCAACAAACTAGTACAAAGTCATTAAAAAATAGATATTGAAAAGCCTTCAAAACCATTCTAAAGAGCACCCAACCTTGAAACACTTTTTAATTTATAAAATCTATTTCATTGAAATGCATAAAGGCCACTTTCAATTAAAACTAATCCTATTTGCGGTGAAAGTCATTTTCCGTCCGGCCTACTTGTAGTTTTAATAAAATTATGCATCAGAGTGAAAAGTCAATTAAAATTATGCTGGCAGAGATTCAAAGCCAATATCGTTTAACAATTCATAAGCATGCATTTTAAATTCAATTTACAAAGCCAATTGTGTGTTAAAGCTACCTTCTGTCAGATTGCTTTACTGATGTGCTTTAGACATGCAAATTGCGATTGGCTTGTGTTTTAATATTTCAATTTATATTTTTGAATTTAATTTAACCAAGCTAATCTTGGAGGTGATAGTGTGATAATGTTCAGCGGCTGAAGTCTTATTTCCGAATGAAATGGGTTCCACATTGGTCATCAGAAAATTCGAGGGCATCAAGCATAAATGTTTTTTCGACCCAAGGCTAAGATTTGAGATAATCACATTGCGTTAAAGATTGCTACATTAGGGCCACCCCTTAACTGGTTCAACTACAGATGGAAAAGCCTTTTTATTATCGCCTATAAGATTTTCTCTATCACTATGTTTGAACGCCCGAAAACCTCCTAGCGCCCTGCTTGAACCACTTTTCTTACAAGTTAAAGACGTTCTGCAAGATTTTTGGGATCGCAAGACTTCCGTTTACCTGGAGGGCTTGACTGGGGATATGAGCTCAAACTACTCGCTGTAGAAAGCCGTTAAGTTCAATTAAACACGCCAAAAATTATCTGGCGTAATCTTCGACAAATTGGCATTTTGTATAAAGGTGATCCTGACACATTAAACGATCACTTTCTTTCGAATGCGCTGCAAACAAGAAGGTTCGATCCTCACCCCTGCAACGCTACTTATTTACTGCCTGAGCTGGATTTCAGTACAGTAACGCATGCAGATGTAATTGAAGTTATATTAATGCCTTTGATGAACATGCATTGATGGAGAGCAGGACACAGTTGCTCAACGGCTATGCTTAAAATATTAGATCACATCAGACAGAATGCTGATAAGGGTCATATTGCACATCTGTATTTGTTAGGCCATAACCGCCCTTGCACTAAGTTATTTTAAGTTTAGTGAAGAAGGTATGATCATACATATTTCTCGATAGGCTGTACTCTGAAGCAGTTCTTAAAAGCCCGTAATTGCATCCGGCTACATAAAACTATCTGGACTAGACACCAACATTTTTTAAGCGAAAAATTGTTCTTCACGCGATCTCTTAGAACACTTAACATGAATATACCTTCTTTAAAATACTTGAACTCTTCCCGATCGTTGTTTGTTCACACTGTTAGACTGTGAGATTTTCTGCTACGACACATAAAAGAAATCGTAAATACTGGATACTTAAAAAAATGAGTTTTGGAACACTTTGCGATGCAGCATAAAAAAATATATATCTTTTTATTTGTATTTTTCACTTTTTTCATTTTTAGGGTTCCGTACCTCGAAAGGAAAAAACGGAACCCTCATAAAATCACTTTGTTGCCCGTCCGTCTATCTGTCAAGACCCTTTTCTCAGGAACGCGTGGAAGTATGAGGCTGAAATTTATATCAAATTCTCAGGTCTACCGTCCCTTAGAGCTGTGAAATTATGAAACTTCCTTAATTTTTTTAGTTAAATCACTTTTTTTTCAATAATTATAAATTTTTTACCATTTTCCTCATGAACTCGTAGAGATATCAAGTTGAAACTCATATCAAATATTAAGGTCTAGTTACCTTTGAGCTTCGAAAAAAAAACAAATTTCTAAGTCAACGCAAAAACACAAAGGTACAACCATTTATACCGCATATTTTGAAATTCGCAACTTCTCGCAAGGGAATCAAAGCCTAAATTTAAATTGTGATTATAAACATAATAAACAATATATAATTTTGCAAGGCTGCTGGACAAGACTGGTGTAGATATTTCAGTTATTCTATAAAAGAAATTATATGTCTCAATATAAAAAAGAGGATTACTGAAACGATAAGGAGACCTTTGTCTTTAAAAATACCACAACTATGACTCGATTTTCGTGATGGGTGAACTTCTACTTACATATCTACATGTTTGTACGGAACCCTCGTCGCGCGAGTCCGACTCACAGTTGGCTTGTTTTTTATAAAATTATTTCGGCTTGAATTATTAATCTAAACATTGCTTTAGTTATTTTAACGCTACCGTCGTCTTATCTATTTATTTATTAAATTCATTTCTTCTATCTTTGTATTTGATATTTTTTCAGATATTTCTTGTTTAATCTTCTTACTTACTGTAATACATATATACATACGTAAATTAATAAATTTATTTATTTATTTATTACTATCTATTACATATTAAAATGAGTTAATAATTATAACTAAATAGTATTAGCAGCTCGGATAATATTTCCAGAATGTCAGATTTGAGGTTCACTTTCTTTTTAATCACATCTGAAAAGAGGAGGCAAAGTCGAAGTAGGTGATTGATGTTAAATATCCTTTGGCAGTTTCATGTCTGTGGAGGTTCCTTTTTATAAAGGTATTGATGGGTTAGTGTGGTGTGGTCAAGTCGAAGTCGAATTAAGTTGTAAATCATTAACTTGGAGATGCTCGTATGTGTGGGGAAATTTTGTTAGGGTTCACATTTGAGTAGTGGTGTTGATACTCATTCCATTTTTCTATGTTTTTTTGTTAATTTTGGACTGTACCAACTTTTGTATATCAGTTTGGGAATAAATGTTAAACGAACATTGTTGGCAGTCTTATCGTATGAGTATGTCCCTGATTTTTGAGATAGTAAAAGAGCTGTGTATTGGATTTTGTATAGCCGTAAGGACTGTAAGGCTATCCGAACAGATTGCCCGTTTGCCTGATGTGTTGGAGTTTTATTTTTGACAGCTTCGAGTATTGCCACAGATTCTGCGGTACAGCTATGTTGTGTTAAGAGGCAAGCATTTAACAATCGATGAGGTCTGTTGAATAACAATTGAAATTGGAAAAGTAGAGGAGGGGAAAAATATACTGGTGCATTTGTTGACGGATTGCAAGCCTTCGACAAGATATGCCACGAATGACTAAAGTATATACTAAGGATTATTTAAGCGGAGAAATGGTTGAAAATATTAGAAAGCAACCTTACAAGCAGACTTTTCTGTAAAATAAAATTCACTTCGGTGTTACCCAAGAAGGGTGTTCTTGGTCCAATTCTGTTCTTGCTTTGTACGGCCGACATGCCCAAAAATGAAGAAGCTATGTTTTCGCACACCATCACCTTATCAACGACAGTTGTGAATGCTCCCGATTTCTTGGAGGGGAAAAAATTCGGGCATTTTTTGAACCCCATTGTCATAAATTTAACAGCTCAGTGGCGAAGTTGGTAAAGCGCCTGCCTCTCAATTGATTCAATTGATATGAATGTCCCAGGTTCGGTTTCTAGAGTGGTCTGGTTTTTCGGATCTGGTCCAGTCATCATTTGGCATTGGGATAAAGTTAATGGCACTCACTCACTCAATAGATTGGTCCATTGGTTGTTGTATCGACTTAATTCCTAGTTCGGGTTGTCCAAATAGTGTTTTTTTTGTTGATTGTGTAAAGACGACTCTGCTGTGAAGGCATAACACTGACAGCGGGATGTTTAGCTAGAATCTTCCAAACTTTCAAACATGAATTAAATCTTGTGAATTAGGCGAAGGCTTATAGGTCGATATCAAAATCCTGCATCCTGATTCAGGCTCCACCCGTGGAGAAGTTACTAAAATCACTCTTCATTCTTATCCTAATTCTTCCGCTCGCTCTGTGTTACACGCATTATAAGAGTATTCATATCCTCTAGAAGAACGAGCAAATTAAATATCAACGAAGAGCTACGCAGGCTATAAAGCCACATGAATCTTCCCAAACATGAGCCTGATGAAATAACTCTAGTGGCTTACTCACGTAGAGCGAATTGATCTTACACTCCTGCCATAAAAGTCTTACCTTCTTGAGCACATATAAAATTAAAGAGTCGTTTCTTACTGCAGGAAGTTGAGGATCCACGTGGCTGGGTAGAGATTTGTAGGTTGTGACTCATACCGAATTCAGTAAGTAAAATTGAATCTTTGAATTGAGTGCAGCTATGCACACGCTAAAAATAAATTCTTAATTCGAAATAGGAAAATGCATTTAGATAAGCCTCGGACAGCTAGTAACTTACTATTTTGTTGTGAACTTCTTTTTAATCAACTGGCTTCCTTTGCCTTTTTTTGCTTAAAAAAGAGTTCAAGTCTTCCCAGAACAAAGTTGATATTTCTCATGGATTCGTTTACAAAATTACCACGCTTCAACGTCTTTTCCTGTGTCCCTGCGAAAGCTAAGTCATTATTACTAAAAGAACATCGGGGCTCCTATGTTAAGCAGGTTTTAGGGCCCATAAATATTAAAAGAATTAAATCTTTAACGGAGATTATTCTATTGAATTCATCCAGAATGTATATGTGCAATATGTATACATAAACTACAGGGGCTAAATACGTACAACATATAATACGAAGCTTTTATAGTATGGCCCAAAAAAACGCTCGTGGTAGATTGTTTAATGTTTCACAACTAATTTCACTTACGAGCTTTAAATTTTCCTAGTTATGCAAAACCGGTCAATCGGTGTATGGTCCGTAGAGTGTGAAGGTAATGACTCCTCTTGCCCCGATCGAAACCTTGCCGAAAAACTGAGGAAGAAGATACTAATTGAAAAACCACATAATGTTTAAGTAACTTCATTTACTTTAAATGCGATCACAACAATTTTATATGAATTCACTGATGTCAGTCGGTTTAAAGTGAATACAGTAATGACTTCAAAGAAAAATGTGAATTCACTACTTAGTTGAATTCAATTGATTTCCGAAAATGCATTCAATTCTTTGATTGCTAAACTTGAATGCACAAGTCGTTATTTTTAAAAGAATGGTTTGAATTTGATTCGCAGTCGATTTTGAATTCAATTGCATCAATCAAAAGTTTGAATATTTTGACTGTACTTCCGTGAATTCATTCCCAAAAGAATGAGTGAATGAGTGCATATAACGACTGGATTTGGTTTTGTCCCTGTTCAGCAGATCCGCTTCAACATGTGGAACTCTCCAAGCAGTGGGTGACATTTTAAAACAGAAACGAAAAACTATTTGCGTAAAAATTTTAAAATTGCCCATCATCAAAATCACTTTAAGCTATCAGACATTTGTACTTTCTGTGTTTCTTTTTGATTCAGATTTAAAGCTATGGACACACAGGCAGTGTTTACGCATTGAAAATAAAATCCAGTCAGTAAAACCCGAATTGATTTCTATCGTATGTTACTCACACCTTCAGCCTGTAACCCTTTCAGAGAGGAATAGTTTATCCCAAAAACCACAGGTAGAACACCCAATCAATCTAAAACAACTTTATGTTTCGTAAAAGTTTTTCTTACCAATAACACTTCGTGTCCAACCAAGAAACACATTCAACGTTCAGGAGCCATTCACCACTCACCACCGACCGTTGTTCCAGGAGTTTGAAATTCAAATCCAAATTGGTCGATGGCTCAGCCCACTCAGCCTTGTCCCTAATTTATGCCAACTTTTGAAATTGACTTTTTTTTTTGTCCTGTGTTTATTGTTTGAGCACGAAACGGCATCCTAAGAAGCTTTCGCCCCTTCTTAAGATGCCATTCCGTCTATATCCTTCTTGTCTGGCCTTTTGGGGGTTTTCGCTTTTTGCTTTTTTTTTTGTTTTTATCTCCCGCATCACCGGCTCTATTGGGTAGATAATTCAATTTGATTTTGATTTTCGACTAAACAAAATCGGGAGATTTTCATTGTTGAATAAATTACTGGCGTGCCTCTTCGCGTAAAATGATGGCAATGGTGCTCGTGGAGTTTTTCTATTGTTTGCTTTTTTTATTCATTCTTTTTTTTTGCTTTTGAAACGCAAATTTTGAAATTCTTTAGCACAGCTTAGATCATTCTTTGGTTGACTCTGAATTTTTTTCATACTCGTAGATGTTGAAGTAGAAGAAATTATAAACAATTGGAGGAATGGTTTTGAATTAGCGACAGGCATTGCTGGAGAGGACCCTTTAGAATCGATTATTTGCGGAAGCATTGGTTCGTACTTCATTGGCTCTATTGAAGGAAAGCCAGTGACAGCACTTTGAATGGTCGCATGAGAACGTGCCTGTAGCGTGAACAAAAATATTTCAATCCTCGTTATCGATCTCTTCGATATACATATACATCACCTGGTAGAAAGAGGAGACACCCTGAAGCAAAATGTCATTACTTGAATGAGTTCTTCATCCTTCTGATGGGGCTGAAACCATCATCTTATTTGATCCAAAAACAAAGACATGTGACAATCTCCAGTTTGTAACTTTCAAACTTTATAAAAGGCCCGAGCCCGGGAACAATTGCTGAACCCTTAACTCATATTTTCAACTTGAGTCTCAAAAGTGAATTTTTTTTTGGAAAAGTGGCTGATTTCCTACTTAAATCCGGGACAAAAAAGGATGATTCTATTTGAAAACATTGTCTATAAAAAAGTTTACTTTCTCATTAAAGAACTCATCGCAAATTTTCAACACTGAATCGTTGCAGGTTGTCCTACTGCTATTTATCTTTATCCTATTGAAATCAGCTTTAAAATACCTAAAACCAATAGGAATTGTGTCCACTGGAAAACTTGTTCTAAATGAATATTTTGAATTATTTTTGAATGGTTTGGTAATAAAATCTGATACGGCATTTTTGTCGAAAATCCACCTCATAATTGTACCCATTTGGCCGACACTCAATCGATGCTTAATGCTTTCTAATGTTATTGATCCAAAGACTACTTGAAAGACCGTGCTTTGTAACCACTGTCATGCTTGTCTTATTGGACAAACGTAACTATGTTTTTGTTTTTAATCAAACTTCAAATTCGAACTTAAAATTTTCGAATCCGTATGTATGGGCATTAAAGAAAGCTTGGTATGCAAGATCATAACACATGTAGATTAAGTTATTTCACCACTGTTGTGGTGTCTTTTCAGTCTCTAGGTCGTAAGAGTAAAGACCGTAAATATAGTCGCATAAACTTATGATAAACAATCTATCGAAATGGGCTTCGAAGGTTCTATCAAAAACTGAAAACAAAACCGGACTGGATGTGACTATTTATCAGAAAGACGATCTGCTGAAAACTTCCTTAGCTCGGTAGTTTTTTTCACCTTTTGACTGAAGCTACCATTTCAGTGGAGCATTTTGACTAGAAACCTTCGTCAGAAAAGACACATGCAGTGTCTTCCAAACGAAATTCTGTGCAATCTGTAAAATAGCAAGAGCTATCCGTACATGTTATCTTGTCAAATCACACTTAAAATCAGGCGTCAATACTTTGGGTGTTTAGACATATTCAAGCGAAAGATACAAAGAATCAAATGGCTAGACAAGGTCGGTCTTAGAAGCAGACAATTCTCTTAAGCCTCGAGTTTCAAATTTGTTTAAGGGGGGAGTAATGTTAATTTGTACGAAATAAGGCATACTTTTGTGATTTTTTTGTGACAACACAAAGAACATTAAAGTACAAGAAATATTAAAGAAATATAAAAAAAAATTTTCGGACTCGGGAAAAAGCAGATTTCCGGTGACCCTCAGTAACTTGGTGCTGGATCATCTGAAATCAAAAAATTAAAGTTCATTCCTTGGATAATAGTTTTCCCCAGGTTATGCTGAGAGGGTTTTTCGAAATTTAAATTTTTCACTTTTTTGAAACACTTTACGATTTTTTGCGAAAAAAGTCGGCTAATTTCTTATTGTAAAATAAAAATTATTAATAAACTTATATTATGTACAGAAATAGTGTCCAAAATTTCAAAAGGATCGCTGCAGTAGTTATGAAGTTATGAGGGACACCGACTTTGAAAACATGATTTGTGGGGAAAACGCTTTAAAGTTTTGAACACTAAAATATATAAAAAATTCTCGTAACTTCGTCAATTTTGTTCCGATCGACTTTTGACACAATATTGTGCATTTAACTAAAAAATCTTGCTTTATGGATGTCAAGCGTGGGGAGGGTGTGCAAAATTTCACATTCGAAGATCACAAGTAGCGCAAAATAAACTATTGAAGACGATGCTAAACCCTCCCTGGCCTCATTCAACCCCTGATCCCCACAAAAAGGAAAATGTTGAATTGAGATCCGCTAGAATCCAAAAACTTAAAGTTTAATTCATGAACCGCTGTGCATTCGCCGATAATGTTTTGGTTAATCAATTATCTGTCTAATTTCACTTATTACATTTAAATTAATTAATATAAAGTTTAACTGCGATTATAGTTATTTAAATAAATATACAAATTAATTTTTTTTATTTATTTACATGTTTATTTATTCACGTGCTTATTTATTTATTCATCTACTTGTTTTTTTTTGTGGAGGTACTATCCATACCTCCATGTTTTATAAGACCCATCTCATCGGATTTAAGAAATATGGGACGGACATTTATCTCCACTGACGGACCTAAATCGGAAAACAATACTTCCTTTGCCTTCCCATGCCGCAGTGGAAAGTATATTATATGCTCGGACAGTAGATTGGTGTTAAGCAATCAGCAATCATAATAAAAACTCACGTCTTATTTCCGAAATAAGCCATGTCAATATACGAGGTAATGCGAAAGCGGATAAAGCTGCTGGCTCAGCCAAAAACACACCAGTGTTCAACTTTAACGTTTTTACAAAAAAAAAAAGACCTCAAATTAAATATTCTAAAATATCTGAGAACTGAACAGCAAGTCGAGTGGAACCTTTATCACCATAATTATGAAAAAGTAAATGCCGATAAATCTCACCCATGATATCTTTATAATTCAATATATCGAAACAAAAATTTCGAACTTCTTGGCTTGGGCATACCGAAGCTACCCACCAACACCTGCTTGCCAAAGCAAACACTCCAACGTAACTTCAGATATTAGATATTAGAAAATTGTACTTTCTCAAAGCCTGTAGTTGAATCCTTATTTAAAAATGATTCCATTTATGATGTAGGGGAAGCCGGGGCATAACGGGTCCCTTAAGGATTTTTTTAAATAATAACTGAAAAAATGTTTTTATTATCTCCAAAACAATTTTATTCGAAAGAATAGCGCGAGCAAATGTGATTGGATTCATCGTCAATATCATCTTCGCCAGCACAAGAGCAATGTGCCCACTTACCACAGAATCTGCAGGAAATCCATCCTTCTGTAGACTGGGAGTATAAGTACCCACAATAAAGACACTCCTCGCTTTCTGATGAAGATGCTTCCTTCCTGGTCATTTTCTTTTTTGTGATGTTTTTTTTTTTTTCCTTTTCAAAGTAAGGGGCTTGGATTTGATTAATTCAGCCCCAAGCTGCGCTTTGTAAGGTGAGCTTGTGATAACAGCAGTCTTTTCCCGGCGCTTAGAAACTGTGTTTTTTGCTGGTGCTTTGAGAACAGCTACAATTTGAGATGGAGAAAAATTTTGGAAAGAAGTTGATGACGTTTGTGTATAGTAATTTTTCAAAATGGGCTATGGTATCAAGGGTCTCAGATTAACGGAATTTTGGGGAAACATGAAACATTTTTGAATAATTAGTTTCGGAAACAGGGTTTGGAGATGACATCAGTGGGTCAGTGGTTGTTGATGAACGGCCCTGAATATGGGTTAACAAGAGTAGTTTTAACTTAAAGTGGAGACTCCTTCTCATTTGGCATGTCCGTGGTTTATCATGGCAAAAAGTTCCATTTCAGTCTTTTGAAAGCCGTTTATGGCGACTGACATTGTGGCAGCTCTTAAAAAGGCTTTACGGAACAACTCTCCTACTTGATAGTGGGTAACTGTTCCTCCAGGGTGTTGTCTGAGCCATTTCTTTACCTCATCTCCATAATATGAACTCAGGGGCTTCATGAAAGTAACGTCCATGGGTAGCAACCGATGAGTGCAATCTGGGGGGAAACACAGCATCACCACACAACTGGCCCTTGCTACATCTATGACTTCAATGCTTTTAACGTGGCTTGCATGTCCATCCAAAAGTAACAAAACCGGTTATCCTTTGTTGCCCGCGACCATTCAGTAAACCTTTTGAACCACTTTAAAAATAATTCTTTCGTAATCCATCCTTTTTGGTTACGCTCGCCCCATGAATAAGGTGGTGTTCCATCCATGAGCTCGGCTTTCATTCTTTTCTGAGGGAAAATAAACATTGGTGGCATGAACGAACCATCAGCGCTCATGCAAATTTCCACGGTAAGAAGCTGTCCTCCCTTTTGTTGCCAAAATTTTCCCGAGACTCTTCGCGACCGTTGTGATTCTCGAAATTCCTTCATGGAAAAGACAAACAGGCGTCCTTCCATATCCTAAAGATATTCGGCTAATTCCTTATCCTGATCCACTAAAAAAACAGGTTCAACTTTTGTTACAACAAGAGGAAGGTCGGGGTCGAGAATTGCTTTTTTTATGAACCTTTGTAAGGTAGTTCGAGGAATTTTGTAGTTCTCAGCAGCTGCCTTACAACTAATTCTATTTGTTTTTTTCGTCCTGAACAGCGCGTCGGATATTTTCTTGGCTCCATTCTTATCGGTTAGTTTTTTTCACATAATTGCGAATCATCTGCAACAATATCAAATTGATTCTTATAGAATTATACGAACAAATAAAAAGAGTACAAAATAAATGGGGCATAATGGACACCCATGCCCACATGCCTCGTCCATTCTGCCCCATATCCTATTCTACAGAATATCTTAAAACAATTTTGTTTAAACTAACTGAAAAAGAGAAATTGATTTATACAGACTTAATGTAGGTACTGACTTTGATATTTTATAGTGAAAATCAAATTAAAGATTGCCCTTTGTTTAAAAAAAAAACACACTTTTATCCACATGAAAATAACTTCAACTCAATGAAAATCCTGCTTTTAGTCAAAACACAGCACACGTATAATTTTTGTTCAAAAAAGTTTGTTTCCCCAATAGCCACCGATAAATTAAAGCAGACAGATTTACTTTCGGGGTTGCCACTTTGCTCAACAGATAAATACCCTCTCCGTATTATGGTTCGGGTGCCTGTTATGCCCCAGGTTCCCCTACCAAGAAACCCTAATAACAAAAATATTGTTAATATTCACAAATGTCTTTTCACCATAAAAATATACTTTATATAAAACAGAGCCAATAGTCTCCGCAGCTATGCTTCTTTATTCAACAACATTATCATGTAATTTAAATTACTTGCTACTAAATGATAATAATAATAATAATAATAATAATAATAATAATAATAATAGTAATAATAATAATAATAATAATAATAATAATAATAATAATAATAATAATAATAATAATAATAATAATAATAATAATAATAAAAATAATAATAATAATAATAATAATAATAATAATAATAATAATAATAATAATAATAATAGTAATAATAATAATTTTTTTGATTTATTTGATCCTATTAATTTCTCATCTGTTTATATTTATATAGAATAAATTTTGTATACATATATATATATATATATATTTGCATACTTACGTAAATTTAATAAATTGTTACTATAATTAATTATGTATTAAATTGAAAATTCAAAAGTCAATGACAACAAAAAGAAATGTACAAAAATCGTAGCCCCCTTTAAAGTACACCTTTTGTCCTTTGCGCCTTGATAAATTTTCACCGAAGTTGTGACTGTGCGCTTTCCAACGATATCTGCACATGCTGCGCTAGTAGAAACGAATATTATCTTTTCGTTAACCCAGTAGAGTTAAGCCAAATTCGACCTTACGTTCTTCGAGTACTAATGAGATGTGAACTTATCACCCACCCTTCTTAAAGCTTATCTAACCGAACGGTAATAATAATCTGAGAAGGGCAAACCGCACAAAAACCAATTTTTTAATTTGCGATAAATCTTTTCATTAAAAAAATAAAAATAAATTAATAACAGCAATGATTTATATCTGCATATTTCTTGCGCCAAAATATCCATTAAACCAACCTACCTTGGGCTTGTCAATCAATGTCAACTCAACATTTAGACACACGATGCTACAAGGGCCTTAAATTTCACATCCGTCTTGGCTACAAATACATTTTGTGTCGGTTAATCACTATTAAGACGAGCGTGTTTTGCTATTATGTACATATTTAACTGCCTGCCGTTTAGTCTGGTAGTTGAGAATTGACGCTCATCACCTGTTTGATTAAATAACGGATAAGGAAATTATTATTCACCTAAGCCTTGGTGTGCGACTATGACTCGCAGTCAACGGCGAAAAGAGAAATCAAGATAATTTGCTTCCTTGTCGGCGTAAATGTCCTGTCATCGAGCAATAAATACTGTCAGGCAGAGACGCATCACCGAAAAACGTCTCCGCAACAGCTGGGGAAATAATCCCGGGAAGGAAATCTATTTTTATATCGACGATGGATCTTAATGGGTTTTGATGGCACGAAAAAGATTCGCTGTCTGCTGCTCTGTGTGGGAGCGAATAAAGCTCGCCATGGGTGTCGAATAAGGATGTGAGGACCTTTGTTCCAGTTGACTTTTGTTTATCTGGTGGCAATGAGATAACCTGCGTCTATGATGCTGCTGTATATAGTCTGCGAAGGCCCAAGAAAAATTCAATCTTTTCTTAGAAATCATTACTTAAGGGTATGATTAGATTTCATAGAAAAAGCTAACAATGTTTGTTTCAAAGGTTTCCATATATTGTATATTGAGTTCGGTGATTGTTACGTTTTCACTTGATTAAATTTAGAAAGATTTATGTTAAAATTAGAATAAAAATTGTCTGCCCTGGCCACACCATGATTTTAATACAAGGTTGGGTGATGTGTACACATCTCATTTCTCATCGAAAAACCTAAGGTCCAATTTGGCTCAACTCTGCTATTTGTATCTATTGGGTTGGCAACTAAGTGATAGCGGATTTCATTTTGAGTTTCATTTAAAATGAGCTGTTGATCTTAACAGTGGCTTCAAAATGAGCACATTTATGGTGAAATGTTGAAAAACAACCCTTATTTGAGGGAAATATCGAGAAAACAATTAGAGGCAAAAATCGCCTTTTTTCATCATTTTTTGTGGACTATAGCCCATGATTTTAAAATGCACTTTTTTCCTGATTTTGAGTTTCATTAAAACTGAGCTGTTGATCTTATCAGAGGCTTCAAACTGAGCACATTTATGGTGAAATGTTGAAAAACAACCCTTATTTGAGGGAAATATCGAGAAATAGGATAGAGGCAAAAATCGCCTTTTTTCATCATTTTTTGTGGACTATAGCCCATGATTTTAAAATGCACTTTTTTCCTGATTTTGAGTTTCATTAAAACTGAGCTGTTGATCTTATCAGAGGCTTCAAACTGAGCACATGTATGGTGAATTTGTGAAAAACAACCCTTATTTGAGGGAAATATCGAGAAAAAAGGTAGAGGCAAAAATCGCCTTTTTTCATAATTTTTTGTGGACTATAGCCCATGATTTCAAAATGCACTATTTTCTTGATTTTGAGTTTTATTTAAATTAAGCTGCTTATTTTAACAGAGGCTTCAAACTGAGCACATTTATGGTGAATTTTTGAAAAACAACCCTTATAAAAACAACCCTTATTTGAGGGAAATATCGAGAAAACAATTAGAGGCAAAATTCGCCTTTTTCATCATTTTTTGTGGACTATAGCCCATGATTTTAAAATGCACTTTTTTCCTGATTTTGAGTTTTATTCAAACTGATCTGCTTATTTAAACAGAGGCTTCAAACTGAGCATATGTATGGTGAATTTGTGAAAAACAACCCTAATTTGAGGGAAATATCGAGAAAAAAGATAGAGGCAAAAATCGCCTTTTTTCATCATTTTTTGTGATTTCAAAATGCACTATTTTCTTGATTTTGAGTTTCTTTTAAACTGAGCTGCTTATTTTAACAGAGGCTTCAAACTGAGCACATGTATGGTGAATTTGTGAAAAACAACCCTTATTTGAGGGAAATATCGAGAAAAAAGGTAGAGGCAAAAATCGCCTTTTTTCATCATTTTTTGTGGACTATAGCCCATGATTTCAAAATGCACTATTTTCTTGATTTTGAGTTTCTTTTAAACTGAGCTGCTTATTTTAACAGAGGCTTCAAACTGAGCACATGCATGGTGAATTTGTGAAAAACAACCCTTATTTGAGGGAAATATCGAGAAAAAAGGTAGAGGCAAAAATCGCCTTTTTTCATCATTTTTTGTGGACTATAGCCCATGATTTTAAAATGCACTTTTTTCTTGATTTTGAGTTTCATTAAAACTGATCTGCTTATTTAAATAGAGGCTTCAAACTGAGCATATGTATGGTGAATTTGTGAAAAACAACCCTAATTTGAGGGAAATATCGAGAAAAAAGATAGAGGCAAAAATCGCCTTTTTTCATCATTTTTTGTGGACTATAGCCCATGATTTCAAAATGCACTATTTTCTTGATTTTGAGTTTCTTTTAAACTGAGCTGCTTATTTTAACAGAGGCTTCAAACTGAGCACATGCATGGTGAATTTGTGAAAAACAACCCTTATTTGAGGGAAATATCGAGAAAAAAGGTAGAGGCAAAAATCGCCTTTTTTCATCATTTTTTGTGGACTATAGCCCATGATTTCAAAATGCACTATTTTCTTGATTTTGAGTTTCTTTTAAACTGAACTGCTTATTTTAACAGAGGCTTCAAACTGAGCACATGCATGGTGAATTTGTGAAAAACAACCCTTATTTGAGGGAAATATCGAGAAAAAAGGTAGAGGCAAAAATCGCCTTTTTTCATAATTTTTTGTGGACTATAGCCCATGATTTCAAAATGCACTATTTTCTTGATTTTGAGTTTGATTTCAACTGAGCTGCTTATTTTAACAGAGGCTTCAAACTGAGCACATTTATGGTGAATTTTTGAAAAACAACCCTTATTTGAGGGAAATATCGAGAAAAAAGGTAGAGGCAAAAATCGCCTTTTTTCATCATTTTTTGTGGACTATAGCCCATGATTTTAAAATGCACTTTTTTCTTGATTTTGAGTTTCATTAAAACTGAGCTGTTGATCTTATCAGAGAATTCAAACTGAGCACATGTATAGTGAATTTGTGAAAAACAACCCCTATTGGAGGGAAATATCGAGAAAAAAGATAGAGGAAAAATTCGCCTTTTTTCATCATTTTTTGTGGACTATAGCCCATGATTTTAAAATGCACTTTTTTCTTGATTAAGAGTTTCATTAAAACTGAGCTGTTGATCTTAACAGAGGCTTCAAACTGAGCATATGTATGGTGAAATTGTGAAAAACAACCCTTATTTGAGGGAAATATCGAGAAAAAAGTTACAGGCAAAAATCGCCTTTTTTCATCATTTTTTGTGGACTATAGCCCATGATTTTAAAATGCACTTTTTTCTTGATTAAGAGTTTCATTAAAACTGAGCTGTTGATCTTATCAGAGGATTCAAACTGAGCACATCTATACGAGAAAAAAGATAGAGGCAAAATTCGCCTTTTTCATCATTTTTTGTGGACTATAGCCCATGATTTTAAAATGCACTTTTTTCTTGATTTTGAGTTTCATTAAAACTGAGCTGCTGATCTTAACAGAGGCTTCAAACTGAGCATATGTATGGTGAAATTGTAAAAAACAACCCTTATTTGAGGGAAATATCGAGAAAACAATTAGAGGCAAAATTCGCCTTTTTCATCATTTTTTGTGGACTATAGCCCATGATTTTAAAATGCACTTTTTTCTTGATTAAGAGTTTCATTAAAACTGAGCTGTTGATCTTATCAGAGGATTCAAACTGAGCACATGTATACGAGAAAAAAGATAGAGGCAAAATTCGCCTTTTTTCATCATTTTTTGTGGACTATAGCCCATGATTTAAAATGCTCTTTTTTCTTGATTTTGAGTTTCATTAAAACTGAGCTGTTGATCTTAACAGAGGCTTCAAACTGAGCATATGTAAGGTGAAATTGTGAAAAACAACCCTTATTTGAGGGAAATATCGAGAAAACAATTAGAGGCAAAATTCGCCTTTTTCATCAATTTTTGTGGACTATAGCCCATGATTTTAAAATGCACTTTTTTCTTGATTTTGAGTTTCATTAAAACTGAGCTGTTGATCTTTTCAGAGGATTCAAACTGAGCACATGTATAGTGAATTTGTGAAAAACAACCCCTATTGGAGGGAAATATCGAGAAAAAAGATAGAGGCAAAATTCGCCTTTTTTCATCATTTTTTGTGGACTATAGCCCATGATTTTAAAATGCACTTTTTTCTTGATTAAGAGTTTCATTAAAACTGAGCTGTTGATCTTAACAGAGGCTTCAAACTGAGCATATGTATGGTGAAATTGTGAAAAACAACCCTTATTTGAGGGAATTATCGAGAAAAAAGTTACAGGCAAAAATCGCCTTTTTTCATCATTTTTTGTGGACTATAGCCCATGATTTTAAAATGCACTTTTTTCTTGATTTTGAGTTTCATTTAAACTGAGCTGTTGATCTTAACAGAGGCTTCAAACTGAGCATATGTATCGGTGAAATTGTGAAAAACAACCCTTATTTGAGGGAAATATCGAGAAAACAATTAGAGGCAAAATTCGCCTTTTTCATCATTTTTTGTGGACTATAGCCCATGATTTTAAAATGCACTTTTTTCTTGATTAAGAGTTTCATTAAAACTGAGCTGTTGATCTTATCAGAGGATTCAAACTGAGCACATCTATACGAGAAAAAAGATAGAGGCAAAATTCGCCTTTTTCATCATTTTTTGTGGACTATAGCCCATGATTTTAAAATGCACTTTTTTCTTGATTTTGAGTTTCATTAAAACTGAGCTGCTGATCTTAACAGAGGCTTCAAACTGAGCATATGTATGGTGAAATTGTAAAAAACAACCCTTATTTGAGGGAAATATCGAGAAAACAATTAGAGGCAAAATTCGCCTTTTTCATCATTTTTTGTGGACTATAGCCCATGATTTTAAAATGCACTTTTTTCTTGATTAAGAGTTTCATTAAAACTGAGCTGTTGATCTTATCAGAGGATTCAAACTGAGCACATGTATACGAGAAAAAAGATAGAGGCAAAATTCGCCTTTTTTCATCATTTTTTGTGGACTATAGCCATGATTTTAAAATGCTCTTTTTTCTTGATTTTGAATTTCATTAAAACTGAGCTGTTGATCTTTTCAGAGGATTCAAACTGAGCACATGTATAGTGAATTTGTGAAAAACAACCCCTATTGGAGGGAAATATCGAGAAAAAAGATAGAGGCAAAATTCGCCTTTTTTCATCATTTTTTGTGGACTATAGCCCATGATTTTAAAATGCACTTTTTTCTTGATTTTGAGTTTCATTAAAACTGAGCTGTTGATCTTTTCAGAGGATTCAAACTGAGCACATGTATAGTGAATTTGTGAAAAACAACCCCTATTGGAGGGAAATATCGAGAAAAAAGATAGAGGCAAAATTCGCCCTTTTTTCATCATTTTTTGTGGACTATAGCCCATGATTTTAAAATGCACTTTTTTCTTGATTTTGAGTTTCATTAAAACTGAGCTGTTGATCTTAACAGAGGCTTCAAACTGAGCATATGTATGGTGAAATTGTGAAAAAACAACCCTTATTTGAGGAAATATCGAGAAAACAATTAGAGGCAAAATTCGCCTTTTTCATCATTTTTTGTGGACTATAGCCCATGATTTTAAAATGCACTTTTTCTTGACTAAGAGTTTCATTAAAACTGAGCTGTTGATCTTATCAGAGGATTCAAACTGAGCACATGTATAGTGAATTTGTGAAAAACAACCCCTATTGGAGGGAAATATCGAGAAAAAAGATAGAGGCAAAATTCGCCTTTTTTCATCATTTTTTGTGGACTATAGCCCATGATTTTAAAATGCACTTTTTTCTTGATTTTGATTTTCATTAAAACTGAGCTGTTGATCTTTTCAGAGGATTCAAACTGAGCACATGTATAGTGAATTTGTGAAAAACAACCCCTATTGGAGGGAAATATCGAGAAAAAAGATAGAGGCAAAATTCGCCTTTTTTCATCATTTTTTGTGGACTATAGCCCATGATTTTAAAATGCACTTTTTTCTTGATTTTGAGTTTCATTAAAACTGAGCTGTTGATCTTAACAGAGGCTTCAAACTGAGCATATGTATGGTGAAATTGTGAAAAACAACCCTTATTTGAGGGAAATATCGAGAAAACAATTAGAGGCAAAATTCGCCTTTTTCATCATTTTTTGTGGACTATAGCCCATGATTTTAAAATGCACTTTTTTCTTGATTAAGAGTTTCATTAAAACTGAGCTGTTGATCTTATCAGAGGTTTCAAACTGAGCATATGTATGGTGAAATTGTGAAAAACAACCCTTATTTGAGGGAAATATCGAGAAAACAATTAGAGGCAAAATTCGCCTTTTTCATCATTTTTTGTGGACTATAGCCCATGATTTTAAAATGCACTTTTTTCTTGATTAAGAGTTTCATTAAAACTGAGCTGTTGATCTTAACAGAGGCTTCAAACTGAGCATATGTATGGTGAAATTGTGAAAAACAACCCTTATTTGAGGGAAATATCGAGAAAAAAGTTACAGGCAAAAATCGCCTTTTTCATCATTTTTTGTGGACTATAGCCCATGATTTTAAAATGCACTTTTTTCTTGATTAAGAGTTTCATTAAAACTGAGCTGTTGATCTTATCAGAGGATTCAAACTGAGCACATCTATACGAGAAAAAAGATAGAGGCAAAATTCGCCTTTTTCATCATTTTTTGTGGACTATAGCCCATGATTTTAAAATGCACTTTTTTCTTGATTTTGAGTTTCATTAAAACTGAGCTGCTGATCTTAACAGAGGCTTCAAACTGAGCATATGTATGGTGAAATTGTAAAAAACAACCCTTATTTGAGGGAAATATCGAGGAAAACAATTAGAGGCAAAATTCGCCTTTTTCATCATTTTTTGTGGACTATAGCCCATGATTTTAAAATGCACTTTTTTCTTGATTAAGAGTTTCATTAAAACTGAGCTGTTGATCTTATCAGAGGATTCAAACTGAGCACATGTATACGAGAAAAAAGATAGAGGCAAAATTCGCCTTTTTTCATCATTTTTTGTGGACTATAGCCCATGATTTTAAAATGCTCTTTTTTCTTGATTTTGAGTTTCATTAAAACTGAGCTGTTGATCTTAACAGAGGCTTCAAACTGAGCATATGTAAGGTGAAATTGTGAAAAACAACCCTTATTTGAGGGAAATATCGAGAAAACAATTAGAGGCAAAATTCGCCTTTTTCATCAATTTTTGTGGACTATAGCCCATGATTTTAAAATGCACTTTTTTCTTGATTTTGAGTTTCATTAAAACTGAGCTGTTGATCTTTTCAGAGGATTCAAACTGAGCACATGTATAGTGAATTTGTGAAAAACAACCCCTATTGGAGGGAAATATCGAGAAAAAAGATAGAGGCAAAATTCGCCTTTTTTCATCATTTTTTGTGGACTATAGCCCATGATTTTAAAATGCACTTTTTTCTGATTAAGAGTTTCATTAAAACTGAGCTGTTGATCTTAACAGAGGCTTCAAACTGAGCATATGTATGGTGAAATTGTGAAAAACAACCCTTATTTGAGGGAATTATCGAGAAAAAAGTTACAGGCAAAAATCGCCTTTTTTCATCATTTTTTGTGGACTATAGCCCATGATTTTAAAATGCACTTTTTTCTTGATTTTGAGTTTCATTTAAACTGAGCTGTTGATCTTAACAGAGGCTTCAAACTGAGCATATGTATGGTGAAATTGTGAAAAACAACCCTTATTTGAGGGAAATATCGAGAAAACAATTAGAGGCAAAATTCGCCTTTTTCATCATTTTTTGTGGACTATAGCCCATGATTTTAAAATGCACTTTTTTCTTGATTAAGAGTTTCATTAAAACTGAGCTGTTGATCTTATCAGAGGATTCAAACTGAGCACATCTATACGAGAAAAAAGATAGAGGCAAAATTCGCCTTTTTCATCATTTTTTGTGGACTATAGCCCATGATTTTAAAATGCACTTTTTTCTTGATTTTGAGTTTCATTAAAACTGAGCTGCTGATCTTAACAGAGGCTTCAAACTGAGCATATGTATGGTGAAATTGTAAAAAACAACCCTTATTTGAGGGAAATATCGAGAAAACAATTAGAGGCAAAATTCGCCTTTTTCATCATTTTTTGTGGACTATAGCCCATGATTTTAAAATGCACTTTTTTCTTGATTAAGAGTTTCATTAAAACTGAGCTGTTGATCTTATCAGAGGATTCAAACTGAGCACATGTATACGAGAAAAAAGATAGAGGCAAAATTCGCCTTTTTTCATCATTTTTTGTGGACTATAGCCCATGATTTTAAAATGCTCTTTTTTCTTGATTTTGAATTTCATTAAAACTGAGCTGTTGATCTTTTCAGAGGATTCAAACTGAGCACATGTATAGTGAATTTGTGAAAAACAACCCCTATTGGAGGGAAATATCGAGAAAAAAGATAGAGGCAAAATTCGCCTTTTTTCATCATTTTTTGTGGACTATAGCCCATGATTTTAAAATGCACTTTTTTCTTGATTTTGAGTTTCATTAAAACTGAGCTGTTGATCTTTTCAGAGGATTCAAACTGAGCACATGTATAGTGAATTTGTGAAAAACAACCCCTATTGGAGGGAAATATCGAGAAAAAAGATAGAGGCAAAATTCGCCTTTTTTCATCATTTTTTGTGGACTATAGCCCATGATTTTAAAATGCACTTTTTTCTTGATTTTGAGTTTCATTAAAACTGAGCTGTTGATCTTAACAGAGGCTTCAAACTGAGCATATGTATGGTGAAATTGTGAAAAACAACCCTTATTTGAGGGAAATATCGAGAAAACAATTAGAGGCAAAATTCGCCTTTTTCATCATTTTTTGTGGACTATAGCCCATGATTTTAAAATGCACTTTTTTCTTGACTAAGAGTTTCATTAAAACTGAGCTGTTGATCTTATCAGAGGATTCAAACTGAGCACATGTATAGTGAATTTGTGAAAAACAACCCCTATTGGAGGGAAATATCGAGAAAAAAGATAGAGGCAAAATTCGCCTTTTTTCATCATTTTTTGTGGACTATAGCCCATGATTTTAAAATGCACTTTTTTCTTGATTTTGATTTTCATTAAAACTGAGCTGTTGATCTTTTCAGAGGATTCAAACTGAGCACATGTATAGTGAATTTGTGAAAAACAACCCCTATTGGAGGGAAATATCGAGAAAAAAGATAGAGGCAAAATTCGCCTTTTTTCATCATTTTTTGTGGACTATAGCCCATGATTTTAAAATGCACTTTTTTCTTGATTTTGAGTTTCATTAAAACTGAGCTGTTGATCTTAACAGAGGCTTCAAACTGAGCATATGTATGGTGAAATTGTGAAAAACAACCCTTATTTGAGGGAAATATCGAGAAAACAATTAGAGGCAAAATTCGCCTTTTTCATCATTTTTTGTGGACTATAGCCCATGATTTTAAAATGCACTTTTTTCTTGATTAAGAGTTTCATTAAAACTGAGCTGTTGATCTTATCAGAGGTTTCAAACTGAGCATATGTATGGTGAAATTGTGAAAAACAACCCTTATTTGAGGGAAATATCGAGAAAACAATTAGAGGCAAAATTCGCCTTTTTCATCATTTTTTGTGGACTATAGCCCATGATTTTAAAATGCACTTTTTTCTTGACTAAGAGTTTCATTAAAACTGAGCTGTTGATCTTATCAGAGGATTCAAACTGAGCACATGTATAGTGAATTTGTGAAAAACAACCCCTATTGGAGGGAAATATCGAGAAAAAAGATAGAGGCAAAATTCGCCTTTTTTCATCATTTTTTGTGGACTATAGCCCATGATTTTAAAATGCACTTTTTTCTTGATTTTGAGTTTCATTAAAACTGAGCTGTTGATCTTAACAGAGGCTTCAAACTGAGCATATGTATGGTGAAATTGTGAAAAACAACCCTTATTTGAGGGAAATATCGAGAAAACAATTAGAGGCAAAATTCGCCTTTTTCATCATTTTTTGTGGACTATAGCCCATGATTTTAAAATGCACTTTTTTCTTGACTAAGAGTTTCATTAAAACTGAGCTGTTGATCTTATCAGAGGATTCAAACTGAGCACATGTATAGTGAATTTGTGAAAAACAACCCCTATTGGAGGGAAATATCGGGAAAAAAGATAGAGGCGAAATTCGCCTTTTTTCATCATTTTTTGTGGACTATAGCCCATGATTTTAAAATGCACTTTTTTCTTGATTTTGAGTTTCATTAAAACTGAGCTGTTGATCTTAACAGAGGATTCAAACTGAGCACATTTATAGTGAATTTGTGAAAAACAACCCCTATTGGAGTGAAATATCGAGAAAAAAGATAGAGGCGAAATTCGCCTTTTTTCATCATTTTTGGTGGACTATAGCCCATGATTTTAAAATGCACTTTTTTCTTGATTTTGAGTTTCATTAAAACTGAGCTGTTGGTCTTAACAGAGGCTTCAAACTGAGCATATGTATGGTGAAATTGTGAAAAACAACCCTTATTTGAGGGAAATATCGAGAAAACAATTAGAGGCAAAATTCGCCTTTTTCATCATTTTTTGTGGACTATAGCCCATGATTTTAAAATGCACTTTTTTCTTGATTAAGAGTTTCATTAAAACTGAGCTGTTGATCTTAACAGAGGCTTCAAACTGAGCATATGTATGGTGAAATTGTGAAAAACAACCCTTATTTGAGGGAAATAACGAGAAAAAAGTTACAGGCAAAAATCGCCTTTTTTCATCATTTTTTGTGGACTATAGCCCATGATTTTAAAATGCACTTTTTTCTTGATTTTGAGTTTCATTAAAACTGAGCTGTTGATCTTATCAGAGGCTTCAAACTGAGCATATGTATGGTGAAATTGTGAAAAACAACCCTTATTTGAGGGAAATAACGAGAAAAAAGTTACAGGCAAAAATCGCCTTTTTTCATCATTTTTTGTGGACTATAGCCCATGATTTTAAAATGCACTTTTTTCTTGATTTTGAGTTTCATTAAAACTGAGCTGTTGATCTTATCAGAGGATTCAAACTGAGCACATGTATAGTGAATTTGTGAAAAACAACCCCTATTGGAGGGAAATATCGAGAAAAAAGATAGAGGCGAAATTCGCCTTTTTTCATCATTTTTGGTGGACTATAGCCCATGATTTTAAAATGCACTTTTTTCTTGATTTTGAGTTTCATTAAAACTGAGCTGTTGATCTTAACAGAGGCTTCAAACTGAGCATATGTATGGTGAAATTGTGAAAAACAACCCTTATTTGAGGGAAATATCGAGAAAACAATTAGAGGCAAAATTCGCCTTTTTCATCATTTTTTGTGGACTATAGCCCATGATTTTAAAATGCACTTTTTTCTTGATTAAGAGTTTCATTAAAACTGAGCTGTTGATCTTAACAGAGGCTTCAAACTGAGCATATGTATGGTGAAATTGTGAAAAACAACCCTTATTTGAGGGAAATAACAAGAAAAAAGTTACAGGCAAAAATCGCCTTTTTTCATCATTTTTTGTGGACTATAGCCCATGATTTTAAAATGCACTTTTTTCTTGAAATTGAGTTTCATTAAAACTGAGCTGTTGATCTTATCAGAGGCTTCAAACTGAGCATATGTATGGTGAAATTGTGAAAAACAACCCTTATTTGAGGGAAATATCGAGAAAACAATTAGAGGCAAAATTCGCCTTTTTCATAATTTTTTGTGGACTATAGCCCATGATTTTAAAATGCACTTTTTTCTTGACTAAGAGTTTCATTAAAACTGAGCTGTTGATCTTATCAGAGGCTTCAAACTGAGCATATGTATGATGAATTTGTGAAAAACAACACTTATTTGAGGGAAATATCGAGAAAAAAGTTAGAGGCAAAAATCGCCTTTTTTCATCATTTTTTGTGGACTATAGCCCATGATTTTAAAATGCACTTTTTTCTTGAAATTGAGTTTCATTAAAACTGAGCTGTTGATCTTATCAGAGGCTTCAAACTGAGCATATGTATGATGAATTTGTGAAAAACAACACTTATTTGAGGGAAATATCGAGAAAAAAGTTAGAGGCAAAAATCGCCTTTTTTCATCATTTTTTGTGGACTATAGCCCATGATTTTAAAATGCACTTTTTTCTTGATTTTGAGTTTCATTAAAACTGAGCTGTTGATCTTATCAGAGGCTTCAAACTGAGCATATGTATAGTGAATTTGTGAAAAACAACCCCTATTGGAGGGAAATATCGAGAAAAAAGATAGAGGCAAAATTCGCCTTTTTTCATCATTTTTTGTGGACTATAGCCCATGATTTTAAAATGCACTTTTTTCTTGATTTTGAGTTTCATTAAAACTGAGCTGTTGATCTTAACAGAGGCTTCAAACTGAGCATATGTATGGTGAAATTGTGAAAAACAACCCTTATTTGAGGGAAATATCGAGAAAATAATTAGAGGCAAAATTCGCCTTTTTTCATCATTTTTTGTGGACTATAGCCCATGATTTTAAAATGCACTTTTTATTTGATTTTGAGTTTCATTAAAACTGAGCTGTTGATCTTTACAGAGGCTTCAAACTGAGCATATGTATGGTGAAAATGTGAAAAACAACCCTTATTTGAGGGAAATATCGAGAAAACAATTAGATGCAAAATTCGCCTTTTTCATCATTTTTTGTGGACTATAGCCCATGATTTTTAAAATGCACTTTTTCTTGATTTTGAGTTTCATTAAAACTGAGCTGTTGATCTTATCAGAGGATTCAAACTGAGCACATGTATAGTGAATTTGTGAAAAACAACCCCTATTGGAGGGATATATCGAGAAAAAATATAGAGGCAAAATTCGCCTTTTTTCATCATTTTTTGTGGACTATAGCCCATGATTTTAAAATGCACTTTTTATTTGATTTGAGTTTCATTAAAACTGAGCTGTTGATCTTTACAGAGGCTTCAAACTGAGCATATGTATGGTGAAATTGTGAAAAACAACCCTTATTTGAGGGAAATATCGAGAAAACAATTAGAGGCAAAATTCGCCTTTTTCATCATTTTTTGTGGACTATAGCCCATGATTTTAAAATGCACTTTTTCTTGATTAAGAGTTTCATTAAAACTGAGCTGTTGATCTTAACAGAGGCTTCAAACTGAGCACATGTATAGTGAATTTGTGAAAAATAACCCCTATTTGAGGGAAATATCGAGAAAAAAGATAGAGGCAAAATTCGCCTTTTTCATCATTTTTTGTGGACTATAGCCCATGATTTTAAAATGCACTTTTTTCTTGATTAAGAGTTTCATTAAAACTGAGCTGTTGATCTTATCAGAGGTTTCAAACTGAGCACATGTATAGTGAATTTGTGAAAAACAACCCCTATTGGAGGGAAATATCGAGAAAAAAGATGGAGGCAAAATTCGCCTTTTTTCATAATTTTTTGTGGACTATAGCCCATGATTTTAAAATGCACTTTTTTCTTGATTTGAGTTTCATTAAAACTGAGCTGTTGATCTTAACAGAGGCTTCAAACTGAGCATATGTATGGTGAAATTGTGAAAACAACCCTTATTTGAGGGAAATATCGAGAAAACAATTAGAGGCAAAATTCGCCTTTTTCATCATTTTTTGTGGACTATAGCCCATGATTTTAAAATGCACTTTTTTCTTGACTAAGAGTTTCATTAAAACTGAGCTGTTGATCTTATCAGAGGATTCAAACTGAGCACATGTATAGTGAATTTGTGAAAAACAACCCCTATTGGAGGGAAATATCGAGAAAAAAGATAGAGGCGAAATTCGCCTTTTTTCATCATTTTTTGTGGACTATAGCCCATGATTTTAAAATGCACTTTTTTCTTGATTTTGAGTTTCATTAAAACTGAGCTGTTGATCTTAACAGAGGATTCAAACTGAGCACATGTATAGTGAATTTGTGAAAAACAACCCCTATTGGAGGGAAATATCGAGAAAAAAGATAGAGACAAAATTCGCCTTTTTTCATCATTTTTTGTGGACTATAGCCCATGATTTTAAAATGCACTTTTTTCTTGATTTTGAGTTTCATTAAACTGAGCTGTTGATCTTTTCAGAGGATTCAAACTGAGCACATGTATAGTGAATTTGTGAAAAACAACCCCTATTGGAGGAAATATCGAGAAAAAAGATAGAGGCGAAATTCGCCTTTTTTCATCATTTTTTGTGGACTATAGCCCATGATTTTAAAATGCACTTTTTATTCGCTTTGAGTTTCATTAAAACTGAGCTGTTGATCTTTACAGAGGCTTCAACTGAGCATATGTATGGTGAAATTGTGAAAAACAACCCTTATTTGAGGGAAATATCGAGAAAACAATTAGAGGCAAAATTCGCCTTTTTCATCATTTTTTGTGGACTATAGCCCATGATTTTAAAATGCACTTTTTTCTTGATTTTGAGATTCATTAAAACTGAGCTGTTGATCTTAACAGAGGCTTCAAACTGAGCATATGTATGGTGAAATTGTGAAAAACAACCCTTATTTGAGGGAAATATCGAGAAAACAATTAGAGGCAAAATTCGCCTTTTTCATCATTTTTTGTGGACTATAGCCCATGATTTTAAAATGCACTTTTTTCTTGATTAAGAGTTTCATTAAAACTGAGCTGTTGATCTTATCAGAGGTTTCAAACTGAGCACATGTATAGTGAATTTGTTAAAAACAACCCCTATTGGAGGGAAATATCGAGAAAAAAGATAGAGGCAAAATTCGCCTTTTTTCATCATTTTTTGTGGACTATAGCCCACGATTTTAAAATGCACTTTTTTCTTGATTTTGAGTTTCATTAAAACTGAGCTGTTGATCTTTTCAGAGGATTCAAACTGAGCACATGTATAGTGAATTTGTGAAAAACAACCCCTATTGGAGGGAAATATCGAGAAAAAAGATAGAGGCAAAATTCGCCTTTTTTCATCATTTTTTGTGGACTATAGCCCATGATTTTAAAATGCACTTTTTTCTTGATTTTGAGTTTCATTAAAACTGAGCTGTTGATCTTAACAGAGGATTCAAACTGAGCACATGTATAGTGAATTTGTGAAAAACAACCCCTATTGGAGGGAAATATCGAGAAAAAAGATGGAGGCAAAATTCGCCTTTTTTCATCATTTTTTGTGGACTATAGCCCATGATTTTAAAATGCACTTTTTTCTTGATTTTGAGTTTCATTAAAACTGAGCTGTTGATCTTTTCAGAGGATTCAAACTGAGCACATGTATAGTGAATTTGTGAAAAAACAACCCCTATTTGAGGGAAATATCGAGAAAAAAGATAGAGGCAAAATTCGCCTTTTTTCATCATTTTTTGTGGACTATAGCCCATGATTTTAAAATGCACTTTTTTCTTGATTTTGAGTTTCATTAAAACTGAGCTGTTGATCTTTTCAGAGGATTCAAACTGAGCACATGTATAGTGAATTTGTGAAAAACAACCCCTATTGGAGGGAAATATCGAGAAAAAAGATAGAGGCAAAATTCGCCTTTTTCATCATTTTTTGTGGACTATAGCCCATGATTTTAAAATGCACTTTTTTCTTGACTAAGAGTTTCATTAAAACTGAGCTGTTGATCTTTCAGAGGATTCAAACTGAGCACATGTATAGTGAATTTGTGAAAAACAACCCCTATTGGAGGGAAATATCGAGAAAAAAGATAGAGGCGAAATTCGCCTTTTTTCATCATTTTTTGTGGACTATAGCCCATGATTTTAAAATGCACTTTTTTCTTGATTTTGAGTTTCATTAAAACTGAGCTGTTGATCTTAACAGAGGATTCAAACTGAGCACATGTATAGTGAATTTGTGAAAAACAACCCCTATTGGAGGGAAATATCGAGAAAAAAGATGGAGGCAAAATTCGCCTTTTTTCATCATTTTTTGTGGACTATAGCCCATGATTTTAAAATGCACTTTTTTCTTGATTTTGAGTTTCATTAAAACTGAGCTGTTGATCTTTTCAGAGGATTCAAACTGAGCACATGTATAGTGAATTTGTGAAAAACAACCCCTATTGGAGGGAAATATCGAGAAAAAAGATAGAGGCGAAATTCGCCTTTTTTCATCATTTTTTGTGGACTATAGCCCATGATTTTAAAATGCACTTTTTATTCGCTTTGAGTTTCATTAAAACTGAGCTGTTGATCTTTACAGAGGCTTCAAACTGAGCATATGTATGGTGAAATTGTGAAAAACAACCCTTATTTGAGGGAAATATCGAGAAAACAATTAGAGGCAAAATTCGCCTTTTTCATCATTTTTTGTGGACTATAGCCCATGATTTTAAAATGCACTTTTTTCTTGATTTTGAGATTCATTAAAACTGAGCTGTTGATCTTAACAGAGGCTTCAAACTGAGCATATGTATGGTGAAATTGTGAAAAACAACCCTTATTTGAGGGAAATATCGAGAAAACAATTAGAGGCAAATTCGCCTTTTTCATCATTTTTTGTGGACTATAGCCCATGATTTTAAAATGCACTTTTTTCTTGATTAAGAGTTTCATTAAAACTGAGCTGTTGATCTTATCAGAGGTTTCAAACTGAGCACATGTATAGTGAATTTGTTAAAAACAACCCCTATTGGAGGGAAATATCGAGAAAAAAGATAGAGGCAAAATTCGCCTTTTTTCATCATTTTTTGTGGACTATAGCCCACGATTTTAAAATGCACTTTTTTCTTGATTTTGAGTTTCATTAAAACTGAGCTGTTGATCTTTCAGAGGATTCAAACTGAGCACATGTATAGTGAATTTGTGAAAAACAACCCCTATTGGAGGGAAATATCGAGAAAAAAGATAGAGGCAAAATTCGCCTTTTTTCATCATTTTTTGTGGACTATAGCCCATGATTTTAAAATGCACTTTTTTCTTGATTTTGAGTTTCATTAAAACTGAGCTGTTGATCTTAACAGAGGATTCAAACTGAGCACATGTATAGTGAATTTGTGAAAAACAACCCCTATTGGAGGGAAATATCGAGAAAAAAGATGGAGGCAAAATTCGCCTTTTTTCATCATTTTTTGTGGACTATAGCCCATGATTTTAAAATGCACTTTTTTCTTGATTTTGAGTTTCATTAAAACTGAGCTGTTGATCTTTTCAGAGGATTCAAACTGAGCACATGTATAGTGAATTTGTGAAAAACAACCCCTATTTGAGGGAAATATCGAGAAAAAAGATAGAGGCAAAATTCGCCTTTTTTCATCATTTTTTGTGGACTATAGCCCATGATTTTAAAATGCACTTTTTTCTTGATTTTGAGTTTCATTAAAACTGAGCTGTTGATCTTTTCAGAGGATTCAAACTGAGCACATGTATAGTGAATTTGTGAAAAACAACCCCTATTGGAGGGAAATATCGAGAAAAAAGATAGAGGCAAAATTCGCCTTTTTCATCATTTTTGTGGACTATAGCCCATGATTTTAAAATGCACTTTTTTCTTGACTAAGAGTTTCATTAAAACTGAGCTGTTGATCTTATCAGAGGATTCAAACTGAGCACATGTATAGTGAATTTGTGAAAAACAACCCCTATTGGAGGGAAATATCGAGAAAAAAGATAGAGGCGAAATTCGCCTTTTTTCATCATTTTTTGTGGACTATAGCCCATGATTTTAAAATGCACTTTTTTCTTGATTTTGAGTTTCATTAAAACTGAGCTGTTGATCTTAACAGAGGATTCAAACTGAGCACATGTATAGTGAATTTGTGAAAAACAACCCCTATTGGAGGGAAATATCGAGAAAAAAGATGGAGGCAAAATTCGCCTTTTTTCATCATTTTTTGTGGACTATAGCCCATGATTTTAAAATGCACTTTTTTCTTGATTTTGAGTTTCATTAAAACTGAGCTGTTGATCTTTTCAGAGGATTCAAACTGAGCACATGTATAGTGAATTTGTGAAAAACAACCCCTATTTGAGGGAAATATCGAGAAAAAGATAGAGGCAAAATTCGCCTTTTTTCATCATTTTTTGTGGACTATAGCCCATGATTTTAAAATGCACTTTTTTCTTGATTTTGAGTTTCATTAAAACTGAGCTGTTGATCTTATCAGAGGATTCAAACTGAGCACATGTATAGTGAATTTGTGAAAAAACAACCCCTATTGGAGGGAAATATCGAGAAAAAAGATAGAGGCGAAATTCGCCTTTTTTCATCATTTTTTGTGGACTATAGCCCATGATTTTAAATGCACTTTTTTCTTGATTTTGAGTTTCATTAAAACTGAGCTGTTGATCTTTTCAGAGGATTCAAACTGAGCACATGTATAGTGAATTTGTGAAAAACAACCCCTATTGGAGGGAAATATCGAGAAAAAAGATAGAGGCAAAATTCGCCTTTTTCATCATTTTTTGTGGACTATAGCCCATGATTTTAAAATGCACTTTTTTCTTGACTAAGAGTTTCATTAAAACTGAGCTGTTGATCTTATCAGAGGATTCAAACTGAGCACATGTATAGTGAATTTGTGAAAAACAACCCCTATTGGAGGGAAATATCGAGAAAAAAGATAGAGGCGAAATTCGCCTTTTTTCATCATTTTTTGTGGACTATAGCCGATGATTTTAAAATGCACTTTTTTCTTGATTTTGAGTTTCATTAAAACTGAGCTGTTGATCTTAACAGAGGATTCAAACTGAGCACATGTATAGTGAATTTGTGAAAAACAACCCCTATTGGAGGGAAATATCGAGAAAAAAGATGGAGGCAAAATTCGCCTTTTTTCATCATTTTTTGTGGACTATAGCCCATGATTTTAAAATGCACTTTTTTCTTGATTTTGAGTTTCATTAAAACTGAGCTGTTGATCTTATCAGAGGATTCAAACTGAGCACATGTATAGTGAATTTGTGAAAAACAACCCCTATTGGAGGGAAATATCGAGAAAAAAGATAGAGGCGAAATTCGCCTTTTTTCATCATTTTTTTGTGGACTATAGCCCATGATTTTAAAATGCACTTTTTTCTTGATTTTGAGTTTCATTAAAACTGAGCTGTTGATCTTTTCAGAGGATTCAAACTGAGCACATGTATAGTGAATTTGTGAAAAACAACCCCTATTGGAGGGAAATATCGAGAAAAAAGATAGAGGCAAAATTCGCCTTTTCATCATTTTTTGTGGACTATAGCCCATGATTTTAAAATGCACTTTTTTCTTGACTAAGAGTTTCATTAAAACTGAGCTGTTGATCTTATCAGAGGATTCAAACTGAGCACATGTATAGTGAATTTGTGAAAAACAACCCCTATTGGAGGGAAATATCGAGAAAAAAGATAGAGGCGAAATTCGCCTTTTTTTTTTTTGTGGACTATAGCCGATGATTTTAAAATGCACTTTTTTCTTGATTTGAGTTTCATTAAAACTGAGCTGTTGATCTTAACAGAGGATTCAAACTGAGCACATGTATAGTGAATTTGTGAAAACAACCCCTATTGGAGGGAAATATCGAGAAAAAAGATGGAGGCAAAATTCGCCTTTTTTCATCATTTTTTGTGGACTATAGCCCATGATTTAAAATGCACTTTTTTCTTGATTTGAGTTTCATTAAAACTGAGCTGTTGATCTTAACAGAGGCTTCAAACTGAGCATATGTATGGTGAAATTGTGAAAAACAACCCTTATTTGAGGGAAATATCGAGAAAACAATTAGAGGCAAAATTCGCCTTTTTCATCATTTTTTGTGGACTATAGCCCATGATTTTAAAATGCACTTTTTTCTTGACTAAGAGTTTCATTAAAACTGAGCTGTTGATCTTATCAGAGGATTCAAACTGAGCACATGTATAGTGAATTTGTGAAAAACAACCCCTATTGGAGGGAAATATCGAGAAAAAAGATAGAGGCGAAATTCGCCTTTTTTCATCATTTTTTGTGGACTATAGCCCATGATTTTAAAATGCACTTTTTTCTTGATTTTGAGTTTCATTAAAACTGAGCTGTTGATCTTAACAGAGGATTCAAACTGAGCACATGTATAGTGAATTTGTGAAAAACAACCCCTATTGGAGGGAAATATCGAGAAAAAAGATAGTGGCAAAATTCGCCTTTTTTCATCATTTTTTGTGGACTATAGCCCATGATTTAAAATGCACTTTTTCTTGATTTTGAGTTTCATTAAAACTGAGCTGTTGATCTTTCAGAGGATTCAAACTGAGCACATGTATAGTGAATTTGTGAAAAACAACCCTATGGAGGGAAATATCGAGAAAAAAGATAGAGGCGAAATTCGCCTTTTTTCATCATTTTTTGTGGACTATAGCCCATGATTTTAAAATGCACTTTTTATTTTATTTGAGTTTCATTAAAACTGAGCTGTTGATCTTTACAGAGGCTTCAAACTGAGCATATGTATGGTGAAATTGTGAAAAACAACCCTTATTTGAGGGAAATATCGAGAAAACAATTAGAGGCAAAATTCGCCTTTTTCATCATTTTTTGTGGACTATAGCCCATGATTTTAAAATGCACTTTTTTCTTGATTAAGAGTTTCATTAAAACTGAGCTGTTGATCTTATCAGAGGTTTCAAACTGAGCACATGTATAGTGAATTTGTGAAAAACAACCCCTATTGGAGGGAAATATCGAGAAAAAAGATGGAGGCAAAATTCGCCTTTTTTCATCATTTTTTGTGGACTATAGCCCATGATTTTAAAATGCACTTTTTTCTTGATTTTGAGTTTCATTAAAACTGAGCTGTTGATCTTTTCAGAGGATTCAAACTGAGCACATGTATAGTGAATTTGTGAAAAACAACCCCTATTTGAGGTAAATATCGAGAAAAAAGATAGAGGCAAAATTCGCCTTTTTTCATCATTTTTTGTGGACTATAGCCCATGATCTTAAAATGCACTTTTTTCTTGATTTTGAGTTTCATTAAAACTGAGCTGTTGATCTTATCAGAGGATTCAACTGAGCACATGTATAGTGAATTTGTGAAAAACAACCCCTATTGGAGGGAAATATCGAGAAAAAAGATAGAGGCAAAATTCGCCTTTTTTCATCATTTTTTGTGGACTATAGCCCATGATTTTTAAAATGCACTTTTTTCTTGATTTTGAGTTTCATTAAACTGAGCTGTTGATCTTAACAGAGGCTTCAAACTGAGCATATGTATGGTGAAATTGTGAAAAACAACCCTTATTTGAGGGAAATATCGAGGAAAACAATTAGAGGCAAAATTCGCCTTTTTCATCATTTTTTGTGGACTATAGCCCATGATTTTAAAATGCACTTTTTTCTTGACTAAGAGTTTCATTAAAACTGAGCTGTTGATCTTATCAGAGGATTCAAACTGAGCACATGTATAGTGAATTTGTGAAAAACAACCCCTATTGGAGGGAAATATCGAGAAAAAAGATAGAGGCGAAATTCGCCTTTTTTCATCATTTTTTGTGGACTATAGCCCATGATTTTAAAATGCACTTTTTTCTTGATTTTGAGTTTCATTAAAACTGAGCTGTTGATCTTAACAGAGGATTCAAACTGAGCACATGTATAGTGAATTTGTGAAAAACAACCCCTATTGGAGGGAAATATCGAGAAAAAGATAGAGGCAAAATTCGCCTTTTTT